>JAIFOV010000472.1:7500000-8125000 GCA_020654155.1 Novius pumilus
ATTGCATCTTTGATCATTGATTATTAACTGTTTCAACCTTTTTTTTTCTAATATGTAATGACTTATGTCATATTGTGACGTTTCGAACATTGAGAAGTTATTCCGGTTTTGAAATTGTGATAGTGTACTGGCCTTTTAGAGGTTTTCAGTTATCACGTGCCGCCCGTTTGAGACTGTTCTCTACATATTGAAGTAAGACACTGGAGTGATTTCTTAATTTTTAATTCTTATCAATTAACAATGTTTTATAGTGCCCGGATGAAGGACGAGACATCGTCAGAAAGCTTGGTTTTATAACAATAGAAACAGAGAACATCTAGTCTTTATTAGTGACTGCTTCCCCGATAAGTCTCCTTATATTTCTCTGATCACTTCGGCACATTAATCAAAACACGTCCAACTTATTTAATTATTTGCGTTGCGACCCATAGTCGTTTTGTTGTCATTTTGCTCATCACCTTTGATATTAGTAAGTAAAAGCTAATTTCATAAATGCCAAACAGTGCCAGTTCACGAAGCAAATTTCAATTATTGCGACGCGTGATAGTGAGCTGTGGAATAATTAATAATCACTGTTTAGAACTTTTCCTAGAAGCATATTTTGATGTGTGAATGCTTTTATAGATCACCAAGATGAAAGTCGAACATTGTAGCAGCTATGGTAACTGTTCGTCTTGTCTGGAATCCAAAGATCCGTACTGTGGCTGGTGCTCATTGGAGAAAAAGTAAGTAACAGAAAAAAATTTGGTTTTATACCTGTTATATAAAATAAAAATAAAAATTGAATTTTTAAAATCGTAAAATATTTCAAACGTTTTTCCCTCCCTTTTTTAGGTGTACAGTGAAATCGGCCTGTCAGAAAGCGTCTCACAGTTCACCGAGGTGGCTATCTCTGGGTACCGGCCAACAATGTATAGACTTTGAGCAAGTATATCCCGAACAAATACCGATCAATCAAATGGCCAAGGTGAAATTAATCATCAAAACGTTACCGGATCTGCCGATGGGCGCAAAGTACAAATGCGTGTTTGGGAAAGCCGAGCCAATCGAGGCGGAGGTCAATGAGTACGGCTTAGCTTGCGACACGCCTCGATTAACCCAACGTCCAAGAATTCCACCCAAGCAAGACCACATACTGGTGCCTCTCAGCGTACGTTCGTCCGAGACCAATCAGGATTTCGTATCGAGGAATTTCGCTTATTACGATTGTTCGCAACATAATACCTGCAGGGAATGCGTCAAATCGCAGTGGGCATGTAACTGGTGCGTCTATGAGAACGTTTGTTCCTATAATACTTCAAACTGCCAGAGAACGGTGATAAGCGGCGAAAACAATCCGCTGCGTTTATCGAATCATGGATTCTCCTTCTGCCCTCAATTTCGTAATAGAAGCCCGATTCTTTTGCCGAGCAATGTTCCAAAAGAGATGAAATTCGAGGTGCAGAATTTGCCACATCCCCAAGCGGGGCACGTGGGCTTCCAATGTATCACCAACATTGAAGGGGCCACGATGCTGGTTCCGGCACGAGTTGATTCAGGCAAATTTATCATTTGCGACCGCACTACCTACTCATACGAAGCTAACGAGGGTGAATATGTGGCTGAGGTCCAAGTCGTTTGGAATAAAAAGCATCACATCGATTCAGCAAATGTAACATTATACAAGTGCGATATTCTTGGTTCTCACAGGGAGCACGCGGATTGTTCATTGTGCGTCACACGTAATTCCAAATATCATTGCACGTGGTGTGGCAACTCCTGCTCTTACCGGGAAACCTGCTTCCAGATACCTCACATCGAATGCCCAAAACCTCGTATCGATATGGTGAGTGAATATGTATATATTTTTTCAGGCGACCACGTAAGAAGGTGGTCTATATCGCCACGCCTACCTATCGTAGAAAGTTGACAATTACATGCAACTGTGCACGGGTAAAACCAGTTTGATCCGTGCGGGAAAGTGGTGACATCGAAATGAAACCACGCCAAGTAGATGGAAGTAAATGAAAAGTTTAGTTCGTATATCTCAATAAACAGTAATAACGCTGATGAGTTAACAGAACATATCGTATCATTAACGAAGAGCTTAAATTGATTCGATTCGCCAATTTTTCAATTCATGATAAATGAGATTAGCTTTTTCTATGTTCCAGAGTATCATCCTTATAGTCAAAGATATCTCAAGTAGAGCAAACGTCAAAACCAGACATAGATGGGAAATTTAGTTCATATATTTAATATTAAATATTACTTGCAAGGAAGACATTAAAGAGAAGAGTTGATTTGGTCAAATTGGATTTTAAGTTGTCACCACAGATGAGAAATGTATTCTGTGATTATCATTTCTTAATAAAGCGTCGTTAATATTGTTCGAAGTGGTTGAAGTATTTTCGAGTACTCATTCATCTGGGCCAATAAAACGTTTATAACATGCAAAGTGGCGGAAATATCCCTCCAGAAATATTAAACTCGTGGAAGTTATTGCTAACAAATGTGAAAGGAAGGTAAGAAATAACATAAACAAATAAAGTTATCTATTATTCTCGCTAGAACGCCATCTGGAACCTGAAGATTGAATTATTCAGTTCCACTTGGGATGAAACGTACATTCTGTGTTTTCTAAGTAATTATCGTATAATTCCTTTTTGTGGTCGCCTGAAAAATGTCGTTCATTACTCGTGGAAAGTCAGTTTTCATTGCTCGTGTCTAACTGACACTCGCATGAAATCTCCGCACTTATGAAATATACTATTACATTAGAAATAGTATATTTCATAACGCGTGCAGAAAGTCGATGATTTCATGCGAGTGTCAGTTTGACGGACGAGGCGAAACGAAGCAGAGCCTCACTCGATTAGACACGAGCAATGAAATCTGACCTTCCACGAGTAATGAACGACACTTTTCAGGCGACCACAAAAATCGAATACGTTCCATCCTAAGTGAAACCGATTAATTCATTCTTCATATTCTAAATGGCTTGCTGGCGAAAATTGTAGACAACTCTATTTATTTATGTTATTTCGTACCTTCTTCTTGGAATTGTTAGCAATAAGTCTCACGAGTTTTATATAGCAGCCCCCACTATTTCTGGAGGGATATTTCCGTCACTTTACGTCTAATAAACGTTTTTTTCGGCTCAAGTGAATGTATACTCTATAATACTTCAACCACTTTGAACAATATTAACGACGTTTTATAGAGGAGTGACAACCACAAAATATATTTTTCATCTGTGGCGACAACTTAAAATCCAATTTGTCTATGACACCAAATTAAACCAAGCTGAACGAAGTAGTCCAAATCAACTCTTGTCTTTAATGTCATTATTTCAGGTAATATTCAATGTTAGGTCTATGAACTGAATATCCCATCTTGTCTGGTCTTGACGGTTCTTCTACTCAGGATATCTTTAACTATAAAGATGATACTCCGCGATAGGAAAATCTAATCTAATTTATTCATGAATCTAGAATTGAAAACTTGGCGAATTGTATCAAGATAGACTACTATGTTAACGGTTCTTCTAAGTTCTGGTACCTCATTCGCGTCATTAATATTCAATGAGATATACGAACTAAATTTCTCATCTATTTTTTTCGACTTGGCATAGGTTTCATTTCGATGTCACCACTTTCGGCTCAGGTGAATGAATACTCTACAATACTTCAATCATTTCGAACAATATTAACGACATTTTATTGAGGACTGATAACCACAGAATATATTTTTCATCTGTGGTGACAACTTAAAATCCAATTTGTCTATGACAGCAAATTAAACCAATCTGAATGAAGTAGTCCAAATCAACTCTTTTCTTTAATGTCATTGTTGCAAGTAATATTCAATGTTAGGTATATGAACTAAATTTCCTTTCTATGTCTGGTCTTGACGTTTGTTCTACACAGGATATCTTTGACTATAAAGAAAGACCTAACCTAATTTATTCATGAATCTAGAATTGAAAAATTAACGAATTTAATCGAGTTACGGTTTTCGTTAATAGTACGATATGTTATTTTAACCTTATTCAATGAGGTATACGAACTAAACTTATCATCTATTTCTATCTACTTGGTATAGGTTTCGTTTCGATTCATCACTTTCCCACACGGATCACACCAGTTTTACCCGTGTGGGAAAGACAGTTGCATGCAAGCAAGCGTGACGATATGTATCACTTTCGTACGTGGTTGCCTGAAAAGATTAATTTCAGGTTTTCTCTAAATAAATTTCAAGTGTTTTTTATTTTTTTCTCAGTTGTTTTTCGTAGCTTTTTGGAGAAACTGTATGTTTTCGATGCTCATTTCCCAAACTGCATCGTTACTTTTCATGAAATTCTTTCGATGAGTTTTAAGCGAGAAATATATCAAAAAAGAATTATTTTTCCATGAATCTTCGCAAAATGTTATATAAAATATAGAATTGTTCGTGAGATTTACAAAATCTCATAAATTTCCATGATTAAAAATTTTGAGAGGTTTTTCTTCATTTTCTCATAATCCTAAGAGAGTTTTCATAAAACCACTATGAAATTTAACAGATATTTTAGAAATTTCAATAATATCTTTTAATTTC
The DNA here is from genome assembly GCA_020654155.1 of Novius pumilus. NCBI lineage: Eukaryota > Metazoa > Arthropoda > Insecta > Coleoptera > Coccinellidae > Novius > Novius pumilus. The sequence continues at coordinate 7,504,579 of JAIFOV010000472.1, forward strand.
ATAAAATCTTTTCGCAACTGTCCTCAGAATTAAAGAAAATTGACAAAACGTTCAGTTGATTTTGGGAGTTTTTGAGTGAATCAGAACCTAAATCATTCAATACTCTTACGTTTATCATATTCTCAAAAAATCGCAAAATTCTATCGCTGAAATTTGATTAATTTTCATTGAATTTTGTAGAAACTTTTTGAATATTTGAAGAGTATCGGGAGAAATATTACAATTATTAAGCAATTTTTTGACTTAACTAGAATTTTTTACCCATTTTTCCAGGAATATCAAATATAAATCGTTGAAATCCTAAAAATTTACATTGACTTCTTTATAATAAACTGGTTTTACCCGTGCGAGAAAGACATTCCCGCACAGTTGCATGCAATTGGTAACTTTCTTCAATAGGCAAGCGTGACATTATATGTCACGTTCGTACGTGGTCGCCTGAAAATTTTGATTAATAGGCACTCTAAATAAAAATTCATCAAACACATCGCCATGTGAGTTGAAGTCAAGAAACTACGAAATACATATGTTGGATTGGAACGAAAAAGAAAGAAGTTTCTTCATATTTATTTCAGTTTTCCGCAGTATTTGTTAAAAGTGGTTTTTTTTTGGATAATATTTACTGCGCTATCAAGTATTTAAGACAAAAGAATTGCCACGTAGATTATCTAAATGTGATCCTTTTTCCTCCTTTGTTCTAGATCAAACCATTAAGTGGACCGATCGAAGGCGGTACTCTCGTGACCATCGAAGGTAGCAATTTGGGTTTGAAAAAATCGGATGTTCAGGGTAAAATAAGAATAGGCGATGTTCCATGTATACTTGTCAATTATGAGGTGTCGGTCAAAATTCAGTGCATAACTGGGCCATCGAAGTCGGAAAAAACCGTTCCTATAATTGTTGGAAACGAAGCTGGTTACACTGAATCGTCGGTCGAATTTAGTTATAGAGATATTATATTGTCCGGTATTAATCCATCGATTGGACCGCAGTCGGGCGGTACGCAAATAGCCATCGCCGGCCAATATCTTAACATCGGAACGGATATTAAAGCTTTCTTGGACGATTACATTTGCACCGTTAATGTGACGCAGGCGTCGAGCAGTCGCCTGCTGTGCATCACGTCGAAGGCCGAGAGGCCTGTCCAAATATCGCGTCTGACGTTGAGCATAGACGGTGCTAACCGTACCTTAGATCTGAATCCGTTCAATTATACGCAAGATCCAACTATCATGGAAATAAAACCGCTAACGAGCTTCGTCTCAGGTGGAAGAATGATATTCGTCCATGGCACCAACTTCGACAGCATCCAACAGCCCGAGATGGAAGTTTATTCTTACAGCAAACCGACGATACCACTAAATCGGACTTACTGCACCGTACTCAGCGCTATCCAGATGGAATGTCCGAGCCCCTCTGTTAACGGCCAGTTTTGGGAAAATACAATGACCGGATCAACTCCAGATCGTCGTCGCATTCGCATGAAGCGTTCCGTTCAGAAACCGTCTGCCATTAAAATGCCCGAAGCGCAGCTTGCCCTCAAAATCGGTTTCGTTATGGACAACGTGCAATCGGTTCGAGATTTGGACAAACATTTCCCCAACATTCGAAATCAATTGGTTTACGTGGAAGATCCAAAGTTCTTTAAATTCCCCAATGGGGTTTATTTGTATAAAGGTGAAACTTTGGTGATCGAAGGTGAGAATTTGAATTCGGCCAGCGAAGAAGCTGACGTAGTTGTTACCGTCGGTAATAAACCGTGCAACGTTAGCGGTTTAGCATCTGTGCAGCTAGTGTGTTATCCTCCGGAGCAGCAACCTGCTGATACTGACGAGAATGGATTAAAGGTAGAAATCTTGTTCATTTCTACTCTAGCGGAAAAAATTAAGGGATCAAAAAAAAATTGCAAATTTTTCGAGGTTTTTTAAGTGCCTGTATATCTGTTAGAAATGGTCGTAAAGGAGTTTTGAAAAAAGTATTTTGAAGCTTCAAGTCTCTAGTTTTGAGATCTATTGTTAAACATTTTTTCAAGTAACGTGTTTCGCTCAATCCTAACGGATACCTGAAAAAAATTTTTTTTTCAATTTTGCTTCTTCATCTTTTTGGTATACGAACTTGGAAAATTTTTTTTCAACTTAGCCACTATATGTATCAGATAACTTGTTTATTCAGCTTCAATTTCTTTTCTCGAAAAGTTCGATATGATCACTTCTTGCTGGGATATAGGACTTTGAATGGAAAAAGATCTTTTTGTGTTTAACCATCAAAATCTCATCAACCGTCAATTGCACAAGAAAATGAAGGAGATTTTTAAAATCTTAAATAAAATTCCTACAAAAATCAGCTAGGGCTCTTAGCAAAAAATTTTTTTTTGATTCTTCACAGTGATTTGAAAAATCAAGAAAAAAACGGCTTTTAGTGCCTTCTGGAATAATCAGGCGCTTTGTCGGAAATACCGAGAAAATCACTAATGTTAAGTGTGCCTTTTACAGTTCAATATGTCCACAAAAACCCCACTAAGTTTCAATTAAATCTATAGAGCCGTTTTTTTGTTTCATACGTCCGAATGATTAAAAACAATTAAGGGATCACATGATTATGACTTTAAATGATCATAACTAAAGCCCGGACTTTAGGCACTATAAATTCGTTAAAAAAAGGCAGTGAAAAGGCAATAAAAATACTCAAAATAGGCACTTAAAATAGGCATTTATTATATACTGATAGATAAAAACAGATAAGATAAAACAAAAAAACATTCGATGTGAATACTTATTCTTTATTAAACATAACTACCAATAGTTTTCTCAAATTTTCAAATTTTATACTTTGTCGTCTATCTGATAAAATATGTTTATACAACGAAAAAGATCTCTCCACATCAACAGATGTCAAAGGTGCATACATAAATGAGGATATTTCGGTAGGGTTCAAGAAATTACTGACCCCATCTCCTAATAAAATCGAATTTATTTCGCGCATCTTGACCAAACCACTATTGTTCTGCAACACTTTTTCACATTTTTCTTTCATGAACTCTCCTTTTAATCCAGGCGCAGAATTGATTCTTTCAATTGTTTCATCCATAATGTTCAATTGCTGTTGTAATTTTAAATTCCTCTCTTCTAGTTTTTGTATTGATGTTGGAATTGAATGAAAATGTGCAAGTATGTATGCTAAATCAGACTGGATATTCTTTTTGGACAAAACATCTTTACATATTTTTATTGAAGCTGCATCATTTTCGAGGTGATCCACTATTTCTACAATTTTCTCGAAATGGGTTGCGTAATAAATGGCAGCCGATATCCATGTACCCCATCTCGTTATTGTAGGTTGAGGTGGTAATGGCAGATCTGGTGCAAGTTCTTTGAAAATTTGCACCCTCGATGGAGCTTTTAAAAAACTTTCTTGACGTTTGATATTAACAGATCGACATCGTGAAATAAACTTCGCGCTTCTTCAGCAACTCTATGCAATGCATGAGCTATACACGTCACATGAACCATTTTTGGAAATAGAACTTGCAGAACTTTTCCAGCTGCTTTCATGTATGGAGCGGCATCAGAAACAAATAGCAACACTTTGTCATGTTTCACTCCATCTGGCCACAATAATGAGAGCGCACTGGTAAATAATTGGGCTATTGTCGAATTATTGGCTGATTCGAGTACTTCACTTGTTAATAAATACGTGTTAGAGTCCTGGTGAGTTGATTGTAGAGTTCCAATAATTACGTTGGCTACGTAGCGGCCAAGAGCATCGGTTGTTTCGTCAATGGACACCCACAAATTTTTACCTTCCGTTTCTTTTCTAATTTTGTTCATCTTTTCCTGGAACACTACATCAATATAATTTTTCCGGAGGGTGGACTCACTTGGCACGTGTTCTTTGGTGTACTTTTCAAGGAATGCTTTTAGAGAAGGATTTTCCAATTTCCAAAGAGGAATGTTCGCATCCATCAGTGCTTTACATAAATCCAAAGAGAATTGGGATTGTCGATTGGATATAACGCCGAAATTCGGAAGCAGACACGTTTTTACTATCGCAATTTTTCGAAGCAGCATTTTTATGTTTCACTGTTGAAAGGTGCTGGGATACAAAATACTTCTTCTCAAAATTCACTTTACAGTCACATATTTTGCAGAATAACACAGAACCGTCACTACTGAAAACGTCTTTACCGAATTCAAGTATTAATTTATTCAATTTTGTTTGCTCGGATGCTCTGACTTTAGGCATATTGGCTGGCGATAAGTTGAACCGAATGGGCGAATGGTGAAAAACAACTGAACGGAAATGGGTATTACGATATATTTATACCTATAGGTATCTGGTTTTAGGTTTTCCCATCAGTAACAGTTGTTGTATCAATTCCTAGAAAAAGGGAACTATCTCTTGTCTATGTACCAATCCTGCCTACCTGAGATCTTAGGGTTTCCCACTTTATACTATCATAAATTGTTCGAAATAGGCGAAATAAGTCATAAAATCCCATTTTAGGCAAAATAGAGAGAAAATACGAAAATAGGCATTTTATGGCATTTTGCCTAACATCCGGGCTTTAATGATGATCATTTAAAGTCATAATCATGTGATCCCTTTATTGTTTTCAATCATTCGGACGTATGAAACAAAAAAACGGCTCTATAGATTTAATTGAAACTTAGTGGGGTTTTTGTGGACATATTGAACTGTAAAAGGCACACTTAACATTAGCGATTTTCTCGGTATTTCCGACAAAGCGCCTGATTATTCCAGGAGGCACTAAAAGCCGTTTTTTCTTGATTTTTCAAATCACTGTGAAGGATCAAAAAAAAAATTTTTTGCTAAGAGCCCTAGCTGATTTTTGTGGGAAATTTATTCAAGATTTTAAAAATCTCCTTCATTTTCTTGTGCAATTGACGGTTGATGAGATTTTGATGGTTAAACACAAAGAGATCTTTTTCCATTCAAAGTCCTATATCCCAGCAAGAAGTGATCATATCGAACTTTTCGAGAAGAGAAATTGAAGCTGAATAAACAAGTTATCTGATACATATAGTGGTTAAGCTGAAAAAAATTTTTCCAAGTTCGTATACCAAAAAGATGAAGAAGCAAAATTGAAAAAAAATTTTTTTTCAGGTATCCGTTAGGACTGAGCGAAATACGTTACTTGAAAAAAAATTTTAAAAATAGATCTCAAAACTAGAGACTTGAAGCTTCAAAATACTTTTTTCAAAACTCCTTTACGACCATTTTTAACAGATATACAGGCACTTGAAAAACCTCGAAAAATTTGGAATTTTTTTTTGATCCCTTAATTTTTTCCGCTAGTGTATTTTATTATTAGTTTCTGGTAATTAATTTATTGTCAATTATTTCAGACTGATACAAATTTACCTCTGGTTGTGGTACGAGTTGGCAAAAACTTGCGTTTTCCCATTGGGTACATCAAGTACGACATGTTTAAAAATTTCGCTTTCCCACCGGAAGCAGTCGCTATGATCGTAACTGTATCTATTTTATTCATATTCTTCTTTCTGGCCGTTTTGATTGTCTATCGAAGAAAGTCTACGCAAGCGGAACGAGAGTATAAAAGGATACAGATCCAGATGGACACGTTGGAAAGTAACGTGCGATCTGAATGCAAACTCGCGTTCGCCGAATTACAAACGGACATGACTGATTTGACGGCCGATCTTGAAAATTCCGGAATTCCCACCTTGGATCACACGAGCTACGTGATGAAAGTTTTCTTTCCGGGCGTTAGCGATCATCCAATTTTAAACTCGCCCAAAGTTCGCTTGAACGGGCCGAGAACAAACTACGATTCGGCGATGTTACAATTCGAGCAGCTCATAAATAATAAATATTTTGTACTAACGTTCATCGAGATATTGGAATCGCAGAAGCTTTTCACCATACGCGATAAGTAAGTAATTCTTTCAAGAACCACCGGTTTTTAATGAATTTAATCGAAAGGGTTAGCGTCGCTTCGCTTTTGATGGTGGTGCTAATGGACAAAATGGAGTATGCGACCGATATTTTGAAATGTTTGCTATTGAGACTGATAGATAAGTCAGTAAATACGAAACATCCTCAACTGATGTTGAGGAGAACTGAGAGCGTTGTCGAAAAGATGCTCACAAATTGGATGGCTCTTTGCATGTATCATTATTTAAAAGAATACGCGGGCGCCTCGCTCTTCCTACTTTTTAAAGCGATCAAACATCAAATTGAAAAAGGTTTAGTCGATGCGATTACTCACGACGCCAGGTACTCGTTATCAGAAGAAAGGTTGCTGAGGGAAAATGTTCCTCATAATAATGTGGTAAGTGAAACAGTAGGTATCTTGTTATTATGAAAAGTCACTTTTGGATTTTTTCACATTTGTAGACCTTGCACATTGTTCAAGACGATTTAGACGAGAAAATACAGTGTAAAGTACTAGATTGTGATACTATTAGCCAAGTGAAATCGAAAATTTTGGACGCTCTGTTCAAAAATACGCCATTTTCTCTTCGGCCATCTATATACGAAGTTGATTTAGGTACAACTATTAGCCAAATGCGCAGTATTTTTTATTACTAACGGGTTTTTTTTACAGAATGGAGGCATGGGCGAGGGGGTCATTTAACTTTGCAAGATGAAGATTTGACAACTAAAACCGTTAACGGTTGGAAAAAACTCAACACTTTGGCTCATTATGGAGTAAAAGAAAGTGCCGTCATGTCGCTGATATCTCGTCAAAATGATAGTTTTAATAATTTTAAACAACCTTGTCATAACTGTAAGTGTAATTTGTTGAAAATCTTTCGTTTTTCACTCGTCACCTTTTAGGCGCAACTGGGATGTATTTCAACAATTCCCAATCGCCGATCATTGCCACAAACGGTGACGTGGAAACGGGAGGCAACGCCAGGTTATACCACTTGGTGAAACCAGTTGACGATCACCAGTTCATGAGTAATAAAATGATGGAGAGAACCCATAAAGCCATACCCGAAATTTTCCTTACAAGACTGTTATCGACAAAAGGAATTATTCAGAAATTTGTCGACGACTTTTTCTTAACTGTTTTAACTGTTAACGAAGCACTTCCGCCGGCGGTCAAATGGCTGTTTGATTTGCTGGACGATGCGGCAAAGAAACACGGCATTCAAGATCCGGAAGTGGTCCACGCTTGGAAATCGAACAGTCTTCCTCTGAGGTTTTGGGTGAATTTTATTAAAAATCCAGATTTTATTTTTGACATCAATAAAACGCAAACGTTGGATTCTTGCCTATCGGTTATAGCACAGACTTTCATGGATTCCTGTTCGACTAATGAACATCGCTTAGGCAAAGACTCGCCGTCGAATAAACTGCTATTTGCGAAGGTATATATTTCTTGTTTCCAACATTTCATTGCTATGTTTCAAGACGCTTTTTGAGCACCACGTTGACATATTTCAATTTTCATTTGAACAGGATATTCCGAGATACAGACGGATAGTTTCACAATTCTACAGCGACGTCGCAAAATTGCCAACGATAACTGATCAGGAAATGGGATCTGCGATGCAGCAATTGTCAGCACAGCAGGCTGATGAGTTTGATACAGTAGCGGCACTTAAGGAACTCTACATTTACGTAACTACTTATAGAGAGCAGGTAAAGATAGTGTGGTTTATACTAGAATTTAAAACACCAAATTCGGTATAAAACTTTCAGATAATGGAGGCGCTCCACTCAGATATGAACTGTAGAAGGTTACACTTAGTAGCCCGACTGCAACAGGTGGCTTATATATTGGGCGGTGAGGAGAGTTCCATCTGCTGACAGCGTCGGTCACCTGATCCTTTGTTGCCCCGATTCCCAGCGCCCTGATTCCATGTGCGGAACGTGCGCGAACGTCATCACACCGATGGTCGCGCGCAACCGCGACTCGTTCTGTGATATGGTGCACGATCAGGTGACTGAGAACTGTGATTGGATGCGTACTTATCCTCCATGGCTGCAAGTTTCCTTCCCGAGTGCCTCGCTTCCATTCAAAGGACTTGACATGGACAGATGGACAATGTATACGTGTGATTTAGCATAAATGTATTTGCAATATTCATTTCCATTTCATTTTCTATATACAATTCCGCGAATTTAAATTAATACCTGGTACCCGGCGAGTTTCCTTAATATATTTTTAGTAAATGGCAGATAGGAATTTGGAGGATAGTTGCTATCTATTCGCTTTTTTCCTCGAATTTATGAAAAAATATTTTTCGCTAATGTGCAATTTTTTACAGCAGTGATAATTATATTTTTGCGTTTTAACGGACGCCTGTGACGGGTTGGTTGAAATTCGTATTTCCCGTTGTGTTGTTATTAAAAACGATGATTCAATAGGAAATTATAGGCGGAAGAAATCCAATCAATCCGAAGTTCACGAGATAATTAAATCGATATTAGATAGGTGCTCAGGTATGGTAATATCATGAATTCGACTTCATGTATTCGACTGAATCTCTTTTGTTAGCTTTAATTTCATTTTAGAACTTAGTTACTCATATCATTGTCAATTGTATATTATAACATTTTTTATACAGTTGATATACATATATCCATATTTTATTTATTTCAACAGTTCATGCAACTCGTCTTATAAAGTTCCAATATTTTTAACATTTCGAGGGCTATATTTTTTATCTTGGCCGATCACAAGATAGTGCTTGCAATATCAGCTATAATTGAAATTTTCGTTTTATGCTTTTACAGTACCACATCACGTTTTCCCTTCTATTTTATGTTTTATCATCTTATGAATAAGTGGAGTTAAGAACTGCCAAGCGATTGCGTTTACACTGAGCATGACATGTAGAAACAGTGAGGCAGACAGACTATCAATTTTATTTGGAAACATCAATGTTAATCGCAATTCAACCTACTTTTGACCGGTTTATCAAATTAAATTTTAGGCTCTCTTTGCGTTGTTATGAACTAATTCCGAGAAGTAGTTTCACGCATTTCGTGTTTTAATAAATAATAAAAAAATTAGCATTCAGTGGTTGTGAAGAATACAAGGATTAACATCAAGTGTTAAACAGCAGATTGCTGTCTAGTTTAATAGAACGAGAAATAATCCTGCGTATTTCTTGTTGGTAAAGTTTCATAAAAATTCGTTTTAGAATTGGTGATGGAACAAATTCGAAAAATCCGTTAGGAGTGAAATGAGCACATGCCACATTGATGTAATATAAATACATAAACAATATTTTTAGCTCTTGTTGTTACATAAATATAGATACTTTATAAGATAGTGTTTTTTATATCTCAGTCGTTTATATGATATTAATAGTAATATGTGCCGGAACTTGATTAATGTGAAATTCGTCTTCACGTCCAGTGATTTGTACGTTACTAAGTTACAGAATGCGCCAATTCCGCTCTGTATCGTTATTTTGTTTTGCTGGAATTGATGCGCAGTTTCTCCCTGGCACTCTCGAATGGCTCATTCTGTAATCGTGTTAAAGTAAGCGTAATGATAACTTAATTTTTGTAAATACATGTGCATATAGATTATATTGGATTTGAAAAAGCGTTGACGATATTTGGGTTGAATCTCGTTATTCATAAGAATTCACTATGATTTTCCCAGGTGAATGAGTGCGTTACAATCTGTCTTCAGAGCCTTTTTTTTGTAGGTGGAAATTTTGCAGCCGAATTTTTATTTACGAGATCTGTTCATACGATATATATATTTTTGAATTTTCAGTGATGTGATCGTGAATTATAGTTAATAATGCTTTTTGTATAAAAGTGTACTTGTTTAGTGATATTTTTTTACTCTATTAAAACATGTATTCGAACCTGGTTTTTGGTTGATCCTTTCAAATTCGTTGCTACGTCTTCAGGTTTCAAACAGATTCGAAACATCACTAATGCCATGAAATAAATTAATACGATAGTAAATGTCAGTCGCAAAATCGATATGAGTGAATTAACTTTATTTGAAATTGATAATGACTACAAACTCTACCTGGGTTCCGGCCAGATATGTCTTGGTAAATTAGGTCTTAAATTAGCTATACTGGGTATTGGAACGATCGGAATCTACATGGTTTATCGGAAAATACACCGAAGGAAAAGGAAGCGCATGTACTAGAAACTTAATCCGACAGCCCATCTGAACCTCGGCGACAATGTGGACTACCATGAACTCACAAAATTCAAACATTGTATAGTGTTAATCTTATATTTGATTCAAACAACTGCTAAATTTTTATGTAACGTCAATCATGAATAAAAAATCACAAATTTCGAAAAATTAATGCTTATTCTAACTATCACAGTTTACATCAAGTACAATAGACGACAATTTATTAGCTAACACAGGTGCCTTTGGGGCACATTCTGATTCCAGAGCCTCTAATTTTCCTTTAAATAACTCTTTGAATTCTTCATCTATCTCTATAATTTCAGAATCATCATCCGAATCCAAATTATTTAGCACTCGATTTAAAAAACTCCTCTCGATGTTAATCAAATCCAGTTTAAGATCCTCTTTTGTGATTTTCAAAGCAGTCACACTATTAACTATGTCTTTCAACACCTTACTTTTGCACTTAGAAATGTATATTATATAATCCTTAATAAAAATATCATTCAATATGAATCTGTGACAATCTCCTTCTAGGAATATGTTGTAAATTTTAATCAAGGATTTAACAATAACCACTTTGCCCAAACCCAATAGCGCTTTTAGATCTTCAAGAACTTGATTACACAGATTGAAATTCCTGTGCAATGGAAATATCAGACTGCGTCTAAATGCACTTATCATTGCTTCTTTAACATTACTAAAACTAACAAGAAAACATAATGAAGCTGCTAAATTTGTAATTGTCCAACCTGATTCGGAATGCTCTTCAAAACCGGTAACCCTACAGTCATAACAATATGCATATAATATATCCATCAAACTTGTAAAACAATAAGTTGTTTGTTCGTGACTTAAGTTATAGTTTTTGTTGGGAAGGTTTTTAAGAAAATCTAATTCATTATTATCAAACTCTTGGTGAGGTGAAGACGTGGACCAAGGTGAAGGAACATTCATTATATCATGCATAATCAACTCTTCATCTCCAAAATCCGCTTCATAATGAGATATTGAGAACTTTGATTGCTCCTCTAGTAACTGTAATTTTTTTCTCTCTTCAACATTGTGCTTCCTAGGATCCACTTTTAACACATCAGAATAATACTCAACTATTCGATGAAACTGGTGAGTTCCTCTCATAGCAAATCCATATGCATGAGACGACACTTCTGTGTCTTCCCAAGATACATCTTCGCCGTCATCAATAATCATCACCCCATTGGATTGTTTTTCTTCTCTAGGAACCAGCAATCGAGTTATCATTTCCAGATTATTGAAATGTTCTCCTAGTTCCGTTTTTTTCATAACGAATGTGAACAGTCCCGTTTCAACATCATACCTGCTGTGTACCAATTCATCTTCCAATGAACCTGGGAGGCATAATTTCAAATGGTAGGGGCTGCAGTAGAAAAACACTTTTTCGCCCTCAATTAAAAACTCTACATCACTAAATTTAACATATTTCGCTGTTATATCTAATGTTACTGTATCTGCCGTTTGGGACAACTTGAACCTAGGAATAATCATCGTTGACCAAGTTGAAATGAAATGTTTGTTCTTTGTTAGTATTATGAATTTTTACAGATTGTAGGTTAAGAACCATAGATAATATTTGAGGTTATGTTCATCTTTTTAGATAAAAGAATATATTCTTTTATCTATGGATTATAGATATTTTGAAATTTCACTAAAAAAAAGATCATAAACTAACTTGATTACTTAATGCTTTTGTAAATGTATTTGAAATTTCCAAATGTTCAGTAAAAATGTGTAATTTCGATTTTATTGTTATATTGTGCCGAAGTGTGGAAATGAATAACAAGACTCTATTTTTTGCGAAAAAAAAACATTATCTTTAATTTATTTTTGTATTTCAGTAAACATATATTATCCCCAGTACTGAAATTCGGCATCAATAATATCTTGTAAAAATTGATCGTTTTCCATTTCTTTGATTATACACATTAGTCCTTGATCAAACAATTTCTCCACTATTGTTGATAACATTTGTTGTAATTTGGTTCTTGATAGTTGTTTGAATTTTATTGCTTGCTTTTGATATTTACAAAAATCGAGTTTGAATTCAATTAGTGTGATACGAGTATTCTTATGTAATTCCTTAATCTTCATTCCGCGTTTGTACAATCTGTTTATTGATATAAAACTTTTCAATGTTTTGCGAATAGGTATGTTGCCACTTTCATTTTCTTGGTCCAGCGTAGTCGTGGAAAAGAACGAAGTATCATCGCTTTTACTGATTTGACCCGAAGTTTTCATATAGGAAACGGTCGTTCCATTCCCTTGTAAATGCTCGCTTTCCAGAAAGAGTTTTTTTTTTTTATTTTGAATTTTTACATATTCTTTCAATAATTTTATAGCACCTCTCAGATTTTCTTCGGAATTGGCAAACGTTTTCCGTTCGTCGCTTTGCGTCAGTTCCAGAAGTGTTGTCAATTCTAAGAGCTTCTTCAAAATATTCGTTCGTAGTTCACGACTACCATCTGACTCAATAAAGCTCTTGTAATCGCTTTCATGTTCCCCTACTAGAGACTCAACAACAGTGCCGACTTTCAAAGTCTCCAACGATGAACTTCGAGAGTTAAAGGTAGACAGATTTGTTGAAATCTCCGATGTCGTTATCTTCTCTTGTTTATTCAGATTTTCTTCTTTCCAACTTGTTGAATGCAACAGTTTTCTCAAGTCTGGCAAAGACATAAAATGTACTTCGTCATGTAGTGATTTAAAATTCGGAGAACTCTCCGTAATATGCTTCATCAAATCCATGCACTCATCTTGCAAAAACTTCACTAATACAAAAATGTCTCCGATTTTATCGCAAAACAGTATGATTTTTTCGAGACAAAACTTCAGTTTGTTGTTGAACACACTTCGGACTATAAAAGGAATATTGCCAAGAAATGCTTCTAACGCTTGATTAATCATTCGGAAAATTAAGGCAAACTGGTGGTAATTTTCAGTGAGTTTAGTGGATATTTTCATCACCGATAACATTTGGCTTAATGAGAAAAGATAGGTCCTGGAAAATCTGAATGAAAAATTTTTGGTTTTCTTGATTCGTGTTCGAAAATTGTCATTATCATCAAGCAACTCCACATCCTCTTCAAGTTTAACTCTAATATTTATTATATGTATTATACATTTCTCGATGTAACTTTGAATTTTCTTAGAATAGATTGTGAGGTTTTTTCGTTTCGTCGTGGTCCCCTTTCTTTTTGTATTCCTCTTATCTTCCTCCCTCTTCTCTTCATCTTCTTCTTCATCATCATCACGCATCAGTTCTTCGTTTTTCGAATTAGACACGATTAATGACTCTAAGCTACATGAATTTGAACTTTTCCACAGTTCAGATCTTTCGAAAATGATATCTATTTCGTCCGCTTGAACAATGTGCTCTCGCTTGATGATTTTCTTTTTTTTGTGAGAGGTGGTTGTTAAATTCTGAAGTGGAATTTTGATTTTCTCAACTATTTTGAAAGTAGCCGCGTTTGTTTCTTTCATGACATCCGCAGCCGGTTTCGAAACTTCTCGTTTCGTATGGTCCGAGTAACAGGAAAAAAAGCTTGTGGAGGTTTGCAGGGGTGTTGGATTTTCTTGTACCGTTACTTCCTTATTCATGAGAAATCCGAATTCATTCCGTAAGTCCATTTAGTAGAACTTTTTTTGTTATTCAGTCACCGTCTAGAACTCACTAAGTTGATTTATATATTTCGAACGCATACAAACTATTCACCTTCATATAGAATCAGCAGCCGCCAAATTTAAATGAAGAAAATTTGTATCACGTATAAATAAGAGAACATACATAAATCACCTTCTTGTCAAGAAAAAATGAACAATGGTTAAAGAGGTTACCAAGCAATGAAATTGTTTTCAAAACTTCATATACAATTATATGTATTATAAAATGTATTATGTATAATACTATTATACTATGTAGTATATTTATTTATTGATAGGAATCACAAAAAGAACTAAAAGAAAATGAAATAAAGTCGCACTAGATACTCAAGGTTTTTTGGTGATGTACTTATAAAAAAGCCATTTAGTATTTTTTTTATCTCATGTTCATTTCCAAGTTAAGCCTATGGTTATCTTTGCCGGATTGACTTAAATTTTGCTTCTTCATTAATATATGTTTTTGTGTCGTCAACAACCAACTTTTATATATGCTACACAAAATTTTTTACTATATTTATTGTACGAATACAAACGTTTGCTACTTAAATCTAACAATTTCGACCTGTTGAAGAAAAATAAATTTGTATTTTAACTTGAAATTGTATTAATTAAGACGAGATGATGGAAACTTATAGTTCGTTCATGTTATGGGCATTCGTTATTGAGGTTGCGATTTTAGAAAATGGTCTGAGAGTGGTCCTTCATCAGCATAACCAGCAATTTCTTGAGGAACAACCGCACTTTCTTCTACTCCAGTACAAGGGCGGCACATGCATTCCAAGGGAGCTTTTGTTGTGACCTAGAAAATGAAGAGCGAGATTTTTAATCTGAAAGTGTGTAGAGCAAAGTTACTGCATTATTTTGTCCAATGTAGATATGGCTTTAGGTACTACCTTTGTTTGTATATTACAAGTTACTTAACGCATAGCGCCGTAGAGTGGCGACAGACTTGTGGCCAAAGTGAAAAACACGCGAATGAATGAGTTCTTATGAGCCCTGTTGTCATGTTGACGCAACCATCGTATCAACCGGGCACGCCGTAAACGGACTCATATGTATCAATTATCAAATATAAAACGACAGCGTTTCGTCGCAAATTGCCTTAAAAATAAAACTCGCTTTTGGTCGCACCTTTTTTTTCCTTTTTAAATTGTAAATCAGTAAGCTTTTTGAAAAATGAAATGCTAATCTTATTTTTTATGCAGAGAAGATGATACCAAATTGGCTCGATGTTATTCGGTGTTTTCAAGCAATATACCAATTTGAATTTTTGTGTTTTTTGTCTTTTTTTCTATTCCATCAATTTTTGACTCCGATAAGAATAGTTTACTGACCCACAATCACTCTGTGGGGGCTTTTTAGATACTCTTCTGAAAGCAATATTGCCATAAACCTCCTACAGCATTTCAAGCTCCAAGGAGTAATCGAAAACTTTTTATTTCCTCTAAGCTTAATTGTCTCTGAGAAGCTTTATAATTTATTTTTTTTTTTTGAGGAAAAGTGTCTCCCATTTTTACAATGTCCTTGTCTTTGTCAGGTTTGGGGCAACCCATTTGCACCCAACATCAGTTGCACTTATATGAAACTGAGCATGATACATTGGCTGCTTTATGCGAGCACAAAGTGCTTCTTCTTGGGCATGTACACCAAGTGCCTGATTCCTTTGTTCATGTCATAAGAGATCTAAAAAGTATTACATATTAGAATATTGTAGTGCAAGATTAAAATTTCAAAATTTTGTTACCTCTACAGAATGTTCAATATTATTCATGCTTGCTCTTACTGTACCTTTAATAGTCGAAGGTTTTAAAATACCAATAAATTGAAAGCTTTTTACATTTCCACAACCATAGAACTTTTCTTCATGGCCCAAATATTTTTTGTTATTCTCAAAATAATTTGAAATGTGGAAAAACTTTAGGCTGTGCTGCTGAAGTATATTCAACTTTAAAACGTATTTATAACTTAAAAACCAACATTAAAAACAATAAGTTTAAATACAGACACTTATATACCTTACCACAACCTTCTGTTTTATATGAAGCTTCTAGAATAATTTATTGTGTTTAACTATAAAATTAATCGCAAGAAATAATTCTCTCTTAATAAAAATATAAATTAATCTTCAATTGCCTTCAGTATCTTTTATTATTTGCTTTGTGTTTGTCTAAAAGCCATTTCAAGTCAAGCAAAATCGATGCGGCAACAGGGCGAAAGCTTTTACTACGCGTAGTAAACATTGTAGAATGAGCACGTTTCACCTAACACGCCATCTAGCAATTACTCAATGGTACTAATTACAGTTGAGTCACTTATAATATATAAACAAAGACACTACACATGAATTATCACTACAAGTAAATATAATTTATCTATGGTTATAGCAGATGACAGTTTGAACCATAGTAAAGTACATAATTATTTTGAGGTTAATCTGAAATATATTTTGATATTTAATGGATTCAAAATTATATTCCAGAATTGATATTGTGATAGCGTGTTGATAGGTATAGGTGTTCTTTTACCTTTATAAACTTCCGTTCTCCTGGTTTTGCTTTCGGACAAAACAAAGACACTGAAGCCTCTCTTTCCCCTGACTCTTGACAGCACATGCAGGATCGTTCCATTTGCCAGATTTTGCTTCCGGATACCTAGTGAAGAAGGTGAGTTCACGTGGAAGAATAAACATTTGAAATATACCACGTTATATTTTATACACCAAAAATGAGTCTCTGATTTTGAAGAGCAAGTGATGTTGTCATGAAGTTTATTTATTTTACAAGGTCATTGTGGTTTTAGCTTCAGTTTGTTATAAATGCGACTTTCCCTGGTGTGCTATATTCAATATATTTATAAATATATTTGCATTCCTTCATATAATGCGCAACATATAATTGCCTCTCTGATTTGAGTTGTTAGAAATAATTAAATTTTAACAGCCTCAAATTGATGGATGTTGTCAACGATGAAGTTCAAATATTAGGTCATCGATTTAATGGAGAATCTCTAGCCACTAACTTGGGATGGAGAAGTAAGTGAATTCAAAGATGTCACCAAATCACTAGATCTCCAATAGATGCCGAATAAACTCGATAACTATTTGCTAATGATTAAAGCCCGGATGTTAGGCAAAATGCCATAAAATGCCTATTTTCGTATTTTCTGTCTATTTTGCCTAAAATGGGATTTTATGACTTATTTCGCCTATTTCGAACAATTTATGATAGTATAAAGTGGGAAACCCTAAGATCTCAGGTAGGCAGGATTGGTACATAGACAAGAGATAGTTCCCTTTTTCTAGGAATTGATACAACAACTGTTACTGATGGGAAAACCTAAAACCAGATACCTATAGGTATAAATATATCGTAATACCCATTTCCGTTCAGTTGTTTTTCACCATTCGCCCATTCGGTTCAACTTATCGCCAGCCAATATGCCTAAAGTCAGAGCATCCGAGCAAACAAAATTGAATAAATTAATACTTGAATTCGGTAAAGACGTTTTCAGTAGTGACGGTTCTGTGTTATTCTGCAAAATATGTGACTGTAAAGTGAATTTTGAGAACAAGTATTTTGTATCCCAGCACCTTTCAACAGTGAAACATAAAAATGCTGCTTCGAAAAATTGCGATAGTAAAAACGTGTCTGCTTCCGAATTTCGGCGTTATATCCAATCGACAATCCCAATTCTCTTTGGATTTATGTAAAGCACTGATGGATGCGAACATTCCTCTTTGGAAATTGGAAAATCCTTCTCTAAAAGCATTCCTTGAAAAGTACACCAAAGAACACGTGCCAAGTGAGTCCATCCTCCGGAAAAATTATATTGATGTAGTGTTCCAGGAAAAGATGAACAAAATTAGAAAAGAAACGGAAGGTAAAAATTTGTGGGTGTCCATTGACGAAACAACCGATGCTCTTGGCCGCTACGTAGCCAACGTAATTATTGGAACTCTACAATCAACTCACCAGGACTCTAACACGTATTTATTAACAAGTGAAGTACTCGAATCAGCCAATAATTCGACAATAGCCCAATTATTTACCAGTGCGCTCTCATTATTGTGGCCAGATGGAGTGAAACATGACAAAGTGTTGCTATTTGTTTCTGATGCCGCTCCATACATGAAAGCAGCTGGAAAAGTTCTGCAAGTTCTATTTCCAAAAATGGTTCATGTGACGTGTATAGCTCATGCATTGCATAGAGTTGCTGAAGAAGCGCGAAGTTTATTTCACGATGTCGATCTGTTAATATCAAACGTCAAGAAAGTTTTTTAAAAGCTCCATCGAGGGTGCAAATTTTCAAAGAACTTGCACCAGATCTGCCATTACCACCTCAACCTACAATAACGAGATGGGGTACATGGATATCGGCTGCCATTTATTACGCAACCCATTTCGAGAAAATTGTAGAAATAGTGGATCACCTCGAAAATGATGCAGCTTCAATAAAAATATGTAAAGATGTTTTGTCCAAAAGAATATCCAGTCTGATTTAGCATACATACTTGCACATTTTCATTCAATTCCAACATCAATACAAAAACTAGAAGAGAGGAATTTAAAATTACAACAGCAATTGAACATTATGGATGAAACAATTGAAAGAATCAATTCTGCGCCTGGATTAAAAGGAGAGTTCATGAAAGAAAAATGTGAAAAAGTGTTGCAGAACAATAGTGGTTTGGTCAAGATGCGCGAAATAAATTCGATTTTATTAGGAGATGGGGTCAGTAATTTCTTGAACCCTACCGAAATATCCTCATTTATGTATGCACCTTTGACATCTGTTGATGTGGAGAGATCTTTTTCGTTGTATCAACATATTTTATCAGATAGACGACAAAGTATAAAATTTGAAAATTTGAGAAAACTATTGGTAGTTATGTTTAATAAAGAATAAGTATTCACATCGAATGTTTTTTTGTTTTATCTTATCTGTTTTTATCTATCAGTATATAATAAATGCCTATTTTAAGTGCCTATTTTGAGTATTTTTATTGCCTTTTCACTGCCTTTTTTTAACGAACTTATAGTGCCTAAAGTCCGGGCTTTACTAATGATTGACTTCAGTTTTGGGTAAAAAGAAAACAAAATTATGACACTACGCGATTTTAAAGTTCATTATTGCCAAATTTAAGATGGAAAAAGATATAAACTGACAAGAAAAAAAATTTTGATGAAGCCTTGTAGGTTTATAATATATATTTTTCTCAGAGAAATCTGGAAAGAACACTGTAAATGTGAACGTGTTCATTTTAAAAATATTCTCAAAATGGCACAGTTATGTGTTTGTGCGCACGTTTTACTGATTCCCTGAAGGTAGGTAAGTATTTTCGAATAAGTTGAAAATATACTCTTTCAAACATTAGTCTTTATTCAAAATTTCATGATAGTCCAAGGATTAATTTTTCTCCATGAAATTTTATTTCAAAAAAATAGTATTCGACGAGTCATGTTATAAAAAAACTTTCACTTTTGAATTTTTTTGGTTTTGTATCGAATGGAAAAATCTTTCGACTTCCTACAGATACAGAGTTGAATTTTCTTAAAATTCGATGTTCGAATTCTAGAGTGAAATTGTGCTCACCTGTATATAAGAAGCACACCGTCCAATGCACGCGAAACTCGGGATAGGTTTCGGCACACAACCAGGATATTGCAGGACGTGAATAACAGGAGTCACTTGGCATTCGTCCGTAGTGCTGGCCGCCGATGCCTCAAATTTGACATACCTAGGGTCGAAGGAACCGATGCTTAATATCACCAAACACAATACAGCTGATTTACAAAATTTTATCCATGTAACTGTAATTTAAAAAAAAAATTATTATATTGTTTTTTTTTTCGTCCTGAAACCCATCGAATAAATAATTTTCCGAATAACAATTTTCAATTCATAGCTTTCATGAAGCACTGAATGGAAAATGCTTCCGAAATAGTTTCTTTTTGTTCATTTAACCATAAACGAATCGATGTTGTAATTATCCGAAACATTAAGTACGCGTTACGACTTTCCGATAGAGTTTTTGGACTTGCGACCAATCGCGTTTCTCAATTACGTTTTTCTTCGAACATGACGGAGTTTATTCCTTCAGTGTCGTTCGTAAACTCGACTTCTTTTTGTGGTTGGTGTTCTTTTTATAATTTTATCGAAGCCCGAGTCGTTTTATTGAAAAATTGTGTAAAAGCGGCGCCCGCTGCGACGTTGAGTGCTTTCCGCGCCCCCTTGGTTCTTTGCATACGTTTCTCGTTAAATGTATAATGTCAGAAAAAAGGGTTTTCAAATAATTTCGTTTTCAGGACTATCGAGTCCTTGTATTTACATGGAACATAAAAAGGTCGAAGAATGGTTGTTGGGGATTAACGCAGCGAATGAGGAAGAAACTTCGTACCACGAAAATTCGGACGATCTTTTCGAATCGAGCTTTGAGGAAGAAGACGAC
Source organism: Novius pumilus (assembly GCA_020654155.1). Classification (NCBI taxonomy): domain Eukaryota; kingdom Metazoa; phylum Arthropoda; class Insecta; order Coleoptera; family Coccinellidae; genus Novius; species Novius pumilus. The sequence goes on from JAIFOV010000472.1 coordinate 7,524,840, forward strand.
GACGCTGAACAGGTGCTGAAGGAATTGGCGGAGGTGAACGTGGAGATTGACCGGTTGACGGACGAGGGGGTCACAAACAACTCGGAGGAGCAAATCGCTCTCCTAAACGAGTACAATCGTGTCAAGGATGTAACGGAGAGGATTCTCAACTATTTATCTTTCATAAGCAACAAACCTATCCAAGATCTATACGAAGAATATAATCTTGTGGATTGAGCGAGGTAATGATAACATGTCAAGTCCCGAAAACCTCCGAAGTTTATTGTTCAAAATTACGTCTAATACATCGAAAAAATTTATCTTTACATTTGTTATTTTTATAAGGCAACGATTACATGTTTGTAAAGCGATGATTAAGTAATCATAATGATCAAAATTATCGACTGAAATCGCCGCATTTAAAACATTTGCACTCGGACGGTTCCTTCAACTTCACGTCCATAGCGTTGTTTCCTTCGTTCGTTAATCGTAAACCGTCAGGATCGTAGCAATGGTTCAATGTTATTATTCTTTCCCGTAGAAAACTTTCTCGACAACAGTAACATTCCTGAAACATAGTATTTTAGAAACGACTCGAACCCCAAATATCGTGATTGTTACCTTTAAGAAACCCGTTGGCGTGATAACCGACGGTTGTACTTGACTTTTGCAAGAACCCTCGCATTTGTTGACGGCGACGTCACCGTTGCATGTCCTTTGCAGTCGTCCCAGTTCGTCGTATTCCTCTAAATTGAATTTCCGTTAAACAAAAGGAAAGTTTCTCCATTTTTTTAATACCTTTTACGAGATGTACCTCCGATGGTAATGTTTCGCAAGTTTCCTCGGATAATTCGTTAACTGCCTGGCTCAATGTTGTAAAACCCAATAAGAGCAACACAAAATGCGCGTCGAGTAACATATTGAATAGTGAGGAAAATTGTGCCACTATTTCGCCTTATATATATTCGAAGGGATGGAAAAGGGGGTGTTCGGTAAAAAACGGAAACACGCCCGCTGTGCCGTTCTAAAAACTACAATTTTCCATTCATTTCCCACGTTTCCCCGAACGAATCGACAACCTGTTCATCTTTTTTTCGTTTTCGCACTCGTGGTCAATGTTAATGAGCGATTAGTCGGGTTGATTAACCGAGGCGAAGTTTACCCTTGAAATTGATTAGATGGCGCCCTGTCGGTTTACAAGGGAAACCTTTCAAATGAATTCTATTTTGCAGGAGGAAATTTTTCGACAAGACGAATATGTCGGATTCTGGGGAGGATACAAAATCGGACGATCAAACGGAAAAAGAAGATGGCCTCTGCAGGGATTTCGTTCGCGGCACGTGCGAGAGGAAATTTTGCAAATACAAGCATGAACCTCAAGAGTCGGCGTTGAATTTTTGTTTCGATTTTCAAAACAGCTACTGCTCTAGAAGCCAATGCAAGTGAGTATTGTAACAGGAAGAAAAATCGAAAGCTTCATGCGGCAATAATAATTACTCCACTTCATAAAAATTCGGTAGCGCCAACGAAAAAAGAATGTGTATTAATACTGGAATATCAATTTTCAAGTATTCGAATTAGTGCTCCTTCTAGATTTATACATTGCACCACAGACGAACAAGAAGAATACAAAAAAACCGGTGAGATGTCAAATCAGATCCTAGCCGAGGCGACGAGGAAATGGCAGTTGCCTGGAATGCAACCCATCTGCATCCAATTTCGACAGGGACGGTGCAGACGTAAAAACTGTAAATTTCGTCACATATCGAAGAAACAGGAACATTTGGAAATTATGGAATTAATAAAAAATAACAATAGGAAACATCAACAATTTCCAGCTCGGTTGGACGGTAAGTAATTTTCGTGCAACGATTTAATAGTGTTTTATTTTCCTTCGTTTCCCGCGGTTTTTACGTACATCAATGTACAATTTCAATTTTATTTTATTCATTTTTCTTTTGATATTTTGTGCCCAAACGCTACATTGGAGATGTATCAATATTCCCGGAATAATTCCGCTGACTTTGATAGCAACTAGTGGCATCAAGTAATTAATTTCGTCTAGGTATGGAAAATAATAACCAGGAAAGCCCTGTTCTGGATAAAATTCGATATGTTTGAGGTGAGCGTTGTCCCAAATGTGCTCTCCTAGACAATCCACGTAAATAGTTTCGTTATCGGGCCATGTCTGTATCATTTTCATCACCGAATCCGGCATATCTTCTGGTAAATTGTATTCGTCGTCGTAATATTTCGGCTTCCAATTTCTTATTTTGTTTAATCGAAGAAAAAAACATAGGGATTCATTGGTGTAGCAATAGTTCGGTTCGACGCAGTCATCCAATTCTCTCCAGTCAAAAAAACATGGTTTTTTCCTTGTTTTCGTTTCTTCTGGACAATCGCTATAATCTGACGGATCGGCTTCTTTGTATACTCTGAAAAATTCATCCAATGCTTTCCGGTACGACTCGTCGTGTTTTGTTCGAATTTCGTTCTGGGTGTACCATATTATCGGGTTTAATGAAAGAACTGTTGGATTCAATAAAAATGAGCATTAATTAGATTTGATGTCCATCTACCAAGTAATCAGACAAAAAAATAAGAAGAGATGGAGGCCAATTGTTAATTAAGCATTGTAAGCGAAATAAAGCAGTCCAACCGAATATTATGATTTTTTTCGTTGATTTTCGTCTTGGTCGCGAACTTGTGAGACCATCAATTTTCCGGTGAATATATTTCGTAGTCCGAAAAATTGATTGTCACGAAAAAGATGCTCCTAGTCCTTACTCAGAAGGACCTTCCCAGAAGTTTTACAGTGACCGAATTGATTAGTATTAAAAATAAATTATTTTCTAAATCGAGTGGTCGTTGTGCTGGTTCGATATACTCAAAGCAAAGAAAGTGAGAACGTACTCGTGTATTATGATCGTATCCAATAGTGATGGGCAATACTGCGATTTCTCTGTCACCGTTCCAACTCGTGACAGTTCCAGCTGTGTCACGGCGACAAATACTGGTGATTTTTTGTCACAGCTTCGACGCGACGGCAGAACGGTTCTTTAGTAACAACAGTGTTTCTATTGGAAAATATATCGCATATTTTTTATTATTATCATTATTATATATAATTCATTTGGTTCAAATCAATTCAGTGAAGTTAAGCATTCTTTCTTATAAAGCGAATACCGTTCCAATATAATATGGAACATGAAAGGATGATATGGAAGAATGATAGTTCAAATGACTTTGAAGAAAAGAACCTATGCTGTAACGGCGTCGAACGAAGCAACGAAAGATCTCCTCGTAGTTTTCCGAACAGCGATTTGAAGCCGACTACTGTACAGAAGTAGTGGCTCTCAAAATCACTGGTTTGACAATCGGAACGCAATCGATCATCGGCGACTTGTTCCGAGTAGTATAATACGCCTGAGTCTCGTCACCGTTACAAAAAAGCACGGCGACTTTTATAAATTTGGAACTGTTCCAACCCGTGACAAGATCGTATCAGTGACAAAGTCACCGACTGTGACATCACAACCCATCCCTAGTATCCAAATAAACAATTGTCTATAATCTAGTGTGAATTATTAAATTAGCTTGAAATCTCAAGACGTTCTGTGAAATATTAATTGAAACATTGAATCAAAATTTAATTTGATAGAAGCAAATGATAAACCAGATCGCTCGCGACCTGACCGGCCCTCGGCCGTGGGGGGCTTCGACCTCCTTCTCTTGTATTTCCGTGTGACCTCTTAGGTCACTATAGGCGTATCGAATTTTTTTTTAATATCACGAAAATTGAGAGAATATACAGGCTGTCCCACCGGGAATGCCCATTAGAAGTTTACGGAGAAATAGTTGTCCGATTTAGTCCAGTCAATAGAGAAACGTACCAGTGCTAAATAAAAAAAATTAATTACAGGTAGTGACCTAGTGGAAGTTGTTGGGGGTAGTGAGTATAATATGAGGTTTCCATAAGGACTGCTATCGAGCGTCCTAGGGGGTGGGGGTGCAGTTCAAAGTTTCGAAATCACACGTTTTCGCTTCTAAATTTTGAACCATTGATTTTATTGAAAATGTCTTGGAACAAATGTTTTAGATACTAAGAATACCTTCCATTTGAATTAGGTTTTGTTCAATTTGGGCGAACGGTTAACAAGAAAACTGCAAAAAACTGCTCAAAACAGGCGTTTTTTGCAAACGTGATATTTACGACGCCAATTTTTTTTTGAAATTTTTTATCATCTCAAAATGAAGCTCTTATAGCATCAAACTAAACTACATGGAAACAAAAATTATTACATTCATCATTCACGAGATATAGTAATATGTTTATAAAAAACTGTCTTTTCCACAGGGAAACGTGCTAGTTGTCCGCAATATTTTTCCATTTTTTTTATTGAGTATTATAGAAGAAGACCTATATTTTATTCTACTGAAAAGTTTCAGACTAGAAAATGCGGAAAAGACTACTTTTCATAACATGAAAAAAAAGGTACCTTTTTTTCCATAAACAAATTGCCTCGGGCGGTTTATTTTGATATTCAGAGGTTCCATTTTCTCGCGAATGAAAAAAGTTATTGAAATAAAGAATTTGACCCTTTAAGAAATCTTCTACGACCTTTTGAACGCCAGTTGCATTTTTTTTAAAAAACATCACAGTGCTTTTATAAATAAAAATGTAGGAATTAATTCGAGTTCATACTTTTCAGTAATGAATTATATTTTATCATTTTCAAAGAAAAGTAAAAATATGCCTGTTCTTGATACAAATAAACAGGTGACAATTTGATTCGGTTAAGTTGCATACTCATTTGCAATCCGAATGGAGGGGGATTCTATTCCGTCCCGTCGACGTAGTCGGCACTTTGCTTTGAAACTCGAGTGGGTTGTTGTTTGTAATTTTGGATTAAGTTTTTCAAAACGATCGCTCGAAGATTATGAAGGCAGTCACGACTACGATACGCGCCGAACTGCTATTCCCTCCAAGACCCCACCGACCGCAAGACGAGAATGCGACGACCCGTCCACATTATCATCTTTTTTCTTCAACAAACACATGGATTATTTCATATTCCCCTAAAGCATCATCAAATATAATTCATTACGAAAAGTATGAACTCGAATTAATTCCTAAATTTTTATTTATAAAGCCACTGTGATGTTTTTAAAAAAAAATGCAACTGGCGCTCAAAAGGTTATAGAAGATTTCTTGAAGGGTCAAATTCTTTATTTCAATAACTATTTTCATTCGCGAGAAAATGGAACCCCTGAATATCAAAATAAACCGCGCGACGCAATTTGTTTATGGAAAAAAAGGTACCTTTTTTTCCATGTTATGAAAAGTATTCTTTTCCGCATTTTCTAGTCTGAAACTTTTCAGTAGAGTAAAATATAGGTCTTCTTCTATAATACTCAATAAAAAAAAATGGAAAAATATTGCGGACAACTAGCACGTTTCCCTGTGGAAAAGACAGTTTTTTATAAACAAATTACTATATCTCGTGAATGATGAATGTAATAATTTTTGTTTCCATGTAGTTTAATTTGATGCTATAAGAGCTTTATTTTGAGATGATAAAAAATTTCAAAAAAAAATTGGCGTCGTAAATATCACGTTTGCAAAAAACGCCTGTTTTGATCAGTTTTTTGCAGTTTTCTTGTTAACCGTTGGCCCAAATTGAACAAAACCTAATTCAAATGTAAGGTATTCTTAGTATCTAAAACATTTGTTCGAAGACATTTTCAATAAAATCAATAATTCAAAATTTAGAAGCGAAAACGTGTGATTTCGAAACTTTGAACTGCACCCCCACCCCCTAGGACGCTAGACAGCAGTCCTTATGGAAACCTCATATTATACTCACTACCCCCAACAATTTCCACTAGGTCGATACCTGTAATTAATTTTTTCATGAAATTTCTCTATTGACATTTTTTTTTGAAATTTTGTACATGGTCAACAATCCATCGAGGCTATGTTTCTAAAATAGTAGCAACAATTATCTTTTCGCTCTTTTATTTTAAATAGAACAGCCTATATATTTTAACATCATTCGATGGACTTTTTAACTCTACTTGATTTCATGTACCATTTCTTATATGTAGATTGAGTAGTTTCCGAGTTATCCGCATATTTGTGAAAAAAATTACAGATAAGGCCTTTCAAAAAAATTGGTTTTTCTCAATATCACAATGCATAATTTTATATCTGCCCTCTGAAATGAATTACCAGAAGATTACGCAATGTCATTTCATAAAAGTCGGCAATCTGTGTTATACAGGATGTTAAATTGGATGATTAAATTTCCAGAGAAGCCAAAACCGTCACAAAGAACTTTGAAACGAATCATAAAAAAATTCCCACGCCATGGCACATGGAAATCAAAAGTTACAAGGGCGAGATTCTTTTAATGTTTGTTGAACAGTTCTGCAGATTTATAGACAGCGCAGGAATTTTTCTATAATTCGTTTCAGACTTTTTCGTGACGGTTTCGGCTTCTCTGGAAATCTAATTCCAAATGTACCGCATGCTCGAGATATAATCCTGTTAGATTAAGCATAAATGCTAAATAAATTCAAATAGTCTCCGTTTGTATTATTTTAACGTTCGCAGAATTTTCAGATAACTATCAACAGTGGGAGCATAGAACCAAAATTTATGTGCAAGTGCAATAAGCGAGCACAGAATCATAATATGATGCAATTTGATACTTTGCCTCCATGTGACAATTATTTCAAGTTATCTGAAAAACATTACTATTTAGGTATAGTGAATTATTAACAAACTACCCTTATTTTTTTGTTCTTTATCCAAATACGAAAAAAAAATTTGGAGTTTACATTTGAAAAAACTGAGTTATCATCATTTTTTCAAATCTAATTTCGGCAGTGTGTGTGAACATCTTGTATAACATAGATTGCCGATATTTATGAAATGACATTGAGTAATCTTCTAATAATTCATTTCACAGGGCAGATCTAAAATTATGCATTGTGATATTGAGAAAAACCACTTTCTTTGAAAGGCCTTATCTGTAATTTTTTTCACAAATATGCGGATAACTCGGAGACTACTCAATCTACATATAAGAAATGGTACATGAAATCTACTAGAATTAAAAAGTCCATTGACTGATGTTAAAATATACAGGATGTTCCGTATAAAATAAGAAAGCAGGTGTCATTTCCAGTGTAACTGGAAGTGGAAAGTTGTTGCTACTATTTTAGAAAGTTAGCCTCGATGGATTATTGTCCATGTACAAAATTTCAAACCAATCGGACAACTATTTCTCCGTAAACTTCTAATGGGCATTCCTGGTGGGACAGCCTGTATATTACTTCAAGCTCTCGCGGCCCACGTTCACAATAACACTGTTTTTTGTCAGGTGTAACGGCCGTTGTCTGTTGGTATTACTTCCAAACGTTTCGCTTGCACAAGTGGCAAGCTTCTTCAGAGGTGTCACCGCAGAAACTAGTTTCAATAGTGCGCGGAGATGGTGACACCTATAAAGAATCTTGCCATTCGTGCAAACGAAACGTTTGGAAGTAATTCCAACAGACGACGGCCGTTAGACCCGACAAAAAAACTTTGTTATAATGTGAAGTAATTTCTTCTTTGTTTATTTTTCATGCTATATTTTTTTATTCTGCTCCATTAAAAAGAATTTTTTTTCTTACAATATCACTTTATTTTTACAGTAGTAAGTAGAAAACCTGTGAATTTATTTTTGGAGTGTTTATTTTTTTCCGTCATTTTGGCTTTGCTCCAACCAATGCGAGGACGGTTGTTGTAAAGTGTGGTGTGTATAAGGGAAAGAAAGTAATTTGGCTCTGCGAATACCAGAACGGGAGGTATACGCTTGCAAATGGTCAGTGCAACATATCAGGTGGGTAATGAAGGTTACAAATTTCAAACATGATTCATTCTGTGACTGAAAAAATTGGCAAATTGAAATATTAATAAAAATTAAGAAGTTCCATTTGTTGGAATTGTGCTTAAACTTATCGGATGGGAACTGATATTCCTGCTATACGTAAAATGACGGAAATTACGGAGACGTGTTTATCTCAATATCGAATTGATTCGGACAAGAATTGGTAATTAAATCGATTTTTCCATAGAGTAAATAATTCAATACAATGTAAATAGATCGAAAAGTATAGAACCGGCGGTAGCGCCTCTGGTCTCGAAGAGTTTACTATCCGAAATGCTTTCCTCTCTTCGGAACAACGACGACGACGGATGTTGACTGATTCGAACGGGTGCATAAGAATGCCCAAGTTAAATGCACCGAATCGATTATTTTTACGTATCTCATCGATTTTCTTGAAAATGGTAGGGCATAGCTAAAAGCAGTGAGAGAGGCAATCGTTCATGAAATTACGATGAAACGTTTGGTGAAAGATCGAAAGCGGTGCAATTATTAGCAGTCGAGTTATGACTTATCGAAAAATCGGTGCTTTCAGAAGATTTCATAAATTTTTCTCTCAGAAACGGTTCATTTGAGACAGGACTAGTAAGCGAGGTGGTTTTAGAAATTGAGTTATATTAGAAAATGGTAAAAAGTCTTGGCCATTTTCATATTTTTATTTGGTTTTGCTGCAAGAGGGCAATTTCTGGCACCTTCATCGACAAAGGCAATCATAGTGAAAGATGAAAATGCATGAGCGTTGACTTTTGAGGGGGCCATGCTATGCGTAAAATATTAACGGAATCGTAAATTTTTTAGATTTAGAAGTTTTTTTCTCAAAATCTATGAATACTACATTTTAGATGTTCCTACAAAAAAAAGATTTTCTGTGATATGAAAAAGTTTCGTGTCGCTGTCCAGAATAGTTTTTCGAGTTATCCAGACTAAAAGAAGAAAATTTTACTCATTCTACCTGAAGAATACATTTTTAGGTATATTTGTTCTGAATAACTTGTGGCACCTTCATCGACAAAGGCAATCGTACTGAAAGAAAATAAGAATCTCTTAATGAAAATTTGGGTGCGTTGACTGGTGAGAAAGCCATGCTATGCATAAAATATTGGGCGAAACCGTAAATGTTTGAGATTTAAAATTTTCTTGTCAAAATCTGTGAATCCCACGTTTCAGGTTTTTTCACAAAAAAAAATCCAATTGAGATTTTTTTTGATATGAAAAATTTCGTGTTGCTATCCGGAATAGATTTCGAGTTATCCAGACTAAAAGAGAAAAATTCGAGTTTTTCTTCACTTTTTTGATCGAATCTCAAAAATTTTTGTCGAGCGCCCTTCTTTTACTCATTCTACCCGAAAATTATGTTTTAAGGTATATTTCTACCGAATCGCGAACTTTTAGCTCTGAAAATAAGGTCGCAAAAAATTCCCGAAAATCTTGCACTTTTTCGAGCATATCTGAAGAGTTAGTTTTCCGATTGCGATGAAATAAGGAAGCAGACCTGGAGACCATTGATTTTCATCTTTTTCCTAAAATTTCGTCGTTCTGCGTAGCACCGTTTCGCCTTTAGCGTGAACAGAAAATTCTGCCGCACGCACATACACACACATACCTCGATCGCGTAACGACGGCATTACGTATATATACAGCGTCTAAAATAATTTCAATATCTGAATACCCGTGAAATTGATATGTCTCGGAATTTTCTCGACCAAAAATATCGCAAATATCTGGCTGGACTGTTTTATATGAGCCTCTTTATGTTTTCTGCCGTTTAACTATTCTTATTTTTTTTGTAGTTATGAAAATATAGTCACGTAAACAGCTGAACAAGGTTTGAAACGGGACACAGTTTAATAAACTACCTTGTTCAGATGATTACATCCGAGTCTAGTAAAACTCTTGATACCTGTGTTTGGGACGAAATTCAACCCAGGACTGTGCTCCATATTAAAATCCGCCTTATCCACGGCCGGTTCCGTTGGATAGAGCACCTTGATATACATTGTTAATCCATATAAGTTGATAAAACATAAAACAATGATGAAGATTATGTAACACGTATGATAAATGATGAAGTTCACCCATTGGTCACCCGTCCTTCCGCAGAATGTTTTGTTATATGGATTGTAAAAACGGTATTTTATCCTTCCCCACCATCCACTTTTTCTTAGATCTGTTAAAGAAATTGGAGTTCGTGTTCCGGATTCAGTTCTAGTAAACATCATTTTAATCCTTTACTGTAAATGACACATTACTTATAGGTATTCCCTGGATCGATCCATTACCGGAAGATTACGAAAATCCGCGAAAAAGAAGGCTTATTGACGGCGGTACGAATGAAGATCAAGAAGTTTTCCAAGGATATTGCGCTGGAACACCTCCCGCTCCTATTTTGAATAGCGCTGACGCCAAGTGAGTTGGGCAGGTTAAATGTTACTTCAAAAATTAATCGTTAAACTTATTAAACACTTATAAACAAATTAGAATTTTTTTTTGACGGACATAAGTGACAACACTTTGACAGAGTATGTTTTAGTATTGTGAGACATCAATATTTATCTGCACCAAAAACATTTATGATTATCTAAAACAAACTTTTAGGTATCTACTTTCTAAAACGACGCATATATTATTTGGATGTCTTTAAATGTGACTATTTTCAGAACGATGATGTTAGAAGAAGAAATCGGCCTATTGCATAAAGAGATCAACAAACTGAAGAAACAGGTACAAAAATTCAATGATAATGTCACATATTTGACAAATTGACTTCCTTTGTACAGGTACAAGATCTGACGGCCACAAACGAATTTCTTCTGGATCAAAACGCGGCACTCCGCGTAACAAATAAACCAGCGGGCGGTAGTATGGCGAATCCCGCGCCAGCAACACCTCAACAGGTCATTCGAACAGTAGCAAACGTACCTGTATCCCTGGCCACAGTACCAGTTTCCCTAGCTACTGTTCCCGTATCTCTAACGGATGCGACCACATGTAACGCCGTCTCAATATCGGCAGTTCCATCCGTCAGCATTGCTTCTCCCGCGCAACTTCTCGCTCCAAGCCAACAAATCTTTGGTGAGATACGTTTTAATATTATTTAGTCTACTAAAGGCTCAATTTTTAATTATATCATTACAAAATGCACATTTCTGCAAATATTGAAGCAAAGAAAATTTTCACATCTCTTCTTGATATCCTGTTTTCATTGCATAGTGACAACAAACCCTTCGAGCCAACTGGCCATCGCAAATAGTTCGCAAGCTCAACTCGCTATAGCAGCTACCAATGCGCAGCAGTTGACGGTCGCGAATGTGCCACAGCAATTAACCATTACAGGTCAAACCACCCAGCAGTTAGCGTTGGCTAGCCAGGGACAGCAGCAATTGGCGCTGGCTAGTCAAAACCAGCAACAGTTGGCTTTGGCCAGTCAAAACCAACAACAGTTGGCTCTAGCCAATCAAAATCAGCAGCAGATCTTGGCGGCGGCGGCCGCGTCACAGCAGATCGAAATCCATCGTACAATCCAAACATCGCAACCTTTGGGTATATCAACTGGTGCCCAAGGTATTGTCTCTTATCCAATAGTAACGCATAGCATAAATCATGCGATGCACTGACTTTGAACTCCCCGCTTACATATTTATTTTGTAACAATAATGGAATGATGTTATTTATAATTTTGGTGTAAGGATATTTTTGTGCAGTTGACAATTAAAGTTTCAGGAATTCAGCAAGTTTGTCGTTCTCGTTTGCATATTCAAAAGCCCCATAATCCTAGAAATTGATGTAATGTTGATTTGAATAATATGATAAAACCAGGATTACCCCGCAGTAGAATTCATCGTTGAATATTTGAGGTGGTAACGGGTGCACCGGATTCGGCTGAAAACTTGTCTTGCCAATTTTGGTGGAATTCTTTGCCATGAACTCTTTTGCCTTCTCATCTACAGTGATGTCAATTACTTCAAATTTGATTTTTTTCGATTTTAAAATTAACAATACCGATGTTTGGCGTTCTCTGATCTTTAATTGAAATATATTTTTTAGAGGTAACCGGCAAGTTTATAGAAATTACCTCATTACTGCCAGAAACTTGGCTGATATACACTTTGATTACCATTATTTCGATTTATTCAATGCGATCACCAACATCCGTATTCTTGTACGGCGATAAACTAACTACCAGCTCGTTATCTTATCTGTTGTTTTTTCTAGGCATAGCTTTGGTTTCGCGCACAATTGAACAGTCAGTTGCTCAATATCAACAGTTTTAGAAAGGGAAAGTTGAAGTAATGAAATGAATTTCAAGATATCAATTGATGTCGCTTAAGACGGACAGATGCGTGGGAGGCAATCAAACTTGACCTAAATAAAAACACACCATCTATGATGTTCATATCGATGCTAATATTTTAATTGTTAAAAAAAAAGCGTTCAATTTTTTCAAAAGATATGTCGGAATGATAAACCAACGTGACGTCATTTCGTTTAGTTCATACATAGCAATAGGACATAGATTTCTATGTCTCAGAACATAGAACATCAAAATTACTATTTTTCTGTGATGTATATAACCCATAAAAACTTAACCAAACTTACAGAATTGCACTAACTGAGAAGAAATAATTTAATTATGTCTGATTCTGGAATATGTCATATAAAACCAGAGTATATAACAATTAAAATGTGTAATTTTCGATTTTAATTTAATTCATTTCCAGATTTCTCATTGAAGAGAACAATAAGAAAGAAATTTTGGTGGAGTGTGTCTCTCCTAATGATTTGGTAAAATTGGAGAACAGTAAAAATGAATGTGATCAGAGCAGCAATAAAGACATCTCAAATGCAGAATCTCCTCTTAAAAAAAGGAAATTGCAAGGACAAAATAAAGCAAGGTTTGTTACTTTCAAATGACTATAATGGAATCGATTTCAAATTGTTGATTGACAAATTTTTGTTTTGAACTAGGGGTCCAACATATAGAGTTCTCAAAACAAAAGAGCTTTGCCACTCTTTGATCGATAACAGCAATGGCACAAATACTTGTAACAGGAAAAATTGTGAATTTCTGCACAATGTAGAGGATTATTTTAATCAAAAGGATAGCGACATTGGTAAGTTTGAATATGTCTCATTCATATTGATGATATTTTTATTGCTTTCTCCAGCTGATACATGCTATAACTTCCAAAAGTCTGGTAAATGTGAAAGAGGCCTAACTTGTCGTTTTGCCAACAATCATATAACCGATGAGAAGCAAAACATTATTGATGAAGAAAAATTTAAAATCTTCCTAGATAATGGTCCATATACTAAAAATGCCTTAACGAAGGACATGCAAATTTCACTTAGAAAACGTAAATATGATTTTTCACCTTCAGAAAAATTGATTAAACACACTGACTCGTTGAAAAAAAATAATGAAAATAAAGTTGGTTGTGTATTGGATGAAGATTTAATCAAAATTCGAAGTCGTGAAAAACGAACAATTGATTGGAATGGCAAAGTAGCACTAAGTCCTTTGACAACTGTCGGCAATTTACCATTCCGTAGAATCTGCAAAGAATTTGGAGCGGATATTACATGTGGAGAAATGGCTATGTGCTCATCGCTCTTGCAAGGAGCACCTCAAGAATGGGCTCTTGTTAAAAGACACCATACCGAGGACGTGTTTGGGGTGCAGCTTTGCGCTAATAATCCCTACACACTAACAAAATGTGGACAAATATTGAATAATGATTTTGACGTTGATTTTATCGATTTGAATCTTGGCTGTCCAATTGAGCTTGTTCAAAAAGAAGGAAGCGGCTGTGCTCTTTTGAAGCGCGGTAATGTATTGGAATCGTGCGTCAGGAATTTAAGTGAAATTTTAACAGTCCCATTGACAATTAAAACAAGAACAGGTGTATCAGAAAATGAAAAAGTTACACATAAACTTGCTCCAAAATTCAGGGATTGGGGTGTCAGTTTGCTCACTATCCATGGCAGATCTGCACAACAGAGGTATACAAAAAAGGCAGACTGGTCATATATTAGGCAAGTCGCCCAATCTGCATCTCCTATGCCAGTTTTTGGTAATGGAGACGTGCTGACTTACGAGGATTACAAGAAAGCTTTAGAAGATGTTCCAGAGCTAGCTGGGGTAATGATAGGAAGGGGTGCTTTGATAAAGCCTTGGATTTTCACAGAAATCAAAGAACGGAAATTATGGGATATATCGAGTTCAGAAAGGTTCGATATTTTAAAGAAATTTACAAATTATGGGTTAGAACATTGGGGATCAGATAACAAGGGTGTGGAGAACACGAGGCGCTTCATGTTGGAATGGTTGTCGTTTTTATATCGATATGTACCGGTTGGCTTGCTGGAACAACCACCGCAACGGGTGAATCAACGTCCTCCTCCCTATAAAGGCAGGGATCATTTGGAAACTTTAATGGCGTCCTCTTCGGCTGCAGACTGGATTAAGATAAGTGAAATGCTTTTGGGTAGAGTACCTGAGAACTTTCACTTTCTACCTAAGCATAAAGCGAATTCTTATAAATGAGTTTTCTGAGAATGTAAGATGCTACTAATGTTAGTTAGTATTTTAAAAGAGTTGATTGATTGTTTTGTTGAAAATTAAATTAACTCCTACTGAAATTTTAATTTTTTCTCTCAACTCCTCTTGAAGATAGAAGAGTTTTGTCCCAACAAAGTATTTAATATATTTTTCCCAAAATCATTTGTTTAAATGTTATATAAATCTAAAGTAATAACTAAAACACTAAGAACAGTATAAGTATAATGAATAGTTAGTAAATTTTCAAAAGAAAATATTTTATAGCTCTCGAGCAGCGCTTTTCTTTTCCATTAATACCTCAATAAACTTACTCTTCATTGGACTTCCAGTTATAATTAGAATATTTTGTTTTTCCTGTTCTACATTTCAAGTTGCTCAGACCTTGAAAATAGAGAGTATAAGCAATTCGTCATCTGATAAGGAAAATTAAGATTAATTAATAGCAACGCATTTCCATTTTTCAAATTGGTTTTAATCTCCTCAAATCTTGCAAGGTATGGGGGGCTTTAAGCAAAGATATCTATAAAATGACGGAGTATTAATACATTATCTTGTTCTGTGACCTTGATTTTGACGTTTTAGAAAAACATTTAGGTTGTTCTCAATTTTTCCTCAAGTATAAAGGAAAACAAGTTTTCTTTATCCTTTTTTCATCGGTTGATGGAAGAAAAATCACGAAATTTGGTTAACCGCGTGATGAGTACGTTGTCAAAATGGTATCACGAAGGAATTTGAGGATACTGGAACTGTATAAAAATAGGAAAAAAAGAAGTCGTTGTGATTTGAGTTGGGAACATCTTTAATCGTGAGATAATTTTTAAGTTTTTTCTTCCGCTTTTGGATTTGCATTTATTTGAAAAGGTTTTACGAAGGTATTGAGCTCTGAATAAGGTTTATTCTGGTGTTGATATTTGAATATTTCAGGTACCACTGGGATAAACAAAAAAAATATGACTCGTTCTAAAGTCACGAGGAAATGGGAAGTATTTGCCGGCAGGAACAGGTTTTACTGTGATGGTAGACTGATGACTGCCCCAAATTCAGGCGTCTTCTTTCTTACAGTATTTTTAATTACTGCTACATGTACTTTATTTTTCATTTTTGAGTAAGTGTTCTCGAAGCAGCAGGGTAAGTTGTGGTAATTCTCGTTTTGTTTATAGCTGTAGTTATTTGGCGGTAAAAGTCACAGTTGGAATTCCAATTGTAGGAGCTGTACTGTTCATATTCACCATGTCTTCCTTGTTGAGAACAAGCCTTTCTGACCCAGGAATAATTCCCAGGGCGACACCTGAAGAAGCTGCCTATGTTGAAAAGCAAATCGGTAAGTACGTCTATAAAAAATTTTACTTTATGGCGTTCAAATAAAGTTTTTGTGACACATTATTTGGTTTTGCAGAAGTAACAAACTCTGCAAATAGCCCCACTTTCCGACCGCCACCTCGTACGAAAGAAGTACTAGTCAAAGGACAAACAGTTAAACTGAAATACTGCTTCACGTGTAAAATCTTTAGGCCTCCCAGAGCATCACATTGCAGCTTGTGTGATAATTGTGTTGATAGATTTGATCATCACTGTCCTTGGGTATGAGAACTTAACGATCCCACGAGCAACTTAATATTTGGTTTGGTTTTCAGGTCGGAAATTGCGTTGGACGTCGAAATTATCGATTTTTTTACATGTTTATTGTTTCGCTTGCTTTACTGGCAGTGTTTGTGTTTGCTTGTGCAGTAGCTCATCTTATATTAAGTAAGTTTCTATAATTACTTTTTAATATAGTGATTACCATTTTTGATACTAAAAAGTTGGTGAACAATATTCAAATTTAAGTAATAAATAATGACCATATTTTAGTTTCAAAAGAGGAGAATTACCAATTTTTTGAGGCAGTCAAGGAGTCGCCGCCTTCAATAGTAGTAGCATTGATGTGCTTCTTTAGTGTATGGAG
This sequence comes from Novius pumilus, assembly GCA_020654155.1. NCBI lineage: Eukaryota > Metazoa > Arthropoda > Insecta > Coleoptera > Coccinellidae > Novius > Novius pumilus. The sequence goes on from JAIFOV010000472.1 coordinate 7,541,257, forward strand.
TATACTCGGTTTGGCGGGATTTCACACTTATCTGACTACAAGCAACCAGACAACTAACGAAGATGTATGTGAACATTTTTGTTTATTATGATCAAGTCCATTATATTTTTTCAATTTTCAGATCAAAGGTTCATTTACAAGTCGGAGGGGAATGGAGAATCCTTACTCACAAGGAAATATCTGTCTTAATTGCTTTTATATACTTTGTGGTCCAACAATGCCTTCGCTGATTGACAGGTGATATTTAAATTTCATAGCGATCAACGATGTTTTAGTCCAGTCAATAGAGAAACGTACCAGTGCTAAATAAATAAAATTAATTACAGGTAGCGACCTAGTGGAAGTTGTTGGGGGTAGTGAGTATAATATAAGGTTTCCATAAGGACTGCTATCGAGCGTCCTAGGGGGTGGGTGTGCAGTTCAAAGTTTCGAAATCAAACGTTTTCGCTTCTAAATTTTGAACTATTGATTTTATTGAAAATGTCTTCGAACAAATGCTTTAGATACTAAGAATACCTTCGATTTGAATTAGGTTTTGTTCAATTTGGGCAAACGGTTAACAAGAAAACTGCAAAAAACTGCTCAAAACAGGCGTTTTTCGCAAACGTGATATTAACGACGCCAATTTTTTTTTTAATTTTTTATCATCTCAAAATAAAGCTCTTATAGCATCAAATTAAACTACATGGAAACAAAGATTATTACATTCATCATTCACGAGATATAGTAATTTGTTTATAAAAAACTGCCTTTTTCACAGGGAAACGTGTTAGTTGTCCGCAATATTTTTCCATTTTTTTTTATTGAGTATTATAGAATAAGACCTATATTTTACTCTACTGAAAAGTGTCAGACTACAAAATGCGGAAAAGACTACTTTTCATAACATGGGAAAAAAAGTACCTTTTTTTTCCATAAACAAATTGTCTCGGGCGGTTTATTTTGATATTCAGAGGTTCCATTTTCTCGCGAATGAAAAAGTTATTGAAATAAAGAATTTGACCCTTCAAGAAATCTTCTACGACCTTTTGAACGCCAGTCGCATTTTTTCTTTAAAAACATCACAGTGGCTTTATAAATAAAAATGTAGGAATTAATTCGAGTTCATACTTTTCGTAATGAATTATATTTTATCATTTTCAAAGAAAAGTAAAAATATGCCTGTTCTTGATACAAATAAACAGGTGACAATTTGATTCGGTTAAGTTGCATACTCATTTGCAATCCGAATGGAGGGGGATTCTATTCCGTCCCGTCGACGTAGTCGGCACTTTGCTTTGAAACTCGAGTGGGTTGTTGTTTGTAATTTTGGATTAAGTTTTTCAAAACAATCGCTCGAAGATTATGAAGGCAGTCACGACTACGATACGCGCCGAACTGCTATTCCCTCCAAGACCCCATCGACCGCAAGACGAGAATGCGACGACCCGTCCACATTATCAGCTTTTTTCTTCAACAAACACATGGATTATTTCATTTCCCCTAAAGCATCATCAAATATAATTCATTACGAAAAGTATGAACTCGAATTAATTCCTAAATTTTTATTTATAAAGCCACTGTGATGTTTTAAAAAAATGCAACTGGCGTTCAAAAGGTCGTAGAAGATTTCTTGAAGGGTCAAATTCTTTATTTCAATAACTATTTTCATTCGCGAGAAAATGGAACCTCTGAATATCAAAATAAATCGCCCGAGGCAATTTGTTTATGGAAAAAAAGGTACCTTTTTTCCATGTTATGAAAAGTAGTCTTTTCTGCATTTTCTAGTCTGAACCTTTTCAGTAGAGTAAAATATAGGTCTTCTTCTATAATACTCAAGAAAAAAATGGAAAAATATTGCGGACAACTAGCACGTTTCCCTGTGAAAAAGGCAGTTTTTTATAAACAAATTACTATATCTCGTGAATGATGAATGTAATAATTTTTGTTTCCATGTAGTTTAATTTGATGCTATAAGAGCTTTATTTTGAGATGATAAAAAATTTCATAAAAAAATTGGCGTCGTAAATATCAAGTTTGCAAAAACGCCTGTTTTGAGCAGTTTTTTGCAGTTTTCTTGTTAACCGTTCGCCCAAATTGAACAAAACCTTATTCAAATGGAAGGTATTCTTAGTATCTAAAACATTTGTTCAAAGACATTTTCAATAAAATCAATAGTTCAAAATTTAGAAGCGAAAACGTGTGATTTCGAAACTTTGAACTGCACCCCCACCCCCTAGGACGCTCGATAGCAGTCCTTATGGAAACCTCATATTATACTCACTACCCCCAACAACTTCCACTAGGTCGCTACCTGTAAATAATTTTTTCCATGAAATTTCTCTATTGACTGGACTAATTTCTAATTACTTCATTCCTGTTCTCTTATACCGGGTGACCCATTTTAATTAATCCAGTGGAATATCTCGACAAATATGGGTCCTCTGAAAAAATATTCCAGACAAAAGTTGTACAGTCTTTAGGGGGCCATCGGATTCTATGAAGAAAATTTCACCCCCACCCCCTGGGGGGCGGGGGAGGGGGGCAACTTTTATATCTTAAATGGGAACCCCTATTTTTTATTACAAATTCGAATTCTTCATTAAAAAATATGAAGATTTTATGGGAACAATTTTTTTGAGTTCGTGACAGATAGCGCTGCAATAGCAAAAATAACATAAAAACAGAGCGACAAGAAAATCGTCATTTTTAATTGTTCGTTATTGAAATGAAGTGCGCCAGCTTATCGCATATTTTGAACATCTTTTAGCTTTGAACAAGAAGGATTTGTACCATAAATTTTGACAAAAAGATGTCAAAACATTGCACCGCTTACTTCTTAGAAAATAAAAACAACACGTTTGAAACATTGTGGCGGAAGCGAGAACAAACAGTCTCACAAAAATCGAAACAACCCATTTTTGTTCCAGAATTAGTGGCAGATGTAAAAGACATTCAGTTAATAAGATGCTCGAACGTCGCACCGTTCTCCCGCTGACAAAGCTGAATTCGGCGTTCAAAATTCGTCACTGTTTGCAAAAGCGTGTTGCGCGGAATATTGTTGCACGCTGTTTGGATCCTTCGAATCATGTCAGCCCTAGTAGTTGGCCGTTCTCGATACACCACATCTTTTAAGTACCCCCAAAAGTAAAAGTCAGGAGCTGTAAGATCTGGCGACCTTGCTGGCCACCCAACTGGGCCCCCTCTCCCTATTCACTTGCGAGGATACGTGTCGTTCAAATGGGTTCCAGGAAGTAAGCAGTGCAATTTTTTAACATCTTTTCGCCAAAATTTATGCTGGAAATCGTTCTTGTTCAAGGCTAAAAGATGTTCAAAATATGCGATAAGCTGGCGCACTTCATTTCAATAACGAACCATTAAAAATGACAATTTTCTTGTTGCTCCGATTTTTATGTTATTTTTGCTATTGCAGCGCTATCTGTCACGAAGTCAAAAAAATTGTCCGAATAAAATCTTCATATTTTTCATTTTAAAATCCGAATTCGTAATAAAAAATAGGGGTTCCCATTTAAGATACAAAAGTTGCCACCCTTCCCCGCCCCCCAGGGGGTAGGGGTGAGAATTTTTCCATAGAATCGGATGGCCCCCTAAAAACTGTACAACTTTTGTCTGGAATATTTTTTCAGAGGACCCATATTTGTCGAGATATTCTACTGGATTAATTAAAATGGGTCACCCGGTACACAATATCTCCAGGTTTATCGGATTTTTAGGCAAACTGAAACTGATCTCAAAAATCGTCTTTCCTTGAGAGACTGACGAAGAATTTCAATTTAACTTCCAACCAGTAATAAACTAAACAGCTGTGATAAAAGGGGAGATATGATGCTTTGTCTATATTATGTTTTGTTTACCACTTCGGAAAGATTAGTGTATTGTGTTACAGACGGGGGATCATAACTGAGGACAATAAGTTGGACCTACCCAAATGTGTGAACATGGCACCACTCCTACCTTCCAGTAACAACTATCCTCTTCCCGTATTGGTAAATTGGATTAAATTGATAAACCAACAACCTAATTAGGATATCTTTGTAGAACGGTCCAAGTCAGCACGTTCAAAACGATTTGCAGGGTCACTATAGGCAAACAACGGAGACGACAGGTACGTACAGTCCGGTGAAAAGGCACATTTACCGTGCCCATCAAGTGATGCCGTCCGGCAATTGCGCCAACAATAATAATAACGCGAGAACGAACGCACCTGTGCCGCCACCCCTGGACTATCCTGTGAAATACCCTAGTAGTCATTCCTTGCCTCAGCTGAAAGAAAATATTGGTCCGGAAAAACGGTACCACGCGAATTTTGGTAGGCAGCGCCCACGGAGCAGCTGCATTTATGAAAACGTGTACGAAAACATCGACATAAGTCGAAATATAAAAATTGATCAAATCCCCAGACCGGACTTTAGTCCTATTTATGTGCAGGATAATTTTGATTAAAGTAACTAATTTTGGTGCCTTAGACGGTATCGCAGAAAGTCAGGACGATATTTTTCGCGTAGTATTTGAGCAATAAATGATTTAGGGGAATACTAACGAAGTAAGTGATAGGTCGGTTTTTGCTTATTGGTGCTCGATCGTACGATCATTCATATAATACGTTTGTGATGTATCCGATATGCCTTTATATTTGATTTTTCTATTTCTTGTTGCGACTGGTTTGTGGGGGAGATCTCGAGTTGTCGTTTAGGTAAGTTCGGTTTAGTATAGTTGCATTGTTTGTAGTTATGGTTTTTTTTTATCTATATGTATTTACAGAAGTTTTTTAACGCAGCTCTAACTAGTTTTATGTTACCTGTAGCTAATAAGTACTTAACTAACAAAATAACCGAACGGGAACCTATATAGTGCAGACAGATACGAAAATCACCTCCAATGATTGGAGGCTACATCCAAATCGACATTGTAATAATTTTTATGCATCGGATCGCGGACATAGCGTAACGCTCTTTCTGGCCGCACCAATTGTATCATAAAAGTGATGACTCACTGTTACAAAAAGTGAAGAACGCATATTCGTACTTCGTTGCATCATTTGATAGCAATTTAATTATAGTTTCCTTATCACCCTAAGAATTTAAATTAGAATCGAGTCTCGGTTTGTACATTCTTTCCGATAACAAAGCTGAAAATATCAGGTTGAGAAGATAATCAGTATGCAACGACAATGAATTCTTCAAGACTCTACCTTGTATGCTCCACTCCGTCCACGTTTTCAATTGAAAGAGCTTCAAAATAATTTGCCTTGCATGACATTTATACCATTTGGAATTTTTGTAGAGGTTGCCGAAGTGATGAGAGAACTTTTGTTTAAATTCTTGAAACAAAATTGTTTTTTTAGGGTATTCCAAGGCGACAAGTGGATATCCGGTTTGTTTGTTTCATTGTGGGATTTAGTTTAAATATGCATATCTAATGGTTATTATAAACTTATAGCAAAATATTGTTGGATATCTTCTTCTTCTTGGCGTGCTTTTTCTTTAATTTAGTAGTTTATGAACTATTTGCTAATAAGTTACTAATTTTTTTATTTAGCTGCGTTGTAGTTTTGGTGATTACATTCATTCTTCCACACCATAGAACAATCGTAATTTTAAATCTTCGATATTCGTTAATGTCGATCACGTATAAACGATTGAATATTTAATATTCCCCCTAGTAGAGGATTTCTGGTACTGACGTATCTCTTGTTTTTAATTATTATTTTTGGTGCATATGTGCCCATTGTAATCTTAAAGTAATTGAAGTTCCCTGTACTCATAGATAAACAATTTTTGAAACATAGAAATATAGGTTCCTATCTGAAGAGTTTCATCCATCTTTATTTAAAAATTTACAAATACTTGAAGTTTTTATTTTCGTCCGCAGATAGTAATGCCGGTAGCATCACTCAGTTGGTAACCAGTGAACAACCGTTGGCCATTGCACCAGCTCTCAGGAAGTGTCCCGACGCCCCCATGTCGCTTTCACAATACGCCTCACAGCCTAGCCTCGTTTCCTCCGGTTCATTAAAATCAACGAACGGCCAGTCGTCACATAGTTATTCGAATAACTTGAACGCAGACGATCTGGATCGGGATAAGGTCTGTCGCGTTAATGTGGACGATTTACATCTAGACACGATCATTATCCGAAACGGTAATGATATATTCGGGGGCTCATCCGACGTTCGACTGGACAACGATCTTACTGTGCAAGACAAGGAAAACAGTTTGTTAAGTGCTAGCCGATTGAAACTTTTACAAGATACGACAATGATAGAAAGTGCATTAGATTTAGACTCTTTGGACGATTCAAGCTTAGGTGGAAATAGCAGCCAAGCGGGATTAATGAAAGTGAACGTTTAAAGGTCCTGATCTCTCCCCAAAACCGATTTTACGAATTGGACGTAAAGTTTGGAATTTAATTCGCAATGTTAACAAATACACTTTTGTATTGTTATTAAAGTCTCTTATATTTTTGTTTTCAATAAATATTTTTATACATTCTTTCATTATATATTAGCAATTCCGGATTTTTCCACTAGTTCCAGCAGACTCTTGAGATTTGTATCAAACAATTCACACCTAATTGGCATTTCCAAAGAGTAGAAGGGGTTTTTCAGAGCGTAATCTGCATATAATTCATAAATCTTCTTGAGTAGTAAATCAATACCATTCTGATTTCTATCAGCCACTGCCATTAATTTAACTCCAGTCAGCGTTTGGAAACAATGCAATTTAAAGGTGTCTGCTTCGAGCACTTCAATACCAGATGATTTTAATTCAGGGCTCAGTTGGCTAGCAATTGCAAATAAAGGATAAAACATACTGGCTAAAAATATTTTCTCATTGGTTGTCATCCTCGGTCGTCCAAAACGAAGTGTTAATGGATAATTTATCTGTTTTTCAATTACATCGAAAACATCACGACCATCATCCATCTGGCGATTGGTGACACCTTTGCCATTGACAGAGTATAATACGTGACCCGGCTGGATGCCATCTCGCTGTCCAAAATCTACTAAGATTCTCTTGTTTTCGTACTTCAACCGCAAATCAAGCGGATACGAAAACACCTTTTCATTCTCAATTTTGGATACATTGTGATCATGGTGGAAAATTAATCCCCCGGACTTCGATACTATATAAATACTATATATCACCATTGTTTTATATGTTATGTTTACAAGTTAATTGATACATAATTTGTTTAGTTTCAAAAGTTAGGTTAAAGTCAAATTCACAGAAAAGACTTGAAATTCCACAAAAAAAATGTACAAGACTTTCTCAAAATTAATCTTCGAAAACTGAGATGATCTTCATGTTCAGCAATATATTTAAGAATACAATTTAAAATTTTGAGCGAGATGGATAAGTAATTATTTGCAACAATAATGCTTTACAAAATAATTGACGTCATTCCATTTTCTAGCGTGCACGCCATCTAACGAGTAGTTCTTTTGTGTTTTCTGTCGTTCTGTAATTCGGCAATCGATTTGGTAGTCATTCTGTGGATTTAGTGTGACGGACGAAAGACGCCATTAATTACGTTCGTGCAATACGTTGATTAGCGAAGTGCGTGCGGTATTTGAATTACTTCTAATCTAAGTTGAAAATACTTAAATATGTCCGTGGATTATCTTCAAGTGGCGGAAGACGAAGGCGAAGAACCTATAGAATTGCCACTTGAAGAGGATGGCACCCTATTGCTAAGCACACTTTCGGCTCAGTTTCCCGGTTCTTCAGGTCTTAAGTTTCGAAATCCAGATACGAAAGCCATACGGGGCGTTCGCCTCAACGATGGACGTCTCCATCCGCCCCACGATGACGGCTGGGGTAGCCAGATTTTCTACTGCGTGTTTCCCAAAGGTGAGCCTGAAAAAGAAAACTTGACTTCCCTTTCATTTCATAGACTTTCAGCTATGCCCTGATTCTATTTTACTGTTACAGTTACTAAATCGTTTATTTTAGATGGGTTATTCTTTAGTATTACGGATTGAAATTTGAGGGTTGTTAGATTAGTAATAGAGCTGAGTTATTTAAAGTTTGCATTGAAAACCAGGGATCGCCAAATCGCTACGCGATTTCCTTGCAAGCCCCCTGATAAATCTACATAAAAATGTTCAAGCTTCTGTACAAACATGGGATACTTAATCTTTTATGTGAAGAAGTATAAATGCTAAATATCAACTGGGAGAAATGAAAATTGCTTACAAAATATTCTAGTCTAGTCCACTTGACCAAATATGCAAACCTACACAAGCGCCATTCTTTTTGTAGTGGTTTCAATGCAAGTGTTAAATATTAATATTTCGGCAATTTTGACGATGAATATTGTGCGTAAGTACTCCTCTATTAGAGATCTAACTGCGATAAAAATTTCAATGCAAAATTCAGCAACCAATATACTAAATTAAATTCTTTACATGCAATTCAAACAAAGTGTTATTTGTAAATTGTTTTAGAGAATAAACGCAAGTCTGATGACAGTTTGGAAAATTCTACCGCAAAAACGAAACGCATGGAAACGAAGTTGCGTTGTACAGATCTGATTGTTTTGGGTTTACCTTGGAAAACGACGGAACAAAATTTACGAGAATATTTTGAGACGTTTGGTGAAGTACTGATGGCACAAGTAAGACGCTAGTAATAATTAAGTAATTTGTAAAGCAAAACTCCCCATGCAGGTAAAAAAAGACACTAAATCTGGACAGTCAAAAGGTTTTGGTTTTATTAGATTTGGCTCGTACGAGTCTCAAATGAGAGTGCTGGCGCAAAGGCATATGATTGACGGAAGATGGTGCGACGTTAAAGTGCCAAATTCTAAGGTTAGAATAACGATAAAGCTATTTCGAGATTAACGCCACGTTAATATTTTCAGGAAGGACTAATTCAGCAAGTACCGTGTAAAGTATTTGTTGGTCGCTGCACAGAAGATATGACCGCGGACGACTTGAAAGATTATTTTAGCAAATTTGGCGAGGTGACGGATGTATTCATACCGAAACCATTTCGCGCCTTCAGTTTTGTGACTTTCCTCGATCCGGAAATCGCACAAAGTCTGTGCGGCGAGGATCATATAATCAAAGGTGTGTCGGTGCATGTATCGAATGCGGCACCAAAAAGCGAAAACCGGCCGGCGAGCTACGCTGGCGCAAATGGGCCAAGAGGTGGCGGTTCCCATCATGGAAATGGTCGTGATATGAGGGGCAGCGGCGGCGTAGTCGGAGTCGGTTCGGAAGGAGGTGGTCCAGGAATGTACCAACAGAGTAGGTACAACAGTCAGAGTAGTGGCTCGAGTCAAGGTAGTTGGGGTAATCAAGGTGGTGGAGGTCCAAGGGGCAACATTGACATGCCCAACTTGCAAGCCTTAGGTAAGTTTGAATCAATTTTTCAGTTCTCACTATGTTTACCTACTAATAAGAAGCAAACTATTGGCATAAATCCTATTCCCCGAAGCGAAAACAAACAAAAACATTATGTTCTCATAAGTCCCCAAATTTACTGAATTATTAGGTTGTTATGCATATTGATGAATGGAAAAAGAACAAAAAAAGGAAAATTAAATTTTAGTTTATTATCAAATGAACATATTTCATTTGACGAATTGCAAACAAAGATTCAATTGTAGGAATCAACCCTGGCCAAGGACAAGGCAATAATTCACAAAACTGCCCACCATTGGGGCTCGGTTTGAATTTAGGAGCTTTACCAATGAATCCGGCGTTGGTGGCTGCCGCTTTGAATCAAGCAGGTTGGGGATTGATTGGCAATCATTTGCAGAATCAAGAGCCGAATTTCAATCAAGGTTTCAATAATGGACCAAATAATTCGACCGGTAATTATGAATATGAGGGTTTGTCGTGTGTTCCCATAAATAGATATGTATTTAACTGAGTGCAACTTTAACTGATTATGGTGGCTTTTTTTTTTGTTAACAAGAATGTATTGCTTGCTCCAGTGCTTTTTTTAATGGTTTTGATGGACAATTAACCATTTCTTCAAATCTTTAAATCATTTCATTTTCTCTAGCTAGTCAAATTTCTACAAGTTTGGTGTTCCATTGTGTCTACTCATTTTAAGTTTCGTTACATAAGATATGTGCAAAAGGTGGAAAATCATTTTTCTACATTTCTTGCCCAATTTTTTTTTCGCTTAGGTTTAAGCGATATTGTTTCACTGCAAAATGAATTTCATTAGATTTGTTGATTGCAAACTATTTGTTTAAAACTATCATTGTGACATGAAAGATATTTGAAAAATTATTTTTCACTTCAGTTTTAACAATTGTTTTATAGTTATTTATTGTTTTGTTAAGTTTCTTTGTTATCATTTTAGAATGTTTGTAAACAATTGAATGCCAATACCGTAATTCACATTGGAATGTTGATTGTAGTGTAACAAATAGGTGTTGGTTTTTTTTGACGTTTTATTATTTTTGCTATGGTCATGAAAAAAAATCAACACAAATATCGGAACAAAATGGCGCGCACGCGCTTTCGCTTTTTGGGTTGCAGCTCAAACGTAATGCAAACGTAAACCAACTTGATTTCTATAATAAACTAACAGTTATTGCGAGAGGGTTCGTTTAACCTACCAATCTGGTAAAAGTTATGATGATTTCGTCCAAATTATTCCACCACCGCCCACAAACGTCAGCATACTAGTGAAAAGCGCTTCACTTCGCATCGTTTCGATTTCTTGAGCTCTATTAATTTCAAACCGGCAACATTGTTGTGAAGTCAAGTGAACAATTGAATTGGGATGCGAAATTATAAAGGATTAAAATATTACTCATTTACAGGTTAACGTTAAAATTCATGTTCCAGTTATTTCAATTTTTATAAAACGTGATATCGTCTAGAACTTTTTTTGTTTAAAAAAAATCGTTTTGTAAAATTGTTTTTAAAAACGGACTAATCATATCAGCGATTGAAGGTTATCTAAATTTGAAGTCGTACAAATAATTCTTATTTACAAAACGCAAGGCAAAAAAAATATCAAAATAGCAACTACTAACAATACTAATGGCTCTTTGTTGCATGTGAAAGTTATGGTTGGGGCATCGGGGGTAGATACTTAATTTTTTCATTTACTTCACGCGGCTGTAAATGTTGCTTGCAAACTCTCCCTTGTTTCTATAATTTTCTTTTGTAATAGTGCAGTTTGAAATAACATTGACACACTAACAACAAAAACATTCTGGTATTAATATGTTAACTGAAAGATTTTGCGGATTTAAAGAAATAATATTTTTCCAAGAAAGTTAATATGAAACCACGAAAATAATATGACCCATTTGAACACCCAAGTCGAGTAATAAAACGCATTCTAAATAGTAGCTAATCAACGGAGATGTTTCATAATTGAGTTTTCTATAAAAGTTTTGCATAAAAATTAATAATACTTTCAACGAAACAAATTGAACATCATACTAACACAAAATGCCATGTTATGTTTTAAATTGAGCTTGCTTGGCGCATAATTAACTCACAGATATAGCTAAAAGCAAGAGTTCTTATCACCTTAGTTCGGATGCTATTCAGTTTGATTTTTAGGTGGCAATCAAGGGGGAAATCCGAACCAAGGGCCGAGTAATCAAAATCCCGGTTTTCTGAATTGGATGAATCAGGGACCCGGCGGTGGTCAGCAGAACCAGGACGGCGGACCGCAATGGTCGAGAAACTCGAATCAGGGCCCATCTGATAAAGCCTTCCTCAAGTATGACCAAATTTAATTTAATTGAAATTTGTAGCCGTTTCGATCGAATATTCTTTAAATAACCTCGTTGTGTTGTTTTACGATACGTTTCTCGTCCAAGTAATTTTTACACATATTCGATTGGTGCAATCAGTTTGTCGTTGTTCCTGTTTGTGTTTGTTTCTTTTTTCTTTCTCTCTTTTATCTATTCAAAAAAAAAAAAACAAAAAACGCAAAATCAATCGGAATTTAACTAATGCGAGATAAAATGATTTAGATTTTTGCGTAGGTACGACAGGAGGTGGTGCTGATGGGTATTATCGATCTGATGAAAGAAATTTGCGAATTTCCAAAATTTGCCGCATGCCGGATTATTCACAGTTTTTCCAAGACGAGACGGAAGTTTGAACGGGTTATTTAAAAATGAGTAGATTTATTTTCTAAGTGTTGTTGCGTGTGGAACCTCGAAAATTTTAATAGATGATTTTTTTAAATTTGTAATTTGATATTCTACTGTTTTCAGTATAGTTTACATTGAAAATGGGTTCGCCATTCTAATGTTTCAACTTACATTTTTTGTATATATTGTAACCAGACATACTGAAATTTCAGAAAAGTTTAATATGTGGAACGAAGATTGGACATTTGATTTAGCTTGTAGATGTATTTTTAATATCCCCACTCGGATTTAACTCGCCTTGCAATAAGTCAGAATGGTGAAGTCATTCAGTGAAACGATAAAGTTTGTTACGATTTTCGAGGCGTTTAAATGCACGATACAAATAATAATTTAAAGAAATATGCAGTTTGTAAAATATATCATGCGTAAATGAGGGTTGTATTCAGTTGTATTGATGTGCTAGACATATGTAGAACTATTGACAACAGTGTGTAAGCGAAGTGATTTTAATGCGAAAATGGATTGTACAACGCGAACAATTGGTGGCTGTATGCAAGGATGATGAAATATAAAATGCGTGTCGCGCACGATTTGTTTTTATTCAGAATATAATTTTTTCTTTGTCGTAGAAAAGTGGTAAAATGATAAAAATGGTTGGTTCTTATCTTTTTTTTTTGATTATCTGTTTCCTTTAAGCCAAATCCCTACGAGTGCTCAGCGTGTGATATAGTATGAAAAGTATGATTTGGTTTGTCTTGGTTTCTGCTAGAAAAGTGGCTTGTACAGACTGGAGAATGTTTGAGAGTAAGTTCCCGTGTACCATCAACTTCTAATTAATTGTCGCAGCGTTATTAATAATACGTTCTTTTTTAGGGACTTTGTGAAAGTTGACGTAAGAATCAGCAGGTGAAAAACAACCCTCTTGAAAAATGGTTGAAGTTGCTTTTCCGATAAAGATTGCATTTCCAATATGACGCAATTGTTGAGAGATGTTTCGAGACAGAAATAAAAATACGAATTTCGCAGAATAATTTATTCTTTTACATAGTTAACGACCTAGTCATCCTCTGTGATCTCCATTTTAACACCAAGAATGCAACAATTTAGCCACAACCCAAGGGTTCAATTTTTTATTTGTAATAAGCATGACCTCATTTCAATTCTTGGCCCTAATTGCAACTCCAACGAAGATATTTTCCAATCAAGAAATAAAAATACGAATTTTACAGAATAGTTTATTCTTTTACAATGTAAAACGACCTAATCATCCTTTTTGGTTTCCACTTTACCACCACGAATTCTACCAGTTCTCCTAGCGGCAATGAGACCGACTTTGCGACCAGCTGAGGTACCTCTCTTAACCGTAGAAGCTTTACCAATATGTTGGTGATTACCACCACCGTGAGGATGCTCGACGGGGTTCATAGCAACACCACGAACCTTTGGCCAGCAATTACGTTTCACCTTATACTTGTGGTAGGCACGACCCGCTTTCAAGATAGGCTTGTCAATTCTTCCACCACCTGCCACAATACCCACCATTGCTCTATTGTTTGATGGTATAACTTTCTTTGCTCCCGATGGCAATTTGACTCGAGTTTTTTTTGTATCCTGGTTATGAGCGATTACTGTTGCGTAGTTACCAGAGGCTCTGGCCAATCGACCTCTATCCCCAGTTTTTTCTTCCAAATTGCAAACGATTGTACCCTCGGGCATTGTTCCAATAGGCAAAACGTTTCCTGAAAATTTATGAACATTAGACGTTTGTCTAATCTTCATTCTTTAAAAGTACTTGCAGTAACACATATAAGCACTTAAATCGGATGCAATAACTTGTTATATTAAATAAATAAAAATGAGCATAAGATTAATAATAAACTATTTGATTTTATTTACATATTGGCGATTTGACAGTTAAGCCTATGAAAACACTATTTAATTGTGTCTTGTATCGAGTATTATAGTGAGCACGAACTAATAATAAAAATATTTACTAACCGATTTGCAAATTCGCTCGTTTTCCACAATACACGGACTGGCCTGTGTACATGCCCTCGGGAGCGATAAACAATTCCTTCCTCGTTTTAAACCTGTAAGGATCTCGGAAATGAACAACCGCCAAAGGTGCTCCACGGCCTGGATCGTGCACAATTTCTCTAACAACACCTTTCAAGTAACCGTGTCGTTCGGCATAATCTAATGAACGTAATTTCGGCGCTCCTTTCCTTTTTTTAGTGTGCGATTTGAATACGGATCCCGCACCTTTACGTTGAGCCCGGATCACACGACCCATGGTGTATTACTGAAAACAACAGTCTAAATAACAACAAAACTTTGAAATTACTTTTTAGCGTATTTGAAAAAATAATTACGTCTATAAAAAGATTGGATACGCTTAATAGTATTTCATCAACAAAAATTAATGGATGACTTCAGTTTTTAATAATTTTTTGTGATTTCTTAAAACTAACCTTCTCTTTAAACAAGAGACGTTGAGAAAGATTGAGATTGAAAAATTGACAAATCAAAAATTCGTTCAGTAGAACTACTTGTAGGTTATCTACTTTTAAAGAACTACTCAGTTCTTGTTCTTGATTTCTCTTTACTAGAGAACGTCGACATCAGCGGCGTACCATATCAATGAACGTATTACATATTAAAGCATTAATTTGTTTTCGCTGTGTTATTGAAAATTTCAACATTCAGCTTAACCAAAAACATTGGTACAAAGATTCTGCTAGGACAAAGCTTTAAATGTAAACACTTCTCGTTATCTATAAAATATAATTATTCAGATAAAAAGAACAAACTAATATATAAATCAAATTTCATCAGCATCCTCCTCGGCCTCGGTAAAATCAGTGTCCGACTCCTGGGACCGTTTGGGATCCTTCAATAAAAATCCAGAAAATAATTCAGTTAAATTTACAACAGAATAAGCAGAATGATTCAAATATTTTTCCACAGTCTGCCTCAAAGCATGGAAGCCTTCCTCGACCGCCTGACTGATCGAGATACCTAAAATAGATAATTAAAATTGATCGATAATTTAATTTCTTTTAACACTCACTTTTACCACTCTTACTAGGATCAAAAATGTGTCTGAAATAACTGATCTGAAAATACAGATCACTTTCTGTGTATTTTTTATACATAATACCGTTTTCGCACAACGTGCAAACGGGATATTTCCCAGCAAATTTGCCTGGTATCCTAGATGTTTCGTTATCACACGCGGGATCTTCGCAAATCATAAGGTTTTCGTTGTATTTTTGTATGTACTGTTTGATAACGAGCGTTAACCTATTTTGAATAAAAGGTATATGATCGAGCATTGAAATATTACAATGTGGACACTTCTCGAAAACAGGTGTGTTCCCCTTAAAAGGTCCATCAACTTTAATTTCCTTACGACAACTGAAGCAGTCGAACGAAAAATTATCCACGTTTTTGAATTTCATTTCGGGTTTGGTAATTGCATTATCATTGCTGAAAACAACTAAACGTAATTTGAAACAAAATGGAATTGGAAAATTACCTGTTTGTTGTAGTAACCGGTTTTTTAAACGAACTGGTATCCAAACCCAGGCAATCTGCTATTTGAAACGAATCAGTGCCTTCGATCGGTTCGCAAATCCTCGACACGACTGGATGAATTTGCTGAGACAAATAATACTTGACGTCGATCTTCAACGTTTCTGAGGTTTTTAATTCGTCTAAGTGATAAGCTCGTTGGACAGCCGTGCCGGAACTTCCATCTTCGCAAATAACGTAAGGGACTACGTCTCCTGCACGGAAATGACCGCCGGCCGTCTGATTGTACCTTAAGGCCACTTGCACGTGCGGTTGGGCATTTTTGTCCGTGTAAGATTTTGGATCTTTGGTGAGTTGCTTGGTGATGACGAGCATCGTTAGAGGGATCTTGTTGGTTTCGAAGTCGTTTCGGATTTTTCGCAAGTAATTGTGAATGTTTTCGATGCGTTCGTCCGGCGCCAGATCGCTCAGAATTTGATCCAAGACGATTTTACCAGTTTCGCAGGCGATTTGCGACCAGTCGCGTCGCACAATATCCAAACCTTTGTACTCTTTATCGAGTTTCAGTTTGCCGTCGTCCGTTTTCGTTATCGTCATAGCCGCGTACTTTTTCTTCTTCAGTAAGAGTAGATACTTGAAAACTCCGTCGATGTCCAGTTCGACTTGTTGGTAAAGTTTGTTTACCTCCTGTTTGATTTTTGTGCCAATTTTATTGACCTGATCAATGTCAACAATGTTTGTGTTGATCATTATACTGTCTGTATCTCCGTAGACGACCTCGTATGACATTTTTTGCACAAGATCTCGCGTATTCGTTAATATTTCCCTGCCTTTTTGTGTGACCAGCGCGGCAAGGTTTCTGGCGTAAAAGCGAGAATTTGAAAAACCCAAACAGCCATACATGCTGTTTGCTGTTAGTTTCAGCGCCATCTGTCTGATGTCGTATTGCTGATACACTTCGTTTCGCTTATCTAGACCCTTCATTAGTTTTTTCACTTCGCGACGGCTTTCGACCAGTTTTCTTATTTCGGTTGGTAGAACGCCGACAGGCAACGATTTATCGGGTAGCGCGATTTCTGTGTTCGATTCTTCATCGGCGGCCAAGGTTGTGAAGCAAACGTTGTATTCCTGAATGATGCTAGGGTATAAAGAATTGAAATCCATTAATAGAATTAATTTATCATAGAAGCCGACTTTTGGTTCCAAAACTAAACCGCCAGCGTAAGCTGGTTTACGTTTTGACGCGGTGGCCTTTTTTTCTTGTTTCTGCGCTTTTTCCGGAACTATGTAATCTTTTTCAGAAAAAGCATGTAACAGCAGAAATTCGTTTCGTTCCGATCTACCACCCGTTAAAGTTCTAGACATGATATTCCCAGCGATGTTAGTGATTTGCAATGCCAAAGGCACGATATTTAGTTGATAGAAAATGCTCATGATGTATGTTGCGTCGTTCATGGTCAATACGATCAATTTCAGGATATTGTCTGTTGTTGCGTACATTTTGACCACATCCTCCGATTCCAGTTCGATTCTTTGATTTTCCCGAAAATTAAGCACCGTTTTACACAACGTGCCGAGGTCGTAAGAGCGAGATTTTATCGCTTCTTTGGCAGATATTTTTATGTCGCACACCAACCTACCGGTGAACAGAATCCGTTCGATTTTCTGATGCAGATTGGCACGTCTAATCCGACCCAATTTACTGAATACTTTCACGTTATGCGTGTAAAGACGGTCAGCCAACACGCTTAACTGATAACCCATTAAATCGTGTCCGACTATAAGATCGGGGTCTATGTTGTTCAACTGGTTGATGAAGAAATTTAGTAAAGCCTTTTCTGAGTCCATCTTTTGCACTTTGGTTCGTTTGAAAGTCTTCAATGTTTTGTAAATATCGGGTGGTACTGTGATCATTTGTTGAGGAGTTGTGAAAACTGAAACAAAAACAGTAATTTATAACTAAAGCCCGGACTTTAGGCACTATAAATTCATTAAAAAAAGGCAGTGAAAAGGCAATAAAAATACTCAAAATAGCCACTTAAAATAGGCATTTATTATATACTGATAGATAAAAACAGATAAGATAAAACAAAAAAACATTCGATGTGAATACTTATTCTTTATTAAACATAACTACCAATAGTTTTCTCAAATTTTCAAATTTTATACTTTGTCGTCTATCTGATAAAATATGTTTATACAACGAAAAAGATCTCTCCACATCAACAGATGTCAAAGGTGCATACATAAATGAGGATATTTCGGTAGGGCTCAAGAAATTACTGACCCCATCTCCTAATAAAATCGAATTTATTTCGCGCATCTTGACCAAACCACTATTGTTCTGTAACACTTTTTCACATTTTTCTTTCATGAACTCTCCTTTTAATCCAGGCGCAGAATTGATTCTTTCAATTGTTTCATCCATAATGTTCAATTGCTCTTGTAATTTTAAATTCCTCTCTTCTAGTTTTTGTATTGATGTTGGAATTGAATGAAAATGTGCAAGTATGTATGCTAAATCAGACTGGATATTCTTTTTGGACAAAACATCTTTACATATTTTTATTGAAGCTGCATCATTTTCGAGGTGATCCACTATTTCTACAATTTTCTCGAAATGGGTTGCGTAATAAATGGCAGCCGATATCCATGTACCCCATCTCGTTATTGTAGGTTGAGGTGGTAATGGCAGATCTGGTGCAAGTTCTTTGAAAATTTGCACCCTCGATGGAGCTTTTAAAAAAACTTTCTTGACGGTTGATATTAACAGATCGACATCGTGAAATAAACTTCGCGCTTCTTCAGCAACTCTATGCAATGCATGAGCTATACACGTCACATGAACCATTTTTGGAAATAGAACTTGCAGAACTTTTCCAGCTGCTTTCATGTATGGAGTGGCATCAGAAACAAATAGCAACCCTTTGTCATGTTTCACTCCATCTGGCCACAATAATGAGAGCGCACTGGTAAATAATTGGGCTATTGTCGAATTATTGGCTGATTCGAGTACTTCACTTGTTAATAAATATGTGTTAGAGTCCTGGTGAGTTGATTGTAGAGTTCCAATAATTACGTTGGCTACGTAGCGGCCAAGAGCATCGGTTGTTTCGTCAATGGACACCCACAAATTTTTACCTTCCGTTTCTTTTCTAATTTTGTTCATCTTTTCCTGGAACACTACATCAATATAATTTTTCCGGAGGGTGGACTCACTTGGCACGTGTTCTTTGGTGTACTTTTCAAGGAATGCTTTTAGAGAAGGATTTTCCAATTTCCAAAGAGGAATGTTCGCATCCATCAGTGCTTTACATAAATCCAAAGAGAATTGGGATTGTCGATTGGATATAACGCCGAAATTCGGAAGCAGACACGTTTTTACTATCGCAATTTTTCGAAGCAGCATTTTTATGTTTCACTGTTGAAAGGTGCTGGGATACAAAATACTTGTTCTCAAAATTCACTTTACAGTCACATATTTTGCAGAATAACACAGAACCGTCACTACTGAAAACGTCTTTACCGAATTCAAGTATTAATTTATTCAATTTTGTTTGCTCGGATGCTCTGACTTTAGGCATATTGGCTGGCGATAAGTTGAACCGAATGGGCGAATGGTGAAAAACAACTGAACGGAAATGGGTATTACGATATATTTATACCTATAGGTATCTGGTTTTAGGTTTTCCCATCAGTAACAGTTGTTGTATCAATTCCTAGAAAAAGGGAACTATCTCTTGTCTATGTACCAATCCTGCCTACCTGAGATCTTAGGGTTTCCCACTTTATACTATCATAAATTGTTCGAAATAGGCGAAATAAGTCATAAAATCCCATTTTAGGCAAAATAGACAGAAAATACGAAAATAGGCATTTTATGGCATTTTGCCTAACATCCGGGCTTTATTTATAACGATACCATAGATGCAATTGGCATAAAAAAAATGAGATAAAACGTAAAATGTTTTCGATAAAAAACGAAGCAACAACCAACGATTGAATAGCGAAATAAAATAAACACAACTCACCACAAAAATCGTTTTGAAACGGTGGGTTAGGTCGAGCTTTATCCAGAGCATAAGAATTCTGCACTAAACAAGAAATCATAACAATTTCATTCGTCGAGTTCTTGGGATTTGTGGCAAATCGCATGCCGAGTACGACGACCGACAACGGCGGTGGAGGGGGCGGAGTTTTCTTCTCCTCAAATTGGGCGAATCCGACCATCGTGCAACTGGGAACTTCCACTTCGAATTTACACCACGTCACGGGATTGGTGACGTGAATTGGATTTCGGACGTCCAGCCAACAAGGGCCTTTGATCTTTCTCTCCAGCAAAAATATTTCGAGATAGTTTGTCTGGACGCCGAACACGTGAGAAAATGTTTTACCTTCGAAGGTGGTTATGGGGGGATCTTTGGCCTGAATAAAAATAATCTTGAAATAATATAAATTTCAGAACGTAAACTTACAGAATATCTGACTTCCATGTAATCCGACTCCACTGGAATGCCTTGAACGAAACAGTTCTTCTTATTAACGAAGCGACATTTGAAACAACTGACATGCAACGGTTTCATCACTTTTTGATTGAATTCATCGTAGACATCCTTATGGGAAATTGGACGATCGGTTGGTTTTCCGGATTCGTCCAAAAACTGAAGCAATGATTCAATTTCAAGTCCCATAAGCGATTCCCCACAAACTTACATGAGATCTTGGCAAAACGTAGAGTTTTCTTTGCACGTCTTTGACTATCACAGAGCAGCTTATAAAAGATTTCGTTTTTTCGCAAAATGTTTT
This sequence comes from Novius pumilus, assembly GCA_020654155.1. Lineage (NCBI taxonomy): Eukaryota > Metazoa > Arthropoda > Insecta > Coleoptera > Coccinellidae > Novius > Novius pumilus. The sequence continues at coordinate 7,561,681 of JAIFOV010000472.1, forward strand.
ACCAAACAGGAAAACCACCCCAGGCTGTACAAAAACGTTCTCATAAGCATCCCAGTAAAAGAATCGAAACACCTACGAATTTTCCAATTAAAATTAGTCACAGAGCTCAACAACTACACCTGTTTGCCGTCTGTGTCCACTGTTGGCAATTCTGACGTGTTAACATTAGAGATAACGCTGGTTTCAGCATCAACCTCAAAATCTTCCTGCTGATCCAAAAAAGCCGAAAGTAAATGGTCATCGGCGTCCTCCTCATTTTCAACTCCAACTGGCTGCATTGATTCTAACTCATCAATATGTGAGAAATCTAAGCCATCTTCGAAATCATCTTGAGTTTCGACAGTTGTTTCTTCTATTGTGCTCTCTTCTGTTGACCGCTCTGTTTCCGCTGCCAATTGTGGAGTGGAAGTCGAATCTTCAACTTCCATGTTCTCCGATTCTTCATCCGACATGACAGATTTTGGGAGGGCATTGAGGGATTTACGTTGCTGGAGTTTCTTCTTAAGAAATATTTTTCGAGGTGGTGGGGTGAAAGTTTTTAAATAATCCTTCTCTGCTTTCTTTTCGTTCAACAGGCTTTTGAGAGACACATTCGGAATAGAGACACCTGGAGCTCCCGCGTTTTTGTTGTCAATTTCCCCCAGCAAGTCCGACAGTGCCGTATCATCGGAAACTGTTTCTTCCTAAAATATTTATGAATCAAGGATCAATTGATTTTCTTTTCCCCATATAGAGTTAATAAAAAGCAATAATATCTAGTAATCTATTAATATTGTCAAAGCGACAAAAATATTCTTGCATTAAAAATTTGCTAATTTACATCTACTAGAGCAGCAAAGTTCGCCGCAAGTGTTAATTTATATTTTGCATCAAAGCAAAAATCGCTCTAAAGGTAAACTAGTATTTGCAAAATGGCTGGGTCATCTAGACGACAAGTCTATCGGTGTTCTGGGATTTTACATTGCAACAACGAGCAATGCTGTGGAGATGGTCCGCAAATTAGACCGGAGGACAAATCGATGGAAGAAACGGAGAGAAACAGGAAAATGTTATATGTAAGTTATCTTCGTCCGTTTTTCAAAATCAAAATCTGAAAAATTTGAACCATTTCTGAGTCGCTCTGTAATCGGTCAATTCGTACTGTAGACTGCGCGGCCTGATCACACAGACCGCCATGGTCGCTATTCTATGACTTTATACGACGTTTGATTCGTCGAAAACGAGTTCGGGTCCATAGAGTAGTTCTCTGTGTGGCTCCATGTTGACAAACTTCAGCTATATGTCCAACAGTGTCATATATGAAGTACAGACATTTTTAAACATCTATTAGTGTTCAAAACTTCATTTTGAATCATTATATACAGAAAACTAATTCTCCACACAATTCCAATACTCTGGCGTATGAAAGATTATTGGAATTGTATAGAAAATTACAGTTGGCCCCATAGCAAAATATATAAAGTTAATATGCTAATACATGTCACAATCTGTTTTGAAGTAAATAATGAATAACAAGAAACCATATCACGTATGACGAAAAACTTAAGTCAATTTCACTACTGTTAAATAAATCATTGCAGTTCTTTGGATGGGAAGTCCGTTATCTGCTGGAACTTGCATCATTTTCAACCTCATAATTTCAAAACTTGATATAAAATTAATATGAACTGCAAAACTGATTATGGGCAACTAATAATGTGAATCTCTATTAGATTTCATTCAAATTTGCAACCTTATGTCAAAGTATAAGTGTCAGCTTTATCAAAATTTGCTGCATAATTGTTTTCTTTATAAACAGGAAGCTCTGGGCAATTTTTTGAATATTATTTATAGATTGGATTTTTTCATATTAACAATCATATGGGTGATTCAAAATTTTGCCACAATGAACATGCAAACAAACCTCTTTTTTCTTTGTAGGCATTTTGGATAACATCAACTTCAAGTCACCTTTGGGCACATGATCTGAAACTGCTTTCTTTTTCCTCTTCGTACCTTTTTTGGTTTCACGATTCGCAGCTGACATCGACACATCATCCAGATCGTCGTCGAATATTTCTCGACCATCATCATAATAACCCGACCAATCTGCAAATTATAATACATTGCAGAAATAAATAAGAAACATAATTGACATTACCATCTTCGACTACCCAATCGTCTGCTTGTCGATCCAGCACCTTTTTCACGTAATCCTGTTCGTCTACTGTGTCGTAAACGTTATCGACCTCTTCAACTTCATATTTGTTTCGGACACCGCTTTTGACTTCCTTCAATTTGTCGAACTTAGATTTTTTCGATAATTCTCTTTTCTGCCTTTTCGGGCGTCTCTCTTCTATTAAATAGATTGATGATTGAATTTATGTGAAAAAGTTTTCAACTTACCTGTGTCGCTCATTTTGGACGATTTGTTTTGGCGGGAGCTTAACCTCAATTATTCGAAATTGACGGTTTCCACCATAGAACATTTCAAATTTCTTGGAGTATTTTCTATGGTTTCTTCAATGATGAGAAAAACATTTCTTCGTCTTTGGTTGTAGCATAGATTTATTTTTTTTATTTGGTCTGTGATACGAAAACAAAATGAATTCGTACAAATATTTTGATAGTACATGCATGTACTTGATTTAAAATATTGTGAAATTGATTAAAAATATCGACAAGACTGATAGACGATTAATTTTATTAAAACTGCTGAAAATTATGTCTCTAAAAAGAAATAATGATTGTATGCAAGATGAGGAAGGAGGCGTGATGAAAAGACTTATCCAGCAGTTCTTAAAGGTAAGTATTAGCTATAGTAACAAATAAATTACAACAAAATGGCAACTGAACTGTCAAATGAAAGTTGCTGTCAAACAGTGTTTTTTTAGATACAAAGGTTGAGCTGAGCAGATTTCTAGATTTCTTTCTAATACTAAAGGATATTAGGAGCTTCACGTCCAAATGAACGATTAAATAATTAGTTTAGTGTTCATAGAATTTTAATTGTAAATACAAAATTGTATATGAAACAAAGGAAACATTAGTCCTATGTGACCAGTTGCAACCTCAATCCTTATCACAATACCTTATTTGCCTTATACAATTTGTCGACAACCCCCAGAAATCAATCCTTGTGACGCCACTGACAAGAAAACGAAGTACGACTGTCGACAGTTCGACGTAGTGACAATTCGACGATTATTTTCTTTCAATGGAGATCATTAGTTGTTGAATCTGAAATAATTCTTTTTGTAACTTTCATAGTATGCTCTTAATTACAGAGTGATATATTTCGATTGAAATAATTAGTCGAACTACGTCATTGTAAAAATATGTATTTGTGAACTCGGCGATCAAAAAACGGGGGGACATAAAACGGTGCTATTCAACAAAAATTTCGCTGTTAAGACGCCAATAAAATGATCTTTTACAATAAAACCCTTGGAAAAAATCATTAAATTATAAGGAAGACAATTGAGAACCAGTCACATCTATATGAACAGAATGTCAGCAATGAAAGGAGGATCTCTGGGTAAAAAAGAGGGCAAAATGCGAATTCGTGCATTTCCCGTAAGTATGCAAGCCCACTACGAATTTAAATAAACAGTCAAAATTCATAATTGTCATTAGTACGTCAGATTCAAAAATTCCAAGTGCAAGCACTTAATTTTTTTTTTTTTGCTAAATGGAGACAGATAATCCAGAATCAAATTTAAAGTTGCAGCGAATAGTAAATATCCTTTAACCACAAAACCTACACTAAGATTCTCTTACAATTTCCAGATGACTATGGACGAAAAGTATGTGGAAAGCATATGGACACTACTCAAGAATGCGATTCAGGAAATCCAGAAGAAGAACAACTCTGGACTGAGTTTTGAAGAACTGTATCGAAATGCTTATACAATGGTTCTGCATAAGCATGGAGAACGTTTATACACTGGGCTGAAGGAAGTCGTTACTCACCATCTTGAATACAAAGTGCGCAAAGATGTCCTCGATTCTTTGCACAACAACTTTCTAACGGCTCTCAATCAAGCGTGGAATGACCATCAGACTTCGATGGTCATGATCAGGGACATCCTAATGTATATGGATCGCGTCTACGTACAACAGAACGATGTCGACAACGTTTACAATTTGGGACTAATAATTTTCAGGGATCAGGTGGTTAGATATGGGCATATTAACGACCACTTGAGACAGAGTTTACTTGATATGGTGATGCGAGAGCGTAAGGGTGAAAAAGTTGATCGTATATCAATTAAGAACGCTTGCCAAATGCTGATGGTCCTCGGAATCAACTCCAGATCGGTTTATGAAGAAGATTTCGAACGTCCATTCCTTCAGCAGTCAGCCGAATTCTATAAGGTAAGGACTTGAAATCATTGCTATATCTTACTAAATTCGATCTAAGTGATATTTGACCAACATAAATAGTCGCTAACCTTGTATAGATGAAATACAGAAAATTTTTGCATGCGCTATTCAATATAAAAATATTCCCAACGGGATTTTTTAGTTCCTCCAAAAGATTGTGTGAAATTTAAAATGAAGTACATAATTGTAAAATGTGCTTGATACATGGTTGAAAATGAAGAACAATGGCAATTAATCCATAACCATTTGAGTAATTGAAGTGACCGTAAAAGTTTATACTGCTTAATTTTAAGTAATCTAAATCTTCATTCAAACAAAAGTTTTGTATAAATATATGGGATGAGACATTAATTCGTATCTTCAACAGGTCGAGAGTCAAAAATTTTTGGCAGAAAATAGCGCTTCAGTTTACATTAAGAAAGTGGAAGCGCGAATATTCGAGGAGTCCGACAGAGCAAGGCATTACCTCGACGAATCAACAGAACCCCGCATCGTCGAAGTGGTTGAAGAGGAATTGATTAAGAAACATATGAAAACTATTGTCGAAATGGAAAATTCAGGTGTGGTTCATATGTTGAAATTTCAAAAAACCGAAGACTTGTCCTGCATGTACAAGCTGTTTAGTCGCGTGTCCGACGGTCTAAAAACGATGTCCGACTGTGTCAGTCAGTATTTGCGAGAGCAAGGGAAGGCACTTGTCCAAGAAGAAGATCTTTCGTCCACAAACGCAATCACTTTTGTGCAAATGCTCCTTGATCTCAAAGATCGTTTCGATCATTTCCTCAGGCATTCATTTAACAACGATAAAATTTTCAAGCAGATGATCGCCTCAGATTTCGAATATTTTCTAAATTTGAATCCAAAATCACCGGAATACTTATCATTATTCATCGACGACAAGTTGAAGAAAGGCGTGAAAGGGGTAAGTTTATTGCTAGTTGTTCATCGTGAAATTCACATTTTCCTTCTTTTAGATGTCCGAACAAGACATCGAACTGGTACTGGATAAATCGATGGTGTTGTTTAGGTTCCTCCAGGAAAAGGATGTTTTTGAACGTTATTATAAACAACATTTGGCCAAGCGGCTTTTATTGAACAAATCCGTCAGCGACGATTGGGAGAAAAATATGATCTCAAAGCTTAAGGTACAATATCTTTATTTTGCATTTAACATGTGTACATGCAGTCCAGTCAATAGAGAAACGTACCAGTGCTTAATTACAGGTAGCGACCTAGTGGAAGTTGTTGGGGGTAGTGATTATAATATGAGGTTTCCATAAGGACTGCTATCGAGCGTCCTAGGGGGTGGGGGTGCAGTTCAAAGTTTCGAAATCACACGTTTTCGCTTCTAAATTTTGAACTATTGATTTTATTGAAAATGTCTTCGAACAAATGTTTTAGATACTAAGAATACATTCCATTTGAATTAGGTTTTGTTCAATTTGGGCGAACGGTTAACAAGAAAACTGCAAAAAACTGCTCAAAACAGGCGTTTTTTGCAAACGTGATATTTACGACCCAATTTTTTTTTTGAAATTTTTTATCATCTCAAAATGAAGCTCTTATAGCATCAAATTAAACTACATGGAAACAAAAATTATTACATTCATCATTCACGAGATATAGTAATTTGTTTATAATAAACTGCTTTTTCCACAGGGAAACGTGCTAGTTGTCCGCAATATTTTTCCATTTTTTTTTATTGAGTATTATAGAAGAAGACCTATATTTTACTCTACTGAAAAGTTTCAGACTAGAAAATGCGGAAAAGACTACTTTTCATAACATGGAAAAAAAGGTACCTTTTTTCCATAAACAAATTGCCTCGGGCGGTTTATTTTGATATTCAGAGGTTCCATTTTCTCGCGAATGAAAAAAGTTATTGGAATAAAGAATTTGACCCTTCAAGAAATCTTCTACTACCTTTTGAACGCCAGTTGCATTTTTTTTTTAAACATTACAGTGGCTTTATAAATAAAAATGTAGGAATTAATTCGAGTTCATACTTTTCGTAATGAATTATATTTTATCATTTTCAAAGAAAAGTAAAAATATGCCTGTTTTTGATACAAATAAACAGGTGACAATTTGATTCGGTTAAGTTGCATACTCATTTGCAATCCGAATGGAGGTGGATTTTATTCCGTTTCGGCGACGTAGTTGGCACTTTGCTTTGAAACTCGAGTGGGTTGTTGTTTGTCATTTTGGATTAAGTTTTTCAAAACAATCGCTCGAAGATTATGAAGGCAGTCACGACTACGATACGCACCGAACTGCTATTCCCTCCAAGACCCCATCGACCGCAAGACGAGAATGCGACGACCCGTCCACATTATCATCTTTTTTCTTCAACAAACACATGGATTATTTCTTATTCCCCTAAAGCATCATCAAATATAATTCATTACGAAAAGTATGAACTCGAGTTAATTCCTACATTTTTATTTATAAAGCCACTGTGACGTTTTAAAAAAAAATGCAACTGGCGTTCAAAAGGTCGTAGAAGATTTCTTGAAGGGTCAAATTCTTTATTTCAATAACGATTTTCATTCGCGAGAAAATGGAACCTCTGAATATCAAAATAAACCGCCCGAGGCAATTTGTTTATGGAAAAAAAGGTACCTTTTTTTCCATGTTATGAAAAGTAGTCTTTTCCGCATTTTATAGTCTGAAACTTTTCAGTAGAGTAAAATATAGGTCTTCTTCTATAATACTCAATAAAAAAAAATGGAAAAATATTGCGGACAACTAGCACGTTTCCCTGTGGAACAGGCAGTTTTTTATAAACAAATTACTATATCTCGTGAATGATGAATGTAATAATTTTTGTTTCCATGTAGTTTAATTTGATGCTATAAGAGCTTCATTTTGAGATGATAAAAATTAAAAAAAAATTGGCGTCGTAAATATCACGTTTGCAAAAAACGCCTGTTTTGAGCAGTTTTTTGCAGTTTTCTTGTTAACCGTTCGCCCAAATTGAACAAAACCTAATTCAAATGGAAGGTATTCTTAGTATCTAAAACATTTGTTCGAAGACATTTTCAATAAAATCAATAGTTCAAAATTTAGAAGCGAAAACGTGTGATTTCGAAACTTTGAACTGCACCCCCACCCCCTAGGACGCTCGATAGCAGTCCTTATGGAAACCTCATATTATACTCACTACCCCCAACAACTTCCACTAGGTCGCTACCTGTAATTAATTTTTTCCATGAAATTTCTCTATTGACTGGACTAAGAAGGTGAATATGAAGTTGTGATATTTTTCACTTCCTTTAAATCTCTAAAAGATTTAAACACTTTCCAATCTTTCATGATCACAAATTTCTTCTAAAAATGTGGATTGTCGTACATTATTGAAGTTTTTTCATCTTACTGTTGGAATTTTTTTGAAAAATACAAATTAAATTATTGACTTTCAGGAAATTTCTTCCAATTTCTGAAAATTCTTCTTTTCGATGGCAATTACAAAATTAAAAAGAACAATTCAAATTTTTGATCTTCTGTTTTAGTTTCTCCAAATTTATGAAACTCTTATGTGTATTTCTAAAGGGAAATAGAGAATTTTGAGGTTTTCCTCAAGGCATTTCTAAACTTAATAAGAAAATGGAGAAAAAGTATTCATTCAGATATCGTTTTCTCGGTCGGTTCTTGTTATATAGTTAGCTCTTCGGTATTCGACCAGTTTTATATACAATAAAACACTTTTTAATAACAGAATTCGTCTCTATATTTCGCAAGAAATCCTTGCATGATCACGAGAAAATGACAATTGAACAAGTGAATATCATAAATATTTGTTTGTGAACTAGATATAATATATAATAGTATAAAAAGTTTTCAATTAGAAAATAATTCACTTGAATATTTTGTGTGGCTTTGAGGAAAAGAAATACTAGTAATTTTTATGGCAAAACCGTGTGCAATGCTGGAATGGTTTGCCTTGGTAAAGCATTCGCTTCGAGGTTTAGAAAAACCAGCAAAACCTAAACATACCAATCCAAATGGAACTAAACCTAATAAAATAATTATTATTTGCTATCGAAAGTTAAAATGTGACAATAAATATTGCAATAAAAAAAATGGAAAAATATTGCGGACAAGTAGCACGTTTCCCTGTGGAAAAGGCAGTTTTTTATAAACAAATTACTATATCTCGTGAATGATGAATGTAATAATTTTTGTTTCCATGTAGTTTAATTTGATGCTATAAGAGCTTCATTTTGAGATGATAAAAAATTTCGAAAAAAAATTGGCGTCGTAAATATCACGTTTGCAAAAAACGCCTGTTTTGAGCAGTTTTTTGCAGTTTTCTTGTTGACCGTTCGCCCAAATTGAACAAAACCTAATTCAAATGGAAGGTATTCTTAGTATCTAAAACATTTGTTCGAAGACATTTTCAATAAAATCAATAGTTCAAAATTTAGAAGCGAAAACGTGTGATTTCGAAACTTTGAACTGCACCCCCACCCCCTAGGACGCTCGATAGCAGTCCTTATGGAAACCTCTTATTATACTCACTACCCCCAACAACTTGCACTAGGTCGCTACCTGTAATTAATTTTTTCCATGAAATTTCTCTATTGACTGGACTAATGTGTAAATATACAAATTTATTTTATTTCATTTGGAATTTGAAGGTCAGAGAGATGGCTACATCATACTTTCATTTTTAGTTGATCTTGGAATCGTCTGATCACCTTTTAGGTTGATCGTCGTTTTCCTTTCCTGAAAGAGATGTAAGATCTCTAATAATCTTCATGACCTAGTTGAATATCATGATTATGAGCACTAAAAATAAAATCCTGTTTATAATGTTTTAGACGGAGTGCGGCTGCCAGTTCACTTCAAAACTAGAAGGTATGTTCAAAGATATGACCGTTTCTAACACCATCATGGATGAGTTTAAGGAGCACATAGTTAAATCAGAGGTAATTCCTGCGACAAACTCGCCTTACTGTATGTCTGAGCGTTTCTTTTTTTGGCAGAGCAACCTTTGTGGCATTGACCTGTTCATGCGTGTCTTGACAACTGGTTTCTGGCCAACGCAAAGCGCTACACCCAAGTGTCACATTCCGGCTGTTCCCTTAGCTGCTTTTGAAAGTTTCCGAAGGTAAATCTTGACGAAATATCATCTTGCGATTCATTGTCAATTTTCAGGTTTTATTTGGCAAAGCATAGCGGTCGACAATTAACGCTGCAGCCTCAGCTTGGAAACGCCGACTTGAACGCCGTGTTTTACGGTCCTAAAAAGGACGAATCGTTAACGGACAAAGACAGTGCCTGCTCCTCATCTACCAGTGTAATATCGAACCGTTCAATCACGCATATAGGTCCACGAAAGCACATTATCCAGGTGTCGACGTATCAAATGGTTGTGCTAATGCTATTCAACAATCACGATAAATTAACGTATGAAGAGATACAGAACGAAACGGATATACCCGAGCGAGATCTAATCAGAGCTTTGCAAAGTTTGGCCATGGGTAAGGCGACACAAAGAATTCTGATCAAGAATCCGAAAACTAAAGAGATTGAATCGAGCCACGAGTTTTACGTGAACGACTCGTTCACCTCCAAGCTGCACCGAGTAAAAATTCAGACGGTCGCAGCGAAAGGAGAGAGCGAACCCGAAAGGCGTGAAACCAGGAGCAAGGTGGACGAGGACCGTAAACACGAAATCGAGGCGGCTATCGTTAGAATAATGAAATCCAGGAAACGCATGCCTCACAACATACTCGTGACAGAAGTAACCGAACAACTGAAGACTAGATTCCTACCGTCACCTGTTATAATTAAGAAACGAATAGAGGGACTTATCGAGCGGGAATATTTGGCGAGAACACCCGAGGACCGAAAAGTCTACACCTACGTTGCTTGAAAAATGGCGCAATTGTAACATACTTTGATACGGATGAAGTGAAGTGTTGTCATCTTTAGTGATCTTTCTTCAACGCGCGTATAGCTAATTCTTATTCTCAAATCTAACTATTATTATTAAATTATTCAAAGTATGTCGGTGATTTTTTGGCAAGACACGTTCCTTGCACCGAACGATCATTTCAGTTTCAACTTTACCGCTTTTTGGTATTTCAATTTTCTCTAGTTGGTTACGTTTATTGATATAAATACATTTGGCGTCAAAATATAGGAATTTTTGAAAACTATCTTGGTCTCTCGCCCTTCTGTGTTTTCCGTTTTTCCTTCTTCTCCTCCTTCAGTTGTTTCTGTTTCTCCCTAGAAAAACAAATTATGAATGTAATGCGCGTCCGAAATTGAAAAAGCAATTTTATGTCCAATCGATGTCGTGCGATCTTAAAATACAACCAGACTTCTGAAGCTCAATAGTATTTTTCGTTTCTCAATGTCATATATGTGTACTATATTCTGTACTGCTACTTTTCTTATTGATATTATCTAATCTATAATTCCACTGTAGTGTTTGGATTTTTCTTAGTTTTTCGAGGAAAAAAAAAACAACCTCAAGAACTAATTAATTTTCAGAAATTGAAAAAACCTTAAGATTTGGGATGTTGAGATACATCAACAAGATACTGTGATTGTTTCGAGTCTTGTTCTATTTTCGGTTGTTTTTTTCTCATCAGGTGAACAAAATCGTCCCAGAACAAAGCAGCTTCAGGTGCTTCCGTTTCAATAATTGATTTAAACATATTTTAATACACTGTTATCAAGACGTGATTAGGGCGGAAACTTACTTAAATTGTTGCATTGCTAGCAAACCGTTACTGCGGTGAATGCAGTGAATGGATATTTTGCTTTTGATAAAATATGATACAGAACCACCAGTACATTGGAAATTGTCGAACATCTCTAATGTTATGTAATGACTTCTCACCTGTCTTCCCTATCTTTCTCCTTCTTTTTTTGACTATCCAACTTGGCTTGTTCTCGTTTTAATCGTTCAGCATTTACAACAGTTTGAGCATTTAAATTTTTTTCAAGATTTTCCTGGGAATCTTCGGTTTCCTGATCACCTTCCCCATCGATTTCGTCTTCTTTGTACATACGTCCATAAAGAGATAGAATAGTTTCTCGCATCTTTTTATCTTCTTCCGAGTGTTCTTTTTGCTTTGTAGTTGTCACACATTGAGATTCGAGAAGTTTTACCAGTCTAACATCAACGTCTTCAGAGTTGGCAGCTAATGGCGTTTCTTGTTTTTTATGATGAGCAGTCCATTTGATAAGTATTTCATCAGTAATTTTGTTGATGTCTACGGCCTATAGACGATAGTGAGTGTCTTACGTTCTTCGGAACTTACGTTTTGTACTATTTCTGCGAGCAATCCTTGAAGTGCTTCCGATTTTTCCTCCGCACTTTCATCGCTTTCCAAAATACCAGTTATGTAAGAACCGAAGATCTCTTCATCTGTGTTCAAATCTTTCAAAGTTTGAGACAACCAGCTTTGAAATTCACCGGCATTTTCCGCCATTTCAATGTACAGTTTTTTGTCATTCAATTTGTTCGACAGTTAAATAGGTTATGTAAGCTTGATAGAAAAAAAAAGGAAGAACCAAATGGCCTAATGAGCTCACTAAGATTTTTTAAGCTTAAACATCCTATCACTTATCAAAGGTTGACAAAAAAAAATTAAAATATTAAATTTTAAGTACTATTTGTTTTATATTAAAATGGCTCGAGAATTATTGTTTAAAATATTGAAAAAAGACATTCTTAACTCAAAATTGAGGTACGACCAAATAAGAAGTTACGGTAAGTTCTTTAGAAATGTAGCAATTCCAATTAGCCGCGCTGTTATAGCAACCGTAAAAAGATTCTACAGGCAGACTGGTATATTAAAACACAATGGTACTTACGAAATTACCTTGGATCAGAGAAAACTCAAAACTCCAAAAGGAAATCTGTTCACTGTGGAATCAGAACCGTTGGCCCTAGCGATTGCAACAGAATGGGATTCGCAGGCAGATAAAATTATTCGAAATAAAATGCATATGGTAAAAACAATACAATCGGTGTAATTTATTTTAATTTCAATTTTTTCTAGACAACCATTTGCAATACAGTGATAGACAATCCTCATAACTATAATAAATATGACCTGACGAATTATGTTGCCAATTATCTGGATACAGATACAATACTTTTCCAGTCGAAGGTAATCCGTTTTTGAACAGAGTAGAGTTTGTAGTTATCATTCATTTAAATCCTTCTTAAGGAAGATGAGGAATTATTTAAATTTCAAACCACTGAATGGGATCCACTAATCGCTTGGTTCAACAAGAAATTTGGAACAAATATAGAAAAGTCTACTGAAATGATAGGACTTTCCGTTCATCAAGATGATAAAGAAACAATCAGGAGACACTTATTGTCTCACAACTTTAATTCCGCTTACGGTTAGTTATCAGTAACAAGATCGAGATAACTTTAAAAATTCCCTTTTAGGCTTTGTTTTCGCTGTCGACACCTTAAAATCTGTAATATTGTCACTGGCATGCATTGAGCGATTCATCAACGTCGAGAAGGCGGTTTTATTGTCCAGATTAGAAGAAGAATATCAATTGGGACATTGGGGTAGAGTTGAATGGGCGCATGATTTAAATCAAGAAGATTTGCAAGCAAGATTTTCAGCTGTTGTATTTTTTATTCAATGTAATAATCAGTCTTCAAAAATACAAATGAAAACGCGTTAAACGTTCTCAACTTTTTGTTTTTTCTTTTTCAATGCCTCCAAGTATTGGTTATATTGTTTGTGACTTTTCACCAGAATATACAGACTCCCCACTTTGACACCGAAACTTTCCAATTGTTCTAGTCTTGCTTTTGTTGTTTCCGATTTATGGAGTAAAATTTTTGGAATTTTCCATATGTTCATTGGGGTAAAACCTCTGCTGTATAAAAAATCGATTAATTCTGATAATTTTTTTGGATTTTTAGATGTTAGAGCTGGCAATTTATGTATCAACTCATTTGCCATTACTTGAGAACATTGTAGTTTATTTGATAAATATTCTGTCAATGAATTATCTCCTAACTCTTTTTGATTGTCAAGTCGGCGTTTAACAAAACTGAAAATGAAGTTGGGCATAAAATGAAATGAAAAATTACTAGAACAAATTACTTCTCTACAAATTCCATGGGAGATCTAATCATCCAAGGTTTTGGAGAGTTGATGACAATGTTCCGACTCTTGATTTCATTAATTCTTTCATTGATGGCATTCAAACTATACTTTAACACCCAGAGATCCCTCACAAGTTCATCTAATGCAATTCCAAAATCTGAAATAAATAAAGTGCGTCAGTGCTCTTCAGAATAAACCAAAATTAAAATACCTTGTAACACTGAAATAGTTTCAGCTATTAAATCAATATCTTTATTAATCAAGAACGGTTTCTGACGCACTATCTCAAAGGCTGTATCAAGGGATATCTAAAAGTTTCATATTACAAAATATTACTGACAAGTTTTTCAATCTACCTCTAATAATTGTGCTAATTTCTCCACTTGTTTTATTTTTATTAGGATGTTGTATTGTTTTACACTAGGAACACAAGCCGATGGAATAGTTCTATCAATTGGATGTGGAATCGTTTTCAATTTTTTTATCAGTGAACATAAAGATTCAACTGTCAAGAGTTGAGGATGTTTCAATATTGTATCTTTCATCACATCATTAGCTACTAACATGTCATAGTTTTTACGAATTAAGTCAATATTTGTTTCGTGAATTCCTTTTGTCGTGCTCACGACATCGAAAGCTGTCCGATAATTTACATCAAGAAGTTGTTGAATTTTCTGGATAATATTATTACTGGGAAGCGCGTTTGGTTTTGATTGGAACTTTTCATCACACAGTCTGTTAACTGAAAATTTCACATAACTCAACACGACACATCGAAATTGCTGAGTTAAACGCTCTTTAAAATGCAAGTTGCCCAGTATTTTGGTATTCATTTTTAAATCTATGAATAGAGGTTAAGGCACAGATTATTATGCAATGTCAGAAAGCATAGAACAATAAAAAAATCTCGGAGTACTGTGTTTGGATACAAATTTTTTATATTTTTGAAAAAAATTAAATATGAAGTTAAGGCTATTCCGAGAATATAATGACATATTATTTTTATTGAACACAAAGAAAATTTGCTGTTTTTGGTTAAACAATTGCGTAGGCTACGTTTTAAAGCCATGCTTTATCCAGTAGGTAATGATTACGTAGACCAAATAGTTAAGTAGACTAGAAATTGTATGTCAAATCGGTGAGTTCCTTTCCAATTGCGGCTACATGCTACTAAATTTCTTACACGTGAATTCCAATTTACCTAAAGGTAAAAAGAGATGTACAAATATTATTATCATGTATTAATTTAATTGATTATTAATAGTATCAACTGATTAAAAAATTGATGGTTCAGTTATTGTATATAGTTAATTTTTTTTAAGACTAACTATGCCGTCAGATGCGAAAAAACGAGAACAGCAACGCAAAAAAGAAGCCGCAAAAGCAAGACAGTCCGGTAAAAAATCTGGAGCAGCGTCTAGCTCCAAAAATGAAGAGCAGAAAACTGGTAATTCGTCGGTTCCAGTAGCGACGAATGGAACCACTGTTGAAACAAATGGCAAGGAATTGAGTGAAGAAGGTAATTTCTATGCAATTAAAATTTTATTGAAATGAAAAAAGAAATGTTAGTCACATGATCCACTTGGGTGTATTTTATAATTCAGTTGAATTTATTTTCCACAGAGGCATTATGTCTCAAGTTGGAAATGGATGCAAAATTGAATGCAGAAGCACGGGCGTGCACAGGTTCCTTAGCTGTCCATCCCAAATCTCGTGACGTAAAAATTGCCAATTTTTCAATCACATTTCATGGTTCAGAGATGCTACAAGATGCACTACTCGAACTCAACTGTGGACGACGTTATGGATTGTTAGGATTGAATGGTAGCGGTAAATCAACAATATTATCTGTACTTGGTAATCGTGAAGTTCCCATCCCGGAGCATATTGATATTTTCCATCTAACTAGAGAAATGCCCGCGTCAGAGAAATCCGCTCTGAAATGTGTGATGGAAGTGGATGAGGAACGCATCCGGCTGGAAAAATTAGCAGAACAGCTTGCAGCATGCGAAGATGACGGTAAGGCCCACTATAACATAAACTTAATGATTCAATACGAAATAGGCACGTTTCATATTTCCTTGTTTCTCCAAGGCTCTATATGAGAAGTTTTATTTTATTTGTAAATTTTAAGAATACATTCTTTGAAATGTAATTTAGTGATCAACTCACTTCTTTCTGCAGTATTTACTATCAAGGGGCTTCTGATGATGTTTTTATAACTTTCACAAACTGAAATATGAAGATGGTCACGAACAAGTTCTTCTCTTAGCTAACGTATTTTTTAAATTTCTTCAATATTAGTGAAAGAATGATGGAGACTAAATTAAATGTGAAAGGGAAAAGCATCGCTCTTCCTCTGTGTGTGATGAATGTTGTAACAGTTTCTTACTTCTTTGTCATTTATACAGAATCTCAGGAGCAGTTGATGGATATTTATGAAAGGTTGGACGACATCTCGGCTGATACAGCTGAAGCAAGAGCAGCTAACATATTGCACGGTCTTGGCTTCACTAGAGAGATGCAAAACAAGAAAACGAAAGATTTTAGCGGAGGTTGGCGCATGAGGATTGCACTAGCCAGAGCTTTATACGTTAAACCCCACCTTCTCTTGCTGGACGAACCGACCAACCACCTGGATCTCGACGCGTGTGTCTGGCTCGAGGAGGAACTGAAGCATTACAAGCGAATTTTGGTACTCATATCTCATTCGCAAGATTTCCTCAATGGGGTCTGTACAAATATCATCCATATTAATAAGAAACGGTTAAAATATTATACAGGTGAGTTGCCGCATAATTTATTGTCACCCTTTCTATGCGTATATTGTCCCATCTTAAAGGCAACTACGACGCGTTTGTCAAGACTCGTATGGAACTTCTGGAGAACCAAATGAAACAGTACAATTGGGAGCAGGATCAAATAAATCATATGAAGAACTACATAGCGCGTTTTGGTCATGGTTCTGCCAAATTAGCGCGACAAGCCCAGTCCAAAGAGAAAACGTTGGCGAAAATGGTTGCCGGAGGGCTAACAGAAAAGGTGACAGGCGAAAAAAGTGTCACATTTTATTTCCCTAGTTGCGGTACCATACCACCACCCGTAATAATGGTACAAAATGTTAGTTTTCGTTACAATGACAACACGCCATGGATCTACAAGAATTTGGAGTTCGGAATTGACTTGGACACGAGATTAGCTTTGGTAGGACCGAATGGAGCTGGGAAAAGTACTTTGCTAAAATTACTCTATGGAGATGTAAGTAACTATTAAACGATTTGTAATTATATTATTCGAGTCCAATTATTATTACTTTGTATTATCGTACCTGTTTTTGTTCAAATTTTAGTTAGTACCAACAGAAGGTATGATCCGGAAAAATTCCCACTTGAGGATTGCCAGGTACCACCAACATTTGCACGAATTATTAGATTTGGATTTGTCGCCGTTGGAGTATATGATGAAATCTTTCCCAGAAGTTAAAGAAAAAGAAGAAATGCGAAAAATCATCGGGCGGTACGGTTTGACCGGTCGACAGCAGGTATAGTTATCCAATGATTCTCAAGACTTTCATATCAATATTCATTGTTCCAAGGTTTGTCCAATTCGTCAATTGTCAGATGGTCAAAGATGCCGAGTAGTATTTGCGTGGCTCGCCTGGCAAGCGCCACATTTGTTATTGCTTGATGAACCCACTAATCATTTAGATATGGAAACGATCGATGCATTGGGTGAGGCTGTGAATGATTTCGAAGGCGGTCTCGTTTTAGTCAGTCACGATTTTCGACTGATCAATCAAGTAAGCTTTCAAAGAGTTTTAGTCAACTTATATTTATGTACTTTTCGTTTAAGGTCGCCGAAGAAATCTGGGTGTGCGAAAAAGGCACTGTTACCAAGTGGAAAGGAGACATTTTAGAATATAAAGAATTTTTGAAAGCGAAAGTTCTGAAAGATATCGCTAAACAGAAAGAGCTGAAGTGAGAGCATCCACTTTGAACGTTATTGCAAATGTATGTTTTTTGTTCATTTGTGATAAATAGAGGTGAATTTCATTGCACTTTTTTTGATTATTGAAAAACTGCCATTAAAATAGAGAGCTATATTTTGCATTTAACTATTATAAATCAACAGTTTGATGAAATGGAAGATACGATGGTGAGATCAGCACTGTTTATTAGCTGATGTAGACAGGGCGGCAGATCGTAATACAGACATACTTTTGTTTATTTCTCGAAGACAGTCATCAATCCAGCAAAATTTGGATGCTTGGTGGCCGCATTCGTACTTGGCAATCAATATCAATTGACTGACAGATAAAGTTAGAGCTGCCGCTCTTGCTTCTAATAGCTGGAGATCCAATGGAGGATACATGGAACTGACTAATTCATCCACACGGCCAGAAATTTTTCTTGCCTCCTAAAATACCAATGTTCTAAAATATTTTTGGAAAACTAGACATTAAAAACAAACTTGTACTACTAAGTTGAGGCACTTTTTTGAATTTGTCGATTCCATGGCAACAGCTGTTAATTGTTCAGTTAAAAACCTGCACAATTTTAAAATTGTAAGACAGTGTGGAACGAGACTGGCAACATCTCCAACCCACTGTTTATCTTCCACAATCTTATCTAAATTTCGCACTGAACGATCTTCATTTGGTTCTGATAAACGCTCCTTTGATATCAACCCAATTTCTGATTGACTAGGAAAAAAGTTTATTCGTTAATCACTTATAGTTCCATTAAATCTTTTTACCGTATAAAGTGCCCCTCATTCATTGCTTGCTGAGCTCTATGACGTCTCAGTAATAATATTAAAATTATTAAAGCACTAATGAATATAGCAGACAATGCGCCTACTGCTATTGCGGACAAGAATTCAGCAATGTCAGGATCCATTTCCTCTAAGTCCACTTCCAATTCAGTACCATCATCAGCATCTGCACTAACATTAAAACCCAGTGGATAGGTGTGGTGAAGATCCACCCGTTGATATTCATCGCCTGTGACTCCAGTTAAACCTTTATCCAAGACTTCTTCCATGTCATCTATAAATCCCTCTTCGTCCCAATTCACATCTAAATTCTCGACCCAATCTTCTATGTGAACTGATCCTTTCCCATTTCCCATGTTGTGATTATTATTAGTTTCATTCATTATAGTTGATTGGTGACATTAAAGGAGGTGAAGCTACCGTTTCTTTCAAGGCCTAGAAATGAGATATTCTCCAACTGTTTCACGTAAATACTCTTCATATCCTGTTCTCACTCCATTCTTCTCTTGATATTCCAAAAAAAAGATTGTTGATAATTACAACAGAATGACAGTTACTAATTTGACGATCAAATATCGAAACGAATGGTAATGGTGATGACTTTTTTCTTGATCACTAGAAAAGTGGGTTTTTGTTTATAATCCATTACGGAAATACATGTTCAACTTAATTTAACTCAAATATACCTCAAAAACCCGTTTTGATACCTTAGTAGTAGGGTTAATATAAGTTACTCGTCCATAGATGGCGCATGAATGTCACCAATGATATTTTTAATTTTTATTTATTTATTTATTCTTATGGCTAAATAAATTAAGTAAAAGATTAATGGTGAATAATATGGTTATTATTATTATTAGTCAGTCGCAGAAAGCAATGTTTTCAAAACTTTGACATTTTTACTTGTGACCTCACGAAGCTTGCTTGATTTATCCAATTGACTAATACTACTAACATTGACTAATGACACAGTATTATTAGTCAATGCTACTAATATGAGTCAATGTTTATATACAGCCGTTGACTAATAAAAAAAAATGATACTATGTCTATGATACTAAATATTACTTCATCTATGGTCTATGATATGGATGTACATAGAATAATTTGACTTTTCCATTATGACGCTCTATGTTTTCGACTATCTTCAGAGAGATATCATTGACCATTTTGTTTGTCTTTTGGTTTGTCGATGTTTTGCTGTAAATAAAGTCGGTTTTTTCCCGATTCAAATAAATCTAATGATACCTTGAGCACCATTTTTATGAAAAATGAGTTTCTCTAGTGATGAAGTAAATTTTTTAGTTTATAGATATTTGCAAGAATCAGGTTAGTAAAAATGTTTTCAAGCGCTCTTTCTAAAGACGATGCTGTATGTAGTACCGCTATTTTTGAAATTAAAATGCTTTTGTGTGAGAAACTTTTCAGTTTTTTTCTTGTACCAGTTAGTTTGGTTCGCTTTGTCTGTTACTAACCACAATTTTCTGAAATTAATATCTATGCAATGAAAAATTATAAGCGGTGGTTTTAGTATTTATTGATTTTATAAAGTAACTGTACAGAATATAAATTAAAGAAAGTCCTCATTTCAGTAGTTTATTAATGAAATTTCTATGTTTCAGTATGAAAAGATTGATTTTGCTGTATTTTCTAGGTTTCACCCATTCTGCATATACCTTTGGTATAGAGTCACACATTTCCCAATCGAATATAAATGGTGCACTTGTGCCTCCTGCTGCCTTATTGAGCATACTCCAAAAAGGTTTGCAGTATACAGAGGCCGAAATTAGTATTGGAGAGGATGGAACAGAACAACGGTTGACTGAAAGTCTTAGTTTAATCGATGCTGTTATGCCTGATGTGGTTGTGAGTCGACAGAATCAGCAGAATCAACAAAAACAAGCGGTTAAATCCGAAGTGGTTGACACCAATGGAGAAGAAGGTAAAAGTAGGTTTTATAAAAAGTTGTTTCAATTGTTCTAACTTGATTTACTGATATAATTCGAAATTTAGCCACCGCGGTAGTATCCAGTCAGAATGAGAATATGGAAGTGGACACTTCCATAGAAATACCATCATCTAAAGCGACAGTGTTACGTGGTCATGAATCTGAAGTATTCATATGTGCTTGGAACCCGACCACAGATCTGTTAGCTAGTGGTTCAGGCGACAGCACAGCACGAATATGGGACATGTCTGATAACACCACTAGTCCTAATCAGTTGGTCTTGAGACATTGCATTCAAAAAGGAGGCACTGAAGTTCCAAGTAATAAGGATGTGACGTCTTTAGATTGGAACGTGAGTATCCATTCGTCAAACAAATTCTCAAAGCAAATTTTTCACATTTTTAAGTGACATCAAATTTCGCGGCGAGGTTTTTCGTACTTTTTAGGTTATAACTTTTATTAATCACTTTTTTAGTGCGACGGTAGTTTATTGGCCACTGGCAGCTACGACGGTTACGCTAGAATTTGGATGACAGATGGACGATTAGTGAGTACATTAGGTCAACATAAGGGTCCAATTTTCGCTCTTAAATGGAACAAAAGAGGCAATTATATTTTATCGGCTGGGGTAAGTTTTATTATATTTGTTCTTTTTTTTTTATTTGTCGCATTCCCAATTTTAGGTTGACAAAACCACGATAATATGGGATGCAGCGAGTGGTCTTTGTACACAACAATTCAGTTATCATTCCGCCCCGGCATTGGACGTTGATTGGCAAACGAACAATTCCTTCGCCAGTTGTTCCACAGATCAATGTATTCATGTATGCAAGTTGGGCATGGATAAACCAATCAAATCTTTCCAAGGACATACTGTGAGTTTTTTTTTGCATACTAATTAGCATCGAAAATAAGCGTTAACAGACGAAAACTGCGATTTTAATGGTTTACGTTAAGTTGAGATTGAAAAATAATCGTAATTTTCGATTGCTCGGCTGGTATTCGATGCGACTATACAATGAATTATTATTTTCATTTTGTTTGCTTATTTGCACACTTGTCAAGTTTCGGATATATACTTGTGACAGTTATGGAATCATAGATTGATTTAAGTTAACTACAATTTGAGGAGGTTGTTATAAATTATTTGATTGAGGTTTGAAAAATTGGCGCTTTTTTTTTTAAATATGTTACTTCAAGATTATCTTGTTATTAAAATTCTTTTTAGTTCTGGTACCTCATTCGCGTCATTAATATTCAATGAGATATACGAACTAAACTTCTCATCTATTTTTATCTACTTGGCATAGGTTTCATTTCGATGTCACCACTTTCGGCTCAGGTGAATGAATACTCTACAATACCTCAATCAGTTCGAACAATATTAACGACGTTTTATTGAGGAATGATAACCATAGAATATAATTCTCATCTGTGGTGACAACTTAAAATCCAATTTGTCTGTGACAACAAATTAAACCAAGCTGAATGAAGTAGTCCAAATCAACTCTTTTCTTTAATGTCATTATTTCAAGTAATATTCAATGTTAGGTGTATGAACTGAATATCCCGTCTTGTCTGGTCTTGACGGTTGTTCTACTCAGGATATCTTTGACTATAAAGATGATACTCCGTGATAGGAAAATCTAATCTAATTTATTCATGAGTATAGAATTGAAAACTTGGCGAATTGTATCAAGATAGACTGCTATGTTAACGGTTCTTCTAAGTTCTGGTACCTCATTCGCGGCATTAATATTCAATGAGATATACGAACTAAACTTCTCATCTATTTTTTTTCTACTTGGCATAGGTTTCATTTCGATGTCACCACTTTCGGCTCAGGTGAATGAATACTCTACAACACTTCAATCAGTTCGAACAATATTAACGACGTTTTATTGAGGAATGATAACCATAGAATATAATTCTCATCTGTGGTGACAACTTAAAATCCAATTTGTCTATGACAACAAATTAAACCAAGTTGAATGAAGTAGTCCAAATCAACTCTTTTCTTTAATGTCATTCTTGCAAGTCCTATTCAATGTTAGATATATAAACTAAATAGCCCATATATGTCTGGTCTTGACGGTTGTTCTACTCAAGATATCTTTGACTATAAAGATGATACTCCGCGATAGGAAAATCTAATCTAATTTATTCATGAATCTAAATAGTTTAATTAAAATAAATGCCAATTTTCAATAATCTTCATCTTGAAGTTAAGTAACCCATTGTTCATCTACTATAGAATGAAGTGAATGCGATCAAGTGGGATCCACAAGGCGTTCTACTGGCCTCCTGCTCAGACGATATGACGTTGAAGATATGGTCAATGAAACAGGATACTTGCGTGCACGATCTACAAGCCCATTCCAAGGAAATATACACGATCAAATGGTCACCAACAGGACCTGGCACGCAAAATCCGAATATGAATCTGATACTTGCGTCAGCGAGTTTCGATTCAACTGTTAGATTATGGGACGTGGAAAAAGGAGCGTGCATTCATACATTAACTAAACATACGGAGCCAGTTTACTCAGTTGCATTTAGTCCGGATGGGAAATTTTTAGCGAGTGGTAGTTTCGATAAATGCGTGCACATCTGGTCAACGCAGTCTGGACAATTAGTGCATAGCTACAAGGGAACGGGTGGTATCTTTGAGGTATGTTGGAACTCGAGAGGTGATAAAGTAGGCGCTAGCGCTTCAGATGGAAGCGTCTTCGTCCTTGATCTGAGGAAATTGTAAAGGTAAATGTTTCAACATGTCCTGAGTCCTGTTAAGAGGGCGCAACCGAGAAATTCATAGCGAGAATAGTGTTAATTTATCGGTCGCGTTCCACCCGCAGGGCTAACGAGATATTGAAACGGCTATAGGCGGAAATAAATTTTAATTTAGGATGACACATTCGTACAAGTGAAATGAATTTTAACAAAGGCGAATACTTGCATAATTCACCAGACGGAAGTATATTTTTTCAAAGTCGTACCGTTAAGTACTTTCATTTACAATATTATTTGTATAGAATTATAGTATATTTTTATTTAAAATTGTACATAATCATCAAAAAAACTATTTGTTAACGATTTCGTTTTAGAATCGTTGATTTGAATATGATATCTGTCTCAAGTCAGATATACTTACGAATTATTTGAAATGACATTGAGTTTTTTATAATTGATATTTTGATTAGAAATGCCACGAATATTCGGCAACTATTCGGTGTTCGGGTATTTCTTCCCCACTTTTTCACTATTAGGTATCTAATTGTAATATTTGGCTAAATACCGAACGAGAAGAAAGGATGAATTTTCAGAAAAATGTCATCGACTGAGATCTGTCAGCCGTTTTCTTGTTAATGTTTCATCACAATCAGAAAGTATTATCATCGCTAGGTAAAAAATGAATGAACGAAAAAGCCCCGCAGCCTATTGTCTCACGTACATCAATTTAAATTTAAATCTTTCACTCACGAAAAGTTCTAAGTATCGCCAAATCCCTATTCGTGGCATCTCTAATCCTATTTCTTAAAATTTTATACATATTGTAAAACATCATTATTAAACGAATTCTGCATTTCTTTCCTGCTTTCTTTTTTATATGTGATATATTTTTCGGGTATATGGGTAGCAGTGATATAAAACCATTGCCCAGTATGTGGTTAAATTTTTATTTTAATTAGTATTTGATATGCAGTTTATAACTTGAGCCTGGCGGCCCTCAACAATGGGTATTTGTTGCCGCTGCATAATCCCCGGAAATCGTCTAGGGTCAAGTCATCAATCGCAACACCTCCTAGCCCTCTCTCTCTAACATACGAAGCTTTCGATCCGATTGAATCAACGTCTTCGAAAGCAATCCAAATTCCTTCCGGATTGTTCGAATCGACTGTACGATACGCGTAAATTCCGTGTCTTCCAGTTGGATCACCAGTTTTAACCACTCTGTGTTTCAAATCGATGTTTTCCAATCGTTTGCAAACTTCAGCGTGGCTCAGGAGGCCCGGCGTTCTGGTGTAAGGTCCATCCAAACCCGGACCGTCTATTTTAATTGGGGGGACCGCCGTCAATCCGGAATCTTCCGTCATTTTCCACGTGCGCGCAAACGTCGGTACTCCCAAAATAACCTTGCTTTTAGGCGTACCATGTTCTGTCCAGTAACGTACTTGGTAATCGGCGTTCTCTTCGTATTTTCTATCGAATAGGGGAAAAGTGGAGACGGATAGTCTGCTTCTTTGGGATTTCTCTTAGGAGTGTAGAAGTCGAAAGCTTTGACAATGACCAAGTCCAAGTATTGGGCTATTGTTGGGTCGTAGTATACTAGAAATAAATTGTTATCATAGAGATTTAATCAATTTTGATCAAAACAAGAATGATATTCTTACTTGTGCTGTTAACGTTCGGTAATACAGATAAAGTGAGAAACAGTCCTTCATGCTTGAATTTGTTCTTTAAATCCCGAACGAGTGCCGTGAATTCCTCCTTGTGTTCCCCAGCTTTTTCATCGACTTCACTTTCTCCTATCACCTTATCTTTAATTTTATTGAACCAACCGCCTGCAAAAAAAGAAAGAAGGTTCAAAGTTTGAAGGTTATTAGAACCACGTTGATATGAACAGTTGACCGTTCTATTAACCCTTCTTATCGAGAAAATTGTTTACTTACTAATTTTTCCGCGTATTTTTTTCGGTTTGGTTTCTGGAAATTCCCATCCCAGGTCGAGTCCATCAAAACCGTAAGATTTCAGGAACGAATCGATAGAATTCACAAAATTGAAACGATTATCGACGGATTCCAGCTGAAAATGATTCGACTTATCTATGCACAAAAAAAAAAACAAATGCAAACCAATGAAAGATATTTGTCCACCTTCCGATCATCGTTGTATTCACCATCTCTACCACCCCCGACAGATAATAAAATTTTCAATCCCGGAAATCGTCTCTTGATTTCTGCCACTTTATTGAAATTCTTAATATCTGTAGCTTCGTTTAGAGGTTTCAATTTATATGTTTTTGCATCGATTCCCGCGTAACCGTAAATCAGGTGTGAACAGAATTGAAGGGCGTTATCCAAGAATTGCGCCTCGAATTTTCCTTGACCTGCATAAAACTTGAATATTAATTTACTCGAGTCCGATTAATATCCTTGATTTAAAAAAAATTAACTCGGTTTGGTGTTTGACGGTGAATCAAGGTTTGCGAAAATAGTCCAGTCAATAGAGAAACGTACCAGTGCTAAATAAAAAAAATTAATTACAGGTAGCGACCTAGTGGAAGTTGTTGGGGGTAGTGAGTGTAATATGAGGTTTCCATAAGGACTGCTATGGAGCGTCCTAGGGGGTAGGGGTGCAGTTCAAAGTTTCGAAATCACACGTTTTCGCTTCTAAATTTTGAACTATTGATTTTATTGAAAATGTCTTCGAACAAATGTTTTAGATACAAAGAATACCTTCCATTTGAATTAGGTTTTGTTCAATTTGGGCGAACGGTTAACAAGAAAACTGCAAAAAACTGCTCAAAACAGGCGTTTTTTGCAAACTTGATATTTACGACGCCAATTTTTTTTTTTTAATTTTTTATCATCTCAAAATGAAGCTCTACATGGAAACAAAAATTATTACATTCATCATTCACGAGATATAGTAATTTGTTTATAAAAAAACTGCCTTTTTCACAGGGAAACGTGCTAGTTGTCCGCAATATTTTTCCATTTTTTTTATTGAGTATTATAGAAGAAGACCTATATTTTACTCTACTGAAAAGTTTCAGACTATAAAATGCGGAAAAGCCTACTTTTCATAACATGGAAAAAAAGGTATCTTCTTTTCCATAAACAAATTGCCTCGGGCGGTTTACTTTGATATTCAGAGGTTCCTTTTTCTCGCGAATGAAAAAAGTTATTGAAATAAAGAATTTGGCCCTTCAAGAAACCTTCTACGATCTTTTGAACGCCAGTTGCATTTTTTTAAAAAAACATCACAGTGGCTTTATAAATAAAAATGTAGGAATTAATTCGAGTTCATACTTTTCGTAATGAATTATATTTTATCATTTTCAAAGAAAAGTAAAAATATGCCTGTTCTTGATACAAGTAAACAGGTGACAATTTGATTCGGTTAAGTTGCATACTCATTTGCAATCCGAATGGAGGGGGATTCTATTCCGTCCCGTTGACGTAGTCGGCTCTTTGCTTTGAAACTCGAGTGGGTTGTTGTTTGTAATTTTGGATTAAGTTTTTCAAAACAATCGCTCGAAGATTATGAAGGCAGTCACGACTACGATACGCGCCGAACTGCTATTCCCTCCAAGACCCGATCGACCGCAAGACGAGAATGCGACGACCCGTCCACATTATCATCTTTTTTCTTCAACAAACACATGGATTATTTCATATTCCCCTAAAGCATCATCAAATATAATTCATTACGAAAAGTATGAACTCGAATTAATTCCTAAATTTTTATTTATAAAGCCACTGTGACGTTTTTAAAAAAAAATTCAACTGGCGTTCAAAAGGTCGTAGAAGATTTCTTGAAGGGTCAAATTCTTTATTTCAATAACTATTTTCATTCGCGAGAATATGGAACCTCTGAATATCAAAATAAACCGCCCGAGGCAATTTGTTTATGGAAAAAAAGGTACCTTTTTTTCCATGTTATGAAAAGTAGTCTTTTCCGCATTTTCTAATCTGAAACTTTTCAGTAGAGTAAAATATAGGTTTTCTTCTATAATACTCAATAAAAAAAAATGGAAAAATATTGCGGACAACTAGCACGTTTCCCTGTGGAAAAGGCAGTTTTTTATAAACAAATTACAATATCTCGTGAATGATGAATGTAATAATTTTTGTTTCCATGTAGTTTGATTTGATGCTATAAGAGCTTCATTTTGAGATGATAAAAAATTTCAAAAAAAAATTGGCGTCGTAAATATCACGTTTGCAAAAAACGCCTGTTTTGAGCAGTTTTTTGCAGTTTTCTTGTTGACCGTTCGCCCAAATTGAACAAAACCTAATTCAAATCGAAGGTATTCTTAGTATCTAAAACATTTGTTCGAAGACATTTTCAATAAAATCAATAGGTCAAAATTTAGAAGCGAAAACGTGTGATTTCGAAACTTTGAACTGCACCCCCACCCCCTAGGACGCTCGATAGCAGTCCTTATGGAAACCTCATATTATACTCACTACCCCAAACAACTTCCACTAGGTCGCTACCTGTAATTAATTTTTTCCATGAAATTTCTCTATTGACTGGACTAAGAAGGTGAATATGAAGTTGTGATATTTTTCACTTCCTTTAAATCTCTAAAAGATTTAAACACTTTCCAATCTTTCATGATCACAAATTTCATTTAAAAATGTGGATTGTCGTACATTATTAAAGTTTTTTCATCTTACTGTTGGAATTTTTTTGAAAAATACAAATTAAATTATTGACTTTCGGGATATTTCTTCCAATTTCTGAAAATTCTTCTTTTCGATGGCAATTACAAAATTAAAAAGAACAATTTAAATTTTTGATCTTCTATTTTAGTTTCTCCAAATTTATGAAACTCTTATGTGTATTTCTAAAGGGAAATAGAGAATTTTGAGGTTTTCCTCAAAGCATTTCTAAACTTAATAAGAAAATGGAGAAAAAGTATTCATTCCGATATCGTTTTTTCGGTCGATTCTTGTTATATAGTTAGCTCTTGGGTATTCGACCAGTTTTATACACAATAAAACACTTTTTAATAACAGAATTCGTCTCTATATTTCGCAAGAAATCCTTGCATGATCACGAGAAAATGACAATTGAACAAGTGAATATCATAAATATTTGTTTGTGAACTAGATATAATATATAACAGTATAAAAAGTTTTCAATTAGAAAATAATTCACTTGAATATTTTGTGTGGCTTTGAGGAAAAAAATACTAGTAATTTTTATGGCAAAACCGTGTGCAATGCTGGAATGGTTTGCCTTAGTAAAGCATTCGCTTCGAGGTTTATGAAAACCAGCGAAACCTAAGCATACCAATCCAAATGGAACTAAATCTAATAAAATAATTATTATTTGCTATCAATAGTTAACATGTGACAAAAAATATTGCTTAAACTATTCGTGTCAATTTTGGTGTTCATCGAGTTGTTCTATATAACATGACACATCTCAAGGAAAAGTCTCTTTTTAAGTTGTTCTTCTCTCTCGAGTACTTGTACCTCGTCGAAATTCATTGTGTGGCCTGTAGAATTAATATGACTTGCTAACGCACAACGTTCAGGTCTTAATCTTGAGTCGCTTCTTTGTTGTGTCAATCGTTTTTATAATGCTTGTTTTGTTTGTCCAATATATGTCAAGTCACATTGATTACAATCTATTTTATATACGACATTCTTCATTTTTTTAGTTGGAATAATATCTTTGTGTTTGTTGAATAACGATCTGTTAGTTGAAATATTGTAGTTAGTTGTTTTGATATTCAAATATTTTTTGAATAATTTTCTCAGTTTGTCTGAAAGTCCAACTAAATAAGGAAGAACGGCGTATTTACAGTTTTCTTCGTTTAAATAATGTGTAGGTTTTTGTTTGTTATTTTTGCTATGAGTCATCAGATTTTTAAGAATGTTTTCATTAAAGCCATTCTCTTTCATCATTGAAAAGAATTTAGATAATGCTTGATCTCTGTATATGGATGAGTTATGTTGGTTATCCGTCGTGTCATATTTGAAATCATATTGGTCTTGATAGAATGATGTTGGTATGACCTTTTGTTGATATATCTCCTAGAACTACATGGTTTCTTTTACAAATGAAGTCTCAAGATTCTTTCTTCATCTTAGTGTACTAGAGTATCAAGAAAAGGAACAGATTTGTTGGTTTTAGTTTCAATAGTGAATTGAATAAATGGATCAAAGTTGTTGAACATTTGAAGAACTTCATCTTTTTTGTTATAAGGTATAGAAGTGATTATGTCATCAACATATTGGTGGATGAAAGGAAGGTTGAAAGAAAGTTTTGGAATCGTTGCTGTAAGTAGTTTATTGATAGCAAGATTGGCTAGAATTGGACTTGAAGAGCTTCCCATTGGACATCGAAATGATTGTCGATAAAAATTACCATTGTAGATGAAATAATTAGATTCAAAAAGAAAACGAATTATGTTTAAAAAATCTTCTAAAGGAATATTCACTTCTATACCCTATAACAAAAAAGATGAAGTTCTTCAAATGTTCAACAACTTAGATCCATTTATTCAATTCACTATTGAAACTGAAACCAACAAATCTGTTCCTTTTCTTGATACTCTAGTACACCGAGATGAAGAAAGAATCTTGAGACTTGATTGGTATAAGAAACCATGTAGTTCTACGAGATATGTCAACAAAAGGTCATACCAACATCATTCTATCAAGACCAATATGATTTCAAATATGATACGACGGATAATCAACATAACTCATCCATTATACAGAGATCAAGCATTATCCAAATTCTTTGCAATGATAAAAGAAAATGGCTTTAATGGAAAACATTCTTAAAAATCTGATGACTCGTAGCAAAAATAACATACAAAAACCTAAAACTGATTTAAACGAAGAAAACCGTAAATACGCCGTTCTTCCTTATTTAGTTGGACTTTTAGACAAACTGAGAAAATTATTCAAAAAATATTTGAATATCAAAATAACTAACTACAATATTTCAACTAACAGATCGTTGTTCAACAAACACAAAGATATTATTCCAACTAAAAAAATAAAGAATGTCGTATACAAAATAGATTGTAATCAATTTGACTTGACATGTATTGGACAAACAAAACAAGCATTACAAAAACGATTGACACAACATAAAAGCGACTCAAGATTAAGACGTTGTGCGTTAGCAAGTCATATTAATTCTACAGGCCACACAATGAATTTCGACGAGGTACAAGTACTCGAGAGAGAAGAACAACTTAAAAAGAGACTTTTTCTTGAGATGTGTCATATTTATAAAAACAACTCGATGAACACCAAAACTGACACGAATAGTTTAAGCAATATTTATTGTCACATTTTAACTTTTGATAGCAAATAATAATTATTTTATTAGATTTAGTTCCATTTGGATTGGTATGTTTAGGTTTCGCTGGTTTTCATAAACCTCGAAGCGAATGCTTTACCGAGGCAAACCATTCCGGCATTGCACACAGTTTTGCCATAAAAATTACAGTCGAGACTCGTTAAGACGAACTTCGAGGGACCGTATTAAATAGTTCGCCTTACCGATAGTTCGTCTTACGGAAATTCGCCTTACAGAGTCGTGAAGGTTCGTAGTATCGAGTTAAAAGAAACATATCTTTACTGTTGAAAATTACATATATCATTTCAAATTATGTTTGAACCTATAAACTATGGCAATGCTTGTTCGCTATAATGGCTTGAAAAAGTTTTCAATTATCGTTTGTTTCGGGGTTTTTTCTGTATAATAAGTCTATCCCTAGTTTTGCAGCGAAATCAACCGCTTTCTCCCTAATAATAGGTCCTGTCAGAGGAATATTAAGATGACGAGCTTCTCTAAACCACCTAATCAAATATTTTTCAAGATTAGGTTGTTCAACAGATCGGGCGGGGAATTTCGAACCACATCTTTCTTCGGTAGAGTAACTAATGATCTTCGTTCTATTCTTCAACACGTTGCTGAGAGTACTTTTTGGAATTCCAAATGTTGCTGCAATCTGGGATTTCGTTCTCTCAACATTGTCAACTTCGCGCAAAATTTTTAATTTCATGTCTAAAGAAAGTAAAGTAAGTAAAGAAAGTAAAGAAAGTGGGAAGTTCAAGACAAACTAACACCCCCCCGATAAAGATTGATGACTACACATTTTGCATCTCAAAAAAGATAAAAAGTAGGTACATATTCGAATGAAACGAATTGTTTTGACTATTCGGCAACGATACCTTTGATAGCCCATCTATTGATAACATTCATAATACGCAATATGCAACACAGATACGACTTTATGAATTGAAAAAAAAAAATTATTCGCCAAACTGAGTCAACTATCCCCTTCTGTTCGTCGTATTGAGTTTGGGATATTGAAATTGGGGTTCGTGTTATCTATTGCTCATTGCTAACGAGTTCGTGAAATTGAGTCTCTTAATACATAGGTTAACATAGAACTCTCTCGGGACCAGAGATTCAGTTCGTCGTATTGAATCAGTTCGTCTTATCGAAGTTCGTCTTAACGAGTCTCAACTGTACTAGTATTTCTTTTCCTCAAAGCCACACAAAATATTCAACTGAATTATTTTCTAATTAAAAATTTTTTATATTATTATATATTATATTATATCTCGTTGACATGCAAATATTTATGGTATTCACTTGTTCTATTGTCATTTTCTCGTGATCATGCAAGGATTTCTTGCAAAATATAGAGACGAATTCTGTTATTAAAAAGTGTTTTATTGTGTATAAAACTGGTCGAATACTCAAGAGCTAAATATGGAATAAGTATTCCTGCCATGTACAAAACTTTAATGTCTAGAGAAAAAAGAGTCCCTATTCGAGTTGATTAAAAAAGTAAATCGGTAAGGACATCTCAGTTTGAAAAACATTGCAACTTAGGACTAAAAGCATTATCTATACATGGAATGATTTAAATAAAAGGTCATGTTTTGAACGCAAGGTCTTGATTAGAAACAAGCATAATCTGAGTTCTGAGTAATATTATTGTTAGTTCCTTTTTCGTTTAGCCTGAAATCAACAATCGTCATACTCAAGAACTTTTTTGGAATCTTAGTGGAAATTTTGCTAGTTTCCAGAAAAAGCGACAATATTACCATTTTATCTTTTAGTGAATCAATTATACAACAATTACAACGAACTTGTTCAATTGCTTTTCCAGAATTGCTTGTCAATTCAAAATATCTTTACCTGGTCTAGAATCGGCGGAAATGTCATAAAAACACACAATTTTGTTATCGGCCCATACCCACTTGTTACTAATGAAAAGCAAAGTGAAAATCGTTAAAAAGTAACGAGGTTCCATGTTGCCTCTTCGACTTACACTGAACTACTGTACAAATAATTCGAAAGATCAATCTGACCAAACGCAAAACAGATTTTATTTATCAGGCGGTCATGCGAGGTTTTCTCAAGGATTTTGCGGCCGCAACCACTCTCGAAAATTCCTTAAGAAATCAATGATTTAAATTCTGGGAATGATTTATTTGTCGACAGTAAATAAAAATATGTATTTCTTGGATGGTTACGTAAAGAGAAAGGTCAAGGTGAGACAAGTCATCGATAGTCGAAAATTTGACACGCGATGCGATCGAATTAAAATGACTTTCGTTTATCTATCTACATTGCGAAGAAATCGAGGGAGTTGCTACAATCCGACTAGTCGTTCAACGAGATCCGAGACAGTTTATTACTTCTGTTTGCGGGAAAAGCATCGAAATGAAGTCGACCGTTTTTTACATGCTCGGCTTGGTCGTTTCGGCAACGATTTGCTGGGCGAAGACGCTGCCCCAAACTAAGAACGACGCTAAAGTGGTGTGTTTTTACAATTCAGGGGCACATGTTAGAGATGGTAAGAAAGTTTTTCT
This sequence comes from Novius pumilus, assembly GCA_020654155.1. Classification (NCBI taxonomy): domain Eukaryota; kingdom Metazoa; phylum Arthropoda; class Insecta; order Coleoptera; family Coccinellidae; genus Novius; species Novius pumilus. Next base: position 7,594,461 of record JAIFOV010000472.1, read on the forward strand.
ATTGAAAACTGCTAAAATTTAGGACCGACTTTTTGCGTGTCTACAGTAATAATTATTCAAAATTTTTTTCATAAATAACTTCAGCTTATTTCGGTATGGTTTGTATCAAATTTATTGGTTTTTTTATGACTCATTGTGCAAATTGTTATTTCTATCGTTCCGGATTGAAATAAAACTATTGTCAATTGTTCAATTTATATTCACATCTTCAAAATAAGCGCTAACAATTTTTTAAATAGAACTAAACGCGTAAATGTTCGTTATTATTCAGCAGTTGTCCCCTTTCAAGGATAATCTCTCGTTTGCGAGACCGATTTACATTCATTACAATGAGTCATCTGTCGCTCAATTTTAGTTTATTATCTTAACTTACGTCATTTTGTTGTGAAAAAAAATTAAACAACCCCTTGTAATTTTTTGCAACAATAATCTATAGGACAAGCGAAATTCACTTTGGCGGATTTGGAAGAAGCACTTCCTTCATGCAGCCACGTATTGTATGGTTACGCCGCAATTGATGAGAAGTTCAAGAAGTTGGTTCCGCTCAACCAACATTTCGATGTCACCAAAGGCCATTACAAACAGGTCGTTGAGTTGAAGGATCGTTTGAACAATAAATTCGCAAAACCAAAAATACTGTTATCGGTTGGAGGTGGTGCTGATGTCAGTGGAGAGGATGACGAGAAAAATATTCAATACCGAGATTTAGTGAGTACAACATCACCCATGGAACTAAGATGTGCAATAAATGGAATTTTTTTCGTGATTGGGTTATCACCATTTCTCATTAAAAAAATGTTTTATTCAATGAACTCTTTCGAATATCGAACAAATTGTCAGAATATAAACACAAAGGGTACAGTTGCATAACAATAGTTTAAGTGTCCTTCATTTCCATTTGAGCTGCTATTATACTAGCCCAGTCAAATTAGCATTTGACCCAGAGAACATTTTAAGTAGCAATTTTTTTTCGGAATTGGATCTTGAATTTAAAGGTGAATTTTTGTCTCTCGGACAGATATCTCTTTGGTTTTCGATTTGACGCAATAAAAGTTCAAACAGAAGTTGTTCGGAATTAAATTTCCTACAAATATAGTTTCATTCATTTTTTTGCTAGGACCGATATTTTGCGACTTATACCCCAAAAGGTGAAGGGGTGAATTTTTGTTTGATCAATAACTCGTTTATTTTCGATTCTAGATAAAAATTGTTGAACAAAAAGTGTCTAAAATTTAGTTTACAGCAGTTTTGGTGCCATTCAATTTTTGGCTAGGATCGATGTTTTCCGACTTATACCCCAAAAGTGTGAGGGGTGAAGATGGTGAAAATTTTTTTTATTCAAAACTCGTTTTAAGTTGTCATCGAAATTAACCGAATATTTTTCCGAGTCACGAGACGTAATCTGATTACGTCGAGTGACGAGCGAAAAATATTCTTTATTTTCGATTGCTCGAGTGACATTTGATGTGATTATACAAAGAATGCATTAAGTGTAATGAATTGTTATTTTGATGTATACTTTGACGTTTGTCGATACAAACAAATATTCACTTCTATATATCGTATTATATAGTATTTTTTTATCAGTCGTTAATATATAGTTGTTATTTTTATCAGGTATTCGACCAAGTAATACAATTTTTGTTCGAAAAACGTATCTATATTTCGATTGTGTTCAAAACATCGTCGGGATAATTTGAAAATTGAATATCTCAATGGTAACGAATAAATGAAATATTTTTCAAAAACTTCATCGATTTTTTTTTTTCGATCTAGTGTCAGGAGAAAGCTGTAAGTTCTGCTCGGGTTATTGGTGTCGGCTTTTTTATTCATGGTGTCGTGTTCAACAATATGGCACATTTCGAGAAAGAGTCGTTTTTTGTGGTTTTTCTCTTTTTCTAATATAATGACGTCGTTATACTTCATTGAGTGTCCTGTTGTTCTGACATGGTTTCCTAGTGCACAGCGTTCTGGTCTTAATTTTGCGTCACTTTTGTGGAGGGCTATTCGTTTTTGAAGAGCTTGCGATGTTTGTCCGATATAACTCAGTTGACAATTATTGCAGTCAATTTTGTAAACAATATTTTTCGTTTTATGTTTTGAAATAATATCTTTATGCCGATGGGATAATGATGTTAGAGTTGCGATATTTGAATTAGCAATTTTGATATCAATAAATCTCTCGAATAATTTTTTCAGTTCATTAGAAAGTCCTTCAATATGCGGTAATGTTCTGAAGGTCTGTTCAATATTTGGCGTTTCTGGGTTTTGTTGAATACGCTCTTTGAAGATTAGTTTTTTCATCGAATTTCTATCATATCCATTTTCTGTAAGCATGATTAATAATCTTTCTAATGCACTTCTACGAAAATCTTGGTGAGTTATATCGATAATTCTGTTCTTCATGTTTATAATCATATTCGTCTTGACACTGGGGTGTTGATATGATATGTTGTTTATAAATCTATTGGTGCTGCAAGGTTTCTTGTACCAATCAAGCTTCAAAATGTTGTTTTCAGTTTTGCAGACCAAAGTGTCAAGAAAAGGGACTGAAGAATTCGTTTCTTTCTCGATGGTAAACTTTATATTTTCGTCAAAGTTGTTGGAGATATTTAATATTTCATCTTCTTTATTGTTGGGTATTGCCGTAATAATATCATCAACATATTGATGAAGAAACGGTAGTTCGAAGGATAATTTAAGTATAGATTCATGGAGAAGCTTGTTCATCGACAGATTAGCAAGGATTGGACAAGTGAGCTGCCCATTGGACAACCAAATAATTGACGGTAGAATATTCTATTGTAAATGGAGTAGTTTGATTCGAAGAGGAATTTGATAATTTCTATGAAATCTTCTTGCGGAATAGTTGTATGATTGGAGATGTTTTCCCAATTGTCTTTAATTATCTTGATAAAGAGATCCAGAGATATATTCGTGAAGAGAGAAACTACTTCCAGTTTGTTTAACCAAAGATACGTATCATACAAAGTGTGAAGAACTGGTAAATGATCCGAATGTTTACATCCAACTGAAAAAAGATCCAACAAGAACTATAGAAACAAAAAATAATAAGATTATCAAAAATTTGAAATATCGACGATGCTTTAGCAAAAAAACTCAATATTTATGATTCATTTCCGCCGAGATTTTATGGATTACCAAAAGCTCATAAACCCAATGTGCCGATGAGACCTATAGTGAATACAATTGGAACAGCAACAAATGGTTTGAGTAAATTCATCAGTAACGTTCTCCAAGAATCATGTGGACAAAACATGGAATTTTCAGTGAAGAACTCTTGATCTTTTGCACAAAAAATAAATGATCTCCGTACCCAGAGTCTTATGGAGCTATCTCACTGGATGTAATTTCTTTCTTCACGAATATATCTCTGGATCTCTCTATCAAGATAATTAAAGACAATTGGGAAAACATCTCCAACCATACAACTATTCCGCAAGAAGATTTCATAGAAATTATCAAATTCCTCTTCGAATCAAACTACTTCATCTACAATGGGAAATTCTACCGTCAATTATTTGGTTGTCCAATGAGCAGCTCACTTAGGCCAATACTTCAAAATCTGTCGATGAACAAGCATCTCTATGAATCTACACCTAAATTATCCTTCCACTTCCGTTTCTTCATCAATACGTTGATGATATTATTACGGCAATACCCAACAATAAAGAAGATGAATTATTAAATATCTTTAACAACTTTGACGGAAATATAAAGCTTACCATCGAGAAAGAAACGAATTCCTCAGTCCCTTTTCTTGACACTTTGGTCTGCAGAACTGAAAACAACATTTTGAAGCTTGATTGGTACAAGAAACCTTGCAGCACCAATAGATATATAAACAACATATCATATCAACATCCCAGTGTCAATACGAATATGATTATAAACATGAAGAACAGAATTATCGATATAACTCACCAAGATTTTCGTAGAAGTGCATTAGAAAGATTTTTAACCATGCTTACAGAAAATGGATATAATAGAAATTCGATGAAAAAACTAATCTTCAAAGAGCGTATTCAACAAAACCCAGAAACGCCAAATATTGAACAGACCATCAGAACATTACCGCATATTGAAGGACTTTCTAATGAACTGAAGAAATTATTCGAGAGATTTATTGATATCAAAATTGCTAATTCAAATATCGCAACTCTAACATCATTATACCATCGGCATAAAGATATTATTCCAAAAAATAAAACGAAAAATATTGTTTACAAAATTGACTGCAATAATTGTCAACTGAGTTATATCGGACAAACATCGCAAGCTCTTCAAAAACGAATAACCCTCCACAAAAGTGACGCAAAATTAAGACCAGAACGCTGTGCACTAGGAAACCATGTCAGAACAACAGGACACTCAATGAAATATAACGACGTCATTATATTAGAAAAAGAGAAAACCACAAAAAACGAATCTTTCTCGAAATGTGCCATATTGTTGAAAACGACACCATGAATAAAAAAGCCGACACCAATAACCTGAGCAGAATTTACAGCTTTCTCCTGATACTAGATCGAAAAAAAAATCGATGAAGTTTTTGAAAAATATTTCATTTATTCGTTACCATTGAGATATTCAATTGTCAAATAATTGTCAAATTATCCCGACGATGCTTTCAACACAAGCGAAATATAGATACGTTTTTCGAACAAAAATTTTATTACTTGATTGAATACCTCATAAAAATAACAACTATCGTATTATATATTATATCGTTATTTCTGTGTTCGTTAGTTCAATCGACCCATCGAAACACCAAAGCAATTATATCACTTAGTCAAGGAGTATATTCACTTATCTATATGCGGTTGCTAAGAAAATGCTCGATTGCTATTGGTCCAAATTATCATGAGTTGTATAATCCGACTTATACCTGAATAGGAGGAGCGGAGGGTGAATTTTTGTTTAATTAAGAGCGTCATTCACCAGAAGTCAATTAATGTACCTGACAGTTAAAACCAGTTTTTGCATTGAAATATTTCAACTATCGGAACGATAAACTCTAATCGAGCGGTAGTAGTGTTGGTGAAAGACGCCCTAACATCTTTATTTTCGATTGCACACGAAAATTGTCATTTGTTCGTAATCCAATTTCTCAAAATTTTTTCATGGGATGTATATTTTTTTCGATTTTTACCTAAGAAGTGGTGGGCACAAAATCTCATCATTGCATTATCACGTTTATTTTCAGTTTCGCAGAAAAAAATTATCAAAGTGTATTGGATGTTCATTGGATTTCCTTTTCGGACGTCCAATGAACATGTACATTGGAAGTCCAATATTCATCCTTTATCGGACATCTTGAAATGGGCGTCCATCGGACGGCTATTGGATATCCGTTTCTGTACGTCCAAGTGACATCCACTTTTGGACGTCCAAGTGACATCCACTTTTCGACGTCGCCATTGGTCGTCCAATTTATGTCGCTGGACGTTATGGACGTAAATTGGACGTCCATTGGATATCCAGTGTTGTCTGGGCGTTTGAGAGATACCACCACCACAAAAATTTGTTTCTGAAATTATGTTTTCGGCTCTAAACTGAGTACACTGCGTCCCCGGACTCTGTAATTGTGGGTATATGCGTACCTCAGATAGATGATTCTTTGCCCACAATAGCAGCTCAAATGGAAATGAAGGGCACTTAAATTATTGTTATGCGGCTCTACCCTTTGTTGTTTAAAAAATTCCACTTTGGAAAATATTGTATATTTATAATAATTCTGAATGCGTCTCGGTTTTAGCTTGAATCTTCGGCCCTTCGCACCACTTTCGTTAATTCGGCATACGACACCGTAAAAAAATATGGTTTCGAAGGTATTGATCTAGCATGGGAATTCCCCGAAACTAAACCAAAAAAAATTCGTTCAACAATAGGTATTTACCTGACATCTACGAACATTTGACCAAACTTTCAATTTATAGGATCGATTTTTCACAGCATAAAGAGTAAAGTGATTGGCACGTCCACTATTGACAAAAAGGCTGGCGATCATCGAGAGCAGTTTGTTGCGTTAGTGCGCGAATTGAAACGCACTTTCGCCATGGATAATCTCTTAGTAAGCGTAACTGTACTGCCAAATGTCAACAGCTCAGTATATTACGATCCCAAACTACTTGCGCCTCATGTTGACTTGGTCAATTTGATGGCATACGATTTTTATACGCCAGCCAGAAATCCGGAAGAGGCGGACTATACAGCACCTTTATTTGAATTGCCAGACAGACGTTTCGATGAAAACGTCGATTTTCAGGTGAATTACTGGTGAGACTATATGATTAAATTGTATAATTTTCAAAATTACGTATCGTTTTGTGCAGGACAAGGAATGGTTTTCCATCCCACAAACTGATCTTGGGCATCCCCACACACGCGAGAGCTTGGCAAACGACCAAAGAATCAAAAGTGAATGGCATTCCCCCATTAACGGTCGAGGGACCGGCGGAGCAGGGACTATTAACACGTGACGCCGGTTTACTAGGTTTCCCCGAGATTTGTCAAACTATTGAAGGAAAAAAGCCAGTGGGTGGAGTTATAACTACGTTACCAACAACTGGTTCCTTCCTCATAGAAAAAGATACTAGTCGCAGACGAGGTAATTCCATATTGTCATCATATCTTATATTTATCTATATCATATTAATTTGAATATCGGTTGATTTAATATGAATTCGAAAAATTATTATCAGCAATTTCAACCAGAAGTTTCTTTGGAGTATATCTCCTATAAGGGATAGAAATTCTATCTTCCTCGAGAGATTAACGAACGAAACGTGTTTTTTCTTTTTGATTAATCTCTCGAGGAAGATAGAATTTCTATCCCTTATAGGAGATATACTCCAAAGAAACTTCTGTTTGAAATTCCTGATAATAATTTTTCGAATTTATCTATATCTATATATATATGCCAAAAAAACATCTTCTCCTTTCGTATTTCGATTTTCCCGCGAGGTCAATCATTCTATTAATAATATCAACTTGGCAACAGTTAGTACACGGATTGACTACATCTGCCTCCGTGGTGATGTCTGGTTTTTGCCCTCAAATCCGAGGGTCTCCCAGCTGAAACTAAAAATGAGCACTTGGTCTTTTCGTTGAACCCTGTATGTAGTTTCTATCTCCCAAGTTAATCTTAACATCCTGGAGCTTGGATTGTACTGCGTTGACGAAGGCTAATTAGCCAGAAACATGATCATGTCCGTAGTTATCCAAATTGCGGGTTATGCCAAAAAAACATCTTCTCCTTTCATATATATCTATATTTAGTTGTTATTTTTATCAGGTATTCGACCAAGTAATACAATTTTTGTTCGAAAAACGTATCTATATTTCGATTGTGTTCAAAGCATCGTCGGGATAATTTGACAATTATTTGACAATTGAATACCTCAATGGTAACAAATAAATGAAATATTTTTTTCAAAAACTTCATCGATTTTTTTGTCGGTCTAGTGTCAGGAGAAAGCTGTAAGTTCTGCTCAGGTTATTGGTGTCGGCTTTTTTATTCATGGTGTCGTTTTCAACAATTTCAAACATCTCGATAAAGAGTCGTTTTTTGTGGTTTTTCTCTTTTTCTAATATAATGACGTCGTTATATTTCATTCAGTGTCCTGTTGTTCTGACATGGTTTCCTGGTGCACAGCGTTCTGGTCTTAATTTTGCGTCACTTTTGTGGAGGGCTATTCGTTTTTGAAGAGCTTGCGATGTTTGTCCGATATAACTCAGTTGACAATTATTGCAGTCAATTTTGTAAACAATATTGTTCGTTTTATTTTTTGGAATAATATCTTTATGCCGATGGTATATTGATGTTAGAGTTGCGATATTTGAATTAGCAATTTTGATATCAATAAATCTCTCGAATAATTTCTTCAGTTCATTAGAAAGTCCTTCAATATGCGGTAATGTTCTGATGGTCTGTTCAATATTTGGCATTTTTGGGTTTTGTTGAATATGCTCTTTGAAGATCAATTTTTCATCGAATTTCTATTATATCCATGTTCTGTAAGCATGGTTAAAAATCTTTCTAATGCACTTCTACGAAAATCTTGGTGAGTTATATCGATAATTCTGTTCTTCATGTTTATAATCAGATTCGTCTTGACACTGGGGTGTTGATATGATATGTTGTTTATATATCTATTGGTGCTGCAAGGTTTCTTGTACCAATCAAGGTTCAAAATGTTGTTTTCAGTTCTGCAGACCAAAGTGTCAAGAAAAGGAACTGAGAAATTCGTTTCTTTCTCGATGGTAAACTTTATATCTTCGCCAAAGTTGTTAAAGATATTTAATATTTCATCTTCTTTATTGTTGAGTATTGCCGCAATAATATCATCAACGTATTGATGAAGAAACGGTTGCTCGAAGGATAATTTAGGTACAGATTCATGGAGAAGCTTGTTCATCGACAAATTAGCAAGGATTGGACTAAATGAGCTGCCCATGGGACAACGAAATAATTGACGGTAGAATTTCCCATTGTAGATGAAGTAGTTTGATTCAAAGAGGAATTTGATAATTTCTATGAAATCTTCTTGCTGAATAGTTGTATGATTGGAGATGTTTACCAATTGTCTTTAATTATCTTGATAGAGAGATCCAGAGATATATTCGTGAAGAGAGAAACTATATCCAGTGAGATAACTCCAATGGGCAGCTCACTTAGTCCAATCCTTGCTAATCTGTCGATGAACAAGCTTCTCCATGAATCTATACCTAAATTATCCTTCGAACAACCGTTTCTTCATCAATACGTTGATGATATTATTACGGCAATAACCAACAATAAAGAAGATGAAATATTGAATATCTTTAACAACTTTGACGAAAATATAAAGTTTACCATCGAGAAAGAAACGAATTCCTCAGTCCCTTTTCTTGACACTTTGGTCTGCAAAACTGAAAACAACATTTTGAAGCTTGATTGGTACAAGAAACCTTGAAGCACTAATAGATATATAAACAACATATCATATCAACACCCCAGTGTCAAGACGAATATGATTATAAACATGAAGAACAGAATTATCGATATAACTCACCAAGATTTTCGTAGAAGTGCATTAGAAAGATTTTTAACCACGCTTACAGAAAATGGATATAATAGAAATTCGATGAAAAAACTAATCTTCAAAGAGCGTATTCAACAAAACCCAGAAACGCCAAATATTGAACAGACCTTCAGAACATTACCGCATATTGAAGGACTTTCTAATGAACTAAAGAAATTATTCGAGAGATTTATTGATATCAAAATTTCTAATTCAAATATCGCAACTCTAACATCATTATACCATCGGCATAAAGATATTATTCCAAAATATGAAACGAAAAATATTGTTTACAAAATTGACTGCAATAATTGCCAACTGAGTTATATCGGACAAACATCGCAAGCTCTTCAAAAACGAATAGCTCTCCACAAAAGTGACGCAAAATTAAGACCAGAACGCAGTGCACTAGGAAACCATGTCAGAACAACAGGACACTCGATGAAATATAACGACGTCATTATATTAGAAAAAGAGAAAAACCACAAAAAACGACTCTTTCTCGAAATGTGCCATGTTGTTGAAAACGACACCATGAATAAAAAAGCCGATACCAATAACCTGAGCAGAACTTACAGCTTTCTCCTGATACTAGATCGAACAAAAAAAAAATCGATGAAGTTTTTGAAAAATATTTCATTTATTCGTTACCATTGAGATATTCAATTGTCAAATAATTGTCAAATTATCCCGACGATGCTTTGAACACAATCGAAATATAGATATGTTTTTCGAACAAAAATTGTATTACTTGGTCGAATACCTGATAAAAATAACGACTATATATTAACGACTGATAAAAAATACTATACATATTAAATAACCCCAACGAAATGAATAGGTGTCTTCTTCACTCTTGAAATAGATTCTAAAAATAGTTTGAAATTTCTAGACATGACAATTATAAGACAGGATAACAAATTGATAACAAAAAGGTTCAGAAAAGATATCAATACAAACCGAATTCTCCATTTCAACACAACACACAGCACAAAACAAAAAAGAGCTGTAATTAAAAACTACATAGACAGATCAATGAAACTTACTTCACCATCTCTCAGACCCACCACTTTACTGTCTGTTACATCACTTCTTCAAGAAAATGGTTACCCAATCACATTAATTAATAAAATTGTCAGACAACGAATCTATATATTATATAACACCAAAATAACACTCAAAAAAGAACCTACATTATACATACCTCTTCCATACATGCCGAATCTTTCCGAAAAAATTGAAAATATTTTTAAGCCACATAATAATATCAAAATTGCTCATAAACCACACATCCAAATAAGGAACCTTTTCACAAAATTGAAATCACTGACACCAATTCAAAACAAATCTAATATCATATACGAAATTCCATGTAAAGATTGCGAAGGTGTGTATATGGGTCAAACAAAGCAAAAATTAAAAGACAGATTAAACGGACATAAATACGCAAAATTACAAACAGCTTTACATAAACACACACAAACATTAAAACACACATTCAATTTCGATGCAGTTAAAATTCTAGATTACGAACAAAACAAAAAAGCAAGAGAATTTCTCGAAATGATTCACATTAAAAGAAATAAAAATTCGATTAACGATAGAACAGATATTAGAAACTTACACCAAATATATTCATTTTTACTAGATAACACATAATTCAAATCAAGTCTCTGTCTCTTCATTCTTTTTAACTATTTATTGTTTCTAAGGTTTCGTGCTTGTCAAATAATATTTATGTCATTTTGTCATGTCTTGAAAAAGGGTCTAGCCCGAAACGTTCATAAAGAAATATTATTTGTTCAACCATTCAACTTTCTGAACACCCCAAATAATCAAATATCGAAAATTAAATAAATATATCATCAAGGGGTAAATTTCACCAAAAACAGAAAAAAGAGAAGTTATTATTATTATTATATCCTTTATTAATTACTATTATTTTTCAGGCCCCTACGCCTTCTCATTACCAGGCCCTAACAAAAAAGGCGCCTGGATTTCATACGAAGACCCAGATTATGCAGCCGCTAAAGCAACATACGTAAGAAGTAAAAATTTGGGCGGAATCGCTATTGGTGATTTAACCCTTGACGATTTTAAAGGAAGTTGCGCACTTGGAAAATATCCCATCCTGCACGCGGCGCAAAATCGCCTCATTAACCCATTCTAAGTTGTTAATAATATGACGCTAATAAACGAATATTTCTGCCTTTACCCCTCTCTTCTCCTTAAATGCGATACTAAAAACCAGAATTTGCTAAATATAATTTATTCAGGCCTATGAACAAGCAAAATTTTATATACAAATCATTTTACAACATTAATATACTACAACTTGTTGAACAGATATAATACGAATTATTACATATACAAGACTTTGGTTGAGAAAGAAAAATCTGAAACAACTGAACTGAAGCAATAAGGAATGTGACCTAGAAAATATACCTCAACTTATCGAACAACAAAACGTCCCCAAAATTGTGGTTTAATTATAAACTCAAATTATTACAATACAATTTCATAATACAACGAAAATCTCGCCTCGGAACTCCACATTCTCAGGTACAGCCACAATGTAGGAATTTATTCCTGTCCGAAAGTATCCGTTTCCTCAATTGCGTATGTTAATTTTTCCACTAGCTGTTCATAACTTTTATACGGCGGCAAATCGAGCCGATTGAAACATGTGTGTGATCTTGGCAGCCACGATTCTTTCCCTACTTTCTCGATGCAAAACCTTTGCGGACCGTTGGAACCCATTAGTTCGGCAAAACCTCCTACCGGTACTCGACAAGTGCCCGTCACGAACTGCAGTAACCTGGCTCGTTTTTCGTTGTCTGATTGCTTTACGAACTAACAGAAACATTCGTTTCACTTAGGTACGTGTCTTACTTGCGGTTTTCAACTCACCTGCCAGAACCATTGTATGGGTTTGCTGTTTCTGGTGTAATGTCGATATATCGTATGCCTTTGCCAATCGTCAACGTCGATCTCCTGCATCCCGCACAATAAAAGCTCCAATTCTCTTTCGTCGAAATATTTAAGCCATTCGATGGGGACCACTTCGTTGAAACCGTCTAAGAATGCCTGCGTTTGCTGTTCGATGCCCCGCGTCATCCTCCACTCCGTCATCAATGTTAAATAATTTTCTTTGTTTGCCTCGGTTACCTTTTCCTTGTCTCCATTTTTCACTAGTTCGTGATGAATAACCTGAATACAAAAATAACGTGACGTCCAACGTTACATTGCATCAAGTCGAATCACTTACTTGCCCTAATACTTCGAAATCAACGCTATGATATAATTCCAAGTTGCAATCTTCAACATTGTTTTCCTTGATCCACACCAAGCTATTATAAAACTCTGGATCGATGCTCTCTATATCCTTCATGACTAACTTTTTACCTAACATTCTTTTATAGAACGGCATTGTAAATCCTGAATAGATGAACCGTCCGTGATATAACGCCATTGCGATAAATCGTCCAATAAATTTAAAAAACGTCAAATGTTCAGGATTTACATAGGACGCTGCGTTAATTTGCAGGCTGTAATTATTCTTATTTGCATACTCGAACAGACAGTACATGGGATTGAGGGCTTCATGAGACACCAAGAAAAACCACTCCCTACTGACGCCACCGTAATCCAGTCCCTCCTCTCCTTTAAAAATGATGTACAAACGTCGACGCAATTCGTACGCGGGCAAACGCATTATGGTATGAAACGAGTCCTCGAACAGGGTTTGTCGCGCCACCTGAATTTTAATGTGACTCGGCAGAGCATTGCTCTGACAAAGGAAACGGAATTGGCTGATTTTCCACTTGAAGGAACGCTCGTACGCGCGCGGTACCCCGTACACTCCCTTCGGACCTTTCGGTGCGCCAGGTCGCGGATCGTCGAACGTCGTGGTTTTTGTATTGTGGTCGACAAAATAACGTTTATTGTCTTCTGTGTAACGGACCTCCCAGCCGTCCGGCAAAGTGTAATCGTCGATTTCGCTCACCTCCTGACCCTGCGTCCGCGGATCTTCCCACTGAGTCGTTCTGTTTTTGTGATTGACAAAATATACTCGACCTGAAAATACATTGCTTTTAGGTTATTTTGCAGGCAAGATGATGTGAAATGATCCAATGAGGGCATGAGACATTGGAGTGACTTTTTAGTTTCTTAGTTTAACACTAACCAAATATGGTTTTTCTCATTTCCACCAGAACATACAATTCATGACACAGCATATATGCAACGTACCTTCAGGTTGTATGCGCTTTTCCCATCCAGATGGCAACGGTCCAAGGCCATCATCTTCTTCAGGCGCAACGGTCGATGGTCCAGCGACGGGGGGCCCGGCTTGGTGTTGTGGATATAAAAACCTTTGATTACCTTGTGAAACTATGTGCTGTCGCTCCCCTTGCCATTGTTGATAGTGCTGTAAGCGTTCGGTGTTTGGCCTTTGCCATGTTGTCGTTCTTGTGTTGTGATCAACGTAGTAAACACGACCTCGAGAATCGCGGCGCGTTTCCCAACCGGGAGGTAAAGGCTGCGGTCTCTCCCAAGACGTAGACCTTCAAAAAAAAGCAGGTTACAACTTAGTAGTTGTCCTCGAAAGGAAACTCACTTGGTGTTATGATCGACGTAGTATCTTCTACCGTAGCTGTCGAAACGAAGCTCCCATCCTGGAGGCAGCGGTTCTTCAGGTCGTGCTTCTTCAGCCACATCGCGAGCCGGCGGTGTACTCTCCTGAGATGCACTTGGTCCAGGAATGATCGCCGTACCTATAGAAAACTTATTGATTGCTGTGCTAAAGATGCGCTTTGTAAAATTACCATTTGCAACGGAGGAGCTAGAGGGGACGGTTGAGCTGGCGCCCGGCGCTAAAACAGTAGACGGTCTCTCAATACTTCGTCGGGTTAACTTTGGCATTACATTCTCTTCGCCTCCACTCCTAATCCTGGCTCTAACGCCATTCGACAACACATTCCTATGCAGCGATGTTTCGCTATTGCTTTGACCGAGTGGCATGCAACTGGCCCCGCTTTGTCGGAAGCTGCTGCCATTATAACGTGACAGATCCATCAGATCCACGGACAATCCTTGCAGCAGACAAACGAGATCGCCCACCTTCGAAGGATTATCACTCTGTTTATTTTCATCGATCAATTCCAACGTTAGCTCCAGGTTGTCGCATCGACCATTGAACGCGATGAGCAATTGTAAGAAATCGATTTTTTTCTCCCCTATAACCGTGTCTTTTCGAAAATTGTTCTTGTCCAATACACAGAAAAGAATTTTTGAATGGGGCTTCACGAGTAACGTTAATTTTTCGTTCCATTTCGGTTGCGACGTATTTCCAGCTGGTTCCGTTTTGTACGAATTGTCGTCGTCGACTATGATTTCCACGTATGGACATGGTTTGAATAGTACGTTCCCGCGTAGATTTGCACTTTCAACTGAAATAAATAAGAATTGATTACATTAAAGAAAAAATATTTTTATATTATTGATTTAGATGACTAATTCATTCCACATTATCGGTCAGTGCACTAAATAAAATTTGTTTCAATTGTTACATATTGGGGTGTGTAAGTGAAGGGATAAAATGGGAAAACATTTTGCAGTTTCGCTTCTGCATAATTAAGCAAGTGAGATACAAACTAACTCGCAAAAGCTCATTAGACAGCTGTTTGAACTTGTAACAATAAAAACATCTTTTGTCCATCATGACAATGTCAATGAGTAATTGTATGAGCCACAAACTAAATGAAATATTTCATGAAAAAAGTTTTTGGAGTTACAATTTTGACATTTGACATATCTAAGATATGAACGCTATTTACATCAAGTAGTAAATAAACTAACATGATTAATTATTCCAAAAACAACAATTCTATTATTGCGAACCAAAATATATTTTACACAGATAACTATTTATTTTCAGAAAAAGTAAGGTTAGCTGATCTCATTTTTCCATGTCAAAAAAGATTTTCTGCTCCAATATTAAGAGAAAAGTCATTGATAACAATCTGTTTGAAAGTCGCAGTTTTATCACCTTACCTGTGACTGCCAATTGGTGTAATCCAAGCACTTGATTAGCTGCTTGATCCATCGTTCATTTCACGGTGAACTTAAAACGAAATTCTAATTGGATTTCAACAATACTTCTAATGGAAACACTCACCTCATATGATAACAAATAGATTTCACGAAAATAAGATGACGTAGATAACGCTTCCTATAATGGATTTTGCGTTTGAAACCAGCACTATAGTTCACCACGCATCGCTGTTTTGTATGTCTAACCCGGAGTTCCACATGGAAAACGAGAAAAATTCACTTTCTCATTTGTTATTCATTTAATTGTTAATCATTTTCTTGGCAAATAAGCCTTTAATTTTTCAGTATGGGAAACCCATAAACTCCTACTTGTCAAACGCACAGAAACAGAAAAGCAACCACAATTATC
Organism: Novius pumilus; assembly: GCA_020654155.1. Classification (NCBI taxonomy): domain Eukaryota; kingdom Metazoa; phylum Arthropoda; class Insecta; order Coleoptera; family Coccinellidae; genus Novius; species Novius pumilus. Next base: position 7,610,010 of record JAIFOV010000472.1, read on the forward strand.
TGTCACCAAGAAATCAACTCGTGAAGTTGGATCTCTACGTCACTGCATCTTTGATTGAAATTCAATTCATTTCTGTGGACGTTTAATTTGAAACGGTATCTTCATCAACCAACGTTCTTTAGTTGTTCTGTGTGTAGATATTCTTTGTTCTTACTTCGTTATAAAGTCATACACCATGGATAAAGTGATATATTAGTCAACCATCGAAAGAAAACCGTTTCACTCGCTTACTTCAAACTTTACTTATGTATTTATAACGTCAACCAGAAGCGATGTTTAAACATATTCGCTAGCCTCAAGCTATTTAACGTTTGCTGCACAGTTGCATTTGTCAATAATTTTCTTTTCTTTATGTAAGCGTGTTATGGTTTTAACTAGAACAAAATGAGAAAGTGAACACGAAATTCAAACACAAATAGTAACAAGATTCATTATCACACCACCAACTTGATAACAATAATTTCGCACTCATTGTACAGGGTAAAAAATAAAAAACGAATTTTAATTTCAAACTTGTAAATATCCTATGGCGATGAAGATGTTGATGAATTATGTTCCCCCAGCTCCATATTCTGAAATTAAAAAAATTGGAAACAATTCAATAAAATATAGTTTACTACTTTTTCCAAAATCGATCTCAGTAATGATTGTCTGTTTCTGTTAACTGTCGAGCTGATGTTATGTCTCATCCTTTGAGGCGTATTTCCGGTCTGATTAATTGGATTTAGCATATTGTTGATAACTTGTCCAAGTTCATTTTTCAACGTTTCTCCACTAACGTGTATAGATTGGTTAGTTGTTTCCACCGTTTTTTCCAAGTTCTTTAAAATTTCAGCACCTTCTTCATCAATCAGCTTCTTCACTTCATCTAGATGATGTGAAATAACGTTGTCATCTTCAATATAATTATCCATGAAGCATTTGATGTGCTAAAAGGTTGATGTAAAAATTTAATCGAATCATTTTAAAAATTAAAAAAGTACAGCATAATACTTTTCTTGTGCATCCTGCAACTTCTGTTTAAGGTCTAAGGAATGACAATTTTTAGCTTTTTCTTCAAGTTCTATAAACATTTGTTTAAAATAATCATGTATCTGAAAAAAGTCGATCCAGTAATTGTATATTCATATTTAGTTTAATTCTACCTCGATCCATTTATTTTGAATACTGTTGTGCCTACGTGTTACAACTTCCATTTTTAATTCCACAGTTTCGAGTAGTTTCTCATATTCCACTATTTCTTCTTTGAATCCAAAATTGGTCGTAGTTTGTTGCAGTTTTAATAAATTTTGCTGCTCCAGCGCAACAAAATTTTCCATGTTTTTTATATTCGTATTCATTTCTTCTAAAAATTGGGTTTTGAAATCTGATAATCGAGTTTCAATTTTTTGCATAAACATTTGATTAATGTCTTCTGTTGTTTCAAATATATTTTGTGTGTCAGATTCATTTCCGGCAGCCTGAAATTTTTTTAATATGTTTTTTATGTCGTATTAAGTGCGTACTTACTAGTTCCTCGGTTTTGTTGTTGAAGTTTTCCAAAATTTCCAAAGAATCTGCTACTTGAGTATTAACTTTGGCCACTAAGGAACGAATACTATTTAATTGTTCTCTGTAATAAGTTTCTGTATTTGATAAAACTTGCTTGTATTGAACAACTGATTCAAAAGATGGTTCACAATTTGACGAGTTAATGTCGTCGTTTTTCACTAATGATTGAACTATTTGAATTTGTTCTACTCGGTCATCTGTATCTGTTTTTACCGAAGTAACCAAATTAGAAAAAATATCAAGTAACGACGTTAAATCAGTTACATTATTCTTAACATCTTCCACATTTACGTTTTCAACATTCAACAGACGACTGACAGATTCTTCCATCATTTCTAAAGCAACATTGATGGTCATTAAAATACTTTTCGACTCTTCATATAAAGAGTCTACTTTGTCATGGAGATAATTTTGCCTTTGAGCTAAAAATTTTGAATAATCTTGACATCTAGTTACTTCATTTTCATAATGATTAATTAGAATTTCATCTCCTTCAATTTTGTTATTGGCTTCTTGGACCTCCATCCGACATTGGTCATACGCTTTTTTAGTGAATTCAAATGAAGCTTTTAAATCATCCCAAACTTCTTTTTCGGCTGAAAGATTATCTATTTGATCTGATAATTTTCTTATTGTAGCATATTTATCTAAAAGTTCATTTTTGCTTTTGACAAGACATTGGGTCATTTCGTCATAATCGTCTTTCTCCATATGTATTCCTAAGAAATAAAAAGTAATTTCTGGTCATAGTTAAACATTAGAAATTACCATCTTGACTGGACGTAGCAGTAAGATCTCTTTTCAACATTTCAATTTCAGTGATCACTTCACTAGCCATCTCACTAGTTTTCAAATTGATTGTTGGACAATTTTTTACATTTCTGGCATACAAAACGTTTTCTAATGTATTAACAGTATCATCTAACGACGCCATTCCAGGAGATATTGTAGCTATTATAGAAGTTTTCGTTTTTCCACCTAAACTATCCCGAAGAATTCTTGTTAATTTGGAGTCTCTGAAATTAAGGAGCCTAAGAATACAAATGTATTTATTTTCTTACTTACCGGTATGGAATGTACGAAGAATTTTCATTTAATGCTTTTATAACACGGTTAAAAACCAGCAAGGATTGGTTGCTTGCTTCTTTATTTCTTGAACTATTTTCATTTCCTCCTAAGTCAATTAGTTGTAATTTTCCAGATATTATATTGGTTATATTTCCTAATACAGTTTCCATTATATTAACACTTATCATAAAAATGGAATGGGATTTTGTAGTTGTTGATATTCGTCTTTCACAACCTATTTTTAATAGTGTCATAATTTCTTTTGGGTTCAAAACAACTTTTTCTTTGAGGTTTTTGACGTGTACTCCTTTCGATTTATCCTCATAAATACTAAAATAAATAAAAACTTAATATAGCTCTATGAATCGAATTCAGAGAAATACCTTAAGGCAATATTTTGATTCTCAGAAAGCAGGTCACGTATTTCTTCATTATTGATTTCCAAAAACGAAACAGTCACTGATCTCTGCACATTAATATCTAATTTATCCAATTCTTCGTATAACTGTACGGCAGCTCTTGGTATTATACCTGCATCAGATTCCTATGTTTTCCTTTTTATAAAAAATCTAGTTTCGAAAGTTTAACATGTTATAACACACCTCTTTCCAATTAAGTGTTTCAACAATAGAAAAATTTTGTTCACCACCTTGTATCGTGTAAGTTTTCCCGGTACCTGTTTGCCCATAAGCAAAAATGCTACAATTATATCCTTTCACAAGATTCTTGATGTTTCTGGCTACAACTGTTTTGTACACAGAAAGTTGTGATGTTAGGTCGTCAAAAACTCCATCAAGGGTAAAGCATCGATTTGGTTTCAAGTAAAGATTTGGTGATACACAGCTCTTAATAATTGATGCTCCATCTTGATGATTTTTTGGTCTGGAAGCAAAAACGATTCGTTTTCAAATAGATAATAAGCTTTTTTATGAACTTGTTACTAAAAAAAATTTTTTTTACCTAATTCTCACATAAACTTGAATGGGTAATAATTTACGGTTACTGGTTGCCATTTTCATAAAACGGTTGAATTAAATAAAAAGATATAAAAAGTCTATTTGTTTCAAGGACGGCAAGGAAACTACAAATGAAAGAACGACGGTTAACAGTAGAAGAACAGTCACGTGTGTCAAATGCTAACGTTGATTGGTCGAGTTTGACAACCAAATGTCAAATGTTTGATAATCACAGAATATACCGATAAAGCACGTAATGAACAAGATTAGAAACTTATTTTTAAAGTATTAAAGTTTTTTTTCTGTTTACATTTACAAACATGTTAACTTTCAGGTTGAGAATGTTGAAGAATGGTTTAGTGGTTTTCCGATGTCACTGTTTAAATGAAGTATAAGTACATATTGGTGCTGAACAGAATACCTGTTGACAGAGGAATTGGCAGGATTGTTTAAATGATCAGGTGGATACAATCAATCCACTCGCTGCATTTTGTTTCAACTGGCTGAAGAGGTAAACTCCAGAGGAGCTGATGCACCATACATTTGAAAACCAAACAAAACAAGAGGAATAATGTATGCATCACTCCTTTTTTTCTTACTCAGCAACTATTGTTTAATTAATCTATATAATGATCCTAATTTTCCAAATATTTTATTATTTAAAAATAGTTTCCTAAATTCATTCAATGAACTGAGAATAACATTTCTTTGAAAAACAAACTGTGTGATGAATTAAATTTCGCGCGTTGCTTTAGTTAGTGTATACAGTTCCTTGGGGGCGCTTTTTACACTTCAAACCGAACTCTACACATGTTTCAGTTCTGTGAATTTCGACATCACACTCACTTTATGACGTCAAATATAATTTATAAGCACGCAGATATATTGTGCTTAAGTCAAAAAACAACATTAACTTAAAAAAAATTTTGCATTTTTATGAGTAATTACAAATTTTAGAGTCACTATAGTGTTTGAAGCATTTCCGTTGATGAGTGTTATTCATTAAACAAAGAGATGAACGTGACCGACGACAACGATTCAATCAATCGTCCTTAAAGTCACTAGTCATAAAGACGAAATTGTGTCGCACCGTGTTTAAGACAAGGCCGCCCGCTGATTGGCGGACGACACGTTGAAAGTAGGTTGTGACGTCACGAAACAAAGCTATAAGTATATGTCAGACAGCTTCGCTCTCTTATTTGTCGATTGACTTTTGTGAGAGTGTTACTAGTGGCGCAACAAAATATTTCCGGGTGATCAAGTTTGAGCGCGCCAAGTTCGTTTTGTCATCGTGTAATCACGTCGTCGATTTGGAAAATGGCCAGTGAAGCGCAGAGACTGATCGGCATTTCGCTAACGAAAATTGCCCAATCGCGTACACATCGCGGTGGCGTCAGTTTACACAAAAACCTGTTGGTAGCGACCGTGCTGCAGAAGGCGCGCTACATATTCATGGAGGAGGCGTACAATATGGTCCACTATCAGACTCCCGCGCCGGTGCAAGTGCGACCCGTTTCCCGCGACGACCTCGTCGGTTTAACAGCAGAAGAAGCAGGTGGCGTCGCGGCGCCGTCCGCCGAGGCGGCCGTTGATTACGCTCAACCACAACAACAGCAACAACGTCCTTGCGCGAAGTGTGCCGAAAATCAAGGTGATAAGGAGAATCATCCGCCTTCTTATCAGGCAGCCGAATTGACGTACATCGACCTAGACAAAAGTTCGAACGTGCTGCGGGAACGCTGTAACTCCGGATCGCTGAAAAGGCGCCGAGCAGTTGCCGAGTGGGAAACGGAAGAAGCGGTTCAGTCCATTCTGCCGAAAAGAAGTCGTGCTGATCTCGAGAACGACGACGTTTTTGTGGAGGACGAAGAAGACGACGACGACGACGAAGACGACGTAGAGGAAGACCGAATTGACGCCGCGGCCACGCTCGCCGATTCCGTTAGCAAAGAAATAATCGAAGAAGAGCGGTTACAGCAACAAGAACCGTCAAACGGTTCGGCGATGGAGATTGACAGAATAACGTCATTGGTATCGATATTCAGCTTTAGCATGCAGCAGGATACGAGCAATGGCGGCGGCGGGGGTGGCGGCAACGGAAAGCTGAATAGGTCCGATTTATGTTCGACGCAAGCTAAAGATGTAGCGGACGCTATCCAGCAACGGCCGTTTCTCGCCATGACCGTTTAAATGGGCCGCGTAATACGCTCAGTTGTCACTGCCCAAATATTGGTCGGACCTAACCTCAATCATTGAGATGTTTTTCGAAAAATGTTCGCGCCGTCTCGTACAACAGGTTGTTTTTCTCATTAATTCAAACGTATGCTATGCGTAAATTGGGTTTCTGTTGAGTGAGTGAAATTGCGCAAACGCTTTTGTTTCTTTAAAACGACAACCTTTTTTTTAATGAAATTTTCTTAACCCATTGGAATTACGAAATATGTGCAAAGGTTGTGTTTTCCTCATCGACAAGTATGTACTTACATTCCGTTTTGCGAAATATTTTGAGTTTCAAATTGAACGAGGATTAGAAAGATCGATTGTTTTTATAAATATTGTAAATAATTGTTCCGGTCCCGTTTTAGGGACCCCCGTAATTTTTATTCTTGTAAATACAGATTATGCTATTTACGATTCAAAATAAATTTTTAATTCTAGCTGGTTTTGTGTTTCGCTTATGTCTCATGATGATCAAATTCTATTATCTGCTGATACGATATCGAAACGGTGGTCTGATGTGTGTATATTCAATGTCATTGTGATAAAGAAATTACGCACCAATATAAATAATCGCTTTAAACGTAGCACAGTGACCGTTCGATTTTCCTAGATTTTCGACTACCACCGATGGTGCTTTTTGATTCACCTGTTCGTGGACATGCAGGTGTTGCAGTTCAGCACCTGCCGTCTCGGCGAGCGAGGTTTAATAGTTGAAACAAAAAATTGATGCTGCCCCAGTCGCTAACAAAGGAGCATATTAAAAATGATATTTATTGAGAATTTTGTATGTTTTGAGCTTGGTACAAAATTTTCAAAGCAATTAATATTGAATTAATGAATTTTAATTATTAATGCCCTACATGGAAAAATGTGTTATAAGAAGCACAGCGCCTTTTAAAGACAAGGCATTGCCAGGTAGTCCAGATGTTGCAAAGGTGTATGATAATTTGCTTCGCGACATTTTTTACTATTAATGTAGAAAAGTCACAATTCAAGCCACTGTCAGAAATGGATTAACGCCTATTCCATTGCGAGTTTCGTATTAATTGGTTTACTTTATAACACATACATATTTTATTAGGTCCTAAATTTAATTAACAATATCAATTTTTAATTGCTTGGAAAACCTTACTTTCTTCCTGTGCAGTTAACTCAAATTTTATTACTATTCAATTTGAAACTGTTTACGCATTCCAATGGCAAGATGATGGACCACAATCGCTCAAACGTGACCTTTTCGATTTTCAACGTTTTTATTGATTTAAATTTTAGTTTTGTTTTGTATATCTACGCCCACGTTTTGACACTTGGAAAAAATTGAATGCGCAGCTCTGCTGTCTGTCGTATGACGAGCGCATGTCATTCTTATTCAATGTCGTTAAAATGGAAAGTTTTATGCATTTGTTCAGTGATTCATTCAAGGTTTCGCAACAAAGGAACGTACTCTTTGGTATGGCGGCTGTTGGATATGAAAAAGAGAATGCTACTTTCGTATAGACTCGTTCAGATTTATCTGTTATCACACGATGCGAAAATTTTGAAAACCTATAAAGAGACAATCATATTTTTTTTGCGAATATATATGGGTGATTATTTTTCAAGTCAAACAGACACTTGCAATTTTTCTTGGAAATGCGTACGGAGATGCACCTTGGTGGAAACGACAGCTCAAAACTGCAGCTTCCTCGTGCTGTATGCTGTTTTCTTTCAATATGAGGATTGAGGCTGCCCTTACCGAAAATAATGCACATTCCCATCGAAAAAAATCAATTATCCTCAATTTCAAAAGAAAGTTCAAGACTGAATTTCTTTTTGTTGTCCTTTTTTTCATTCATAAACGAAGAATTTTGAGAAATTTTTTGGCGATTCGATTAAATTAATAGAAAAATGTTATTCCAGTTACATCTGGTCTTTTTGATGTAGAAGTAAGAACAGCGAGACCGAAACTGAAACGAGCCTGGTATCGGTCTCGGTTTCGAAAAACGTCCCTTGGTCTCAGTCTCGGTCTCGAATGACGAAACCGAGACAAATCTATCTTGATCTCGACCTCGAAAAGTCTCGGTCCCGAAGATTTCTTGGCTTTCGAATGAACCTCTTAATTAAAATTTTACGTCGGTTCTCTACGCAACTTTATCATAGTAGATGATAAATTACTGAGCCTCAATGGCCAAGGGTAAGATGTATGTATGAATTACAACAAACTCCCCAATCCGAATCACAACCGGTGACGAGTTGTTTGTTAATGGCATCTCAAAATGTTTTTAATAGTCGTCATTTATGGATTTCAAACGATAAATCGAAATCTGTTTTTAAAATAATCACTAAGAACTGATATTTGTTTCATGTTAAAACTAGAAAAGTAGATAAAAGTAAAAAAACCCTTCCCTTCGTGAAGACTTTTTAATAATATTTGAATCAATTGAATGAGTCCTATTGTATTATATTTTTTGGAAATATATATATATATATATTCAAATCAAACAGACGCTCGCAATTTTTCTTGGAAATGCGTACGGAGTTGCACCTTCGTGGAAACGACAGCTCAAACCTTCAGCTTCCTCATGCTGTATGTTGTTTTTTTTCAATATGAGGATTGAGACAGCCCTTACCGAAAATAATGCTTACTCTCATCGAAAAAAATCAATTATCCTCAATTTGGATGACTTATTCCTGAGGTTATCATTTTTGGGGGTAAAGATTCGTATTCTACATGAAAAAACGAAGAAATTCTCTTATTACAACTTTTTATAAAATCCTCTCATTCCGTGCGAAAATTAAGGGAGAAGAATTTCCGAATTTTTAACCTTTAAGGGGCTGAAACTCGTTTCTGGGGTAGGATAACAAAAAAAACATAAGAAAAAAAGTATTTATATTTTCGAATTAAACATAAATTTTTAATCCCCAGCGGCTAATTTGATTAAAAACATAATTGAAATTTCGGAAAAAATGGTAAAATTGATGTTGAAGTGTTTATTATGGTTCAAACATTGTTGTTGTAATTCAAAGATATGCTAAGACTGCTTTTTTAGATCATGTTTATTATACTTTATAGAATGAGAAAATCTTGCCAAAGCAAAATTTCGCGATGCTGCTTGTCTGATTCATCTGCCATCGAAGAAAAATATTTTTGCACGTTACATTTTTGACGCCCCATTCTTGTGAATAAGGAACACGACTTTGCATCCTTTTTGAAACCCAAGTGATTTTTCCCAATTTTACCTTTTGTTCTGAAATTCCAATTGTTTTTAATAAAATTTGCCGCTAGAGATAAAAAATTTGTGTTTAATTCGAAAAAATAAATACTTTTTTTCTTATGTTTTTTTTTATTATCCTACCCCAGAAACGAGTTTTAGCCCCTTGAAGGTTAAAAATTCGGAAATTCTTCTCGCTCAATTTCCACACGGAATGAGAGATTTTTGAAAAAAGTTGTAATAAGAGAATTTCTTTGTTTTTTTTTTCATGTAAAATACGAATCTTTACTCCCAAAGATGATAACCTCAGGAATAAATCAATTAAATTGAGGATAATTGATTTTTTTCGATGGGAGTGAGCATTATTTTCGGTAAAGGCAGCCTCAATCCTCATATTAAAAAAAAAACAGCATACAGCATGAGGAAGCTGAAGGTTTGAGCTGTCGTTTCCACCAAGGTGCATCTCTGTACGCATTTCCAAAAAAAATTGCGAGCGTCTGTGTGATTTGAAAAAGAATCGCCCATATATATATACACTAGCGGAAAAAATTAAGGGATCAAAAAAAAATTCCAAATTTTTTGAGGTTTTTCAAGAGCCTGTATATCTGTTAAAAATTGTCGTGAAGGAGTTTTGAAAAAAGTATTTTGAAGCTTCAAGTCTCTAGTTTTGAGATCTATTATTAAAATTTTTTTTCAAGTAACATGTTTCGCTCAATCCTAACGGATACCTGAAAAAAAATTTTTTTTTAATTTTGCTTCTTCATCTTTTTGGTATACGAACTTGGAAAATTTTTTTTCAACTTAACCACTCTATGTATCAGATAACTTGTTTATTCAGCTTCAATTTCTTTTCTCGAAAAGTTCGATATGATCACTTCTTGCTGGGATATAGGACTTTGAATGGAAAAAGATTTTTTTGTGTTTAACCATCAAAATCTCATCAACCGTCAATTGCACAAGAAAATGAAGGAGATTTTTAAAATCTTGAATAAATTTCCCACAAAAATCAGCTAGGGCTCTTAGCAAAAAATTTTTTTTTGATCCTTCACACTGATTTGAAAAATCAAGAAAAAAACGGATTTTAGTGCCTTCTGGAATAATCAGGCGCTTTGTCGGAAATACCGAGAAAATCACTAATGTTAAGTGTGCCTTTTACAGTTCAATATGTCCACAAAAACCCCACTACGTTTCAATTAAATCTATAGAGCCGTTTTTTTGTTTCATACGTCCGACTGATTGAAAACAATTAAGGGATCACAGGATTATGACTTTAAATGATCATAACATTAAAAAATTCCGACAAAAAAATGTTTTTCCAGTTTTTTATGCATTTTTAACAATGCTTTTGATTGAATTCACGAAAAAAAAAATTAGAAAAAAATTTTTTGTTGCAAACTTTTGGAGTTTTTTTTAATGATTTCAAAAAATTTTAAACATAAACTACCGCCGGCATCAGCATTATCCAAAGCGTACCACGTGGAGGTTGCGCGGTCGGATTTACGCTTCTTGTGTGTGTGTGTGTTTTTAATGTTATGATCATTTAAAATCATGTGATCCCTTAATTGTTTTTAATCATTCGGACGTATGAAACAAAAAAACGGCTCTATAGATTTAATTGAAACTTAGTGGGGTTTTTGTGGACATATTGAACTGTAAAAGGTACACTTAACATTAGTGATTTTCTCGGTATTTCCGACAAAGCGCCTGATTATTCCAGAAGGCACTAAAAGCCGTTTTTTTCTTGATTTTTCAAATCACTGTGAAGGATCAAAAAAAAAATTTTTTGCTAAGAGCCGTAGCTGATTTTTGTGGGAGGTTTATTCAAGATTTTAAAAATCTCCTTCATTTTCTTGTGCAATTGACGGTTGATGAGATTTTGATGGTTAAACACAAAAAGATCTTTTTCCATTCAAAGTCCTATATCCCAGCAAGAATTGATCATATCGAACTTTCCGAGAAAAGTTATCTGATACATATAGTGGTTAAGTTGAAAAAAATTTTTCCAAGTTCGTATACCGAAAAGATGAAGAAGCAAAATTAAAAAAAATTTTTTTTTCAGGTATCCGTTAGGATTGAGCGAAACACGTTACTTGACAAAAATTTTTAACAATAGATCTCAAAACTAGAGACTTGAAGCTTCAAAATACTTTTTTCAAAACTCCTTTACGACCATTTTTAACAGATATATAGGCACTTGAAAAACCTCGAAAAATTTGGAATTTTTTCCTTAATTATTTCCGCTAGTGTATGTTGTAATAGTTCATCACCAGTGGCACCGATAATTACTAAATTCATTTCGATCCTGAAACGATGAAATTTCGAACTTAAAAACCGTAAGAAAAAAGAAATTAGAATATAGAGTAATAAAATTTCAAGCTTTAACAAACCTAAACCTCAATAACCTAATTTGCAAACTTCAAAACTGAAATTCCAAATCTAACAAGATTTCAAATAACAGAACAGAAAATTAGATAATCTCCCAAATTTTTAGTATGCTTTTTGGTATCTGCATCATTTTCTTTTGAATTTTTTGAAGAATTTCTACTGAATATCTGAAATATTACATTCAAAACAAGGAAATTCTCTAAAATTTTCTAAATCACTGTTCGCTTTATATTTGAATTCTGACTTCAATTATATGAGAATTTTTGAAAAAAAAAGAAACTCAAAAAATTCCGACAAAACATTGAAAATTCTAAAGATTTGAAAAAATCTAAAATGACGAACAAGGCAATAAAAATTTCTCAAAATTTATCTCATTTTCTTGAATTTATTATTGGTTACTTGGAATTTTCTTATCCATATTTGCTTCCTGTATAATTCATGATTTTTCATCTTTTCGTGAAATATTTCCAAATCATTTGCAGGAAGGAAAACAAGAATCCGAAAATCTGAATAAGAAATTAGAAATTGTAGAAAGTGACATAGAGGACAAGAAATATTCTAACAACAAAAACAGAAAATGGTGTTGCCGAGTTTTTAAATTTTAAATCACTATCAATACAAACTGCTTTCAAATGAACTGTGTGTAAATTAACAAAATATGCAAATTTTCTCACCGATTATAACATAAAGACTAGTCACCGAATCATACGGAATTCCTACGATTCTATTTATTTTTGGAATAACCCAGAAGCGCGTCAACATTCAATCATATTGGCCAAGTATTACTATAAACTAAAACTACTAGGCAGTCAATTGGAAATACTGTCAATAATTTATTCGTGGAATTTCGCTTCCTTATCCGACAACCTTGAACGTTTACACGTCCTGGTGGCGCGCCATTGGAGAGTCGAAAATCGCTCGAAATTGGGAAAAACTTTTTGATTTTATACGAACAGATATTCCAAACGTTAAAAATTAATTAATACCATTTGTCCGTTCGAACACGGACTTCTTCACCTTGGAATGCACCTGTATTATAGCATCCGTCTCAGTTCTGTATCGAAAACAGGCTTTCTAGTTGCAAGTCGTCCACATATTTATAGAACTAATCTTCGTCCTTCTGTGCGCACACCTTGTTCGACCGCTCAAGTTTTTTTTTCGCACACGCGAACGCCGAGGGAATCTCGAACTCGGCGAATATTGCCACAGCGCGAGCCTTAATTTCCGGTAACAATTGTCACATTTTTGTAGAACTACAAAATATTCAGGTAAAATTCTTGTGAAAGTTGTCGTCTCAGTTCCAGACATGCACAGCCAAGATTCTACGAGTCCGTACTGGTTCCCTTGTCTTCAATGCTTTTTTTTCAAGGATTTCACGACTTTGGTTCGCAAGACGGCTGAAGAGATAATGAAAGATTAGTGACTATTAAATAACGTCAAGTTTATTAATAAAGTGCACCAATGTAGATATAATGGAAAAGGTTATAAAAGTCTTCGTATATTTAAATAAATGCAGGTTTAAATGACTATTAATACTAGAAATAGAAAACGACGTATTTTATTTTTCTTACCAATCTCATATTGTCACATTTAAAGAAACTTCCTTTTGCGTTTTAATCGGAAATTATGAATCCAAATTCGTAAAATAAGATACTTCAATAATTACAACAATGAGCATTGAAATATAAACAGTCATACTTCCTTTTCTAATCCATTCATAATTTTTTTTAAGTTTCCTTTATCTGAGATAATGTTTTTCAGTTTAAACTAGTGGAAATTCCAGGACAACGTGAATGTGACCGTTTATAACAATAGAAATAATTATACAAGTGCAAAATAGCAGTTGTGACAAAGTTGCTATTAACGGATAATATTTTGTACATTTATTTAAATTTTATATCATATAATTTTTGATATTCATTCAATCATGTTTCATCGGTTGTCTTCAATAGTTTTACAAATTGTCTTAAATTATTTGTTTTCCGTATGAATATAGACGTCGACGAGTTCACTTACCAAACAGTTACATAACCAAAAAGTCGACGCAAAATAATATACTAATACAGTTAGAGGAACAAAATGCAACCCGCATGTTTTTATGATCATTCATTAACAATCAGAAATACCCTTGAGGCTTTTAAGAATGAATACAAGAATAGAATTGAATGGACAATTGAATTATTCATGGAAATAAATATATCTGATAAATGTAAAAATAGTTTTGGATATACCGTGATTCGACATGGATTTAGACCTAGGTATATAAAAAATGAATACATTGAAATTTGGCTTTTTAAATTCGAAAAAAAAACAACTTACATTTGTTTATTGACTGTTGAAAAAATTGTGAGAACTTGGAGTTGCAATGAAATGAGAAAGTTGATATTTGGATCAATATTATTATCAAATATACATTATCGATTGATTTCCTCAAAACTGATGGAGTTTCTTGGAATATTCCTGTTGGAATATGCTGAGAAAGCGTCTAGACGCCCAAGGGCGAGTTGAGGAATTCAACAGTCGAAGTTGCTGATGTAACATGCAGAGCAACTCTGTTACCTCTTTTTTCCAAGCTCTTGAAGCGACCGTGTCTTCGTTAAATTTTGTATTTCCAGGGCGTATACACTTTATGTTACGTATTTGCGTAATTAATTAATAAAAGCAGTGCATCGTTTAAAACAACAATTGTAGATTTGTATTGAATTTTATAAAAAAGAATAATTGGGCTTTGAAGAATTTTTGTAAATCAAACACAATGTTAATTCGAAAAAATATCTTGAAAATTCAATGATCATTCAAATATTCCTGCAAAATTTAATATAAATCTTGAATAAATGAAAACCTACGAAAATGAGTTGATGAAATTCATTGATGATACAAGAAATGTCAGGTTTTTTTGAAAAATTGCTTGACAGCCCAAAAATTTTTCCCTTTTATCTTCAAGTATTGAAGAAATTTCTGGTGAATTCGAATTTTTGAAAAGTCAATAAATATATTCGATAAAATATTCGTAATCGAATTTTGCGATTTTTAGGATTTTATTTTTTCATAGTAATAAAAGAAATTTTGGATAATACTGATTTTCCTAAAGACTTTAGAATCATCCGAGCGCTCTGTAAATTTTCTGTAATTCTGAAGAGACCCCATTCGTCAAGAAAACTACGAAAACCAACAATAAAGCGTCAAAATTCTACATCTGAAAAACATTTGAATTTCCAAAAAAGATCGCCGAAGTAATTTTAAACATTTAGGAAAAGAAAATTAGGGGAAATGCTCATAAGTAAAGATAATAATAATAATAATAATAATAACGTTTATTGACTTTATCAGTGATAAGTATAAAAAAATCAGAGGTTCACAATGTCATTCTTCCACTTCGTCTGTTACCTATGTGAATTACAAGAACGTGAGAAAGAATAATCTCAATAACACTTAATTCAGGCAAAAATTATAACAAAATTAAAGCTAAATTATTATAATTTTAGATAGGTAAAATAAAGAAAGCAAACCATCCAACAACCAGCAAAGAAAACAAAAAAAGGAAACAAATGTATTTGAATTTTTCTAATGATTACAAGATTTGATAGAATATGAAAAAAGAAAAGAAAAACAAACGAAAAAAAAAAGAAAAAACGAGAACAAAATTAAAATGAACCTTAATATATAGGTTTCATTAAAATGAAGAAAAACAAATATTTTTTGTATAATACCTAGGGATGCAACATTGTTGTGAAAAACATCGATATTTCTGAACATCGATGCGTGCATAAAAAACATCGATGTTAAAATAAATCGTTGAAAAAGAACGATATATCGATGTTTTACCGATGTTTTGTACTTTGAAAGAAAATTTGTTTGAAAAACCATATTTTTAAAGTGCTCACATCTGCAGCTTTTTATAGATGTAGATTATTTATTTCTTGATTATGAAAATAATATTTTGTTATTAGAAAATCTTTATTTTTTTGAATTATTGATGTGGATATATTTTCAACTGTTTTATGGTTTAACTATTCATAGTGATGCGCCAAGACTCAAGATATTCTTGGTATTGTCTTGAAATTCAAGACAAGACCAAGACAAGTCTAAGCCAACTTAATACAAGACAAGACCAAGATAAAACCTATCAAGAATCCCAAGAATGTTGTCTTGTCTTGGGAAAATTTTTTTTTTTTAATATTGAGTATTCACTTTATGCGCGTTTCGTATTAATATTTAAATGAATACCCGTAAAACTAATTTTTTATTATAAAATTATGTTCATCATTTTTTTGGTTTATTAGTAAATTTCTGATATTAATAATTTTAAGTTATAATAGTCGAGCAGACTTGATTACATATTTTATGTGCAAATTTCCGCATTGAACACTTATCTCTGAATTAAAGTAAAAATTATGATCTTATCCAGATTTTTATAGAAATTTTTGATGATTTTTTATATTTTACTTACTATTTTAACTATTTATACAGAATTAATAATATCTAATTAAAAATTTACACTAATTTTACTGCAAAATTAAATTTGAAAAATAATTTTTTTTTCACTCTACAACCAATCGTAGTTTCAATAAGATTTTCTGATGATATTTTTGTAGTGTATGATTGAAAAAAAAAACTAACTAACAAAGAAAAAAATAAATAGGTTAAAAAAATGATGTGTCATTTAAATTGATAATATACATCTAATTTTTAATCTACTAGTTTTAATGTCAGGTAGGTAGTTAAGGTGAAACAATTAAATAAAAACACAGTTCGGGCTATAAAAATTTTGAAGTAAAATATTTTTATTCTATCTTTGTTGCACAAAATTTGAAATATAATCGGGATGAAGTAAAAAATTTTTTTTTCATATCCTGATAACAAAACTTTTATATTGAATTTGAAATTATTTTTAGTTTAATTCATTCTAAAAGAAATTATGAAAAGTCACCGTAACAAATTTCGTTTTTAAGAGAGCATTTTGCCCAAGAGTTAATGCAGACCAGCATTTTTAAAGAATCATCGGATAATCGGGTTCTTTTTTTATTCATCACCAGAGAACCAGCAGAAAATAATCTCTCTACTGGCACTGAGGAAGCTGGTGTGCAAAGAATGTCCCTTGCCATTTTAGCAATAGTAGTTTTTTGATTATTTTTCCACCATTGGAGAATGTTGGTGTCTTGGGGTTCTCCGGGAGCACTGTAATAGGCATCAAGTTCACTTCTCCACGTCTTTTTTTCATTTTTTTGTTGAGGATTAATATGACTATACTTTGAAATTTCATAATCTTGACTATTAACAACGCAAGAACAAGACAAGACAAGATTCTTGTCAAATCTTGGTCACAAGAACAAGACAAGATGAATATTTCTCAAGATCTTGCCCTAGCAAGATGAGATTTTTATGATTCTTGTCTTGTCTTGTTCTTGCGCATCACTAACTATTCATGATTTTTCCACACTTATGTCAAATTCATCTGAGGTACTTGTCGATCAGGTGATTCGTGTTCATGTGTTTATTCATTTGAGTAGCATAACTTTATTTCGATCACGAATTCGTTGAAATGCATAAACTTTGAATCCAGGATTAAAGGATAGTGGATGTGGTCAGGAATGTTCCACAGTATAGTGGTTTCTTGATCTCCGAATATTCTCCATATTATTTCTACAGAAAACGTTGTCTTATACAGTAATGACGTGAAAAACTTTTTTTTCTGTTATTAAATGATATTAATAGTGTTAAAAACCTTTGGAACACACAATGTCGATATTTTGGACTAATAATGTGTCGACGACATATCGTCAATTGAAACATCGATGTTCATGAACGATATATCGATGTTTGACAAACATCGATGTATCATTTGCAGCCCTAATAATACCTTGGAAAGCAACGAACATACTTAATTGTCACTGATTTTATTTTACTCAGAATCACACAATTTAGAAAAAAGACGAGAATGTAACTTGTATGGTGAATTGGTATTAGCAGGTGAAGTTTATTTTCATTCAAAATTGTTGTTTTGTTATATAATTTTTAATGGGCTATTTTTATTTTGCCTTGACATTTTGTTTGAGGTGTCAAAAAATGAAAGCAAACAAAATTTTATTGTAAATACTTGTACAGAACATGGTAAAATCTTTGCGAAAAAGATTTGGAGATAATTTTAAAAAAATTAATTTTGCCGAAAATTGTTCACTTATTTCAATTGCGTCAACAACATACATTATGTACAGCAGTATTTCCTTGTATTCTGTGCGTATGACTGCGAAATCGTTTATGAAACACGAATGTTAATTACGTAATTTTGTAATGAATCAGCTTTTAATTTTGAAGCATGTAACAATATTGGTAAATTAGTCATTAAAGCACAAAGGGCATTCATGATCACACTCGATCATAGGGGAATGATGTAAGTATTCAAAAATATCGAACAGTTTTCCACGTGAAATAAATGAATATGATCAATTAATAATAAAATAAGGAAGAAAATTCCGACGGATTTCGAGTTCAAGTTTGAATAACCGCAGGTTTCCGAGTAAATTGTATAGGAATAAACTGTTGCTAAGCCGGTATTAATCGTTTAATCGGGGCGAGGACGTGATTTCGAATGGGGTAACAATTCCCCGGTGAGTCACTCCTTTTGTCAGTAGCCCTCATGATTGAATCATACAATAAGTTTCGATCCCCTCATAAACTGACCCTTCCGATTGAGCTTACTGTATAAAGTCCATACACTACTATGCGACGCTCTGTAAAATAAATATATTCATTCGCCTTTCTCTTTCCTCCGAAACGCCAATCGTTTACCTCTCCATCATCACCTGAGACCGGCGGCGGCGGCGGCTGAACGATAATCGCTCACCTGCGAACGGACGAAGTATCAGTGGAATATCGAATGAGTCGTTCTTGAATCGTTTAATCTGGTGTTTAAGCAATGATCTAATGGATGCGTCATTCAGTCGCGCGGTCAATGAATCATTAGAACACCGAGAGCCTTCGAGCGCCCAACAAAAGGTGCATCTTTGAAAATTTCCGATTTATAAATAGGACGAAGAATGCATTCGTCAGCCGGTCGGAATTTCATCGTCCCAAGAAACGAATCCGTCTGTTTCACTATTATTGGATCATTTTGCCGGATGTCGACGCGACCGGATATCCGAAAATAAAAGAACGAACGCGTACTTCAACGGTCGATTTATACCTGGTTGGTATA
Organism: Novius pumilus; assembly: GCA_020654155.1. Taxonomy (NCBI): domain Eukaryota; kingdom Metazoa; phylum Arthropoda; class Insecta; order Coleoptera; family Coccinellidae; genus Novius; species Novius pumilus. The sequence continues at coordinate 7,628,576 of JAIFOV010000472.1, forward strand.
AGGGAGCCTCGGCCCCCTCGCTTCTACCTTTCGTTGCTACAAATATTCGTTAACTCGCACCTTGTTTGCATTTGCAATAGGGTTTGAGCAGATGAAGGCTTTATTTTATTTCGATGTAATTGGATTTGAGGAACTGTGCGGTAGATAGCGTACCGTGGTCGAAGGTTCATGGTTCCCTATCCTACAACAGTACATAAATACAAAGTTCGTATATTACTCACTACTAAATAATTTGTCGACCATGACGAATTGTTACCTACTTTAACTGCATTTATTATCTCGAAGAAATGTGCTTTCTTTCGCGCCCTTCCGTTCTTTAATTCAGAATATTCAAGATTGATTAGTGTCAAAGAGTCGGATTTCAAGCAAAAACGCTCGTTCAATTTATTGTTAATAATAATAATAATAAATTGACAAGAGTGGAAAGCGTGACCGGCTCTCGTAGTAGTGGTCACAGCGAACGTATTGAATTAATCGGCTCGACCTGCGTTTTAAAGATCGTAGAGTGTAGGAGAAACGAATTTTCGCTCGTGTCATGGTATCGAGTTTGGTGATTGTCTTGTGGCCTTGAAGCAACCCTTACGAGGGTGTCGAAAATGACGTCACAGCCGCTCTCCTGATGGACCATCTGTCAAAGGGGGATGATGCACGTGCTATTGAGTCACTTTAACTGGTTAATTCATCATACAAATCAACAATAAGTGTCCATGATATGTAATTTATATCGCAACCGAAATTTGAAATAGCTATTGATTGATCCTGGCGGGATGGGAATCCGTCAGAGACGATCGCATAATTTTCGTGCGAGAAATGTACATTCGTGTTTTATTGTTCGGGTTTTCTCATCCGCGTAATTGGTATGCTTATTAAATACAGGATACGACATACCGATAAACATCGCGTAAACACCGTAAATCAGATAAAGAGAATGGGAAACTTTGAAGAATTTGATGAGAGTTCATCAAAACGTCGGCTGGGTATCTTTGAATTTTTTATATTTGCCGAAGATCCGCAGTAGGCGGCGACCTTGGACGTTGTCCATGATTCATTTCAACGTCAGATAACACGAACTTTCAAGTGGTTTCATAGCTTATCTCAATTTGCGTCACTTCATTCGAAAACCGCTCGAATAAATGCGCAGACGCGAACGGTCTAGCCTTCTATGTTCCGAAATGGCGCGCATTTTGAAAACGAACGACCAACGCAAATCTGAGCGTAATTGGTGCAAGGTTGATGGTAATCCCCGGTTCAGCGATCGGGCCATTGTGGTCAACGACCCAGGGGCCCGTTCGGCACGCCGCGCACCTCCGCCACCGCCGCCGCCGCTGAGCTGCGATCGCGTTCATTTGTCCCGCTTTCTTCGATCACCTTCCCGCAACAGGTATGCGGCGCGAAGGGGGTCGGAGGCGGCGGCAACGCGAGCGATCGTCCTATTCAACAAAGACACTTGCCAAGCTACTCTCGGAACGCTTCTTGAATACCATTCGATTTGACTCTTTGTGCCGCGGCTCACCATACGGAGCGAATTATTTTCGAGAGATCGGTCGGTTTCCAGCGCACGCTCTAACTAACAATAAGAATGACCTCAAGATTACTTCGAGTGAATAAAATAACGAAACAGTTATGATAATGGTTAGTCGAGTCGTTTTCTTGCATCGACTAACCAACTATTTACATGTTACACGTTACATGTGTCTATTTCCAACATTTTGGAAAATGCAACATTATTATTTTTGATTCCATTATCCTTTGCTCAAATCAATACTATGTACGATGTTTTATTAGAACTTATTTTGCCAGTTTACTATCTATGTTCGTAAGTGTCAATCATAGCAGACATCACTGGACTCAAAAATAACTCTCAAATCTCTGGTTAAAACTAGTGGCAATATATATTTTTCTACTGTGCTATTGGTCCAAATGTAAACAACTAGCATTCAGAGCTGGATCTATAGTGGGGGGGGCATGCGGAGGTATTTGCCCCGGGCGCTAAAATATAGGGGGCGGCAATGGGCCAGTTGTTTAAGTTGACCACGTCTCACTCTGACATCAAAATAAATATTATTATCGATTCTTTCTTCACTTCACTAATGATGATTAACAACTCATTCCGTTGAATAATATTCCTTCGAATTTTTGTTCCATGCTTTGGTCAAATGTTTTTATTTAATACGGCCTCGCGTCGGTACGTCCTCATAGCGATTGATGGTTTACAGGAACAATGCTTCCTATATTCTAGGCCGATGTTTTAATACGAATCCCAAAATGTTTTTGCGAAAGAATATTATCACTTATTATGCTCACTATTATAATTCTGGCTTCGTTAAGAAGTGATTATCTGCTATGAATCAGTTGTTAGATAGTATATACAGTGTGCTTCAATGAAAAGGAGCAACCCTTGATATTTCTCATTCTATCACTATAACCGCAATTGACTACTGTTTGGAGGAGGACACATTTTGAGATAATCTTGAGTCTGAGAAAAGCAACCCTTTACGGGGGGAGAGGGGGAGCTTTAACCCCATGAATTTGAATAGGGAATAGGGATCGAGTGACAGATCATTTTGAAGATCTCAGAATTCTCTTTTCAATAATGTGAATTTTGATTTCCTTAAATGGAAAATGTTGGAATAAAACGGATTTTCTTTATGATATTTTTTTCTCGAAATCGAGCAATGAAATTCAAAGCCATTCAAATCAAATGTTCGAGTTGTTCTCCATTCAGTTCCACACAAAAAAACAAACGCGATTCAATCATTCTGCGAACATCTCGAAAGACTTCTGGTGCCAACTGATTACTCTTTGCGATACTTCTCTACTGCAAGTCGTCTAAGCTATTTAGCTCAGTTTGAAACACTTCATATTTCAAGTATCGCTATAGGAAAAAATCAAGAGGTAGTCCAGTCAATAGAGAAACGTACCAGTGCTAAATAAAAAAAAATTAATTACAGGTAGTGACCTAGTGGAAGTATAATATGAGGTTTCCATAAGGACTGCTATCGAGCGTCCTAGGGGGTGGGGGTGCAGTTCAAAGTTTCGAAATCACACGTTTTCGCTTTTAAATTTTGAACTATTGATTTTATTGAGAATGTCTTCGAACAAATGTTTTAGATACTAAGAATACCTTCCATTTGAATTAGGTTTTGTTCAATTTGGGCGAACGGTTAACAAGAAAACTGCAAAAAACTGCTCAAAACAGGCGTTTTTTGCAAACGTGATATTTACGACGCCAATTTTTTTTGAAATTTTTTATCATCTTAAAATGAAGCTCTTATAGCATCTAATTAAACTACATGGAAACAAAAATTATTACATTCATCATTCACGAGATATAGTAATTTGTTTATAAAAAACTGCCTTTTTCGCAGGGAAACGTGCTAGTTGTCCGCAATATTTTTCCATTTTTTTTTATTGAGTATTATAGAAGAAGACCTATATTTTACTCTACTGAAAAGTTTCAGACTAGAAAATGCGGAAAAGACTACTTTTCATAACATGGAAAAAAAGGTACTTTTTTCCATAAACAAATTGCCTCGGGCGGTTTATTTTGATATTCAGAGGTTCCATTTTCTCGCGAATGAAAAAAGTTATTGAAATAAAGAATTTGACCCTTCAAGAAAATGATAAAATATAATTAATTACGAAAAATATGAACTCGAATTAATTCCTACATTTTTATTTATAAAGCCACTGTGATGTTTTTTAAAAAAAAATGCAACTGGCGTTCAAAAGGTCGTAGAAGATTTCTTGAAGGGTCAAATTCTTTATTTCAATAACTATTTTCATTCGCGAAAAAATGGAACCTCTGAATATCAAAATGAATCGCCGGAGGCAATTTGTTTGTGGAAAAAAAGGTACCTTTTTTCCATGTTATGAAAAGTAGTCTTTTCCGCATTTTCTAGTCTGAAACTTTTCAGTAGAGTAAAATATAGGTCTTCTTCTATAATACTCAATAAAAAAAAATGGAAAAATATTGCGGACAACTAGCACGTTTCCCTATGGAAAAGGCAGATTTTTATAAACAAATTACTATATCTCGTGAATGATGAATGTAATAATTTTTGTTTCCATGTAGTTTAATTTGATGCTATAAGAGCTTCATTTTGAGATGATAAAAAATTTCAAAAAAAAATTGGCATCGTAAATATCACGTTTGCAAAAAACGCCTGTTTTGAGCAGTTTTTTGCAGTTTTCTTGTTAACCGTTCGCCCGAATTGAACAAAACCTAATTCAAATGGAAGGTATTCTTAGTATCTAAAACATTTGTTCGAAGATATTTTCAATAAAATCAATAGTTCAAAATTTAGAAGCGAAAACTTGTGATTTCGAAACTTTGAACTGCACCCCCACCCCCTAGGACGCTCGATAGCAGTCCTTATGGAAACCTCATATTATACTCACTACCCCCAACAACTTCCACTAGGTCGCTACCTGTAATTAATTTTTTCCATGAAATTTCTCTATTGACTGGACTAAGAAGGTGAATATGAAGTTGTGATATTTTTCACTTCCTTTAAATCTCTGAAAGATTTAAACACTTTCCAATCTTTCATGATCACAAATTTCTTTTAAAAATGTGGATTGTCGTACATTATTAAAGTTTTTTCATCTTACTGTTGGAATTTTTTTGAAAAATACAAACTAAATTATTGACTTTCGGGAAATTTCTTCCAATTTCTGAAAATTCTTCTTTTCGATGGCAATTACAAAATTAAAAAGAACAATTCAAATTTTTGATCTTCTGTTTTAGTCTCTCCAAATTTATGAAACTCTTATGTGTATTTCTAAAGGGAAATAGAGAATTTTGAGGTCTTCCTCAAAGGATTTCTAAAAATAATAAGAAAATGGAGAAAAAGTATTCATTCAGATATCGTTTTTTCGGTCGGTTCTTGTTATATAGTTAGCTCTTGGGTATTCGACCAGTTTTATACACAATAAAACACTTTTTAATAACAGAATTCGTCTCTATATTTCGCAAGAAATCCTTGCATGATCACGAGAAAATGACAATTGAACAAGTGAATATCATAAATATTTGTTTGTGAACTAGATATAATATATAATAGTATAAAAAGTTTTCAATTAGAAAATAATTCACTTGAATATTTTGTGTGGCTTTGAGGAAAAGAAATACTAGTAATTTTTATGGCAAAACCGTGTGCAATGCTGGAATGGTTTGCTACCTGTAATTAATTTTTTCCATGAAATTTCTCTATTGACTGGACTAAGGTTTCAAATCCGGAGACTGTGCAGGCCATTCTATTGGACCTCTGTGGCCAATTCAACGCTCTGGAACATATTCGTTTAAGAAGAATCGAACTGGTGCTGAATAATGAGCAGGTGCTCCATCTTGTTTAAAGAATACTTTTTCTTCAATCAGATTCTCATCATTTTGGATTATTTCCAAAATTCTTGGGTAGATTGAGTTTTGAAGAAATTCCAGATAAACTTTACCACTCAAGATTTGCGGAAGAAGAAGTGGACCGATAATATGATCTCCAAGAATTCCAGCCCAAACATTCAGTTTTTCTGGACGTTGAGAATGTTCTTCTCTCATCAAATAGGGATTAACGTCACTCCAGTACCGAAAGTTGTGACGGTTCACATGACCATTGAACTCATCCGAAAAACAAATGCTGTTAAGAAGTTGTGGGTTGAGATTCAGTCGATCTATCATTTGCTCGCAGAATTGAAGACGTCTATCTGGATAATCATCGTTCAATTTCTGCACAAAATGTATTTTGTAAAGATGAAACTTGAATTTGTGGAGAGTCCTTGAAACTGATGATTGGCTCACTTCAGAAGCTGCACATATTTTTCTCAGAGACTGAGTGATTAGCATTAAAGCTACTTGTCCCAGAACAGCAATTTCAGTTGCTTCATTGTTGACTACCCTTTGTGGTTGGTGCTTTTTACTCTGAACTGAACCAGTTTCTCGAAACTTTTCCACAAGCAACAGAATGTCCCGGATTATTTTCCTTGGATATTCTTGCATTATTTGTTGCATTTTTCTCATTCGTGTAATACAACTTGACTAGTTCTACTCGTTTTTGAATTGAACAAACCATTCTCACTCACTTAAGCAGTATTGCTGAAGACCAAATTTAATACTCAGCTGGCAAGAAAAAGATACCGAAGTTGTCCTTAATAAATTCAGATGAAGCTCAACAATAGGAATATCATATGGTTCACAAGGGTTTCCAGCAAAAGAAAAAAGTACGCAGAATATTTGGATCGCGTTTGTTTCATTGTATGGGAGTGAATGGAGGATAATTGGAACATTTGATTTGGATGGCTTTGAATTTTGTCGCTCGATTTCAAAATGAGTACACCATGAAGAAAGTTCGTTTTATTCAAACAATTTTGAGTTCAGGAAATCAAAATATACATTATTGAAAAGAGATCTTCAAAATGATGTATCATTCGACCCCTATGACCTATTCAAAATCATGCGATTGAGGCGCCCCCTCGTTAGGGGTTACTTTTCTCAGACTCAAGTGTATTTCAAAATGTGTCCCCCTCCAAACATTATTGAACGTATCTGATTCAATTCAGGTGATAGTGATAGAATGAAATAGGCCTTTTTCATTGAAACACCTTGAATCAACCCGACTTTTTTCACTAGGGGGAGGGGGCACATGAGTACTTTGCCCCCTGCTAAAAATTGTAGACCCGGCCCTGGCAATATATGATATTTTTCTATTAATGCTATTAACTGTGCTATTGGCCAAATGCAAACAACTAGTACTATGATGTTTGTTCCATCGTCCAAGACACAGTGAGCAGAACAAAGTATCTTAATAATAATGAAGAAGTCCAACTTCAAAAAGTTGTGTTGCCCGGCGACATTCTGTAAGTTCGAAATAATAAAGAGAAAATATGAATAGGGTATATCTTACTAAAAAAGGGAAATTCCTGTTTCGAAACGCGCAACACAGTCGGTGTGCGTGATGGAAGAATCTCAATGACGCAAGACTTTAGACAACAAATCGCAGTGTCTAATGTTACATTTCCCGATCCAATGATTGAAGTGAAATATCAACAGGTTTTTACGATCTATGTCTATACGCTGCAAGGACGTCGACATCGCCCCGTCCGCGTGCGTACCTATACATAGAGATTAGAGATAGAGCAGAGGCGACTTCCGGAAAAGTCGTGACGTCATTCGGTGAAAGTTGCGCCACACGACTACTTATTCGTTATTTCGACGACCCAATGCTTGTGCATGTTACACAATAATCGACGATTTATTTCACGAGACTACGGTGCAGCGTTACGTAATTATGCCATTCGAAAAAGCGAGCAGAATTCAATGCTGTTGGATTTTTGCGAAACGGCTTCGTAAACGATGTTGGGCGTCAGGTCATACCAGCGGACGGCGGCACCGAGTTCGGCTACTGAACTGACATGGACGATGGACATCTCGCCGGTCCTCGTCTGCCAATTCGCGATCCTGTTGTCCTTCGTACCGGTGCCGGTGCGTTGTGACGCGATGGTTCAATAACATCTAGAACTGTTCCCATTGCATCAAGTCCCCAATTTGCAGATTGTACATCGACAGACATTATTAACAATGATGAAAATCATATTTGTTGTCGGCGTACATAATAATCTCGTTACTGTTCTGTTTCAAATGTTTGTAGTTGTCATAAATTTTATTGTAATATAATATTGTTACTTTGCACATTACTCAATTTTGATCTGTCGTTTAGTTTCTTCTTCAAACGCTTGCCTTCCTCCTTTCCTTTTTCTCATCTGGACTTTCGACTTTATTCCTTATCGACAAAGCAGATAAACGAGAAATCACCAACAGATTTGATTCCCTTGCTTTCGTAATCCTGATTTTCCTCCTTGAATTTACTTAATGCATGCATCGTTAGTTTGTTTTTTCCCAAAACATCAACTGGAACTCCAGTTTTACGATTAATTTTAATTTTGTTGTCCCTTGCAATGAAGAACTATATTAAAAACTATAAATTCTTGAAAACTTAAAATCTGATTTTTAAACCAGAAAAAACTGCAAGTTTAGTCATTTACCTAAACTTCGAATTTCAAAAACTGAAATGTTCTCAACTTCCGAACAACAGCGTTTTTCCCGCATGCATTCTGATGCGGATAGAGTTCCTTAGCCCATAACTATGACTCAGTGGTCAAAAGCAGGGATGGGCGGTGTTCCTCGATGTTTCTAGAACACAGTGGCGAATATAAAGGAAGGACGAGTGTTGGATTATCATTTGTCTTTTAGATACTTATTTCGCCCCCCTCACCGCTCTATATTCGCCACTGCCACTGCTACAACATTGATGTTGAGGAGACGATGTCCGATATTTTATGCATCGATGTCGGTTATGGGTAGAGATGTCCAGTACGGTAAGATATTTTACTCTACCGGTATTTTTTCAAGCCATATCCGGTTTTCTGTACCGGTACTGACTCGACCGTGGTACAATACACCAAATACCAATGTCGTCAAATAATATATATTGCGTTAATATCTTCAACTACGGAAGACAAATTTCTAAATCATCATATTTCTATTGGTAAAATGATACGAAATAGAAAATTACTTCTACGTGTTCTTTGCTCATTAAGAAAATGGAACTTTTTATAATTTGTAGACATATTATTTTTTCAATCGGCTTTTTAAGGCATATAAGCAAAAAAATACCGTTTTTTGTTATGATTATATGGAACTGGCGTGTCACCGGCTTCAATAAATATTATTTACACGAATACTTGTATATTTATGCTCACATGTGGAGATGCTGACGGGAGTCGGGGGGTGTCAAATTTCATTTAAAAAACGGAAATTATTGAAAGAACGAAATTTGTTTTCGAAGGCTTAGTTTATCATAACAGAGACAAGAAATGGACTATTGGGTAAAAGATTTTTAAAGTTACTTTTCTTGTCTTATGCAGACAACCTTTTTATTCGTCGGATGTAATTAAAATACAGGACTCAACCGAACAGTCTTCACGTTAATAAACGAATACGTAGATGTTTTCTTGTCATTCTGGCCTCGGATATGTGTCAACAAGCATTCTCCGTGCTCTTCGTACAGATGTTGTTGCTCCCGCAGTGGTACCACTCGAAACTTCACTTATCTCGTACAAAAAGATTGGAGTCTATTAGTATCTAATTTTCTCTTGTCTGTTGTATTACTTTAATTCCCTTATGTTGCAGAATACTTTTGTTATCGTGTTTATATTTTATTCAAATTTTTAACTTTGTAAAACAAACTCATCTTACGGTGTCTTTTAGTGTTTCTTCTGGAAAATATTATTTCTTACGATGCATAGATTATTTATAATCGAAAAATACAAATACCGCTATAAAGCAATATGATAATAGGGTGAACCGGTATTTTGTTTCCGGTACGATACGATACACAAATACCGGTACTTCAACAAAAAACCGAACATACCTAGTTATGAGTAACATTGATGTCAACCTCATTGAACAACCTCAAACGAGGTTGACGTCACGCGACGTCAACGTCAAACGTCAAAGTTTTTGAAGGGTTGCGTCGAGTGACGAGCGACGAATATTCTTTATTTTCGATTGCTCGAGTGGTGTTTGATGAGATTATACAAAGGATGCATCGAGTGAAATGAATTGTTATTTTGATGTATACTTTGACGTTTGTCGATATAAACAAATATTCACTTCTGTGACAGATATTGAAAAATGTTCACATATTATTGTATTTCTATGTTTGTTAGTTCATTTCACCCGCCGAAACACCAAGGTGTATATTCACTTATCTATACGCGATTGCTAAGGTAAGTGCTCGATTGCTATTGGTCCAAATTATCATGTGTTGTATAATCATGTATATAAATGATACTAATTGACAACAGAACTACAGAAAATATTTGGGAGAATGCAGAAACTGTTGTGGCACAAAAATCGAAAAATTATACGAAAGATGGCACTGGAGAACATATTTGAAAATATTCGGAAAAACATTAGCGTGTGTTTTTCTTCTTCTATTCTTTAGTTTAGGGGTTTCACTTTCACATAATACTGGGAACCAAGGGATTGATCGTATTCTGTTCACTTCGCCAAAGAGAAAGTCTATCACATCATGTATCGGTCCATCACGGTGCAGTTCATTGTTGTCCCGATACTTCGAGGAAACGGAAACTGTGACCTAAGTTCATAATTTTTCAGCTATTTGAGCATTTAACGCCGTTAGTCGCGTTTTGTCTGGTAGGCCCCATATTGTATATGTGGTAGTAAAAATTATATTTTGAGTTGATAATTATATGTTTAATCAATTAAGTGTTGACTGAATGGACTCGTTTTTAGAGAAATTTTCGAAATAATGAATACTTTATTCAGTTTTTGATTCAGCGAAAATTGAGTGAATTCGAAGAAAATTATTCATCTATATTCCTCATTGATAACCCAGTTCCTTAAGAGGATCTGCCAGGTTGTACCTTCACTTTTCTACTTATTTTCGAAGAGTTTATTTTGGTCCCAAAGAAATAGAATGCATATTCGTACGGAAACAGATATATCAGCAGCAAATTGTCATTTGATATAGAAAAATTGTTAAATAATGTAAACCAGCGACTTAAATGTAAGGGCTGAAAAGGAGATGAAAATAATTTATTTGTTTAATGATCATAAAATAGGACATTAACAAATATGATTACATTCATCCAAAGCGAATTCTTCGGGCGTTTTTACGTACTCCACATCTATGTTTCCTTTACACAGTGATATTCAATAAACATCAATGCTTTCCACTACATCGATATCAGCTGTCGATATTGACATATCCATGTGTAACATCGATCCCTAGTCAAAAGTGCCATTTGTACCTAGTCATGGGGTCACCAATTTAGAGAATTAAATTACTAGTTTTCGTTGCGCACGCGTACCTACATGTGACTCTGCAATAGGGCTGATGTAGGTTATAATCTTTGTCGGATGTATGTGTAGCTATAGCGTTTTTCGTCAGATGGCGGGTAGCCGAGGTTCCCACCAGAGCCTGATCTACAATCTTTAGAACCCCCCTTACAGAAACATAATAAATGATAATATTCTTCTTTCGCAAAAAACATTTTGGGATTCGTATTAAAACATCGTCCTAGAATATAGGAACCATTGTTCCTGTAAACCATACTATACAGGGTGGCCAGAACAGTGACGTCCAAAAATAAAATTTAGGTCCCTCGTATCGTGGGGTATCCAAATCACCCCCATGTATGTAGTCCGATTTTTTATAGTTTTCGAGTTATGATTTTTTTTCTGAATTTTCGGGAATTTCCGACATGACCAACGAATTTTTATCTTCCTTGAAAAAGTAAAGAACGTTTTCTTGATTTTTTTTTGCAATTGATTTTTTATGATTTGTACTTTTATGAGTAAAAGAATCAGCTTCACAACTCTAATGTAAGCTGTCAAAATGTTGGTCTAAAATGAAAACTTTAGGATCGTTGAATCATGACCTTAATTTTTAAGTTTCAATTAAAAATCTAAAAAGGTGACTTCGTAGGTACTAAGTGGGCTTTAAAACTGCGCCATACTTTTAGCTTTAATAAGCACTAAAAAAAAGTGGTACTTAAGGGGGCTGCAATTGCTAAAATTGGCTTTTAAAGGCAACAAGGTGAAAACTTCTGAAAATAATTAATTTAACAAAAAAATTTTCTTTGCCATTTTATCATTCCAAAAGTAATTTATTGAAAGAAATTACTTGAAACTAACCAACAAATACTTCACATGTTCGGTAAAAAAATTTTAGACAAGAAATGGTATTATTAATAAAATAGATCATCTTGTCTAAAATTTTTTTACCGAACCTGTGAAGTATTTGTTGGTTAGTTTCAAGTAATTTCTTTCAATAAATTACTTTTGGAATGATAAAATGGCAAAAGAAAATTTTTTTGTTAAATTAATTATTTTCAGAAGTTTTCACCTTGTTGCCTTTAAAAGCCAATTTTAGCAATTGCAGCCCCCTTAAGTACCACTTTTTTTTAATGCTTATTAAAGCTAAAATTATGGCGCAGTTTTAAAGCCCACTTAGTACCTACGAAGTCACCTTTTTAGATTTTTAATTGAAACTTAAAAATTAAGGTCATGATTCAACGATCCTAAAGTTTTCATTTTAGACCAACATTTTGACAGCTTACATTAGAGTTGTGGAGCTGATTCTTTTACTCATAAAAGTACAAATCATAAAAAATCAATTGCAAAAAAAAATCAAGAAAACGTTCTTTACTTTTTCAAGGAAGATGAAAATTCGTTGGTCATGTCGGAAATTCCTGAAAATTCAGAAAAAAAATCATAACTCGAAAACTATAAAAAATCGGACTACATACATGGGGGTGATTTGGATACCCCACGATACGAGGGACCTAAATTTTATTTTTGGACGTCACTGTTCTGGTCACCCTGTACATCGTAATTATCGAAATGAAATCAATCGCTATGAAGACGTACCGACGCGAAACTGTGTTAAATAAAAACATTTGACCAAAGCATGGGAACAAATATTCAAAGGAATATTATTCAACGGAATGAGTTGTCAATCATCCCCGATCAGTTGAAGAAAGAATCGATAATAAAATTTATTTTGATTTCAGAGTGAAACTTTGTCAACTTAAATAACTGACTCCTTGCCGCCCCCTATTTCTTGGGCTCTTGGCGCCCGGGGCAAATGACACCGCATAAAATCAAGCGCTCACTATCTTCTAATGAATTTTTCCAGTTTTCTTTATAAAAAAATAAGAGTCAAAGCAAGCCACCGGAGTTTTGAGTTTTAATTGATGTTAACTAAGAAACTGGTCATACAAAAAATTCTGCAAGAACAAAATCGCATATTACTTTTCGATGATCATTCCACTCCAATGCCAACGGTACATGTGCGACCTCCGACCGACGAGTACTTCCTATAAGATACGCGACCCACATCCCAAAATCGCCTGTACATCGCATCTATATGCTGTTACAAATGCAAGTGCACAAATGCATGTTTATCGTCAGAATATGCAACAAATCATAACAAAAATATTTAAAGATGGATAATTTCTTTTCAGCTATTTAAAATCTTCCCGTTATGTTCAGTTTCATTTCGAACAATGATTTGAGATTATGTAAAGGTACATATGGCTTTGCAAATCATCAATCGGTGAAACGAAGTTATCGAATCCTCTCGTTATTGCGTTAATCGTACTTAAAGTGGGAGGACATTGTGAATTTCGCAAGAAACTGCGTTGTGTCGTGATCTGCATTGTGCAATTGTTTCGGAACGCGATTGAATAGCGGCTACACCTAAACCATCGAGATACAAAAAGGAGAATATTTAATACCGCAGTATGTGGTTCAGCCACACAGAAGTTTATTAATCGTTAATTATAATTAGTAGTTGAGGAATTCTGTGAATGTTGTACGATTCTCCGGAACTTCAGCAGAAATCAATTGGACAGGGTGCTTGAGGCAAATTCATCGCTTTTTTTCGGAATTTTTTTCTGATATCTTTAAAAATTTCGAAAAGTTTAACAAACAGATTTGAATGTACTGTTTTGGAAATGTGGTCTGATTGCCAGTTGATGATTGATTAACCAAAAGCTTCTGGAATTTGCGGAACTTTGCACAGAAAATGCTGGTGTCCCATCATAGAAGCGCACACCAATTTACAAGAATAGTAAACCGCTTGTATTAGTTCAAGGTAAAATTCAAAACAGATTATTTTATGTACCCTTGTAATTCTTTTAAAAAAGAAGATATCGAAAAGCGATTAACATATTTCTGATATTTAAAAGACTATTTTAGCAAATATTCAATTGTGTATTCAAATATATTCTTCCATCCAATCATGAACCAGTTTGTGATTCATACCTGAATGTTGAAGATCTAAAGCAATTTTATCGTGTAGGAATTGGGAATCCTCAAGTGTCCACTGAAATAAGGTATACAATATTGTATTTTTATCGTTGTGCGCGTGCGTTAATTCGAAAGATATCTCCATTTAAACAAACAATACGCGCGTAAACGTTGTCACGGCCGTTAACTTCCTCGGAACGAGTTCAACTCGGTTCTTTCGCAGAATTGCATCATTCCCATCGAAGTTAATGTACGCAAATTAACAGTACCTTCTACGTATCGCCAGTCGTTAACTATTTGTTTGCTCCAAGTAGTAATTTCGTTTGTATTCTGTGATTAGACGATCATCGATGTTACCCTATGTACAACGATCGCGTTTTTTTTTTTGGAATTTCACAGATACATTTTATCGATTGTTGCGACAACGAGAAGTCGAAAATAGAACGTTTGCTGCATTAGACTGTCGGTTTGCATGCCCAACCTTAATTAAAGCGATTATCGCTGAAATCTTCCACGGCATTTGTGTTTATGAAAAATGTCCTCACCCCGATAAAATTCTATGGTCATTACACGGTCAATAAACGTGCGATTTAGCGCGCCATTCGGTGATCCCGTTTCGATCAGAAAACGTGACGTCACTTGATACAAATCATTCTATGGCATTGGATTGAACTTAGTCACCATATCTTCAGTTTGTATGGAAAGATATGTGGCAGCATCAGGATGCTATAATCGAAAGACGGCGCGCGTCGCGACGCTAACATCGTCACGTCTATTTTTAATCGAACGATTTTCCGATCCATTCAGAGAAGCGCCCGGAACGAACAAAAATATTTACATTCTGCTCGATCGTCTGGTTTACGTCGCATTTGTTCGGAACTTTAAAAATATATTTTCGGGCAATATCGACGGGAAATTATAGAATAGGATTCATTGCACTTCGGTGCGACTTTTTGTCTCTGCGAAAGTATCTGGAACGTCAAATGAAATGTGAATTTTTGCCAGTCACTACAACGTTCGCTCCAATTGTCGACAGGTTGGAATAATAATTATACAGAGGACGGACGGTTGTAGTTTCTTGGGTGGCAGCGTGGCTAGGTTCATTTATAAAACACCAGTTTGCCTTGGAGTGAGCTCATTGTTTAGACATGCAGACGGGACAACAAGAATCACATCGACCAGATTTGATCATATCCATTGCATACGAGCAGACAAACGTCGTTATATGTCCTTTAAATTGAATATAATATTCGCGACGATAACTTCGAATTCGAATATAAAACGAAAAGGAAAAAGAAATCAGATGAAAGCGTTGTTAATACCGTGTCGTACGCCAACTGAAACACTTCCATGACCCCGCTATCGTACTGTAATAAGCAATTTACCAAACTTTCACCTACATGTAGAAAATCATAGCTGCGGCAAGATCGACGAAAAATCATCTATCGTCCTACTTTTCCCTCACTGCACGGGGCTCGGGGACGATTTCAATGTTTGCTACATTTTGTGCTATTCTGCAAAAATATATTGAATATGTACCGTTCATAGTTGTTTGTACGTAAATTCATAACGAAAGGTTCATATTACTATCAAATATTATTAATTCATTATCTCAACCTTTTTAATATAATATGCAGTTTATTGATATTTCTTTTCTTTTATTACACCAAACTTGATTAAAAAAGTGAAGAAAACTTTCTCCTTGTTGTATATAAAATCGAACCTTCGTATAGCGAACGGCTCTTTGATGAATTTCTATCTATAACGAAGTATTTAACTTGGCAGTTGCTCCAGAATAAATATTTTTTCCATAAATCAAAGTTTTCGTATTTGTTATCCGGACGTCCGATTGTATTTAAAAAATTTTACAATTGGACTACTCGCCTTATGATTCATGCAATTTGTTATCGCTATCGATTGTCGGGGACGTGGGAGTCATCTACTACTACAAAAACAAAAAAAAATAAAGTGACTGGTTAATCTGGACGATTGTAAGCGATCGATGTTGAGCGTTGAGCGTCCGCGATCTACTTTCTCCGCACGGAACGCGAGTTTTTCCGTTCATTTGGTGAAAACGGCGTCGCTTTGTGGGCGGTGATGACGCGCTTTTCACCCGGAAAATTCCGTAAACAAGTGGGTGTCTTTAGACGCTCTCGCCACCGCTTCTGCCCCCGCGCCCGCGATAGGGGAGTGTGATAAATGACGATCTGCCGGGAGCCGCGCGCAATTCAATCCTGTATTGATCCCTTTCGTTTATCTACACACGTTCACTTTGCGATTGTAGGATTTCGATTCGCTTATTTTACCGTACGAATTGGACCGATGGTATAACAGAGAGGTGATTGCACTAAATTTCTAATCTCTTAACTTGACACCGGATATTTGAGCCATGAGTGTCGAATTTTTGAGAAATATTATGGGGATTTATTTTTATTTATTTATTTATTTATTATTAACAAAAAACTACATTAAGTTACAATCAAACTTAAATATATATGGGTGATTCTTTTTTAAATCAAACAGCTCGCAATTTTTTTTGGAAATGCGTACGGAGATGCACCTTGGTGGAAACGACAGCTCAAACCATCAGCTTCCTGATGCTGTATGCAGTTTTTTTTCAATATGAAGATTGAGGCTGCCCTTAACGAAAATAATGCTCACTCCCATCGAAAAAAATTAATTTCATTTAAAAGCAGTTTGTATTGATAGTGATTTAAAATTTAAAAACTCGGCAACACCATTTTCTGTTTTCGTTGGTAGAATATTTCTTGTCACTTTCTACAATTTCCAATTCCTTATTCAGATTTTCGTATTCTTGTTTTCTTTCCCGTAAATGATTTGGAAATATTTCCCGGGAAGATGAAAAGTGATAAATTATACAGTAAGCAAATGTGGATAAGAAAATTCCAAGTAAACAATAATAAATTCAAGAAAATGAGATAAATTTTGAGAAATTTTTATTGCCTTGCTCGTCATTTTAGATGTTTTCAAATCTTTAGAATTTTCAATGTTTTGTCAGAATTTTTTGAGTTTCTCTTTTTTTTTCAAAAATTCTCGTATATGTAATTGAAGTCAGAATTCAAATATAAAGCAAGCAGTGATTTAGAAAATTTTAGAGAATTTTCTTGTTTGGAATGTGATATTTCAGATATTCAATAGCAATTCTTTGAAAAATTCGAAAGAAAATGATGCAGATTCCAAAAAGCATACTTAAAATTTGGGAGAATATCTAATTTTCTGTTCTGTTATTTGAAATCTTGTTAGATTTGAGATTTCTGTTTTGAAGTTTGCAAATTAGGTTATTGAGATCCGAAGTTTAGGTTTGTTGAAGCTTGAAATTTTATTACTCCATGTTCCAATTTCTTTTTTCTTACGGTTTTTAAGTTTGAAATTTCATCGTTTCAGGATCGAAATGAATTTAGTAATTATCGGTGCCACTGGTGATGAACTATTAGAACATATATATATGGGTGATTCTTTTTCAAATCAAACAGACGCTCGCAATTTTTTTTGGAAATGCGTACAGAGATTCACCTTGGTGGAAAAGACAGTTCCAACCTTCAGCTTCCTCATGCTGTATGCTGTTTTTTTTCAATATGAGGATTGAGGCTGCCCTCACCGAAAATAATGCTCACTCCCATCGAAAAAAATCAATTATCATCAATTTAAGTGACTTATTCCTGAGGTTATCATCTTTGGGGGTAACGATTCGTATTCTACATGAAAAAACAAAGAAATTCTCTTATTACAACTTTTTTCAAAAAGCTCTCATTCCGTGCGGAAATTGAGCGAGAAGAATTTCCGAATTTTCAACTTTTAAGGGGCTGAAACTCGTTTTTGGGGTAGGATAACAAAAAAAAATATAAGAAAAAAAGTGTTTATTTTTTCGAATTAAACACAAATTTTTTATCTACAGCGGCAAATTTTATTAAAAACATAATTGGAATTTCAGAACAAATGGTAAAATTGGGAAAAATCACTTGGGTTTCAAAAAGGATGCAAAGTCGTGTTCCTTATTCACAAGAATGGGGCGTCAAAAATGTAACGTGCAAAAATAATATTTTTCTTCGATGCCAGATGAATCTGACAAGCAACATCGCGGAATTTTGCTTTGGCAAGATTTTTTTTCGTTTTACCGTTTTTCATTTTATAAAGTATAATAAACATGATCTAAAAAAACAGTCTTAGCATATCTTTGAATTACAACAACAATGTTTGAACCATAATAAACACTCCAACATCAATTTGACCATTTTTTCCGAAATTCCAATTATGTTTTTAATAAAATTTGCCGCTGGAGATACAAAATTTGTGTTTAATTCGAAAAAATGAATACTTTTTCTCTTATGTTTTTTTGTTATCCTACCCCAGAAACGAGTTTCAGGCCCTTAAAGATTAAAAATTCGGAAATTCTTCTCCCGTAATTTCCGCACGGAATGAGAGATTTTTGTAAAAAGTTGGAATAAGAAAATTTCTTCGTTTTTTCATGTAGAATACGAATCTTTACTCCCAAAGATGACAACCTCAGAAATAAGTCACTTAAATTGAGGCTAATTGATTTTTTTCGATGGTGTGAGCATTATTTTCGGTAAGGGCAGCCTCAATCCTCATATTAAAAAAAAAACAGCATACAGCATGAGGAAGCTGAAGGTTTGAGCTGTCGTTTCCACCAAGGTGCATCTTCGTACGCATTTCCAAAAAAAATTGCGAGCGTCTGTTTGATTTGAACAAGAATCACCCATAGATATCTGACGAACTCGCAGCCTATAAAGGTGATCTAAGTCACCTGCACATAGAATTGGTTTCACTTACAA
Organism: Novius pumilus; assembly: GCA_020654155.1. Lineage (NCBI taxonomy): Eukaryota > Metazoa > Arthropoda > Insecta > Coleoptera > Coccinellidae > Novius > Novius pumilus. Next base: position 7,647,224 of record JAIFOV010000472.1, read on the forward strand.
ACTATAGACCTTATTTATCAAAAATCTCAAAATCTAGTTACATTTGTAGTTTCACTCTCAAAGTGTAATTTCAACTTAAGATTTCCCATCCCCTTTAACAATAAGTATTATTTTTATTCTTTTCTGATGTATTTGATTATAAAGGATTAATAAAGATTCAGTAATTCAAACAATCTATTATCGACGCGAAATCATTATGCATTCATAACAGTTTACCACCAAAAATTCATAAAGACAACATACCTCTTAGAACTATTGTTTCATATTCACAATCTCCTTTCTACAGTCTATCAAAACATTTATCCAAGATTCTTTCTAACACCATAAACAAAAATCAATATTACACGACAAATTTTTTCACACTCAAAAACTTGACAAATTAATTATTCCTTCAAATCATAAACTTTTCTCATTAGACGACACATCATTATACACAAACATTCCCACATCTGTAATACGAAATAAAATTGAAGAAAATTGGCAACCGATCTCAGCACATACTTTTATTCCAAAAAAAGATTTCATTGAAACAGTTTAATTAACTTTAGGATCCTGTTATTTTCAATTTGGTGAAAAATTTTATCAACAAACATTTGGTGTGACAATGGGATCCCCCATTTCCAGCACAATAGCTCAACTTGTAATGGAAAATTTGGAAAAAAAAAATACTAAAAAATCATATTAATGAAATAACCATTTTCAAAAGGTACGTTGATGATTGTCTTATTATCACTTCTGAAGATAAAATACAAACGATATTAAATAATCTCAATAATTTCGATGAGAAAATTAAATTCACTTTCGAAACTGAATCGAAAAATTGCTTAAATTTCTTGGATATGACCATTATTAAAGACGGAAATAAACTGACAAGAAAATGGTTTAGGAAGGAAACTAATACAAATAGGATTCTCGATTTTAACACAACACATCGCATAAAACAAAAAAATCATAATAAACTATATAGACAGATCAATCAAACTAATCTCACCAATTCACAGACCCGCTATTCTACACTCCATAAAATCATTACTTTTAAAAAATAATTATCCCACATCATTCGTAAACAAAATCATGAAAGAACTTATACACAAACTATACAACAAGTTAAATACAAATACCGAGAAAAAAGAAGATAATTCAACATATAACCCAATCCCATACATACGAAACCTTTCTGCAAAAATTACCAACATTTTCAAACCTTATCCAAATTTCAGAACAGCACATAAACCACACATTCAAATAAAACAACTTTTTACGAAATTAAAATCGGAAACACTAAAAAATGATAAATCTAACATCGTATACCAAATTTCATGTAAAGATTGTAACGGAGTTTATATTGGACAGACAAAACAAAAATTGAAAGAAAGAATAAAAGGTCATAAATACTCTAAAGTACAAACAGCATTACATAAACATGAACAAATCTTAAAACATGCATTTGATTTTAACACAGTGAAAATTCTAGATTAAAAAAAAAAACAGAAAAGCAAGAGAATTTCTTGAAACGCTTCATATCAAAAGAAACTCTGAAGCAATTAATGACAGAACAGATATTCGAAATTTGAATCAAATATACTCAACTGTGTTCTGAACAAATAATTTATATCAAGTCTCCACCTTTTTGTTATTCATTTGTCAGATTATTGTTACTAAGAAAACTTATTATAACAACATTGTCAACTATTTAAATTGTCATATCTTGAAAAAGGGTTCTATCCGAAACGTCGATAATATATTGTTTGAATTATTGAATCTTTATTAACCCTTTATAATCAAATACATCAAGAAAGAATAAGTATTATTATATAATTATATTTCAAACCCAATCTTCTAATCCAGATTTAATTAATTTGTTTTTGTTAAATTTAATACTTTCAATTCATTTGGTAAAGCATTATTAAACTTAATTGCAACATATTGACTAAATTATCAGTTAAAATTTTATGTTTACCAAAAAAAAAACATATTTTTATTTCTTGTTATACTATTTGATGTTTCATATTTAAGTTTCAACTCACCATAATATAAATAATAAATTCTATGATATGAGATTTTTTAATGCCTAGTGGTGGCAGTAGAGTTTTATTTTTTTCAAAACAGTCTATTGTACTCTTTCCTGTCAATTTAGTAACGAGTTTATTGTATTACTCCCATCGCAGGCTACAATGCCATAAGTGACAACACTATGAAATAACGCACGATATATCATTAATAATTGCTTAGAGTTCATTATTTTATCTTATTAAAAATGTATAGTAGATATCTTGTTTTCTTCTTAACGCATTGCCCATCAATAGTTATTCCTAATTTGGTTTTGTACACTCGCCGTATCGCGTTTCCATTGATAGAACTATCTAGTCTGTTGGGTACACTGCCTCGCTATGCTCAAGAAGCTTTAAAAACTGTTTTAGCTATATTTAAAGACAGCTTATTGATCGCCAACCAAACTTGTATCAGGTGTAGGCACTTATTCATATAAACTTTTACTTGTGTTCATGATTTTGCTTTACTTTGCTATACGATTATATCCTCTCAAAAAATATTTAATAGATCATCGGTTTAAACTGTAGAAAGTAGTGGTCCCAATATGGTTCCTTGAGGCACCTCCAAATTCACAGGCCAGGGCAAGCGCTTGAAATTATTGATCTTAACTACTTGCGTTCTATTTCTTAAATATGAAGTTAGTAATAGTAAATTCTTATTCCATAATCATCAAGTTTGCGTAAAAGTATTTCATGATCAACTGTGTCAAAGGCTTTTGAAAAATCCAAGAAAGTCGCAATTGTTGGTACATTGGTAGAAATGTAGAGGCTAATGCATCGTTAGTACTTTTGCTTTTCAAGAAACCGTATTGCATTTTAGATATAAATTTTTGCGGTTTTAGAAAAACAGATTATCTTCGATGGATTATTTTTTCGAATATTTTAGCCATGTTTGATATCAGAAGATAGGTCTATAGTAGTTTACGTTTGTCCCTGATTTATATACTGGTACAATCTCAGCACTTTTAAAAGACAACTTTTTCAATTGACAAGTTGAAAATATATTGTAGAGGGTTAAATAGTTTGTATTTTATATGTTTCAGTGTTTCGATATTTATACCGTCAACTCCTCCTGCTTTTACAGTCATGCTCAAAACAATCTTTACCATTTCTTCTGGATTGGATGTAAGAAAACGGAAGTACTGTGTTCATTTACAAATTAAGTTGTCTGCAACCTAGTGATTTTGCTTGCAAGCGATGGTCTAATATTACAGAAAAACTCATTAAAACAATCTACCATATTATCAATTTTTGTTTCATTGTCATCTATTATGTATTTTGGAAAATTATCGTTGTTATTGTTTTGTTTTATTTATGTTATTTTTTATCAGCTGCCACAACTTTTTAATGTCCTTTTCCAGCGTACACATCATTTTTCTTTTTTTGAACATGATTTCATTATTGCTGCAGTGACTCCGTTTGCCTCTTTTCTAGTGTTTTTTAATTGTAAAGCACTCTTCATCATTGTGATCAAGAATACCGAGACTTCTGTTGGATCATCATGCAGGTAGATTTCACTGCAATTCCTGGTACCGCACTCATACACCAATTGACAAAAGTTAGTGAAAGAATTCTGCACCATTTTAGGACTTGTGGTTTTATCAATTTTATACTTAAGGAAAAATGGCAGATGATCCTTGAGAACATCCATACACTTAGCTGTTTTATATTCTTGAATGCTAGATTTAATAAAAATATTATCGATACACGTTCCTTTGGATAAATCATTTTCATTTGGTCATTTCAACAAAAAAAGGTAAATAATCCATTTCCAAAAAGTTGTTAATAGAATCATCCACTATTGCAGAATCATCCAGGAGATAAATATATAAATTTAAAATTATTTATTTCCTCCACAGTTGCGTGTTGATATTTACTTACATATAGCTAATCGTAATTACTTTTTATCCGATAAATTATTTCGAGTATAGTGTGTAGATTTGCACTAAACTATTCTTTCACAGTCGCTTCATCGATTCTTTGAATGTCATGGGTTGAAGGTATCGTGCATTGCGCGCGGTTGTTTGCTTCGCAAGGATTTTTTGTGCTTCAGTTTATTATGGAAAGAAAATTAATCGTTCTGAAATGTTAACCCTTTTTGGCTAGTCTGTTAGTGAAAAGTTTACTATAAAATGGTTTTTTACGTATGATAATGATGACAAATAAACAAATAAAAAAAGTGTTTTTATTCTCTATGAAACATTAATAAATTGTTTATTGCAAAAGAAGCATTCACGATTTGGGTTATGGGATGATTTACAATCATAGACCGATGACGCGGATGGCACAAACGAAAGATTCAATTTTTCTGATTGCAATGTATTATTGAACCACATCTTGACCAAGTAATTAAACAATTATTTGCTATTTGCTATTGCCGTATCTGTCAATTTGACAAAATATAGTGCGCAATCACTTTTATATATGCAGTAGTAATAAGAGTTTTTAATATGACATAATGATGAGTGACGACAAATTACATCCCAGATTTATAACCATCAGGTAACTATTACGACTATCCTCAAAAACCGTAAGAAACATTTGATTTTTTATTATACGAAATTCTCGCTATTGAAGTTGAACAAATGCTGAAATTTACCAGAAATATAATATAAATGTATCCATCCGTTGTTTTTGTGTAAAAATATTGAAATTCATAAATAACGGAGCAGTTAACCAAAAAAAAAATTTAATATGCCGACGCCATATAACTCAAGGGAAGAAAAACATTTGCAACCGCATGGATTGCATGCAAATACGCATTTACACAATTTACCGGCACTTTTGTTGAGCAGCTCTAGCTGCACGACAAACATCGTCGCATCTGTATAGAAATCTCATTAAAAGTACCGTTTAGTTGCACCGGGTTAATCTGGCCATTATTCTAGTATGTATAATACTGTTAAACGGAAGTCTTATTTCGCTGGGCGGTTGCGAAATTTTGCTCCGTCATTCGTCATGCTGATAGTTTTTTTATTTCTGCTCGAAGGAAATTTAAAAATAACGTTTCAAAGTCGACGCCTTCTTACGCATTCGGAACGTGCGTCATTGGCTGGCTTTATGCATTTCCTCTGGATCACGTGGGCGTCAAATTGGACTTTTCTATGGTGAACTCGGACTGGCACTGCCATCTGCCGCCGGTAAACGCTACGACTAGACGTGAAGGTTACGTTTACGTTGTTGTTGCGGTCGTAGTGTCGATTTTCGCTTCGATTTCATCGTGCACCAGCTTGTGTCACCGTTAAATTTAGATCGAGATTAAATTGTTTCGCAACGCGCCGTTCAACTTTTACATACGAAAAAGAGTGTAATTGTAGATAAGAAAATTTCCGACGAAGCAAAAATTGTCCTCCCCGGCGGGGAATCGAACCCCGGTCTCCCGCGTGACAGGCGGGGATACTGACCACTATACTACCGAGGACTCATGCTAGAACAACCCAAAAACTGGGTTACACGACGAATAAATGATAAACAAAAACAAAACATCAATTTCGTACATTTTTCAGAAAGAAGGTTTGAATGCAATTCTTTGGTATCAGTAGCGATGTCTTTTTTTTTTGATAGAATTCGAAGAAAATATTTCTTACTTTTCTTTTACTAAGGCGGAATTCATTATAATTTAACCGATTATATACATTTCTTATTAAAAATCTGTCTAATCGTTGTTCATAGGCGGATTGGGGTGGGGGCACGGGGCGCATACCCCTCCTTCCCTCCAAATTCTAGTATCTAGAGAGAGCGAAACTTTGGCCCGATGGAGCCTATGTATCACTTTATTTTTTACCCAAGAATCAGACGAAGACCACCACTCAATAGTAAATTCAGTCGGAAAAAACAATAATATACAAACGATGGAGAAACTTCAAGTGAGTAAAAAAATGGACGTCATTTCTCCTTGTTACACGTTAATGTGCGTAGCATCCTTCATCTTAGCACAAAAGCGCCAGTATTTCCTTTGTATATCCTTTGTTTCTCTGAACACTGGTTAACACAAACTGAGGCGGGGGTGTTTACATTGGAGGGCTACGAATTGGGCTCTATCTATACGAGATCAATGACGACCGGTGGAGGAACTGCAATTTATGTCAGGAATATAGATTTCACGCCATTGGACATACCGGCCTCGTTCTTAATTGATGGTGTATGTGAAGTGTCAGCAATTAGATTGGTCTCATATGACCTGATTATTATGTGTGTATACCGCAAACCAGATGGTGATTTTGATGTATTTCTAAATTGCATGGATGGTATTTTTAACCATTTTAGTTTGAATTGTAGAGTCATTTGTTGCGGGGATTTTAATGTCAGATTTAATATTTCTGACCCAAAAGCTAAAGAGTTTTGCAACTTGGTGAGCACATTCGGATTCGAGCAGAAAATTCATGAGCCTACCAGACTGAATAACTGTTTGCAAATTTTGAAGCTGAGGAAATGAAATCTATGGTTCTTGGAGCAGAGGTTTCGGACCATGATGCGCAGGAGGTCAGCATGAGTTTCCCAGGGCCATCGGGCTGTACCTCTGCGAGTAGGTCGCGCCCCATTACTGAAGCGGGCTTCAATAAGATGTATAATGCTCTTGCTGGGATGAATTGGGACTGGGTGAGTGACAGTGGTATGGATGGCAACGAAGCCTTTTCTAAATTTCATGACATTTTCTTTGAAACTTTCAAGTCATCTTTTCCTGAAAAACCTTATCGTTTTCAATATTATACGGGACGTAACAACTGGTTCTCTAATGAACTCCGTGGAATGCGTGAAAGATTACACCTAGTCGATGACTCATAGAAACACTTTCAATTTGAAAATCTTAGAATTGCACGCAATACTTTGAGACTTATCTACCGGTCAGAGTTGAAAAAGGCAAGAATTAATCATAATGATATGCTCATTACACAGTCAAGTAATACATATAAGTAAAACCTCATGGGGCATCATAAATAGTAGGAGAGGTTCCAAAAATACTCATCCTGATAGGTCCATTGGGGTTGATGCTTTCAATGTCTACTTTACATCTATACCGGGGAAGCTTATTGAGGGTATTTCAACAAATTTTAAAACTACTCTGAAACCTGTTTATCCGATTTTGCCAGATTCTCTTAAATTTAGTTTTTCACAGGTTTCATTCATTCGGGTAAGGGATGCGGTGCGAGAGTTGAAAAACTCAAGGTCCACAGATTACTATGGATTCTCAGTAAATGTTCTGAAAAGGAATATAGACGTTATTCTGTATCCTCTCACTCTGTTGATCAATAGATGTATTGATGATGGAGTGTTCCCTGGTTGCTTGAAGGTTTCAAGGGTGGTGCCTGTTTTTAAGTCTGGTGACAGGAAGATGACTTCTAATTACAGACCCATATCACTGGTGCTTTTATTTTCTAAATTAATTGAGAAGCTTCTATGTAGCCAGATGGTTGACTATTTTGAACTGAACTACTTATTTTCCAACTCGCAGTATGGCTTTAGGAAAGATAGAAGTACTTGTCAGGCTGTCAGTAACTTTATCAATAGTACACTTGAGTGTTTTGAGCTGGGTCATCACTCTTTTTCTGTGTTTCTTGACCTTAGTAAAGCCTTTTACTGTGTTTCTCGTGGCACTCTCGTCAGTAAGCTTGGGATTTATGGTTTTAACCCTCGTAGTATCAATCTCATAGAGTCTTTCCTCACTGGGAGGTCGCAGGCTGGCTCCGGTAGACAAAATGTTGAACATGGTGTACCCCAGGGTTCTACCCTGGGACCCATCCTTTTTTTAATCTATATTAATGATTTTCCCGGGAGCTTGCCGTCTGGGAAGGCATCTTGCGATCCTTTCAACTTAACAAAATCGATGTTTGCAGATGATGTTGTTTTTTCTGTGAGTGGGGGTGATCTTGAGCTTCTGGAGGGGGTGTCGCGGGAGGTGCAGGACCGAGCAAATGACTGGTTTCAACTGAACAAGCTGAGAATGAATGTGGACTAAACCCAAATAATGAATTTCACTCTCAAAAGAAATCCTGAATTGTATAGTATCCATGCCATGAAATTCCTTGGTGTTCATTGTGATTCAAGCCTGACATTGGGTGCGCATGCTGATTCCTTGCAGCAAAAATTAGCCGAAACATATTTGTTCTGCGAAGCCTTTCTAACACGGTTTCATCTCATGTTCTCAGAACTGCGTATTTTGCATTAATTGAATCTCAGCTGGGCTATTGTGTTACTGTTTGGGGCAACTGCTCGGGTCGGAGTCTACTCTTCAGGTTGCAACGTAGGGCCGTCAGAATTGTAGGTAATTTGAATTATCGTGCATGCTGCAAACGCATTTACAGGGAACAAAGCATTTTGACTTTTCCCTCTCTATTTATAATGAACTGTTTAATGTATATTCACAAAAACATTGAAAATTGTAATAGAAATTCCACCTTTCATTATTACAATACCAAAAACAGAGATAACTTAAAACCAGAAGCATACAGACTCCACAAATCTAAAAATGGCACTAACTATCTAGCCTTTAAATTTTTCAATAAATTACCCATTAGTACTAGACAATTGCCCCTCAAAAATTCAAAAAGTGGGTAAAAAGTACTTTAATTGATTGTGTTCTGTATGATATTAATGATTATTTCTTGATAGATTTCTGTAAATATGGTATTAGCTAAGTAGGCATTTATCTATTCTATTCTATTTTGCTCTTGTTTTAATTCTAGTCTTTAACTTTATAAATTTTAATTTATCACTTTAACCTTGTAATTGTCTTAACTTCGTAGTTGTTTTGTGTATGTGCATTGAAGTCCCCTGACAAGTGTAAACAAGTATTGTATGAGCACGAAAAAAACAAACAAATTCGAAGAGATTTTCTCGTTTCAGTAATGAGGACTTTTTTACTGCAGAAAAAATTTTGGATCCCCTTTGTCGTTGTTCATTTCAAACATCCATTTTTTTCATAAAAACGATCTATTTTTCCTAGTAGGCCAGATTTGGAAAAGAAAAGTTTTCTATTCAAGGTAGGCTTGAATATAGTTCAACAAAAAATGTTCTTTAATTTGGCATTGTGTCTGTTATACCGAGCGTTGCGCCGAACACTCTTAGGAGTTGGCAACGGAGATCGTCTTCGTATATGGAAGTTTTTCGAATATACATATGCGACCGTTAGGAATTATATATTCTGTAAGTTTGGAAAATTGGCGAAAAACGAACTAATGACGTCTTGGTTTTTAGATCGTAGGAATGACCCGTTGGATCTATTAGTCTTCTTTTTTTTGTATTTTTCTACCTTTCTCCCCGACTAGAAGTGGTTGATATTGAAAAATAAATACTTATTGAAAAGAGATGTGATCATTTAAAACTTCTCAGTTAGACAGAAACGTCAAACGTGAAAGACTCCAGCAGAATAAAAACAAGCGGAAGTCGGTATGTGGATCAAAGATAATGTGAATTTGCTACGCCATGACTCCAACAATTCACGAAAAATTATGACGTCTTGTGCAATATTATATGACGGCTACTTGCGTAATTTTAAGTAAACATCGTTCATATTAATAATAATTAGATTAAAAATTCAATGGAAAAAATACTTCCGAATATATTGAAAATATATAATATATATAATATAATAAGTATGCAAATCATAAAGAAAACAGTTCGTGTTCGCTGCTATTTATAATTTGTTTCATGGAATTACAATTCTTCTCGTTATCGATTTTATTATATTATGAGATCAGATTTCTGGGATTTTGCCGACCTCTACGTAAACATCCGAGTGCTAAGTGATTATTAGACGTCCCATATCCTGTTTCATTATTCATAATTTTCGTTCTCTATTGTATATGTCTTTTTTTTAATAAATTAAAAATTATATTGAAAGTCACAATATGAGTAACAAGTATTTATTTATCTGATTTAGACGACTCCCGAGGTCACATGAATTTGTAACGTGTGAATAATAACAACCATTCAAAAAGATAACGCAGTATTAGTCCAGTCAATAGAGGAACGTACCAGTGCTAAATAAAAAAAAATTAATTACAGGTAGCGACCTAGTGAAAGTTGTTGGGGGTAGTGAGTATAATATGAGGTTTCCATAAGGACTGCTATCGAGCGTCCTAGGGGGTGGGGGTGCAGTTCAAAGTTTCAAAATCACACGTTTTCGCTTCTAAATTTTGAACTATTGATTTTATTGAAAATGTCTTCGAAGCATTCCATTTGAATTAGGTTTTGTTCAATTTGGGCGAACGGTTAACAAGAAAACTGCAAAAAACTGCTCAAAACGGCGTTTTTTGCAAACGTGATATTTACGACGCCAATTTTTTTTTGAAATTTTTTATCATCTCAAAATGAAGCTCTTATAGCATCAAATTAAACTACATGGAAACAAAAATTATTACATTCATCATTCACGAGATATAGTAATTTGTTTATAAAAAAACTGCCTTTTTCACAGGGAAACGTGCTAGTTGTCCGCAATATTTTTCCATTTTTTTAGACGTAATACGATCCCAAAATGTTTTTCAGAAAATATCCTGTTTCATTATTCATAATCAGTTGTTAGATTTCAGTTCTCTGAAAGACAACCCTTGATATTTGTATATGTCGCAATTGACTACTGTTTAGGACACATTTTGAGATAATCTTGAGTCTAAAGCAATTACGGGGAGATTTTTAATTTGAATAATATGATCAGTGACAAATAATGTATATTCTTTATGATATTTTTCGAAAAGCAATGAAATTCATTCAAATCAAATGTTCGAGATTCAATCATTCTGCGAACATCTCGAAAGACTTCTGTGCCAACTGATTACTCTTTGCGATACTGCAAGTCGAATTTATTTAGCTCAGTTTGAATCATAACAACCAGTATCGCTAAAAGATAAATCAGTATTAGTCCAGTCAATAGAGGAACGTACCAGTGCTAAATAAAAAAAAATTAATTACAGGTAGCGACCTAGTGAAAGTTGTTGGGGGTAGTGAGTATAATATGAGGTTTCCATAAGGACTGCTATCGAGCGTCCTAGGGGGTGGGGGTGCAGTTCAAAGTTTCAAAATCACACGTTTTCGCTTCTAAATTTTGAACTATTGATTTTATTGAAAATGTCTTCGAAGCATTCCATTTGAATTAGGTTTTGTTCAATTTGGGCGAACGGTTAACAAGAAAACTGCAAAAAACTGCTCAAAACGGCGTTTTTTGCAAACGTGATATTTACGACGCCAATTTTTTTTTGAAATTTTTTATCATCTCAAAATGAAGCTCTTATAGCATCAAATTAAACTACATGGAAACAAAAATTATTACATTCATCATTCACGAGATATAGTAATTTGTTTATAAAAAAACTGCCTTTTTCACAGGGAAACGTGCTAGTTGTCCGCAATATTTTTCCATTTTTTTTTATTGAGTATTATAAAAGAAGACCTATATTTTATTCTACTGAAAAGTTTCAGACTATAAAATGCGGAAAATACTACTTTTCATAACATGGAAGAAAAGGTACCTTTTTTTCCATAAACAAATTGCCTCGGGCGGTTTATTTTGATATTCAGAGGTTCCATTTTCTCGCGAATGAAAAAAGTTATTGAAATAAAGAATTTGACCCTTCAAGAAATCTTCTACGACCTTTTGAACGCCACTTGCATTTTTTTTAAAGAAACATCACGGTGGCTTTATAAATAGAAATGTAGGAATTAATTCGAGTTCATACTTTTCGTAACGAATATTATTTTATCATTTTCAAAGAAAAGTAAAAATATGCCTGTTCTTGATTCAAATAAACAGGTGACAATTTGATTCGATTAAGTTGCATACTCATTTGCAATCCTAATGGAGAGGGATTCTATTCCGTCCCGTCGACGTAGTCGGCACTTTGCTTTGAAACTCGAGTGGGTTGTTGTTTGTAATTTTGGATTAACTTTTTCAAAACAATCGCTCGAAGATTATGAAGGCAGTCACGACTACGATACGCGCCGAACTGCTATTCCCTCCAAGACCCCATCGACCGCAAGACGAGAATGCAACGACCCGTCCACATTATCATCTTTTTTCTTCAACAAACACATGGATTATTTCATATTCCCCTAAAGCACCATCAAATATAATTCATTACGAAAAGTATGAACTCGAATTAATTCCTAAATTTTTATTTATAAAGCCACTGTCACGTTTTTAAAAAAAAATGCAACTGGCGTTCAAAAGCTCGTAGAAGATTTCTTGAAGGGTCAAATTCTTTATTTCAATAACTATTTTCATTCGCGAGAAAATGGAACCTCTGAATATCAAAATAAACCGCCCGAGGCAATTTGTTTATGGAAAAAAAGTACCTCTTTTTCCATGTTATGAAAAGTAGTCTTTTCCGCATTTTCTAGTCTGAAACTTTTCAGTAGAGTAAAATATAGGTCTTCTTCTATAATACTCAATAAAAAAAAATGGAAAAATATTGCGGACAACTAGCACGTTTCCCTGTGAAAAAGGCAGTTTTTTATAAACAAATTACTATATCTCATGAATGATGAATGTAATAATTTTTGTTTCCATGTAGTTTAATTTGATGCTATAAGAGCTTCATTTTGAGAAGATAAAAAATTTCAAAAAAAAATTGGCGTCGTAAATATCACGTTTGCAAAAAACGCCTGTTTTGAGCAGTTTTTTGCAGTTTTCTTGTTAACCATTCGCCTAAATTGAACAAAACCTAATTCAAATGGAAGGTATTCTTAGTATCTAAAACATTTGTTCGAAGACATTTTCAATAAAATCAATAGTTCAAAATTTAGAAGCGAAAACGTGTGATTTCGAAACTTTGAACTGCACCCCCACCCCCTAGGACGCTCGATAGCAGTCCTTATGGAAACCTCATATTATACTCACTACCCCCAACAACTTCCACTAGGTCGCTACCTGTAATTAGTTTTTTCCATGAAATTTCTCTATTGACTGGACTATATGGTGATTCCCCATTTTGAATGCTCATTTATCCACGTTTAGTACCGCATTTCACGTGCCGCTTATAATTATAATAATAATAGTTACAATGCCTGTTCCCTATCGAAATGACACAGAAACGCGTCTCGGTAATAATAAAAGAATTAGTTAAACAGAAAATTTTAACAATTTTAACATCGTGGGACAAGGATTAAAATTAACCATGGCAAGCTGAAATTTGCAGGTGACAATTGCAGAATCCATATGAAACGTGCCCGAGGAAAAATCAGTTTTCACGGAAACAATGGGATATTCAAATTTGGGAGCAAGGAACCTAATTAAAATTTTACCTCTAGTGGAAATAAATATTATTGCAAGTGGATAACTAAGAACTAAAAAAACTAAAAAAAGTCACAGTAACATTTTTTTTTGCTTTTTAGTGTTGATTAAGAAACATTTGAATTTTGAGTAAAAGATTCATATATATGTCTTGAAATAGTTGGTAGTGTATTTTTTGTAAATGTTGAACATGAGATTTGTAATGAAATAAACGAACGATTTTATTAATAAAAATCATCTTATTGTTGTTTGCTATAAAATTTATATTCTATAACATGTAGAGCAGTACTAGGATATACTTTATAAAACACCAAGATGTCTACTTAAGCAGACCAACAGAAGAGTATGCAGAATAACTACAACTTTCAAAAACAGCATACATTTAATTGAAATACAGCTGTTTGCTAATATTCACGTAATATGAAAAAAAAAACAATACAATATTCACACTGGTACATTAACTTTATTAAATGTACATTTTCCAGATAATTACTTGGGCATTTAGAGTATGTTTTCAATGCAACCTTTGTCGTATGCACATTATTTTACTTAAAATTATGCACAGCATCATGTCTAAATTCAACAAATAAGCTCTTTCAGTAATTTCAACAAAATAATTGTACTCACTGGAATATCACAGGTTGCATTATACATCTCTTTGTTGTTCTATTATTGACACATTAATTTATTGCTTGAAATAAATAAAAGAGGCCATAAATACAGAGAAATTATGATGCATTAGATTTCTTTTCCATTTCACTAATTTCGTCGGGTTGATCACCAATTGGATCGGGCGTTTCTAAGAAAAACAATGGTTGCACTTCATGTCCACCCAGGCTGAAAGAACTCTTCATTCTGTGTATAGCTGTATTACGTTCTGCTGGTATTAAGCGAAAAAGGCTCCCAAAAACTATATGTTGTACTACAGGGAATTTTGCTAATACCTGCAACATGAAAATCGTACATAAAAGTTTCTTTTTTTGACGCCGATCAATTTCACCTCAGCTTTATACATTTTCACAAGACCTCCATTCACCTTACTCCAAGTCGGTACACCACTGACATTCCACAATTGATTGGAATGCTCTGAAAATGGCCCAGTTTTCACTCTGTTTATGTACTTTATGCATGACATAAACATGTATTCATTTGCATGTTCATCAACAGCAGCGCTCTTTAAAATAGATGCTGGTTCGAGAAGAGGATGACCCATTAATTGTGCACTTCCCCATATAAATGGGACAAATTGATAATCATCAAGACTCCAAACACCATGACTGCCAGCAGGCTCCATTCTGTACGTTTGCTGCAATTTTCTGCAAATCTCTAAGTACCTTAAAAAATTTTTACATCAGTAATATAGGAAATGTGGAGGAAAAACTCTAACTTTGTGAAAATTTTGCACCCAGTAGCAGCTTTATCATGATTTACTAGAAATCCAATTTTGTACAAGCAGCACAGAAACATAACAAAGGAAATCTCATGACCTGTACCATAATCAATTCTCGTAACATTTCCAAAACTCTCCTCTAGATAAGGTAATAATTCTGGTATTGATATATGTATATCCTCTGGCAACACACGTTGCAGCATATCAACCATATTCTAGAACAACACTGTTAGTACTATGACTTGCAATACGTTTACAGCTTACTTCTTTCAACTTCCTATGGAATGTTCTGAAAGCAGAATTTCCAAATCTTTGTGGTTGTTCAACTGGTGGACTTTCATCTATAAGTTTGTCTATATCATTCAACATAGCATAAAGCTTAACAATTTGTTCTGACCAGTTTTTACTTCCTTCAGAATTAGATTTGCCTTCAACGGCTTGATTTATAGCCTGTATAAAACCCAAATATTCCAAGTAGGCTTCAGAATGTTCCCACAAGGGCATTTCGTTTGGAGATCTGATCATTTTTATTGGTACTTGGTATACATGATCTGGCGACACTACAAAATATAATTCATGCAATCAAAACAATGTATGAGGTAGTTTAAACGAGTACTGACCTACGCAATTTGTACCTGTTAAAATTTTCGGAGGTAGTCGACTCATTTTGTATATTTGGATAAAAAGCAAAATTTTTTTAGAAATGTCACTTGAGCTGATGTTTTAGGAGTTATGGAAACGGTCTGTACAGAACGATAAATTTTTCTTCATAATCTGATTTTTATCAAGTAAGCAGACATAACGACGACTTTCATCAAGACTATATGAAACACAGAGCTCAAACGTCACTCCCACTCTTTTCAGGTAAAAAAAAACATATAACCCACAAACGATCACAGAGGACAATAATTATAGCAGTCACCATTACGCAAATGGAAAACAGTACACTTTTGCGCATAGCGCCGTATGCGCCGAGCTGATGAGACACTATAAGCACAGAATATTTTATTTGTGCATATTTGAATTTACTAATAATTAGTCTAAAACTATGAAGTTTTATGGTTGCTACGGTGGTCAGTTACAATTTATTACCTCAATTGAGAAAAAGTGTTGTGAGGCATTTTCCGTCAAGCTACCAGCAGAAAATGTACCACGTTTGTGGTTTATTATATTTACTTTTTTTTAATTTACTCAATGCTCGTTATACTTGGCATACTTAAAAATTATAATCATCATTCTTTTATTTAAGCGTAAATATTATGTTTTACGGAAACTTCGAAGAAAATTATTTTTGACAGAAATGTTATGCTACAATAGACAGCCTAAGTCTGACGTCACAGTTGTGGGCGGAGCTAGAAAACAGTCCAAACAGTCATTTACCTGTTGTGTTCTGTGCTTGTTTAGTGAGTCTTTGTTTATGTGTGTTAGTTGTTCTGTGTGTGTAACTGTCATACATCCAGCTCAAAACAAGTTAAACAGACATCCAGCATTCTCCGAGTTAATAAAAAAAAATAAGGGACCTCATGAGCATTTTATGCTAAAAAAGCGAACTTTCAAAGTACTACACATTCGTTTTTACTACAGCGAGTGCATTAAATGCCAAAAATGTTGTTAGAAAATGTTGAGGTTATGTTATACATTGCTTTTCTAAGTGAATTTTTCGGTAATAGTTGTTTTTATCTGTAGGGTTATTTTTTTAATTGAATATAATTTGAAGGAGTCCATCTGTCATTACAATGGTAATGTGCTTTGTGATCCTTTGCACGCACTACAGCGAAAAACAACATCGTAAATTTTTTCGCTTTCCAAGAAATCCAGTGGAGAGAAAGAAATGGATTTGTCTTAAAAGGTAATATAGTAACAACATTGACCTCTCTTAGAAAGCTTTATTTAAGGAGAAAAGATAAACCACCGAGTAAAGCTCCATTGACACATATCGGATACAGCAACGATTCGAGAACCACACGAACATCAGACGATGTCATTAGCATACATGAGAATCGGGGGCGTATTCACACTTCAACGGCACGACCCCGTCAGTCAGACGTATGGCAAAAGATCGGATAACTAAGCCACACTTTTCAGTTCCGTGATCGATACGTGTTTTTAGAACTGGTTTCGATATAAAGATTTTGCCGTGCCCTTGCCGTCGGGCAAATCGATCCCTAACGATATTTTCCCTACTCGCAGGGCCTCTTGAAACCAGATACTTGAAAGTGGCCATGTGTTTTCGAAATAGTTCTGGCATCGAATACGATATGAATTGAAAGTTGCCAACCTCGTGCCGATGCCGTATCCGAAATGTGTGCACTAAAAACGACCGACGGCAAGATTCGATATCGTGTTGTTCTCGTGCCGTATCGGATATGTGTGAATGGACCTTAACAATTCAAGAGTTTGCGACTGTCATTTCCTAGACAAAGATAGCAGAAACAGCTGAACCTTGTTTAGTTTCAATATACACAAAAAGTTTACAGCAACATCTCCAGAAAGAAGGTATTGTATTTGTTTAATATATTTATGAAATCATTGGAACATTTTTTTGTTGTTAGAACAAGAACTGTGACCCTGTGAAGGCAGTACCTCGAAATGAGCTTTATGTGAGCTACAACCTGGAACATCGAATGAGGTGGAGCAAGAGATGTTGACGCCAAAAAAAAATATGAAACTTTTAAATCCATCATCTGCTTCACAAGGGGCAGAAAAATATTTCTTGAGGCAGCAGGTGGCTACTTTAACCGAAAGACTAAACAAATTAAGTTTAATATTCAGTTATGAAATGATACGTAATAACGATAGCCGTATACTTATGTATACTGGCATACCGACAAATGAACTTTTCATGGTGTTGTTCAATGAAATGGACAGCCTGAAAGTTACATATTATGCCAAATGGAAAGTTCAAATGATCCCAAAAATTGATCAAATATTAATTACGTTAATGAAACTTAAAAGGAATATGGCATATGAAGATCTGGCTATCAGGTTCAACTTTAGTACAGCTACAGTAACAAATTTTATAATGACATGGATGTATGGCATGCACGAGGTTGAGGGTGCGTTGTAGAAACTCGACTTAACCCAGCGATTACCTGACCAGTGGATTAAGTATGTTTTCGTTACACACTCTTGACTCCTATGATTAAATATGGAAATTGCGTTTATAATTCACCAGAGCTACCAGGAACAACAATATTTGGTGTCTTAATGGTCAACTGCCGAGGACATTAAAGGAAAAGAAAACAAATATTTTGACAGATACAAAATAGGTCAATCAACTTGTAGTTCTTCAGGTCAGTAGTTCATTCAATTTGTAGTTTTGCTTTCTAGTGGTTCATTCGATTTGTAGTTTTGCTTTTTAGTAGTTCATTCGATTTGTAGCTTTGCTTTTTAGTAGTTCATTCGATTTGTAGTTTTGCTTAGGTTGCCAACAATGGAAAACGGAGTAGATCTTTTAAATCATAAATTCAATCTATATTGAGGTTAAGAAAACATTGAAATAATCAAATGTGTTAGTTATATGCAAATGATTTTTGTATAACCGAAAACAAAGCTGCACGAACATCTAGAAATGGTAAATTGCAAACATATGTGAAAACAGATACAAGTAACAAAAAATTTGTTTGCAATAAAATGTTGCTATCTCAAACGGGAGGTGATGAATATTCCCAAATTGAATTCAACGAGACTCATATGACAATCTAGAATGGGCTAGGCGAACAAGCAGCAGACTTGTCTTTCCGTTTTGATAGCAACACAATTTATATTAACGCAATTGAAGTAGTAGAAAACTCCGCCTGTTGTAGGTGTTGGGTGGATTGAGTAGCCCAATAGCTGCTATTGCCGATCCCAAGCCCGGATAAAGGAGGAGGGTTGTAGGGTGAGGCTAGCGACCTACCCTATGTAATCAAAAGAAACACTGCTCACAGAACCCAAGCCAGGCCTCGGAACACAAAGGATTTACTGATGACGAACCAAGCGAGAATAAGGAACACGAGAGGAAACACAAAGATGAGAAGGAAGAGGAAGAGGACACAACTGAGGATAGGATGCTGGAACGTGAGATCTTTTAGTGGAAGAGACCAGGAAATCATTCTAGAACTGCGAAACAAGAAAATAGACATCTGCGCAATCTTCAAGATGAAGAAGAGAGGGAAAGGAACCGAACAGTATGGAGATTACATCCTGATATACTCCGGGAGGCCAAATGAAACTAGAGCGACTTCGGGAGTGGGAGTACTCGTAGATCACAAATATCAAAACATCATCAGTGACATCAAATATCGGAGCGATCGAATACTAAAAATCAGCCTGAAACTGGAGAACCACTTCACATACATAATATCAGCTTATGCACCGCATACCGGAAAGCCAACACAGGAGGCCCTTGACTTCTATGAGCAATTGCAATTAACAGTCGACAAGATACCCAAGCAAGACCAAATTATTATCATGGGAGATATGAACGGGAGAGTAGGTAACGAGGTAATCCAGGAATTAAGAACGTGTTCAACGAAGACATCATAAATGACCGGGGAGAGATGCTCATCGAATTCTGCACCTACAACGAGCTAAGAATCAACAACACATACTTTAGACACAAACCTCAACATAAGATTACCTTCCGTGGGAGCAGGGGTGTAACTTCTACATTAGACTACATCCTTACGAATAGAGCAATTGTACCAGAATAAGTGTTAGGTAGATATTAGATCATTAACATCGGCAAATATAGGGTCTGACCATAATTTGGTGCTAGGCATAATATCTGGAATGAGAAGACCAACAAAAGCGGATAAACAACATGATCCAGTAACAAAGTTCAACATCGAGTCCCTAAAAACAGAGAGCATATATATATCGCCAAAAACAGAAGGCTGGCTTCCAAACGACTCGTAGGGAGACCGCCAAAAAGGTGGAAGGACAGCTGGACCTCAACAACTCAAGAACGAGAGGAGGAAAATGGGTGAAACACGCTAGTAAGCTTTCGTAAAGTAGAAGTAGTAGAATGTAAACAGCCAACGGAAGAAGTAGATACGGGGAAATCTTGTGTGTCGAGAGTAATTCTGTCGGTTGTATACAAAGTGTTTGTTTTTCAGGAGGGACCGGTTCTTCAAGGAATAGACCTCGTAAGAATTTACCGGCAAATGATATCAGGACCAGGATGGAGGATTGAACAAAGAAGAAGGAAAGCGAACAACAACAAAACCAATACTTTGCTGCAGAGAAACATCTTAAAAATGCAGCAAATGCGTGACCAGTATGAAATTGGTATTGAAATGAAAAAAGAGGAACATGAGTAGAAAATGCGACACAATGAGGAAGAGCATCGATTAAAATTAGGAATGTTAATATTTAAATATAATAATAATACTTCAATATAAATATAACAGAATAAATCAGAATGAATTTATTACAAATGTCCCTGATAATGTGTGTTAATTAAATTATTGCGCACAATATTTCATTCAATAAAATGAATATTTGATCACCTTAAATAAACGTCATCAATTTGAACTACTTCTCAGTAGTTTTTTTGACTTGTAGTTTTTCTGCGAATAGTTCAGGTGACCTGTAGTTTTTCCGATGGTAGTTCTTATGTCTTCATAAGAACTATTAAGAGAAAGAACTACTATCGGAAAAACTACAGGTCACCTGAACTATTCGCGGAAAAACTACAAGTCAACAAAACTACAGAGACGCTCTTTTCACTCATATGTTCCTTGTCTGGAATTAAAAAAAAATTTCCACATTTTATCTAACACATACTCTTTTGTGTCCTATGTACCTTGCAACTTTGGCGAAAGTTGGATAAATTTCCGAATTGAATAAAACACATACTCTTTTGACTCCTATGTTCCTGGTACCTCTGTTGAATTTTGCCAAAAATTTTGTTAAAAATTCGACGAAGGTACCAGGAACATAGGAGTCAAAAGAGTATGTTTTCGTTACACACTCTTTTGACTCCTATGTTCCTGGTACCTCTGCCGAATTTTCAACCAATTTTTCTGCAAAATTCAATAGTTCGCCAAAAATTTTGTTGAAAATTCGACGGAGGTACCAGGAACATAGGAGTCAAAAGAGTGTGCAACAAAACATACTCTTTTGACTTCTACGTTCCTGGTACCTCCATCGAATTTTCAACAAATTTTTCGGCGAACTATTGAATTCTGCCGAAAAATTTGTTGAAAATTCGGCAGAGGTACCAGGAACATAGGAGTCAAAAGAGTGTGTAACGAAAACATACTCTTTTGACTCCTATGTTCCTGGTACCTCCGTCGAATTTTCAACAAAATTTTTGGCGAACTATTGAATTTTGCCGAAAAATTTGTTGAAAATTCGACGGAGGTACCAGGAACATAGGAGTCAAAAGAGTGTGTAACGAAAACATACTCTTTTGACTCCTATGTTCCTGGTACCTCCGTCGAATTTTCAACAAAATTTTTGGCGAACTATTGAATTTTGCCGAAAAATTTGTTGAAAATTCGGCAGAGGTACCAGGAACATAGGAGTCAAAAGAGTGTGTAACAAAACATACTCTTTTGACTCCTATGTTCCTGGTACCTCCGTCGAATTTTCAACAAAATTTTTGGCGAACTATTGAATTTTGCCGAAAAATTTGTTGAAAATTCGACAGAGGTACCAGGAACATAGGAGTCAAAAGAGTGTGTAACAAAACATACTCTTTTGACTCCTATGTTCCTGGTACCTCCGTCGAATTTT
Organism: Novius pumilus; assembly: GCA_020654155.1. Taxonomy (NCBI): domain Eukaryota; kingdom Metazoa; phylum Arthropoda; class Insecta; order Coleoptera; family Coccinellidae; genus Novius; species Novius pumilus. The sequence continues at coordinate 7,668,615 of JAIFOV010000472.1, forward strand.
CAACAAAATTTTTGGCGAACTATTGAATTTTGCCGAAAAATTTGTTGAAAATTCGACAGAGGTACCAGGAACATAGGAGTCAAAAGAGTGTGTAACAAAACATACTCTTTTGACTTCTATGTTCCTGGTACCTCCGTCGAATTTTCAACAAAATTTTTGGCGAACTATTGAATTTTGCCGAAAAATTTGTTGAAAATTCGATGGAGGTACCAGGAACGTAGAAGTCAAAAGAGTATGTTTAACGAAACATACTCTTTTGACTTCTATGTTCCTGGTACCTCCGTCGAATTTTCAACAAAATTTTTGGCGAACTATTGAATTTTGCCGAAAAATTTGTTGAAAATTCGACGGAGGTACCAGGAACATAGGAGTCAAAAGAGTGTGTAACGAAAACATCCTTTTTTGACTTCTATGTTCCTGGTACCTCCGTCGAATTTTTAACAAAATTTTTGGCAAAATTCGACGGAGGTACCAGGAACATAGAAGTCGAAGGAGTATGTTTTCGTCACTCTTTTGACTCCTGTGATTAAATTTGGAAATTTCGTCTATAATTCACCAGAGCTACCAGGAACAACAATATTTGCCGTCTTAATGACCAACTGCAGAGGACATTAAAGGAAAAGAAAAAGAAGAATATTTTGACAGATACAGAATAGGTCAATCAGCTTGTAGTTCTCCAGGTCAGTAGTTTATTCAACTCGTAGTTTTGCTTTCTAGTAGTTCATTCGATTTGTAGTTTTGCTTTCTAGTAGTTCAGCCTTAGATTACCGTAATTTAAATGACCCAAATATAAAATACTATTATTATTATTATTACTATATTATAAAATACCAATATTATTAGTCAATGCTAGTACTGAACAACTATGCTAGCATAGTGGTATACTTTTTGTATATTTTATACTCCAAACCATAGAAAAAAAAGAAGAAATTTATGTTAAAAATTATAAAATTAACAAAATACGTAGAACAGTCGTTATTTTACACTTTTTTGGATTATAATCAGTAAAAGTGTTGCAATTAATCTTCTGATTTTTGCTATTACAACTGCAGGAAAGATAACCTCAATTGACTTTGACAACTTGCATTTGTTTATGAATAACACTGTTCTGTGGTAGAGTTGTTTGAATGGGAATCAACACTATAGATTTTTTCTAAATAATGAATTCACGTTGTAGATTGTGTTCAAATATAAACACAGACCTTATTCCAGTTCTCAATAATTCTGATTTACCGTCAAAAATATTTAAGTTATTTCAGATTACAATTACTTTCGAAGATCGTTTGCCGACTTGTGTGTGTAGTTTGTGTTTTAAATTAGTGCAAGATATTTGGTCCTCGTACGTTATAGTACAAAAAGCTCAAGAGCATTTGTTGGAGATCCTCAATAACGTTCGTAAAAACGATGTCAAACCAGATATTTCTATATCAGCTTCACTAAAAATTGAAGATAACGAATTTGGGAACAACCCTGTCGATTTGGTAAAGAATGAAGAGAAGAGGAACTCTAAAAAAGTGAGACTCCATCAGCTTCTTAAGTATTGAATATACTTTAACATTGTATTAAAAAAACATGAATACTACTTATTGATAATTACATATTTTGTTATTTTTTTGACACAATTTATATTTGTTTACAGATAAAACTGAATAGGAAGAAGAGGGAATTATCAGAAATAACACTAATTGAACTAAAAGAAGATGGAAGTTGTGTTCCTAAGACTGAATTGTTTGGTTGGGAGTCTTATCCATGGGTTTGTCAGGACTGTCATCGTATGTGCACATCACCTCAAGAGTTGAGAGATCACCATGCAACTATTCATGAGCAGGCACCAAAATATAGTTGCATCAATTGTAACAAAACTTATACCAAATATTCAACATTTCTCATTCATGTTCGTAACCATCAAACAGAATTAAAGTTCTGCTGCGATGTTTGCTTCAAATGGTATCCAACTATAGAAAATCTTGAGAAACACGAGCATGAACACAAGGAAGAAAATCGTTATGTTTGCCCCACTTGTAGCAAATCTTTTAAAACAAAATCCTCATTCACTATGCACACAAGATCACATCTCCCAGATAATGTAAAAAATCGATATCAGTGTGATTTATGTCCAAAACGGTTTGGGACTAAACCTAATTTGATGGTGCACAAGAGAATCCATTTAGGTGTTAAGGAATACACCTGTGATCAATGCGGAAAAAGTTTTTTCCAAAAAGGAAACTTGGACAATCACTTGTTGACACATACTGCTGAACGACCTTTTTTCTGTTCTATATGTAACAAAACTTTCAAAACACAAATCAGACTTAAGAAACATTTATCTGTGCACTCAGGGTTGAAGCCACATAAATGTGACGTGTGTGGTAAACAATTTCGAGAGCGAGGCACTTTGAAGGAACATTCTAGAATTCACACAGGAGCAATGCCTTTTACATGCGAGTTTTGTGGCAAAAGCTTTCGGTTCAAGGGTATCTTGACGACGCATCTAAGGTTGCACACAGGAGAACGCCCATATTCGTGCGAAGAGTGTCAACATCACTTTACTAATTGGCCAAACTATAATAAGCATATGAAGCGGAGGCACGGTATCAATACCAGCGTTAGTGTGAGGAAGCCACAAACGATTCCACCTACTGGAATGCCACACAGAAACCCTCCTGGAACAGTTCTTGCACAACCTATCGTAGTTACAGAGATGCAAAATGAAACTTATATTGAAGAGAACGAGAACAATTATTTTCCAGTTTTGGGCTTGTATAACATCCAGGATAATATGCTGCAACAACAGAGGGTTCAGTGACTTGTACAATGTACCAAAAGAGATTTTGTAGAACTATGATGGATTTCAACATATCGCTATGTTGGTTTTTTATTTTTGTTACTAGTTCTAACGTTTCAACTTATCTGTAATGATACTTTCCAATAGGAACACTAAACCAAATTTTTTTATACTTACTAGTTAATATGTTGCCTTCACAAGTTAAAAACCTTTGAATTTCTTATGTTCAATAAAAACATTTAGAACAGTAATTTTGCTTCAATTTCTTGACACAGGATCCTTATCTTCGTATGAAGTCAAGTGAACATCTAAAATAATAGATTAAAAGCTAGTATTGATGAAGGTACAGATGCACTGATATTTTAACAACGTTCAAACAGTGAGCACAGCATATATTTTGTGCTCAAAATATGTTCTACAAATCTTTGTGGATAATTGAAACTTTTATTTAATATTTATATGCTAAGAGGTGCAGCGAACTTCCAATTCTATTTCAAAACAAGTTTCAATTTTCTTAAGTAGTCATTTTGGAGTATCTGTTTTTCGTCTTGTCATCAGATTCAATACCAACCGAAATAAAATTTTCCCGTCTTGTAATCTCAAAAAAATCGATTTCATTATTATGGTGGGATTTTCATCAATTTTCCTTTAGTCTTGCTTTAATTTCTCTATTATCAAACTAATGATAGTAGACATGGCTATACGTTAGTACCATGTTTTATTTCTGAATACATCATGTAAAATAAATAATAACGATTATAATGATGACAATAGTAAGGATCATTCCTCCTATCAATATAAATTTGTCTTCAGAAGCTCTTTTTTCTATCAATTTAATGGTATGATTACTTAAACCCAAAGTTCCAGCTATATCTAAAATTTTCCTCTGTGCTCCTTTGAGGGTTAAACGCTGCGATCTGAGAGACTCTAAAGCATTAGTCCCTGTATCTATCATTTCATCTAGGCCTCTGTGAGAATTCTGTAACGACGATTGATGTTGTAGAGAGAAATCCATATTAATGGTAGTAATTTCAGGATTTGGTTCAAATTTTCTATGGAAAAGTTGTTCTCTTTCATTTTTGGCTGCTTCTCGTCGTGCTCGTTTTTGTTGGGCAATAGCTAGGGCGGCTTGTAAATGTCTGCTATCATACTTGAGTTGGTCGCATCGCATTTTAGCATTCTGACGTTGGTCAAATGGTATTTTAAATAGATACGTATCTAGTTTTTCACAATTTCTGTCAAAAACCAAAGAGAAATATGAAACGATTAGGAACAATATGTTTTAAATGCAATGTACCAACCTGTTTACTATGTTAATGTTTTCCTGTATCGTTTCTTCTATTTCCAAAGGATTTGTAATATTGTTTTCCAGTTGACGAAATGATTGTTGAATTTTTTGAATGATTGAATTTGTTTGGTGATATAATGTTTCCATAGTCGTCGTTTTAAATGCGGATTTCGATCTATACAAAAAATATACAAAATTCAAACCATTTTGACAGTCCACTCACTTTTTTGGTTAGGACACTTTTTCTATGTTGTCCCGTTTGCGTTATCAAGGATTGTTCAGTTAAAATGAATAGGAATTCCCAAAACGTAGTTCAGTTGTTCAGATATTAAATAAAAACATCCATGTTATCAGTAAATACAATCGATAATTAACATAATAAAAATTTTATATCATTAAGAAGATCAAACATTTCTATGGTTAGGTCGTATATATTCACGTCATAAGTAACGTGGCAACAACTTGTTGATATCCGATTTGTTTAGGGCACTTGAAATTTTTAGAAGTAGTGTAACGTTTGTACGTGGTAAACGTTAAAAACGTTGAATGAAACATATGTTGCAGTGATACTAGTTTAGGTTTTTTAAGAATTGTGCAAGTGAGTACTAATTGGCAAAATTTCAGATCAGACTATTATGAAAAATATTTTCAGTAAAAAATGAAGCAAAAAGCTGGTAAACCTAAAGAAACGGCAAGGGAAAAAAAGCAACGACGGAAGGAGTTTCAAGAAGCTCAAAAACAAATTAAAACTATTGTTATTCCAACATTAGTGTTAGTCTTCGTCTTCATAGTCTTTTATGTATACATCAAAACGAGACCAATTTATACAGATTGATTTTATATACTGTTATCCTAAAAAGTACAAACAATGATTAATATATTTTTATTTTGAATAAGCGACGAGTTTTATTTGTCATGTTAATGGAGAAAACATCAGGCAATTGTTGTGAATGCTGAAAATGTTTTATTGGACACAAAAGGGCTAGAACACTTACTAACCAATATTTACAAAATATACATTTTATCTATTGAATTTTATCTCGCATTTTCTCAAATATAATAAACAAATTAATTCCCTGTTCAACTTGAGTCATAATGAAAAAATCAATGAATTTAATTAGAATGGACTATTGAATGATACAAATGTAGATGGAGCGTCGAGTTTTATAGAAAATGAAGCACCATAAAAAAATGTTAAGAAAAATAAATATCTAAAATTATCACAATAAACTTAAAACATAAATAAATATAAACAGTTTATAAGCTTATTATCAACATTACCTATCTAATCGAGATAGTCCTAAAGATCATTTACATAATCTTTCGTGGGACTTTCGCCACGAAGAAAAGAAAATAGCAAACCATAAAAGTGCAGGAGAATTGTTTCCAGAGATCACAAGCACCATAACTGGGGGGACGGCAGGATGAAAGAAATGAATAAAGTAATCAATGTTGGAATGTTGAGGAAGATTGATTCCCCATAAATGCGATTTTGTACCACTTATTCAATATACATATCATTTTTACAAAAATATAATTATGGCACTTGTTCTTCGTCAAATAGCTTTGTGAATAATCCAACAATTTCTCCCGCCGATACGTATAAAATGACTAGGGAATTTCATTTCGACGACACAAATGCCCCGTCCGCTCTTTTTCTTGAATATACCGAATTTCCACCAAATTTATCACAGCAGATCTGTTAAGGTGCCTCCGAACCAAACCAATATTATCGGTATCAAATAGTGGAACAGGGCTTTCGTCAGCGACATTCCGTCACTGGATTCCGCGTTGGATTTGTTACCTCCACCGGACACTACGTCTGGACTTTTGGACGTCGACGTCGTCGTTGGTATCGCCGGAATTTCTTCGCTAACCGGATTCAACACCCGCACCTCGGGCGTTATTTCTTCCTCTTTTTCATTTTCGAGGTCCCCACCGCCAGATCCCGACCCACTGCCAACCAGCGGCTCTTCCGAATCGTCGATCAATTCCACTTCTTCGCCTTGGTGGGCTTTGCGCAACTTTTCGAAATACACTTGTAGAGTGAAATTTTGCTCGTTGATTACAGGAGATGGTAATTTTGGATCGCTTCTTGACGACGATTTTTCGTAGCTGCCTATTGATGTGCCGTTCCAACACTGACCGTTCGCGCTGGGTGGGGCAGCTATCGTCTCATTGTTGCAGTACTGATAAGGTAAGTGCAGCCAGAACTGACGAGTTTCGCGAATTTTCTGCAGAAAATAATATCAATGAATCGGCTGAATTATAAAAATTTTTATTGCGTGATGTAGTGGCGGAATGATTTCTGGTGGAATATAATTCATGATTTAAATGAAACTTACCCCTTTAATGTCTGTAATTAATTTTTTCAAGGTCGGGGTGTTATCTACTTTCTCCGTTTTTTTGTGCTTCTTTTTTGCGCTTCCGCCTTCTCCTCCACCTCCGCCGCCACCTAAATTTTTGATAGGTCCATATTTGATCTCGTAATTCGGGTTTTCCACCAGCGGTGCTTCCGTTTCAGATTTTCGTTTTTTTCGACTGAGCGTGGGTTGACCACATAAATTGTAGATTTTCTTCGAAACGTCCGCTCCGCTCTCTTGGAAATTCATAATGGCTTCCGAAATTTTGATATTCAAAGGCTCTACGACGCCTTCGATATTGTAGGGACCGAGCAATCTGTCCGCTACCTTGTCTAAACCATCTATGGAAAAATAAATTAAATTTAATGATCAATGTTAGCGAGATAAAAAACACATATTTAATTCATAATAAGTGTGTCTTACCGATAAATTTGTCCCATTCTTTGCTGAAACTGGTATGATAAAGTAGACAGTTCTCTAAAGTGGTTGTGCAATAATCGGCGCAAGCACCAACACCTTGTTGTCCTGTACAAAGACCACACTGCTGCATCGATGTGATCTGCGTTGCGCAATCCTCATCCACCCTAATGTCTCCTAGTTTATTGGCAATCTGAGCTCCTTGCAGAAGCGACTTGTAGAAAGTTCTGGTAGCAACAAATGAACGTCTCAGTTGCACCCCTAATTTGTGTGGTATGTCACCGAATGGTTTCATCTCAGTCATATGCTCGGACACGCATTCCAAATATTTATCGTCGAAATCGTATTGGCTATTTATTACGGTGAACATGCGCTGGTACAAAATAACGAAAAAGTTGTCCATCGTTTCTGACAAACGAACGGAACCTTTCTTGTAGTAGGTTTCCAGCTCGCCGAAGAAGTCGCTGAACACGTCCGAGTTTTGGAGGTATATTTTACCATAAGTACGTTCGAACATCTCGTGGAACTCCCGTTTGGAGTTCGTCATCATCTCTTTGAAAAATTCTGAAAGCGACATTTCGATTAAAATTTAAATAATAGAAATTGTAGAAATCTTACCGTCGAATTTTCTCGCCCTAGTTTCGATCAAAGACGATATTTTTCCTATCGAATCCTCCACGTAGCGATCGACGAACATCCGATTGAATTGCTTCAAATTGTTCTCGACGTCTTTGCCACAACAAGAGCCCGGACCACACACAGGACCTGCCGAAATCATAAATTAAATAGGTGACGCAAAAAGCTCGACTAATAATTTTCTCATATTTATATTACTTTAAATTATAGGTAATTATATCGAAAAATATATCTCTGCTTTGCGCCCGCAGCAGACGTTCAGCCCCGGGGCGGCGACATCCTTAAAAACCTAACGATATTATGTTAATCCGAACGACACATCGAGAATTTTTATTGCAATTTGAAGATTCAAGGTGTCCATTTATAAATACTTGTCCATTTCACCTCGACACGTCTGGAAAATCGCGATTCGACCCGCGCGCAGGGCCGGCTCCGGACGACCGACGCCACTGTAAATTGTCCGCAAAATCGATAAACAACGTCGAGGTATCACCCCCCATTTATTGGAGTACTATGTTCTAAAATTGGTGGACGTTCACCCCGATGTAATTTATTTCCCCCTTGTTCAAACAGCCCTTCTCTTATCTCCGAAAGACGTTGTTGTTTCCTCATCGTTTGCTCGTTCGGACACTTGGTAAAGAGGACACGGGAAATCGCATCGATTTCCAACAGATTTCTATACTTCTATCTAGATGATCTGTGACAAATACTATTTGGAAAATGGGAAGTATATTTTATAAGTTTATAAGTTTTTTGAGTTTATAAGTATAATCGAAGTCAATCGGCTCATTTTAAAATAAAGTTATCAATAGAGTATGATGGAAAAAAATAGATTAAACTATAATGGAGGTTTAAACCCGCTCGATAACGCGAACGAACCTGAACTAAATTCAGGACAAAGCTTGAATGAGCCATCATCCTCTCATGACTGAGCTTATTGACGAGAAAAAAAAGAAAAGGGGGGAACCAAAAAAAAGGTACCCACAAAAAATGAAAAATAAAGAAAACGTTACAGATGATTCACTGCGTATAATCTGTATAATGTTTCACTAATTTGGCATCTCAGGTATTTATAAGCAGCGTTCAGTTCGGAAGAAGTGGAATTTACTACCTGGAAGAACTATTGAACCTTTTGTGTTTGGTCGGGCGGATAATGTTTCGTCGGCAAACTTGAACCTGCTCGCTCGTGAATAAGTCAACAATACAACGCCGTTTTCAATCAAATTCCCCACCGAACCAAGTTAAGTGGGCCGTTATCGTTTTGTCTTTTGTAAAAACGATGTATATTGCACTTCTCAAAAAAGGAAAAAAACTTTTTTGAAAGGGATCAGATTTTGCGCTTCGTCGTCCGGTGTGCAGCTCGATCTCCACCAATTGATCTCTCAACAATGACATAGATGTATTGACGTATCTATAATTCCTCTTTCGCCACAGAAGTATTTCTTTTTTCGCGTGCGTCATCCGCGATAATGTATTCGGTCATGAAAGGCGCGTTATCCATCTTCTCGATAAGTTTCAATTATGAGTATGCGTTTATGCAAAACGCTAATGGATTTATGCGAAACGCGATCGATTTACGTATGCTAATCAAGAGTCAGGACTCAAGTGTTGATTTAATTTTGTACGATTTATTGATGATTAGTTTGGGGACTTCTGTGATTATAACCACTTAGCGTGAAATGGAACTGCGATGTTGAAGAAAAAAAATGAGAAGGAATGATTTGAAAGAGCGAAAACCTGATCTATCTAGACGGCGTTATGTTTACTTTAAATATAAATTAGTTGTGATACATAAATGGATCAGAATGCGAACCAGAGATCGGTATCGATATTACTTTTTGTAATATTATTTACAAATAACTTAAGTATATAATTTGTAATCCGTACAATTTTCAGAATTTATTCTCGACTGCAACAGTAATTCATAATTTCACATAATGGGAGATCATGGGATCTCATGGTAGAGAAACAGAACGTCACAAGAAATAAATGGTATAAGCGAAAGAAAATTTTTTTTTTATTTTCGTTGGTCATCTCACAAGCAGTTAAAATTTCAACAACGCCCTTGTTAGGAATGGGCTTTTCCGAATTATCCTGGAATCGACGAAATACAGAAACCTTCGGAATTAATCAAGTTAAAAGTTAATCGTTAACAACAGTTACACTAATCGACAGCAACAATTTAGAATCGGGAAATTAGTCTTGTTATCGAATTACTTCCCGAACGACCGAGATTTCTCGAATGCAATAATTTGTAATCGTTATCAGTTCTCGCGATTATAAATATACAGGCTGGGCCGACGAACACGAAAAGACCCATTGTCTGTATAGTAGAAATAGTGTTACACAAAAACCCTTGGAAACGTCGATTTTAGTTTCGAGGGGGTCATATTACACTGTAAATTTTTTGCGAAAATCTCATCATCCCTTTGCGGAATGAGCGCAACCCCTAAAATCTGCAAATGGCATGACAGGTCAAGTGACACATCATTTTAAAGCTCTTTCGTTGCTTAATGCAATAGTATTATTTCCTTCTCCAAAATTGCAGTCAACAATAAAAGAACATTTGGACGTTTCATACGACGTTTTTGTATTTGTTTAATTTAAAAAATTTTTTCAATACAACTTTTGAGGTGTGGTTTGACAATTTGACAATTTTCAATATCTGTTCTAAAATTGACAGAGTTTATTTCTTTTTTGATATGTATCATGTCTTTGATTAATCGTTACTGATAGTTTGATTCTTTATAAAGGATTGTCACATTATTGAAATCAAAATTGTGGTTTAAGTTATGTGAATGTTTACTAAGAGCTGTACATTCATTATTTAATCGTAAAGAGTATTTATGGTTGTAAATTCTTTTATGTGAATATTGTTTTGTTTGTCCAATATATTGTACTGAACAATTTATACAAGAAATTTTGTATACTACATTCGTTTGTTTATTTTCATCTGTAGGGTCTTTCAATTTAGTGAAAAATCTATTTAGAGTGTTGTATGGTTTATTTGTTACAACAAGATTATATTTACGTAAAATGTTACCTATTTTTTTGGATAATACCGGAATGTATGGTATACTAATATACTTTATATTAGAAGAATCTAATTCATTACCATTATTATTATTATAAATTTTGTTTATTCTTTCTTCTATAACGCTATTTATTAAAGAAATGGGAAATGGGATGGGAAAATGGGGATTTTCTACTAAAATATTTTTTACTTTATTAATTTGTTCTTTGCGTTTTGTTGGTTCAGTTAATTTCACTGCTTTATCTGTTAAACCAACAATAACATTCTTCTTAAAAATTTTTGGAACACTTGAATTGAAATTGATATATCTTCCAGAATTTATGTTTTTGGTAAACCATGTTGATTTATTTTGTTTTCATCATTAATATAATCGGAAGTTAGATCTAAAAAGTTTATAGTTTTGTTGTTATCCGTTTCTATTGTGAATTTAATTGTATTGTGATAATTATTAAATGCTTGTAATATATTGTCTTCTTCATTGATTGGTATTGAAAGTATTATATCATCTACAAAACGTTTGTATATTGGTATGTTATATGGAGTGGTAGAATATTTTCTTCAACATATTCCATTACACCATTTACAATGGGAGATGATAAAGAAGATCCCATCGCTATTCCATATATTTGGCTGTAGCAAATTTTGTCAAATGTAAAATAAGTACAACTCAAACAAAGTTTTGTACCATAATATAATACAACAGTGAAAGAAATTTTCAATTCCATTGATTATTCGAGGAGATTTGGGGAAGTCAAATGGGTAAAACTCATTTGTTTGTTTTCAAGACGTGATGTGGTGTTTTGTAGTTTTTACGCTTTCTAATTAACAAAACGTATCAGAAATGGTTACTGTGCAGGTTGTAGGTGTAACATTAATTATTATGGTTTACTCAATTGCTGAGAGGGTCACAATAGTTACTCTTTATTTTTTGAATTTATTTTGGCGTTACAATGTTGGTTTGGATACTGCTGATTAAATAAAGTTGCTGCAAGCTTAGCACTGTCGCCATTTTGAAAATAACACATCTGAACACATCACGTCTTGAAAACCCATTTGACTTCCCCAAATTTCCACAAATGATCAAAGAAACTCAAAATTTCTTTCACTGTTGTATTAAGCAACGAAAGAGCTTTAAAATGTGTCACTTGACCTGTCATGCCATTTGCAGATTTTAGGGGTTGCGCTCATTCCGCAAAGGGATGATAAGATTTTCGCAAAAAGTTTACAGTGCAATATGACCCCCTCGAAACTAAAATCGACGTCTCCGAGCGTTTTTGTCTAGCACCATTTCTAATATACAAACAATGTGTGTTTTCGTTTTCGTTGGCCCAGCCTGTATAAGAGTAGTGAACAGAATTTCTTGAAGTGCGAAGCCGATGTTTTGTACTTTGAAAGAGAATTTGTTCGAAAAACCATATTTTTAGAGTGTTCACATCTGCAGCTTTTTATAGATGTAGATCATTTATTTCTTCATTATGAAAACAATATTTTGTTATTAGAAAATCTTTATTTCTTTCAATTATTGATGTGGATGATATATTTTCAACTGTTGTATGGGTTAACTATTCATAGTGATGCCCCAAGGCTCAAGGTATTGTTGGTCTTGAATTTCAACTTAATACAAGACAAGACCAAGATAAAACCTATCAAGAATCCCAAGAATGTTGTCTTATCTTGGGAATTTTTTTTTTTTTAATATTGAGTATTCACCATTATATTATTTCGTATTAATATTTGAATGAATCCCCGTAAAACTAATTTTTTATTATAAAATTATGTTCATCGTCTTCTGGTTTATTAGTAAATTGCTGATATTAAAAATTTTAAGTTATAATAATCAAGCAGACTTAATTGCATATAAATTTATGTGCAAATTTTCGCATTAACCATTTATCTCTGAATTAAAGTAAAAATTATGATCTTATCCAAATTTTTATAGAAATTTTCAATGGTTTTTTATATTTTACTAACTATTTTAACTATTTACACAGAATTAATAATATCTTATTAAAAATTTACACTTATTTAACTGCAGAGTTCAAGTTAAAAAATAATTTTTCTTTGTTCACTCTACAACCAATCGTAGTTTCAATAAGATTTTCTGATGATATTTTTGTAGTGTATGATTGAAAAAAAAACTAACAAAGAAAAAAATAAACAAGTTTAAAAAAATGATGTGTCATTTAAATTGACAATATACATCTAATTTTTAACCTATTAAACTTCATCAACCTTGTCACTGGTGGCAATTGCGACAAACTTTATTATTTACAAGCCACATAAGTCTTCAAGTGAAATATTACCTATTCTCCGCATTAATAAGAATGCGCTATTAGTTATTTCACATAATGCGAGTTGTGATGAGATTTTGTACATCCATCAGTTTGAAGGTTTGTTGACCACGTTCGGACATAAAAGTTCAATAAACTATTTCTGCTTATACACATTTCATATATAAAAAGAAACCAAAAAACAAACAAATAAACCAAATCCCCTCTTTACCCATCCTGTCATTATTACAAAAAAAGAAATAAAAGTATTTTTTTCTGTACCGTTTCTTATTTATTTAGATACTCTTTAAGGTCATGGACAAAATGCCTACTTTGTTTAAGACCCCCTGGAAGCCCATTGAATGTTGCTGCCATCAGAGGGGAAGCTTGTTCTCGGTCGTTGTTGTCTGATTCCTGCACAATTTCTAGTTTTGCGATGATGAATTTCTTTGTTCTATATTAGAAGTGTGCGTATTTTAACTTGGTTTTTTTGAATATTACATATAAACTTTGATTGTTCCATTATCAGGAATTTCTTTATTTCCAAAATGCCTGCGAATTTATACACTTTTTCTGATAGTGTAAAGAAATCCATGCAGTATGCAGCTTTGACGACTTTATTTTGTATTATCTGAACTTTTTTCATTACATACTTCGAGCAAGACCCCCAACATGGCAGCTTTCGTATTAATATTTAAATGAATCCCCGTAAAACTAATTTTTTATTATAAAATTATGTTCATCATCTTTTGGTTTATTAGTAAATTTTTGATATTAAAAATTTTAAGTTATAATAGTCAAGCAGACTTAATTGCATCTAAATTTATGTGCAAATTTCTGCATTAAACACTTATCTCTGAATTAAAGTAAAAATTATGATCTTATCCAGATTTTTATAGAAATTTTTAATGGTTTTTTATATTTTACTTACTATTTTAACTATTTACACAGAATTAATAATATCTAATTAAAACTTTACACTTATTTAAGTGCAGAATTCAATTTAAAAAATAATTTTTCTTTTTTCACTCTACAACCAATCGTACTTTCAATATGATTTTCTGATAATATTTTTGTAGTGTATGATTGCAAAAAAAACTAACAAAGAAAAAAAAACAAGTTAGAAAAATTATGTATCGTTTCAATTGATAATATACATCTAATTTTTAACCTACTAATTTTGATGCCAGGCAGGTAATTAAGGTTAAACAATTAAATAAAAACACAGTTTGGGTAATGAAAATTTTGAAGTAAAATATTTTTATTCAATCTTCCTTGCACAAAATTTGAAATATAATCGGAATGAAGTAAAATCTTTTCTTTATCCTGATAACAAAACTTTTATATTGAATTTGAAATTATTTTTAGTTTAACTCATTCTACAAGAAATTATGAAAAGTCACCGTAACAAATTTCATTTTTAAGAGAGCATTTTGCCCAAGAGTTAATGCAGACCAGCATTTTTAAAGAATCATCGGATAATCGGGTTCTTTTTTTATTCATCACCAGAGAAGCAGCAGAAAATAATCTCTCTACTGGCACTGAGGAAGCTGGTGTGCAAAGAATGTCCCATTTTAGCAATAGTAGTTTTTTGATTATTTTTCCACCATTGGAGAATGTTGGTGTCTTGGGGTTCTCTGGGACAACTGTAATAGACATCAAGTTCACTTCTCCACGTCTTCTTTTCATTTTTTTGTTGAGGATAAATTTGATTGTATTTTGAAATTTCATAATCTTGACTATTAACAACGCAAGAACAAGACAAGACAAGATTCTTGCCAAATCTTGGACACAAGACCAAGACAAGATGAATATTTCTCAAGATCTTGCCTTAGCAAGACAAGATTCTTACGATTCTTGTCTGGTATTGTTCTTGCGCATCACTAACTATTCATGATTTTTCCATACTTATGCCAAATTCATCTGAGGTACTTGTCGATCAGGTGATTCGTGTTGCTGTGTTTATTCATTTAAGTAACATAACTTTATTTTGATCACGAATTCGTTGAAATGCATAAACTTTGAATCCAGGATTAAAGGATAGTGGATGTGGTCAGGAATGTTCCACAGTATAGTGGTTTCTTGATCTCCGAATATTCTCCATATTATTTCTTTAGAAAACGTTGTCTTATGCAGTTATAACGTGAAAGACTGTTTTTTTTTGTCATGCGTTTGATATTAATAGTGTTGAAAAGTTTTGGAACACGCAGATGTTCTCAAACAGATTGAGGAACGCTGTCGATATTTTTGAGTAATATGCACGATGTATCGACGACGTATCGTCAATTGAAACATCGATGTCCATGAACGATATATCGATGTTTGACAAACATTTGATACATAAACATTGATGTATCATTTGCACCCCTACCAACAACGTTTCGCTCCCCCTGCAGCACGCCATTAAAAATGAACAATTTCTGGGTTAATTAGGGCACGTGTACAGAATTTCGTGAGTATTTCCAGTTCTTAATCGATAGAATGCGAGATTCCTAATCGATGCGATGAATGCGTTTACGATAAACGACGAGACGTGGGTAGAAAAATAATCGTTTTTCGCGCACGAAATATAATTGGTCTCAGTGAAATTAATAGGACTGATAAAAATCTCGAAGATCAAATTGAATTCCGTTTAGAAGAATGCAGGTGCGTGTGTGTGTGGTCCATATTTTAAAAATCAATAAGCGCTCTTTATTTACCGAGCCCGTGCACCTTACCACGGATAATTTGGGTTTAATGACTTCATGCCGGCCATAAGGCCATGACGAAAGGCGCGGTACCCAGAAAATCGAACCAGCGACGAATCCGATCCCCGAAACCATTTACGATCGTGTTTTCGCGACTCAAATGAGATCATAAACCGTATTTAGCACTCTGGATGCGAATGACTAAATGCTACCATTTTCGCGACTGCAAGACGCGACGAAAAATTTCCAGAACCGCCAATGACTCACCGACATGTGGTCGGAATAGGTCTGAAAAAAAAGAAGGAACGATGAGTGGCAATAGCGGATCTATTCATACTTGTCGCGATGGCGCTGTTAATAAATCTATTATACATGTTATTAGTGCAGAAATCAGGTGTTGAGAGATCATGCAGCTGACAGATAGAGTTACAAATGTCTTAGCAGTGGCGTATTGAGGACCGAAAACTCGACGAGAAAAAAGTCTCTACATCAAACATCTATTTAAAAAAGTGTTGTAAACTAAAAACTTGCGTTCACAGAAAGATCCCAAAAGTACAAAAGAAAATTAACGAAACGTTTTTAACATTCGCGGCGAGCGTCGCGTAAAACGTCATTTTACCTGTGTCTTTATCTGTACTTTCCGTGGCGTTAGATCCATAAAGATAATTTCTCACTTTTATGGTTGTAGTCGAACGTGGTGGAAATCTTAATCGACCAAAAGCCGTCGACGGAATTTCTCCGTCGCCGCTATGTCCAGACAGGAAAAGAACGAAAAGTTTCCTATGCCAAAATCGATGGCGAAACGTCGTAAATCGCGTGGCTGCGGAATATGCAAATCAGTTTTTCGAAAAGGGCGTAGCAAAAAAAAAATACGTATACAAACTGTCACACATTGTATAACACAATGTATTTAACTGCGGAATGGGTTGTTCGTGCCTCTTTCGGGATTAAAGTCTTCTGGGGGAAAAAGGAACACGAGAAAGCCGGCATTTTGCTTCGGAAATTTACAGCAGTTTTATTAAGTTCTTTCGAGAGACGACGACATTGCGTCGACTTCAAACACCTTCTTTGTAACAGCAGTTTCATAAGTAAATAATCTTATGTTTGTCCAACGTACCGTGATAGCTATCGTTATTTCGATAAGAATACAGCACTACTCTCAACAAAAGTGTAAGTTGTTCAATGCGGAGGGAGTGGAATCGCTCACCGAATCGAATAGACATTTGTCGGGTGTGAACGTCGCATAACATTAGTACAGGGCTCTATTTGTTTTGTATGCAATAGTTGAATTATGTTGTGACTGATATCGTTTAAAACAATCGGTACGAAAAATTTACTAAAGAAAACATTTCTATTCATATTTTGTCCTTTGATGAAATCGATACATACAAGTAAACATTAAAAAAAACTTTGTACTTTTGATTCATTCCCAAAATATTTGATCGAATTCATTGCAAGATAAGGCGACAGTCTGAATGGGAAAATGTCAGATTCGCTAAGGAACTTAGCGGTGTTTGTGTGTCCGATTGACCTGCACGTTAAAAGCCGGATTTACCGATTCGGGAAAAAGAGTCTGGCGGCGTTTAATTAAGCGGTACCGCTCCGGGAAGGTTGTTCTCGTGCTTTATCTGGGGCGAGCAGGCTAGACTCTCAAACAGGTAGATTCAACAATTGATGAAAATTTATGGATCTGCAAGTGCCGTTAAATTTTACACCGACGGCATACTTTGAGCTTCGAATATATACCTGCTGGTTGCAAGGGGACGAATTGTCGAGAACGACGACATAAGTATTGAACTTGCTTGCTATGCACAAACCTATCTTATTTTCACACAATATGAATTATCACCAAAAGAAAAGGCGTTACACCACGCCCACTGTTTCTTTTCAGGGTGGTGAAACCTCCACTTCCATCAATTTCTTCAAAAACAAAGCAAATTCGATTTATTTTAAAGAACGTTTAATTTCTTAGGTTCAGGTTTTTAAAGGCTTGTTCCAACCGATCACCCAACCAGTTGCGAATCAGTCAGGCGCTTGCGCTTTAGGATTTTCGAGGTTCAAAAATCGTACTGCGCAAGCGTCTGACTGATTCAGAACTGGTTTGGTGGTCGGTTGGAACAAACCCCAAGAAACATTGTGACAGCAACTGCGATACAGGTTGCAGAACCCATAAAAATGAGCACCCTGTGAAACGGTAACATATTCATTTTCGTATACTCGGAATTCATTGATGATTCCAATCGACCTCGTCCTCATCAATTTTTATGGGTTCAAACGCCCTTCGTCGTGACGAGCGAAATCGGGTCTTCATAAATAACTGCCACACGAAGAAGACGAAATAGGATGAATTTTCTATTTATTTGATGACTGTATTGATGAACAACATTATTTTCCATACCAAATAACAATTATTAATTTTGAAATGTAACTTTGAAACGAAAAATACGAAGAAACATTTTAATCCTATCAGAAGTATAATTTCCTTTTGCGTTCTTTGTGAAACGTTAATTTTATTGAGAACTATTGATTTGAAAAAAAGAAAAAGTTGGATACAGAACAATTACTGAACTCTGCTCAACTTCTAAATTTATTGATACGAAGATTCTAGTGTACATTTGAAACAATATACAAAATGCGAAGACGAGAAAAGATTTGGAACTTCGTTGTCAAACTTTTCAATAGCTTCCAAGTTATAACAGTAAGACAGACGTCGATGAGTATGTCAGCGAAACGTCAGGAAGTGATTCCAAAGACTGACAGCCAATACACCCGAAGAAACAGTATTTTACATACAAAAATTTGTTTACAAAATTTTGCCAAAAGAAATCAATAATCGCGATATGTGGGACACCCCAAATTTTTAGATCTATCGGTTCAGCGATTTTCCTGGACGGTGGTTGATTGAAATTTTGAGGGAACGAGACGTTTGTTCCTAAAACGTGATACAATCTTTTTTAAAACCAATAATTTAATTTTTTTCCATTCAATTTTAGTCTTGAGAAGATTGATTAAGAAAAAAAATTTCGGATATTTCCACAAAAAATATTTTTGAAAATTGGAGAGAAATTTGGAAAAAAAAATTTTCTCACAACTGAAAAAATGCTGAGAAATTTTCTTCAAAAAATATCGAAGGAAACAAAAAAGAAAAGTTTAAAAAATTACATAAAACCAAAAGGATATTTTTGAATTATCTCTCTGAAGCTATGGGCACATTCAAAGAATGCCTCATGGTTTTTTAAATTTTCCAGAAAAAAATTTTTTATTTTTCAAAATTGATGTTTTATTTTTTCGATATTCTTTGAAGAAAATTTTACGGAATTTTTTCAATCGTGACAAAAATTTTTTTTCAAATCTTGTTCAATTTTCAAAAATAATTTCTGTGGAAGATTTATAAATTTTAAATTTTTTCCTTAATCATACTCCCGAAAACACAAAATTGAGTAGAACGTAAAAAAAATGAAATTATTGGTTTTTAAAAAGATTGAGTCACATTTAAGGAACAAAAATCTTATTTCATTAATTTATTCAAAATTTCAATCAATCGGTCCAGGAAAACCACTGAGTCGATAGATCTAGTAATTTCGGGGGGTCTATAAATTTTTTTATAACGTAACCTTTTCCCCCAGTATTGCTGAACATACAGTCGATTAACCAAAAAAAGGGCAAATGGCACTAGTTGCTCCTTTTTTTCCTTAACGTTACATGTGGAGACAGAAATTTTTTCCAAAAAACCGAGCCTCCTAATCGCTCGCTAGACGACTAGTAGTTTTAGAGAAAAAAAGGATCCTTTTGCATTCAAAATTCGATATCTCAAAGACAAGTGGTCGTATCTGACTCCCGTAAAGAGCATGTTGAAGCTGAATAAACAAGAAACAATTTTCACATGCCCGCAGAGTAAGATGAAAAAGGTAAAAATTTTGAAAAATTTTTTCGTCGTGCATGGATACCGGTGCTCCAAACAATTTTTAACCAGAAAATTCTAAAACTGGAATCTTTAAGCTTTAAAAGCTATATTTTCTTTATTTCCTGTACGACCATTTTTCACAGAAATATAGTCTGCTGAAAATTACCAAAAATTTTTTTTGTTCCTTTAATTTTTGCGCGAAGTGTATACTCGACATTAAAAATAAAAAAATAAAGACAAAATACATATATGCAGTCAATAACATAAAGAAATTAACTTGTGTAGATTCAGAAAATAAAGTCTAAAATAAATAAAAACAGAAAAGATAGGATTTTTTGTTTCAACGGTCTATTAAAGGTTGGTAGACTTTATAGTTTTAAATTCATTGCTCAAAGCAATGCAATTGCATAATGTAAAGGATTTTTTATACAAGGATGTTCGGTGTAAAGGCAATGTTAGACTAGAGCTGTATATGTGCATGACGAGAAATCAACTTCTTATTTCAACAAGAAGGTTTTGATGTTAAAATTATTTTATGGACCAAACTTAAATGCATATACTCAAATAAATTGCTTATATTGAGCCAATTCATGGCACTGAAAGTATTTATGGGTCTACTGCAGCTGCTTAGCACTATAGCTGATAAGGTAGGGAGAATATACTGTCAAACAATACAAAATCTTTGACATAACTAAACTCTGGCAGAGAACGCGCCGCAGATATTTGATCAAGAATCTCTTATTTGCAGTCTTTATTAAAATATAACCCGAGATTTCGGACAGAATCTGAGAACCGCATTGTGTGGCCAGGAGTAATGTTTATCCTAATATCTTTTTTAAGAAATTTTCTAACTTTCTTGCAGCTAAATACAATGCAAGAGCATTTTAAACGATTAATTCTTAAAGTATGTTGTAGACAATAATTGTTAGTTTCCGCCAAATCCGAATCTAGAAATTGATTAACCTACTTATATTCTGAATATATATTGCCTTCTTCAAATGTATTGATATATTGATTCCTTAAAAAATGTTGAATATGAAAGTAGCATAATTCAAAAATTCATGCAATTGCCAAATAAAGCACAAAAGCATTACAGGCGACATAGAAGACAAAAACTGGAAGACGATTTTTTACTTTAAATGCATGTTCATAAATTGAAAACCAACTTGATTTAAAAGAAAAAATATCAATATAAAGAATGTTATATCAAATATTTATATTATCAATTCAAAGAAGATACAATCAAAATCTGTCTGAATATTCAGTTTTAATTAAATTTTTTTTGCTCGTATTTTAGAAAATACTGAATAAATAGAATCGCTCACATGTTTGAAAAAATGGAAAACAGAGAAACAGGCGACAAACAATTTATTTTGTTCACACCTCGCCCTAAAATGACGTTTGTGAATACCGCAACAGGCATGCCAAAGGGTTACTAGTTGCAAGTCACTCGGTGGACACTTGGGTCTTCTTCGATACGTTACATATTAGTAATTACAAATTGAAGAAAGATTACTCGTCATTGGATAAAATTGTATAAAGCAAACAAAAGCAATAAATAAGAGTCACTTATTCAGCACGATTAGGGGGGTGCAAATTTGGGACCTGAAGTACAAAATCGACCGTTGGGTACCTTTTCGAAAGGGACCACACCTGAGAAGTCGAGACATGTTTCTGCGTGCACGACGTTCACGGATTATCCCCCAGAAATTCCGGCTTTATCAGTGCCGCATTATCTCGTTTCTCTCGAAAGGGAACGAGTTGCATCCTTGAATAGGCGTATAAATATTCCGAATTTACAGATTTGTTTCCCCGATTATATTGTCACCGACTGAAATACAACGTCGAAATTCTTCGACTCACGCCGGCTTGTAAAGATCTCTTCTCTTTTTCACGCGGCAGCAAGATTATTTTTGTCGAGACGAAAGTAAATTCCGCAGGTACTCGAAATTCGTTTGTTACCTGTGCGATTTTTTTCCGCTTCTAAGCAGATACAGATTTTATTGCTCCCTCGTGAATCACCTGGGGGTGTACACAATTCAATCACAAAAAACCTTTCTACAATTCAAAAGAATTCTCGTCCTCACGTTTACAGAAACAAGATTCAACGTGCGTCATCCCCCCGGCACAGCTTGTGTGTTCCGAATATATTATTCTTTTGAGAGGCGAGCATTCAAAAACGGTGGTGGCAGTTTGCAAAATCGGAAGTAGCGTAGGATGCTGACACAAATAAGCGACAACTATTGTGTTCGCTACTTCATTCAGGGAACCAGTTCATTGGCGCCACTGATGGGCCGTTTAAAGATCGGACGCGGCGCTCGTAAAAGGACCCGATGAAAGGATCAAAAGGAACTTTGGGTAGCGAAAGCCCGGACCTGACAACTTCGCCTTCACATCTCGGCGGTGAGTTGAAAGATCTCGCCCTCCTTCGTGCCTTTACAGCTCTTGCGTTGCACCGCCGCCAAATTGACACCCAGGTCAGGAATTTTATCACTCCCATCGACTATCTGATATCTATTCCTTCCTAAGTGAGTGTGAAGAATGCTTGAAAGTGATTGTCACCATTTTCGTCTCCAGAATGTTCGAACTTGTTAAGGGATGATTATTCTGTCAACATAACTGCAGACTGCTGCATTGAACACAGTTTAAGAAATTTTATTCAATTTCAGAGTATCTTCATTTAGATGGGATTAAAATCCAGAGTATCATCCTCTATGACTTATCTAATTCTTTTTCTTTTCCTTGTCATATTTTCTGTGGTCGCTGCATAATCAACCATTTTTTTAGGTTGACATTTATAAAACTTAGAACTACCGAATCTTCATTCAACTTATCAAGCTTCTAAACTACCAGGAATCAAGAAACTAAGTAAATGATAATAGATACTCGATTTTTCAAAATAAATAATTAACATTTGAAAGTAATGAATTGCTGGCGTAAAAAAGCTTGCCACAAAGTTGTAGAATGACAAAATTGTGAAAAGGCCGATCCTGCATTCGGTAGAGAGCGTAGGTGGTCATTTTTAATGCACCGTCATTAAAACCCATTGTCCGAATTCATTCTCCACTTTTTACACACTCAAAAAGCGGGTTTTCATTGATAATTGAGACCGCGCTAGCAGGTTATTGCAATATTGCATGCCGAACGTGTCGAAAAATCGGAAAAAGAAAGAACATATCGAACCGAAAGCTTTTTCCGACCGTGTGAATATTCGTTGGGACTTCTTAATTATTTACATCTTATACTTATCTTTTATTATTATTAGAATTATTTCTGAATGACGTTGAAATATTAATCGGAGATAAAACGCGAGGACATCATTCTTCATTATAATTTGTTCGGGTTATTTATAACCCATCGTCTTTACTTGTCAAGTTAATGACCTTAATCATCGGCCTTGCATAAAACGAAATAAAAATCGGATTCCAACGGAATTAAAGGGCAAAAATCGTGTCGACTATTTATGAAAGAAGACACAATGAAGGCAAATTGAATAAGTTCATGGCTCAATTAAAATTGAATCGAATGCTAACGCAATGAACGCAACATGTATCAAATCGATTTTATGAAAGAAAAAAAATTGCATTTCGCGGGTCGCGAATTGCCGTCTAGAGCCGACGTGCGAGCCTTGAAAATCGACTTTCTACTTTTTGGATGTTGAACTTGCGAAGATAATATAAATAGATTCCGACGTCCTGTGAGTAACGCTATTCGAATACATTATACATCGAATTCGAAATGCGACAATAATAGATTTCCATACGGGAAGGAAACGAGAAACAATGAGCTTTTGGTCCGTCAAATACACGTGCTGATTCACCGAACGAAACGTACGTACGTAGATCCCAGAGGAAATGACACAATTTATTAGAGGAAAACGAGTGGAAATCGACATTCAACTGACAAACGTGACAAGAATTTCGAAATTATCCTTGAAACGGAATAACAATAACCGTAGGAGATGATAAAAGAACCGCGCGGTCCACCAAGTTCGGACAGATTCAATTTTGGTTATAAATTTTCTTCACACCATCCATTTTTTTATTCTGGATTCCGTCGAATTAGATCGGCTACACTATCATCAATCGAAAAACATATCGATTTTGGAATAATCAAAATTTGTACTTTTTTATGGTTAAAATTTTTTCAGAGAAGCTACGCACCACCGTGGACTACCATTTCTTACATATTTGGCATATTCATAAACACTGACATAACAATTTGGAGCCAACATCCACTTTTATTTTAATGATCGAAATATCAAAATGAGAAAAAACGAGACTCAATAATAACACGAATTATGCCATGACTGTGAACAGGGAATAAAATTTACGACAAAATAAAAGCTACCTACGACTAATAAATTAATTTGAAATGTTCGGTAAATACACGAGTTTTACAATGAAGAGTTGCGGTCTTTACGGGATTATATTTACTAGCGATCAGTGACAAACAAAGTTAACTGTACTTCGTTGAACTCTTCTATGATCGTGTTGTAATGGGATTCTAGAAAAACGGCGCAAGCTCCAAAATAGCAACACAATATTATATACGGAATAGGTATGCTAGGGTAATAGATTTGAAGATTTAATTTCACAAAGATGATTTTCGTTAGTCGCCGAACCAAAGGTTAAAGTTCTGCAAAGAGTAATTGCAAAACCATTTTGAAAACTAATCGAACACCACACACGTGCAGCACTAACAAAAGCGCATCGAATGTAGTAGCATAGAATTTCGCACGCGCAACTTGCGACCGCAGTCACAGAATCGTCCGTCGGTTGTTCGGGTTCGGGCCCGGTTTCGTCGAGTACCGACATAATTTACGCCCGTTAAGTGCCAGGTCTCCGCGGACTGGTTTCGGGCCCACCCTCGGAGCCGCATTTTTCAGTTCGGCCCTGTGGTGTGCGCCGCTGCCGCCTGCCACCCCCCGACCCTGCTTTCGCCGCCACGGTCGCAGCATCGCATCGTGGGAGAGAATGCGCCCCGGCAAACATCTCTGGAATGCTAAAGTTTCAACGCGCGTCCGAACCCTAATTACTTCTACCTATAACACATTTATACTCTATAACTCATTAATCGATCCGTGGACATGTGAAGTTTGCGCCACATCACATGAAGAATGAAGAATTCGGGAAATTTTTATAAGAGCAAGTTTTGAAGAGAGATTATCGTATATTTATTTTCTGTTCAATTATTGATGTAATTTGATATGATATATATGAAGAGGGCATACAAAACTTTACTCACTGTTGACTAGGGATGCAAATGATACGTCGATGTTTGTCAAACATTGATATATCGTTCATGAACATCGATATTTCAATTGACGATACGTCGTCGATAATCGTGCATATTAGTCAAAAATTTCGACATCGTTCCTCAATCTGTTTGAGAACATCTGCGTGTTCCAAAACTTTTTAACACTATTAATATCAAACGCA
The DNA here is from genome assembly GCA_020654155.1 of Novius pumilus. NCBI lineage: Eukaryota > Metazoa > Arthropoda > Insecta > Coleoptera > Coccinellidae > Novius > Novius pumilus. The sequence goes on from JAIFOV010000472.1 coordinate 7,693,440, forward strand.
TAATGACAAAAAAATAGTCTGTCACGTCATTACTGCATAAGACAACGTTTTCTAAAGAAAGAATATGGAGAATATTCGGAGATCAAGAAACTACTATACTGTGGAACATTCCTGACTACATCCACTATCCTTTAATCCTGGATTCAAAGTTTATGCATTTCAACGAATTCGTGATCAAAATAAAGTTATACTACTTAAATGAATAAACACAGGAACACGAATCACCTGATCGACAAGTACCTCAGATGAATTTGACATAAGTATGGAAAAATCATGAATAGTTAGTGATGCGCAAGAACAAAACAAGACAAGAATCATAAAAATCTTGTCTTGCTAAGGCAAGATCTTGAGAAATATTCATCTTGTCTTAGTCTTGTGACCAAGATTTGGCAAGAATCTTGTCTTGTCTTGTTCTTGCGTTGTTAATAGTCAAGATTATAAAATTTCAAAGTACAGTCATATTTATTCTCAACAAAAAAATGAAAAAGAGACGTGGAGAAGTGAACTTGATGCCTATTACAGTTCTCCCAGAGAACCCCGAGACACCAACATTCTTCAATGGTGGAAAAATAATCAAAAAACTACTATTGCTAAAATGGCTAGGGACATGCTTTCCCTCAGTGCCAGTAGAGAGATTATTTGCTGCTGGTTCTCTGGTGATGAATAAAAGAAGAACCCGATTATTCGATGATTCTTTCAAAATGCTGGTCTGCATTAACTCTTGGGCAAAATGCTCTCTTAAAAACGAAATTTGTTACGGTGACTTTTCACAATTTCTTTTAGAATGAGTTAAACAAAAAATAATTTCAAATTCAATATGAAAGTTGTGTTGTCAGGATATGAAAAATTTTTTTCTACTTCATTCCGATTATATTTCAAATTTTGTGCAAGAAAGATAGAATAAAAATTTTTCACTTCAAAATTTTTATAACTGTGTTTTTATTCAATTGTTTAACCTTAATTACCTGCCTGGCATCAAAATTAGTAGGTTAAAAAAATTAGATGTATATTATGAATTGAAATGATACATAATTTTTTTAACTTGTTTTTTTTCTTTGTTAATTTTTTATTGCAATCACACACTACAAAAATATCATCAGAAAATCTTATTGAAAGTACGATTGGTTGTAGAGTGAAAAAAGAAAAATTATTTTTTAAATTGAATTCTGCAGTGAAATAAGTGTAAATTTTTAATTAGATATTATTAATTCTGTGTAAATAGTTAAAATAGTAAGTAAAATATAAAAAAACCATTAATAATTTCTATAAAAATCTGGATGAGATCATAATTTTTACTTTAATTCAGAGATAAGTGTTTAATGCGGAAATTTGCACATAAATTTATATGCAATTAAGTCTGCTCGACTATTATAACTTAAAATTTTTAATACCAGAAATTTAATAATGAACCAAAAGATGATGAACATAATTTTATAATAAAAAATTAGTTTTACGGGGATTCATTTAAATATTAATACGAAAGCTGCCATGTTGGGGGTCTTGCTCGAAGTATGTAATGAAAAAAGTTCAGATAATACAAAATAAAACCGTCAAAGCTGTATACTGCATGGATTTCTTCACACTACCAGAAAAAGTGTATAAATTCGCAGGCATTTTGGAAATAAAGAAATTCCTGATAATGGAACAATCAAAGCTTATATGTAATATTAAAAAAAAACAAGTTAAAATACGGACACTTCTAATATAGAACAAAGAAATTCAACATCGCAAAACTAGAAATTGTGCAGGAATCAGACAACAACGACCGAGAACAAGCATCCTCTCTGATGGCCGCAACATTCAATGGGCTTCCAGGGGGTCTTAAACAAAGTAGGCATTTTGTCCATGACCTTGAGTATCTAAATAAAAAAGAAACGGTACAGAAAAAAATACTTTTCTTTCTTTTTTTGTAATAATGACAGGGTGGGGAAAGAGGCGATTTGGTTTATTTGTTTGTTTTTTTGGTTTCTTTTTATATATGAAATGTGTATAAGCAGAAATAGTTTATTGAACTTTTATGTCCGAACGTGGTCAACAAACCTTCAAACTGATGGATGTACAAAATCTCATCACAACTCGCATTATGTGAAATAACTAATAGCGCATTCTTATTAATGCGGAGAATAGGTAATATTTCACTTGGAGACTTATGTGGCTTGTAAACAATAAAGTTTGTCGCAATTGCCACCAGTGACAAGGTTGATGAAGTTTCCCGCACGCTTATATTACTTGCTAGACATTATATACGATTTACCACTAGACAAGACGATATTTTCTGGAAAATTAAACGTCCTTCCAGATATGCTGAATTCATTTATTAAACTAACAACTTAAAATCGGGTCGTCGAATTTATGAAACCAGCCTTTTTTTATAATCCACCTCAAAGATGTTTTCAGCCGTGAAATTGGCATCGATGTTTGAGCAATTGAGCGGAAAAAAGGCTCGTTATTAGGTATTGTTTTGAAATTAAACAGCTCTAGGAAAACGTTCCGTACCTAACCATTAAAATGAAAATTATACGGGAACGATACACAGTTTATTATCGTACACGTTTCGTATTGGTAGTAAAATAGAAATATAAATGCTGTAATGGGACCAGGAGACGTTTCACAGGAGTTTTATGGATTTCGGAACACCATTGAGCTAAACAGCTGCGCGAAGCGGTCGCGCTAAAAAAGATGAGGAAAAACTTTTGCGCCGTTACCAGAACGGCAATATGAAAATTCCTCGATATTCCTAGGGGTTAAAGAGTCGCAAATGTCGAATTTCCGAATATTGCGTTTTTTTTCTTTGTAACATTATTCATTTCCTTTTGTTTTTATTCGTTCTCGGACTCTTTGTAAGGCCAAAAAATTTCGATACTTTGAGACTTCTATCATTTTAATAGGTAAAAACACGTATATTTAACAATGAAACATGTGCTGAAATCAATTTTTCCGAATTTTTTTAACAATGCAAAATGATCTTGGAATGAGATAATTTGTACAAACATTTTTTTGCGTTCATTACTACTTCCATTTTAGCACTGACTATTTCTTCTGACCTTGTAGTTTACTCGTATCTTCTAATTTGCATGTCATACTACAATTTCCTCGATCAGGTTACAATTTTTTCCTTTTATTTATAAAAGTAGACAAACTACATAACACATTTACCTACGTTTTCCATCTGCCACTCTCCTCCTGTGGTCACATCAAACTTAATTGCTTTTTAACTTCCGCTGCGTTCTTTTTTTCCACCTCCACCTCAATAGTTTCTAGCTAATTTTGGTCGGCCTTTGAATTGGTCTAATCAACTTCGAATCCTCTGATCGCACAATGAACTTATTTATTCTTCGCTAAATTCTCAATAAATCAAACAGCTAATTGTTATAGTGGTTTCAAATTTTCATAATTTTTCTCTGTTTGAGCTGGTGACATTTCTGACGCATCGGCCGACGGCGTGCCAGCCGAACAATGGCCCGGAAAATTAATCCGCAACGAGTGTGAAATTGCCACGTTTCGTGAACTATAATGTTCTCCTAATCTATAATCAAGAACGCGTTTCGAAATTCTTCACGACCATCTTTTGCCGCCCTTCCATCGTGTCCATTGATTGTTGTTCACTCGATAACACTATTAAATGCAATTTGAGGCCGATCTTTCGTTTCGACCGAACCGAACACGCGCTACAAAGTCAGGCATTCCTCGTCGTGTCCTGATTTATATATGTGAACAATTGAAATCCAAACTAGAAATAGAATTAATTATTCATCGATATCAATATTTGCCTCTGTGTTGGATTTCTTTATTCGAATAACTGAGAACTCAAGATTTAAAACATTGTCTCCTTCATTGCTTCGACAATCTTAAACCAATATTAGATTACGATGAACATCTGGTGGTTCAATGAAAATTTTGTAAATCTAAAGAACTATTTTAGATATTTTCAAGCACCGAGCTGTCTTTTTGTATGCAAAAGGTGCGGCCGGGTATTATGTCTTCTGAAGAAAAAACGGGGGCGTTCCTTGGTATTAATCGAATTAGGATTGCACCCTTTGAGTGCGCCGGAAATGGGGAATTATGGTCATAGCGCTCGGCCCTTTGTCCTTCTTTCTGTTCGTGTTTCTTCCAAACGTGGGAACTTACTTTGATGATTTAATTCGAAATAATTATCATTGTTCGACTCTGAAAGTAATATTAGATGTTCAACGCTGAAAAAGTGAAATATATCGACTTTTCGATTTTTAATGATCGATTAGACGAGTCCCGAGACATTTACGAGGCTCGTAAAAAGTTCCCCATCTACCCGGGAATAGTTTATTGGCGACGCAATTAGCACCATCGTCTTCTCTAGACCGGTTTTATCGACGAATGTTTGTTGTTCTTTTACAAAATACAACAAACCAACCCCCCGTGCAACATTGATGATTGAATCTGTTTATAAATAGTTTTCCACGAGTTTCAAATTATCATTTTCCCAGAAATAGCACAGAAATGCCATATTGGAATCAGATACAATAAATAGGATTCAAATGAATTGTTAACTTGCCTCTTAAGCAATTTACTGGTATACACTCTCACAGTAAAATATTCAAATATCACATTTTTTAGATATAACCACAGGCGATAATGAAATGTAAGACGCGCGATGAAACCAAATGACGATCGATGAACCCGGTAAAAAAATATCAATTATGTAGCTAAAAATGTAAAATGTGTCAACAGTAGGGATGCAATATCATTGTGAAAAACATCAATATTTCTAGACATCGATGCTTGCATAAAAAACATCGATGTTAAAATACATCGTTGAAAAAGAACGATATATCGATGTTTTACCGATGTTTTGAAAGAAAATTTCTTCGAAAAACCATATTTTTAAAGTGTTCACGTCTGCAGCTTTTTAAAGATTATTTATTTCTTAATTATGAAAACAAATGCTCTCTTAAAAACGAAATTTGTTACGGTGACTTTCCACAATTTCTTTTAGAGTGAGTTGAACTAAAAATAATTTCAAATTCAATATAAAAGTGTTATCAGGATATGAAAAAAAATTTTTTTATTTCATTCCGATTAAATTTTAAATTTTGTGCAAGAAAGATAGAATAAAAATATTTCACCTCAAAATTTTTATTACCCGAACTGTGTTTTTATTTAATTGTTTAACCTTAACTACCTGCCTGGCATCAAAATTAGTAGGTTAAAAATTAAATGTATATTATCAATTGAAATGACACATCATTTTTTTTAACTCGTTTATTTTTTTCTTTGTTAGTTAGTTTTTTTTTTCAATCATACACTACAAAAATATTATCAAAAAATCTTATTGAAACCACGATTGGTTGTAGAGTGAAAAAAGGAAAATTATTTTTTAAATTGAATTCTGCAGTTAAATAAGTGTAAATTTTTAATTAGATATTATTAATTCTGTGTAAATAGTTAAAATAGTAAGTGAAATAAAAAAAACCATTAAAAATTTCTATAAAAATCTGGATAAGATCATAATTTTTACTTTAATTCAGAGATAGTGTTTAATGCGGAAATTTGCACATAAATTTATATGCAATTAAGTCTGCTCGACTATTATAACTTAAAATTTTTAATACCAGAAATTTAATAATAAACCAAAAGATGATGAACATAATTTTATAATAAAAAATTAGTTTTACGGGGATTCATTTAAATATTAATACGAAAGCTGCCATTTTTGGGGTCTTGCTCGAAGTATGTAATGAAAAAAGTTCAGATAATACAAAATAAAGCCGTCAAAGCTGCATACTGCATGGATTTCTTCACACTACCAGAAAAAGTGTATAAATTCGCAGGCATTTTGGAAATAAAGAAATTCCTGATAATGGAACAATCAAAGCTTATATGTAATATTAAAAAAAAACAAGTTAAAATACGGACACTTCTAATATAGAACAAAGAAATTCAACATCGCAAAACTAGAAATTGTGCAGGAATCAGACAACAACGACCGAGAACAAGCATCCTCTCTGATGGCAGCAACATTCAATGGGCTTCCAGGGGATCTTAAACAAAGTAAGCATTTTGTCCATGACCTTAAAGAATATCTAAATAAATAAGAAACGGTACAGAAAAAAATACTTTTCTTTCTTTTTTTGTAACAATGACAGGGTGGGGAAAGAGGGGATTTGGTTTATTTTTTTGTTTTTTTGGTTTCTTTTTATATATGAAATGTGTATAAGCAGAAATAGTTTATTGAACTTTTATGCCCGAACGTGGTCAACAAACCTTCAAACTGATGGATGTACAAAATCTCATCACAACTCGCATTATGTGAAATAACTAATAGTGCATTCTTATTAATGCGAAGAATAGGTAATATTTCACTTGAAGACTTATGTGGCTTGTAAATAATAAAGTTTGTCGCAATTGCCACCAGTGACAAGGTTGATGAATTTTAGTAGATTAAAAATTAGATGTATATTATCAATTTAAATGACACATCATTTTTTTAAACTTGTTTATTTTTTTCTTTGTTAGTTTTTTTTCAATCATACACTACAAAAATATCATCAGAAAATCTTATTGAAACTACGATTGGTTGTAGAGTGAAAAAAGAAAAATTATTTTTTAACTTGAATTCTGCAGTTAAATAAGTGTAAATTTTTAATTAGATATTATTAATTCTGTGTAAATAGTTAAAATAGTTAGTAAAATTTAAAAAACCATTAAAAATTTCTATAAAAATCTGGATAAGATCATAATTTTTACTTTAATTCAGAGATAAGTGGTTAATGCGAAAATTTGCACATAAATTTATATGCAATTAAGTCTGCTTGACTATTATAACTTAAAATTTTTAATATCACCAATTTACTAATAAACCAGAAGACGATGAACATAATTTTATAATAAAAAATTAGTTCAACGGGGACTCATTCAAATATTAATACGGAACGCGCATAAAATAATGGTGAATACTCAATATTAAAAAAAAATTTTTCACAAGACAAGACAACATTCTTGGGATTCTTGATAGGTTTCATCTTGGTCTTGTCCTGTATTAAGTTGGCTTAGTCTTGTCTTGTCTTGAATTTTAAGACAAGACCAAGAATATCTTGAGTCTTGGCGCATTACTATGAATAGTTAAACCATAAAACAGTTGAAAATATATCATCCACATCAATAATTCGAAGAAATAAAGATTTTTTAATAACAAAATATTGTTTTCATAATCAAGAAATAAATAATCTACATCTATAAAAAGCTGCAGATGTGAACACTTTAGGAATATGGTTTTTCGAACAAATTTTCTTTGAAAGTACAAAATATCGGTAAAACATCGATATATCGTTCTTTTTCAACGATGTATTTTAACATCGATGTTTTTTATGCAAGCATCGATGTCTAGAAATATCGATGTTTTTCACAACGATGTTGCATCCCTAGACAGAAGTGCACTCACTGATGATAACCCTGATGTAGTGATTCGTAAAATTCTGTTTTGCTTAAACTTGAATAAAACAATTGCAATCAAGAAAACAGATGCAAAGTGTAAATTAATAAACACTTTTTAATCGCACGGGATAGGTTTCAATTGATACTATCAGAATGATTCCGGTCATAACGAAATTAGAGACAGCTTTTCGCCGCTTGTCTACGGATTCACACCGAAGCCGCTTACTATCTTTAGGGATGGATTTTCAACCTGCCAGAAGATTCGTGTTACTTTTCGGTATAAAACAAACTCGAACTGTCTGTTTACTTACAAACCGTACATCAGGACGTTCTCTATTTTCGTTCACGAGACTAATCAACATATTTTGCACCTCGTTCGCGCAGGGAACATTCAACGTAAATATTTAGGTTTACGTAGGCCCAGTGATTTCCTTCGACATCTTTCCAAGGAAGTTTGGATATTGTTAATTAAAACATTTTTTCCCCGTCGGAAAACAAACGGGTGCTCGTTTGTTTTGGTTACGGTTGCCCCGCGATCCGGATTTATCGTTTACATATTCTGTTTTGGTCTATAGATTTCCACACTTCCGAGACGGTACTTAATTTCACACGTGAAAATGCTTTTATGGTAAGAGTGACTATCGCGATGAGTTCACGAGTATGTTTGAAATCTCGCTAAACTGGTCGAGTTTAATGCGGCAACGTTAACAACCGTTTTATCAACCTTTCACTCGTATCATTATTCAAATTGTCGTCGCATGGAAGATGAAATTCGAACAGTGAGTTGTACAGGGTGGTTAATTCGAAACGTTGAGGAATATCTCGAAGAAACAAAGTGACTTGATACAGTGGTCAAGTGATAACTGAATTTACAACCTTCATACAGAAGGAAAAACTATTTTGGTACATGAAATGTCACTTAAATTAGTCGGAGAATTCAAATTATCGAATATCACTGATTGCACGTCTGCCTGTTAATAGTTTATTTTACAGTTGATAGCAACGATATTCCATTTTCCTTCAGGGATTGCGATTTGCTAACTTAATCGCTCGATTTAGATAACAGTGTCTCATAATCATTAAAAGTAGTTGAATGCAAGGTGTTGCATTTATAATAAATTCAAATTTTGAACACGCAGTTTATAATCAATCACAGATGAAATGCTAAAGATTTCATTACTTCCTCTTTACAGTCATAAATTTTTAATTTAACCTGTCGCCTTCACCCTTTTGCAGCCTGAGGGAGAGAAGGGGGATCGCAAAAATGAAAACCTAAAATCTATCGGATTTCCTGTCGCGGCTTGGTTCGACTATAATGGAAATCTAATGGTGTTTAAATAGCGCTCATTGTCGGTTTATGGTGTCCGTCTCAATTTAGGCACTCGTTGTTGCGCCGAAAAGAACACCTTAATTTCCGTTTTTTTCCGGACTTTAATCTCACCGCCCTCGTCTAAATTAACATTTTACAGCACCTAAATTACCTATAGTTCTTTAGAACGCGACGTCGGTACCTTTTTGTCGCGTTATATTAATGCTGACGATTTTATTACAGCTCGAGGTTGTAAAAAGTGCACCCAGAAAAATCTATTTAATGAAGCCGTTTGTACCGTTTGAGAAAAAAACAAATAAATGGGGCGATTTAATTAAAACGCGTCCGGGGACTTTCAATCTTCGTTTTCAGATTCCTTGAGCAAACACGGACCTCTTATCTGCGAACAAATAAGCAAGCATCGTTTTACTCAAATAGGATATTCCAGAAAGTGGTCTGGTAAAACTACGATTTTAATTCACCGCCTACCGATGTAATCAAGAATACATTACTCCTGCCAGTATCATGAAAACAAAAGGTATTATACATTGGGGATATAAATTTTCCATGCAATCGCATTTTTTTCAATCGATATTTTTGTCTGCCGTCGCGAGCCAAGAATATAATTTACTTTTATAATGATACTACTAAAACATAAATAAAACAGATGGTAGGATGGAAAAGAAAATTACAATAATGAAATATGACTGAAGCATTGAATGAATCATAAAACAAAGAGGTAAATTGAATATACTGTGTGACATTACGGTAGTTCTTTTAACATAATGCAGTTTCAGGTAATACGTCATAACCTTTTAGAACAGGAAACATTTCTGTTCTCAGTGCCATGCTGTGTATAAACACATTAGAAAGAATTTTGACAGACCATTCGGGCCCACTGGTTTCTCGTGCTTATTACCTGGAAACACCTTTTCGAAAATCTGTCAAATTATGTCCCCCCTCGTGACATTAGTAGTGATTATGATTATCCACCCCAGTAACATGTTTCATCTCCAGGTGGCCTTTTAAACCATCCCAATAATTATCAAATTTTAAATGTTTGAAAATCGAGGAATTCATGAAAAGCACCTGATCTCACCAATGTGACGTTAGTTCGGTACCTGATTGCAAAGAGGAATGTCGAATGACCGTTCGAATAACAAGTTTTTTAAGGTATGTCGTCCCGACCGCCGTTCGGGGTCGAGTGCATTTCGTCTTTTCGTTTTTGCCTGTTTCGCGACGTACGTTTGATCAAAAAGCCAACCGGCGGCAGTTTGATCCGCTATTTCTGGCGATTTTCAAAAGGCAAAACAAAAAAAAGGCGACGCGGGATAAACGGGTGAGTCACCACCATCGGCCGTCGCGGACGCAGCAGTGGAAGGCAGCGAGAGACTTTCGCATGCCTCGATTTTATTCAATAGTGAATAATCAATTACTCTACTGGCTGAGCGTTCGGGTGATGAATGAGGGTGTGAAGTGACACGTACATCTGCCCGCGGGGGATTTAGTTTTGAAGAGTCGCCCGTCGGGTAACGCCCTTCCATTACAGGCTAAAAACTTGGGAAATATTTAATAAACGCATTCTAGTTCGGCGATTTCCTGTGTATTGCAAACGTTTTAAACCTGCGTTCCATTCACCCTCGAGTGCCCCCAGTTGTTATTGTTGTCAAAGCTAAGGCGACCAGCCTCGCACGCACCCCAAGCCATATGACTAAGGATGCAGCATCGTTGTGAAAAACATGGATATTTCTAGACATCGATGCTTGCCCAAAAAACATCGATGTTGAAATACATCGTTGAAAAAGAACGATATATCGATGTTTTGTACTTTGAAAGAAAATTTGTTCGAAAAACCATATTTTTGAAGTGTTCACATCTGCAGCTTTTTATAGATGTAGATCATTTATTTCTTGATTATGAAAACAATATTTTGTTATTAGAAAATCTTTATTTCTTTGAATTATTCATGTGAATGATGTATTTTCAACTGTTTTATGGTTTAACTATTCATAGTGATGCGTCACGCCTTTTGGTCTTGTCTTGAAATTCAAGACAAGAATAAGCCAACTTAATACAAGACAAGACCAAGATAAAACCTATCAAGAATCCCAAGAATGTTGTCTTGTCTTGGGAAAAGTATTTTTTTTTGATATTGAGTATTCACCATTATTTTAAGCGCGTTTCGTATTAATATTTAAATGAATCCCTGTTAAACTAATTTTTTATTATAAAATTATGTTCATCGTCTTCTGGTTTATTAGTAAATTGCTGATATTAAAAATTTTAAGTTATAATAGTCAAGCAGATTTATTTGCTTATAAATTTATGTGCCAATTTTCGCATTAACCACTTATCTCTGAATTAAAGTAAAAATTATGATCTTATCCAGATTTTTATAGAAATTTTTAATGGTTTTTTATATTTTACTAACTATTTTAACTATTTACACAGAATTAATAATATCTAATTGAAAATTTACACTTATTTAACTGCAGAGTTCAAGTTAAAAAATAATTTTTCTTTGTTCACTCTACAACCAATCGTAGTTTCAATAAGATTTTCTGATGATATTTTTGTAGTGTATGATTGAAAAAAAAACTAACAAAGAAAAAAAGAAACAAGTTTAAAAAAATGATGTGTCATTTAAATCGACAATATACATCTAATTTTTAACCTACTAAACTTCATCAACCTTGTCACTGGTGGCAATTGCGACAAACTTTATTATTTACAAGCCACATAAGTCTTCAAGTGAAATATTACCTATTCTCCGCATTAATAAGAATGCGCTATTAGTTATTTCACATAATGCGAGTTGTGATGAGATTTTGTACATGCATCAGTTTGAAGGTTTGTTGACCACGTTCGGACATAAAAGTTCAATAAACTATTTCTGCTTATACACATTTCATATATAAAAAGAAACCAAAAAACAAACAAATAAACCAAATCCCCTCTTTCCCCACCCTGTCATTATTACAAAAAAAGAAAGACAAGTATTTTTTCTGTACCGTTTCTTATTTATTTAGATATTCTTTAAGGTCATGGACAAAATGCCTACTTTGTTTAAGACCTCCTGGAAGCCCATTGAATGTTGCTGCCATCAGAGAGGATGCTTGTTCTTGGTCGTTGTTGTCTGATTCCTGCACACTTTCTAGTTTTGCGATGTTGAATTTCTTTGTTCTATATTAGAAGTGTCCGTATTTTAACTTGTTTTTTTTAATATTACATATAAGCTTTGATTGTTCCATTATCAGGAATTTCTTTATTTCCAAAATGCCTGCGAATTTATACACTTTTTCTGGTAGTGTGAAGAAATCCATGCAGTATGCAGCTTTGACGGCTTTATTTTGAATTATCTGAACTTTTTTCATTACATACTTCGAGCAAGACCCCCAACATGGCAGCTTTCGTATTAATATTTAAATGAATCCCCGTAAAACTAATTTTTTATTATAAAATTATGTTCATCATCTTTTGGTTTATCATTAAATTTCTGGTATTAAAAATTTTAAGTTGTAATAGTCGAGCAGACTTAATTGCATATAAATTTATGTCCAAATTTCCGCATTAAACATTTATCTCTGAATTAAAGTAAAAATTATGATTTTATCCAGATTTTTTAGAAATTTTTAATGGTTTTTGATATTTGACTTACTATTTTAACTATGCACACAGAATTAATATTATCAAATAAAAAATTTACACTTATTTTACTGCAGAATTCAATTTAAAAAATATTTTTTTTTTCAACGCTACAACCAATCGTAGCTTCAATAAGATTTTCTGATAATATTTTTGTAGTGTATGATTGAAAAAAAAACTAACAAAGAAAAAAATAAACAAGTTTAAACAAATGATGTGTCATTTATATTGATAATATACATCTAATTTTTAACCTACTAATTTTGATGCTAGGCAGGTAGTTAAGGTTAAAAAATTAAATAAAAACACAATTCGGGTTATAAAAATTTTGAAGTGAAATATCTTTATTCTATCTTTCTTGCACAAAATTTGAAATATAATCGGAACAAAGTAAAAAAATTTTTTTCATATCCTGATAACAAAACTTTTATATTGAATTCGAAATTATTTTTAGTTTAACTCTTTCTAAAAGAAATTATGAAAAGTCACCGTAACAAATTTCGTTTTTAAGAGAGCATTTTGCCCAAGAGTTAATGCAGACCAGCATTTTTAAAGAATCATCGGATAATCGGGTTCTTTTTTTATTCATCACCAGAGAACCAGCAGAAAATAATCTCTCTACTGGCACTGAGGAAGCTGGTGTGCAAAGAATGTCCCTTGCCATTTTAGCAATAGTAGTTTTTGGATTATTTTTCCACCATTGGAGAATGTTGGTGTCTTGGGGTTCTCTGGGAGAACTATAATAGGCAACAAGTTCACTTCTCCACGTCTTTTTTTTTTTTTCATTTTTTTGTTGAGGATAAATATGACTGTACTTTGAAATTTCATAATCTTGACTATTAACAACGCAAGAACAAGACAAGACAAGATTCTTGCCAAATCTTGGTCACAAGACCAAGACAAGATGAATTTTTCTCAAGATCTTGCCTTAGCAAAACAAGATTTTTATGATTCTTGTCTTTTCTTTTTCTTGCGCATCACTAACTATTCATGATTTCTCCATACTTATGTCAAATTCATCTGAGATACTTGTCGATCAGGTGATTCGTGTTCCTATGTTTATTCATTTAAGTAGCATAACTTTATTTTGATCACGAATTCGTTGAAATGCATAAACTTTGAATCCAGGATTAAAGGATATTGGAAGTGGTCAGGAATGTTCCACAGTATACTGGTTTCTTGATCTCCAAGTATTCTCCATATTATTTCTTTAGAAAACGTTGTCTTATGCAGTAATGACGTGAAAAACTATTTTTTTGTCATTATGCGTTTGATATTAATAGTGTTAAAAACTTTTGGAACACGCAGATGTTCTCAAACAGATTGAGGAACGATGTCGAAATTTTTGACTAATATGCACGATTATCGACGACGTATCGTCAATTGAAACATCGATGTTCATGAACGATATATCGATGTTTGACAAACGTCGATGTATCATTTGCATCCCTACATATGACGCGATATTTTTCGTTCTTACTCAGCAAGCTTGCCATCATTTGTATGCTATTTTTATTATTTTCGTTCTTCGACTGGTTCGCTTACATAAATTTACATAAACAATATTTAAGCAAGAAGAACCGAAAAATGAATTCACCAACCATGAACTAAAAATTTTTTAAAATGCATATTCAAAGAAATGGGGGAAATTACTTTGTGCAAAACATGTCAGCGAACCCATTATTATTTATATTCCGCCCCTTCATGCGCTCAAAGCAGAGCTTCACCATGAACGTGTGATTGACGACCATCAACCCCTAAAAGCTTAGCGCATACGCACGATCTTATCCACGGGTTGATAGTTTAGTAACCGTTCAAGTGTAGCAATTTGGTCGTTGAAATTCTTTTCTCCATTCTCCGCTTTTATGATCTATGAAACTATGAACATTTACCTTTGATCCAAAGACCTGATGAAAGAAAGAAGGTATGTGTCACTATCTTGTTTTGCATAAAAAATCCGGTTGATGATATTGCAGTAGGCAATTCGTTGAACGATCGCTAACTTTCACGTAATAAATTACAAGTACAGTAAACATCAGGAAATAATTGAACAATTAATCATCTTAGGGCAATAACATTCTATGACACCCATTCGCGTTGACATCGACAAATAGTTTGGGCCGTGTAAACGAAGCTTTAGGTGCCGCGCCGGGTGAAATGTTTGAGAGGAGAGCCAAACCACATATTTTAAAATGCGAAACGGTGTGAAATTTCTAATAAATTGGTTTAGGCGCCGGGGAAACGTTGCCCGCCACCCCCTTTCCGAACATCCTGGACCTTTTTGAAAACATTTTTAATTTATGGGACCTCGTTACGAAACCGACATTTTTATGTTAATTCGGACCGATTTCGAGCCCTAAATTAGGGGGGAGAGTAGCCGTTTATTTAATGAGGAACGCATCACACGCAATAGCGCGGAAGCAAATTTTTTTAACCTATTTAAGGGTCATTCGTGCGACCTATCGGTCGAACATTTCAATAATCATATTTTAAACGTCAGAATAATTTGCCCTTAAAAATTATCAAATTATCTGACGGTATTGAACTGTTTAATGAATAAGGACGTTCACCCGTAAATTTTCCAGGAATATTTAAAATTCCGCAACGGAAAATTGGGGAACAAAGGGAATTGCCAGAAACGTGGTTCACAAAGGCGGTAGTTCAAGTGACCTTACGGGTTATACGCGACTGGCATTCTCAGACGCAGTTAATTGTTAGGTATTTACAGAGATCGTCATTATCGACTTCATGAACGGCACCAATTTGAATTTCTAATGCCTAGCAGGACTTTCGCCTTTTTTCTCACCGAGAACGTGAAATGAATCCATCGCACTGATATGGTAAAGGATTTTTTGGATTGTTTCTGCTTTTTGCACATAAAATCTATCGGAACCTAATGACTTGAATGTACATGTTTATACACAATAATATATCAATAAGTTTGTGTTCACAGAACGTGACATATGTATTATCGCCTAATTTACGATGACTAGTAGATTCGACACTCGAATATTTGTGTGTGCTCGATGGTTGACATTATGTCGGAAAATATTTTCTATTTGTCACTAAAAACCAAAAAAAGTTAGAAACTTGTCAAATAATCAAATGAAACAATTCAAGAATTTAAGATTTAAATAACGAAAAATGTTTTGAAATTCTTTAGAACAATTTTTGAGCTTTGCCAAAGATATATACACAATTAAATAAATCGATACATTAACAATGATTTATTGTGGACCCACATTCAATTCAAGTAGAAGTGTGCTGAGCAAAAGGTTTTAAAATTTTATTAACTTTATCCGGGGGATGTGAAGTTCATTTAACCGATTATAGTCATCATGCTAATTGACGCCAAACCTTTACAAAGATTTTACGTTTGTAATGCTAATTAAGCGAAAAAGGTACCATTTAAGCCATATTTTTGATAAAAAAGTCATATGCTCTATTAAAAGATCAAACGAATCCAATATAAATTTCGGAATAGTCAATCATTTTTTTATTTGACGCGTTACATATCGATTTCGATATTTCGTGAATTTTATGTATGCAGACACTATGAGTTATATTTGACGTGACAAGGAAATGAATGACATCGTGACAGGGTGCGAAAATGCCACCCCGAACCATTTGAAAATGAAGAGGGGCCATCGAGGGTTCTTTCCTCATCTTTTATAATCGAATATTCGCCATCGATTCATTCATCGCATTCAAGAAGTGCTTGAAAGGCGACCGCGTCAAGTGCGATAATCGACCGCCAACGAAAGCGCCCTTTACACGCGTTCACTTTCCAAAACGGGCGGAATTTTTAATCAAAAATTAGCCATTCGATGTTGAAAAAAAAGAAGGTATTACTCACCGGTGTCTGGACGATCCAAGACAGCATATATCGGTAATCCCCTTGGCCGCATCTCATTTTTCACGTTTTCGCAACTGGCCGGATTGGCATTGGCGAAAAAATCCACGTAAAGCACCAAGAACAAACAGATACCCTGCATTCGACTTATTCTAAATCGTATTATCGGAACTTTTCCGACATTCACAGCCATGATTTTTGAATAAAAATTATATAAAGACGGTTCAACAGAAATGAAAAGCTAGATCCCTATCGTCCCGTAAAGGCACATAAAAAATGCCGCAATTCGTCCGACAGAGTTAGTAGGAAATTACATTCCGATCAAGCCGGTACCGGTAAAGAGTGTTATTGTAGTACTAGCACTCTCGCACGCGCTCCATACTAGCGCGCGTTTCGACAGAAAATCAGACAATGACGGTGTCTGTAAAGAGAACTCGCAACTCGAAGCTCCCACGGCAACCGCTCAGGAAACATGCGCCAACCGATGATCAGATGCGAAAAATTCCACGGGACTGTCGGGCGTGCGCGCCAACGCGCCAGAAGGGCATTCCACAATTTTCCGACTTCCTCGCCACTAATTTGGAAAGTTCTAGTTACAGATAAGGGTACACTTTCAAACCGCAGAACGTCGACCTCACTGTCAACTCGATGCAATTAAACTTCGGATACGTTCAAAATGTTGAAGGTGCATTTTTTAGATGAGATATCCTCGAAATGTAAACCCACATTTTTCAACCTTGATATTGTAATAAATATTTTTATAATGTTTGGGTACAGTTTTTGTATTACCAAAACACACCTACATACTTCTCGTGCTAACATTCTACAATGTTTTCAGGCAAAAGTGCTATAAAGATAAATACGAAGATCGTGCCACGCGATGAAGCCTCGAAAGTGTATTTGGTTTCATTACGTGCAAACGCAATGCTCTTGCAATATTCACATTTACCATGTAGGTAAATAAAGATCACCATGACTTTTCTCCATGAATAACAATACTGCATAACTAGGGATGCAACATCGTTGTGAAAAACATCGATATTTCTAGACATCGATGCTTGCATAAAAAACATCGATGTTAAAATACATCGTTGCAAAAGAACGATATATCGATGTTTTGTACTTTGAAAGAAAATTTGTTCGAAAAATCATATTTTTAAAGTTTTCACGTCTGCAGCATTTTATAGACGTAGATTATTTATTTCTTGATTATGAAAACAATATTTTGTTATTAGAAAATCTTTATTTCTTTGAATTATTGATGTGGATGATATGTTTTCAACTGTTTTATGGTTTAACTATTCATAGTGATGCGCCAAGACTCAAGATATTCTTGGTTTTGTCTTGAAATTCAAGACAAGACCAAGATAAGACTAACCCAACTTAATACCAGACAAGACCAAGATAAAACCTATCAAGAATCCCAAGAATGTTGTCTTGTCTTGTGAAAAAATTTTTTTTTATATTGAGTATTCACCATTATTTTATGCGCGTTTCGTATTAATATTTAAATGAATCCCCGTTAAACTAATTTTTTATTATAAAATTATGTTCATCGTCTTCTGGTTTATTAGTAAATTGCTGATATTAAAAATTTTTTTTTTTGAATATTACATATAAGCTTTGATTGTTCCATTATCAGGAATTTCTTTATTTCCAAAATGCCTGCGAATTTATACACTTTTTCTGGTAGTGTGAAGAAATCCATGCAGTATGCAGCTTTGACGGCTTTATTTTGTATTATCTGAACTTTTTTCATTACATACTTCGAGCAAGACCCCCAACATGGCAGCTTTCGTATTAATATTTAAACGAATCCCCGTAAAACTAATTTTTTATTATAAAATTATGTTCATCGTCTTTTGGTTTATCATTAAATTTCTGGTATTAAAAATTTTAAGTTATAATAGTCAAGCAGACTTAATTGCATATAAATTTATGTGCAAATTTTCGCATTAACCACTTATCTCTGAATTAAAGTAAAAATTATGATCTTATCCAGATTTTTATAGAAATTTTTAATGGTTTTTTATATTTTACTAACTATTTTAACTATTTACACAGAATTAATAATATCTAATTAAAAATTTAGACTTATTTAACTGCAGAATTCAAGTTAAAAAATAATTTTCCTTTTTTCACTCTACAACCAATCGTAGTTTCAATAAGATTTTCTGATGATATTTTTGTAGTGTATGATTGAAAAAAAAACTAACAAAGAAAAAAATAAACAAGTTTAAAAAAATGATGTGTCATTTAAATTGACAATATACATGTAATTTTTAACCTACTAAACTTCATCAACCTTGTCACTGGTGGCAATTGCGACAAACTTTATTATTTACAAGCCACATAAGTCTTCAAGTGAAATATTACCTCTTCTCCGTATTAATAAGAATGCGCTATTAGTTATTTCACATAATGCGAGTTGTGATGAGATTTTGTACATCCATCAGTTTGAAGGTTTGTTGACCACGTTCGGACATAAAAGTTCAAAAAACTATTTCTGCTTATACACATTTCATATATGAAAAGAAACCAAAAAACAAAAAAATAAACCAAATCCCCTCTTTCCCCACCCTGTCATTATTACAAAAAAAGAAAGAAAAGTATTTTTTTCTGTACCGTTTCTTATTTATTTAGATATTCTTTAAGGTCATGGACAAAATGCCTACTTTGTTTAAGACCCCCTGGAAGCCCATTGAATGTTGCTGCCATCAGAGAGGATGCTTGTTCTCGGTCGTTGTTGTCTGATTCCTGCACAATTTCTAGTTTTGCGATGTTGAATTTCTTTGTTCTATATTAGAAGTGTCCGTATTTTAACTTCTTTTTTTTTAATATTACATATATGCTTTGATTGTTCCATTATCAGGAATTTCTTTATTTCCGAAATGCCTGCAAATTTATACACTTTTTCTGGTAGTGTGAAGAAATCCATGCAGTATGCAGCTTTGACGGCTTTATTTTGTATTATCTGAACTTTTTTCATTACATACTTCGAGCAAGACCCCCAACATGGCAGCTTTCGTATTAATATTTAAATGAATCCCCGTAAAACTAATTTTTTATTATAAAATTATGTTCATCATCTTTTGGTTTATCATTAAATTTCTGGTATTAAAAATTTTAAGTTGTAACAGTCGAGCAGACTTAATTGCATATAAATTTATGTCCAAATTTCCGCATTGAACATTTATCTCTGAAGTAAAGTAAAAATTATGATCTTATCCAGATTTTTATAAAAATTTTTAATGGTTTTTTATATTTCACTTACTATTTTAACTATTTACACAGAATTAATAATATCTAATTAAAAATTTACACTTATTTTACTGCAGAATTCAATATAAAAAATAATTTTTCTTTTTTCACTCTACAACCAATCGTAGTTTCAATAAGATTTTCTGATAATATTTTTGTAGTGTATGATTGAAAAAAAAGTAACTAACAAAGAAAAAAATAAACAAGTTAAAAAAATGATGTGACATTTAAATTGATAATATACATCTAATTTTTAACCTACTAATTTTAATGCCAGGCATGAAGTTAAGGTGAAACAATTAAATAAAAACACAGTTCGGGTAATAAAAATTTTGACGTAAAATATTTTCATTCTATCTTTCTTGCACAAAATTTGAAATATAATCGGAATGAAGTAAAAAATTTTTTTTCATATCCTGATAATAAAACTTTTATATTGGATTTGAAATTATTTTTAGTTTAACTCATTCTAAAAGAAATTATGAAAAGTAACCGTAACAAATTTCGTTTTTAAGAGAGCATTTTGCCCAAGAGTTAATGCAGACCAGCATTTTTAAAGAATCATCGGATAAACGGGTTCTTTTTTTATTCATGACCAGAGAACCAGCAGAAAATAATCTCTCTACTGGCACCGAGGAAGCTGGTGTGCAAAGAATGTCCCTTGCCATTTTAGCAATAGTAGTTTTTTGATTGTTTTTCCGCCATTGGAGAATGTTGGTGTCTTGGGGTTCTCTGGGAGAACTGTAATAGGCATCAAGTTCACTTCTCGACGTCTTTTTTTCATTTTTTTGTCGAGGATAAATATGACTGTACTTTGAAATTTCATAATCTTGACTATTAACAACGCAAGAACAGGACAAGACAAGATTCTTGCCAAATCTTAGTCACAAGACCAAGACAAGATGAATATTTCTCAAGATCTTGCCTTAGCAAGACAAGATTTTTACGATTCTTGTCTGGTCTTGTTCTTGCGCATCATTAACTATTCATGATTTTTCCATACTTATGTCAAATTCATCTGAGGTACTTGTCGATCAGGTGATTCGTGTTCCTGTGTTTATTCATTTAAGTAGCATAACTTTATTTTGATCACGAATTCGTTGAAATGCATAAACTTTGAATTTAGGATTAAAGGATAGTGGATGGATGTGGTCAGGAATGTTCCACAGTATAGTGGTTTCTTGATCTCCGAATATTATCCATATTATTTCTTTAGAAAACGTTGTCTTATGCAGTAATGACGTGAAAGACTATTTTCTTTGTCACTATGCGTTTGATATTAATAGTGTTAAAAAGTTTTGGAAGACGCAGATGTTCTCAAAGAGATTGAGGAACGATGTCGATATTTTTGACTAATATGCACGACGTATCAATGTCAATCATAAAAATTGGTGATGGCGTTTTCGGTCGATAATTTGCTTTTTTATAATCAAATTCAGATATGTAGTTGCAATTTAGCGCAATGCAAACAAAGCATCTGTTCCTGCTCTTCAATTATGTATATGTTTTCAAGTGATACACTTATCGATCCAATCTGCTTTCAAGATACTTATTAAATCTTCATACGTCAGTTGATGACCTCGAACATCATTCAAATGGAAGAAGGCAAGATTATAAAATCTTAAAATTCGAAAACTTTGAATGTATGCACTTAAAAAAATTGAAAATCCTCTTGATAATGAGGTTGACTCGTTTTACACTCAACCGTTTTGTTTGTGATTTAAATATATGTACTTACTTGTAGATTATTGTTTTCACTCCGCTTGTAAACATCCCTTTTATATCCGCGCCAAGAAATGTTTTCAGGTTCTGCATGCCCATCTCTGGTCTTTGGTGTTTGATGGCCTTTTTCGATCCCTTCTAAGCTGAGATCCGAACAAGTTAGCAAACTCCTGGCGACGGTGAGGAGTTCCTTAGAGTCTTGGCAGAGTCAGAGGTCACCTTAAAAAAGATTGGCCACATCATGCATATTATAATAGAAAAACCTTTTCCTATTCTGAAAAGGAGGTGCGTTCTAAATTCTGTGAAAAGGGGCCTCGCAAGCTGATGCCGCTGATGTAAATTTCTACTCTAGCGCCGCCACTGAGAGCTCGTCTTATTATTTGAGATAAAAATGTAATTTGGAGTGTAATTGTTGAAGTGTTTTAAAATTTGAACTTTGTCTGTTCTGAACTCTCAAGGAGATGGTCAGGTGTATGAAATTTTATTAAAATGACACTCAAAAGTTCAAGACAATGTATATTACATTTAAATAGGCCGCCGCATACGCTTGATCGGACCAAGGGTTACGGTAGGACCGCAAATGTATCGCCATTCGGCCAGAATTCCGCGCATATGCGCAGAACAGTACATTACAATCATCCAACTTCTGATATAATTCATCTATGACATAATATATTTGTGTCAATAATCGGATTCATCGTCGACTCGTTGATATTCAGTTAAGTTTGTGGCAGTCGTATCGGATTTTACAAGTATGCCCGCACTAAAGTTGTTCCGGAAAGTGTCGCATGCTATTTTTGACGTCGATGGCCTTCTTTTAGGTAAGAAGGGAATAGCGATATATTATCTACTTTACTGCCACCTATGGTTGGATGACGAAAGTTTTCGGTCTATTTGAAATCACGGCGCAGCCACCAATATTCCTTTGTAAAATTTGAAATGTGTGCATTCAGTATTATTATAGGTTTCCGCATATAAATTGTATCTGTAAATAAACGCCGGTTACAGATAACATATTTCCTCGAACTATTTGATAATTTGCTCAAACATCCGTTTTTAATTAAAGAAAAATCATCTACAATTATTCCGTATTTCTTCACTTTCAGATAACGAGGTTCTCTACAAAAAAGCTATTGAAGACATTGCTAGATCTTATGGAAAAATATACACACCTGAAATTAGAAACAAGATTGTCGGTACTCCACAAACTGAAACATGTAGGATAGCGATTAAGGAATTGAAACTGCCTTTGGAACTGGAGGAGTTCAGAAAAATATTTATAAAATTAGCTTACAAGAATATTGTCAATGTTCCCTTGTTACCAGGTAGAATCAATGACGATTTTTTTCAATGACATAAACGTCATTGTCATCAGATCACACAAAAAATTCATGATGTCTGGCAGTAAAACCGAGATTGCTAGTCATGTTATTTTTGACCTAGACGGCGTACTCATAAGTGAGTTTCTTACCAAATATTCGAATCGCCTTCAATAAAACATATGCAGATACCGAAATATTTTACGCACAGGCTTACAAAGCAATATTGCAACGGGAATTCAATATTGTCATGCCTAAAAATTTCACCCCGAAGATTATGGGATTATCTACCCAGAAGACAAACGAAGTTTTTGTTGAAACCTTTAAATTACCAATAACCTACGCTGATTTTCAGAAATTGAAGGAAAATGAACTTAAAAATTTATTGCCGAGTAACGAATTGCTGCCAGGTATCACGATATTCCATAAATCGAATCCTAATCAACGACATTCACTTATAGGCGCCCAGAAACTCGTGGAACATCTTCACCAAAATAAAGTACCGATAGCTATTGCGACATCCTCTGGATCGACTAGTTTCGAACTAAAATCAAAAAACCACAAAAAATTTTTCGAGCACTTCAATCACATTGTCTTGGGGAGCTCAGACCCAGAAGTGAAGAACGGAAAACCGGCTCCCGATATTTTTCTAGTATGCGCATCCCGTTTTCAATCTAAGCCCAAACCGGTAGATTGTTTGGTGTTTGAAGATTCCCCGAATGGTATAAAGGGTGCTACAGCAGCCGGCATGCAAACCGTCATGGTTCCTGATCCTGAAATCGATCCAGAACTAACTAAACAAGCGACTTTGGTGTTGAACTCACTGGAGGATTTTAAACCTGAAATTTTTGGACTTCCACCTTATCCGAAATAGAAGTAACAGTTTTGTTGAATGAAAAGAGCTTGTTGAAAAAAATAAATAAGTTTACATACCTTATTCGGACATCTTATCTTATGTACAGGTTTGACAAGGGGATTCGTGGTAAAATGGGAGACTGATGTAAATATCCTGCTTTGGCTCGGGTAAAGGCAATAATTCATAAATGTTGGTTGTAGAAAAAAGTAGCAGAAAAAGTGAATGCAAATTATTAGAAAATAAGTAAATAAATCTATTGTCTATTTTTCAAAGAGAAACCATTCTTTTTGAATCAATTATCACACCGCTATGTTATTACTCAAAGTTTTGAAATTCGCTTCACTAATAATGAGTGACAATCAATGAATACTTTTTGTCAAATGTTTCATTTTTCTTTTCCATGATATATGATATCGAAAAAAACTGAAATTGCCCTTTTGAAATATGTGTTCGTTTCGTGCAGGGACGATATTCTACTGTGCCGGTACTTTTTCAACCGATACGGTACAGTGCAATACGCCAAATAGCAAATATCGTATATAGTCCAGTCAATAGAGAAATTTCATGGAAAAAATTAATTACAGGTAGCGACCTAGTGGAAGTTGTTGGGGGTAGTGAGTTTAATATGAGGTTTCCATAAGGACTGCTATCGAGCGTCCTAGGGGGTAGGGGTGCAGTTCAAAGTTTCGAAATCACGCGTTTTCGCTTCTAAATTTTGAACTATTGATTTTATTGAAAATGTCTTCGAACAAATGTTTTAGATACTAAGAATACCTTCCATTTGAATTAGGTTTTGTTCAATTTGGGCGAACGGTTAACAAGAAAACTGCAAAAAACTGCTCAAAACAGGCGTTTTTTGCAAACGTGATATTTACGACGCCAATTTTTTTTGAAATTTTTTATCATCTCAAAATGAAGCTCTTATAGCATCAAATTAAAATACATGGAAACAAAAATTATTACATTCATCATTCACGAGATATAGTAATTATTTATAAAAAACTGCCTTTTCTACAGGGAAACGTGCTAGTTGTCCGCAATATTTTTCTATTTTTTTTTCATTGAGTATTATAGAAGAAGACCTATATTTTACTCTACTGAAAAGTTTCAGACTAGAAAATGCGGAAAAGACTACTTTTCATAACATGGAAAAAAAGTACCTTTTTTTCCATAAACAAATTGCCTCGGGCGGTTTGTTTTGATATTCAGAGGTTCCATTTTCTCGCGAATGGAAATAGTTATTGAAATAAAGAATTTGACCCTTCAAGAAATCTTCTACGACCTTTTGAACGCCAGTTGAATTTTTTTTTAAACATCACAGTGGCTTTATAAATAAAAATTTAGGAATTAATTCGAGTTCATACTTTTCGTAATGCATTATACTTGATGATGCTTTAGGGGAATATGAAATAATCCATGTGTTTGTTGAAGAAAAAAGATGATAATGTGGACGGGTCGTCGCATTCTCGTCTTGCGGTCGATGGGGTCTTGGAGGGAATAGCAGTTCGGCGCGTATCGTAGTCGTGACTGCCTTCATAATCTTCGAGCGATTGTTTTGAAAAACTTAATCCAAAATTACAAACAACAACCCACTCGAGTTTCAAAGCAAAGTGCCGACTACGTCGACGGGACGGAATAGAATCCCCCTCCATTCGGATTGCAAATGAGTATGCAACTTAACCGAATCAAATTGTCACCTGTTTATTTGTATCAAAAACAGGCATATTCTTAGTTTTCTTTGAAAATGATAAAATATAATTCATTACGAAAAGTATGAACTCGAATTAATTCCTACATTTTTATTCATAAAGCCACTGTGATGTTTTTTAAAAAAAATGTAACTGGCGTTCAAAAGGTCGTAGAAGATTTCTTGAAGGGTCAAATTTTTTATTTCAATAACTTTTTTCATTCGAGAGAAAATGGAACCTCTGAATATCAAAATAAACCGCCCGAGGCAATTTTTTTATGGAAAAAAAGGTACCTTTTTTTCCATGTTATGAAAAGTAGTCTTTTCCGCATTTTATAGTCTGAAACTTTTCAGTAGAGTAAAATATAGGTCTTCTTCTATAATACTCAATAAAAAAAAATGGAAAAATATTGCGGACAAGTAGCACGTTTCCCTGTGAAAAAGGCAGTTTTTTATAAACAAATTACTATATCTCGTGAATGATGAATGTAATAATTTTTGCTTCCATGTATTTTAATTTGATGCTATAAGAGCTTCATTTCGAGGTGATAAAAAATTTCAAAAAAAAATTGGCGTCGTGAATATCACGTTTGCAAAAAACGCCTGTTTTGAGCAGTTTTTTGCAGTTTTCTTGTTAACCGTTCGCCCAAATTGAACAAAACCTAATTCAAATGGAAGGTATTCTTAGTATCTAAAACATTTGTTCGAAGACATTTTCAATAAAATCAATAGTTCAAAATTTAGAAGCGAAAACGTGTGATTTCGAAACTTTGAACTGCACCCCTACCCCCTAGGACGCTCGATAGCAGTCCTTTTGGAAACCTCATATTATACTCACTATCCCGAACAACTTCCACTAGGTCGCTACCTGTAATTAATTTATTTTTATTTAGCACTGGTACGTTTCTCGATCGACTGGACTAATAACTCGTATCGCGAAATAATTTATATTGCGACAATAACTAAAAAATACTTCCATGTATTTTATAGATAAAATAAACAACATGACAATTCTAAAAACATATTTGGGTACATATGAATTTTTTCAAGCGACTGTTTTAAGGCATGTAAGCAAAAATTGCGTTTTTTTGGTATGATTATGTAGAACTGCTTCAATAAATATTAATGAAATGAATATTTGTTATTTTCAATTTAGGAACCGTTCAAAAACACGTACCGAAGTTTTCGACGATTTTTTACCCCCCTCTCCCCTATGTAACGTACCGTAACCTTTTTGGACCCCCCCACGTAATTTTTTTTTTTGTCAATGCTGGTATCGTTTGGCCCTCATACTATCTCGCACCGTTTAAACATACCTTAACAAATTACAAAAACTGATATCACAAAAAATATATAAAACATATGTTCGATATACAAAAACAACAAAAAAGGTTTCCAGGTTGGGAGAATTCTGTCTCGTTTCTGCATTTCTTGAATAAGGAATAAAATGTTACGTAACGGACTCTTTACAGGGTGGCTATTTGAAAACGAAACGTCGCCAATTGTGGGCGAACCGTACACATTGGTCCAAATTCCTGAGACAGGTCGATGTTTGATTGGAGGGGGACACTTTTTGACCGCTTAAAAAGTTGTGACACAGCAACCCCCTAAGCGGGGTGGCTACCCTTATTAGTTTTTGAATAGGAAATAAAGGTCATGTTATACATCATATTAATGTGAATTGAAAGGGCTTTTCAGAAATGTATATTTTAGCATTTCGGACTTAAAACTTGCTAAAATACAGGCTGTTTTAAGTGGTGCCTGACAATGGCATAGATTTTATGCTCGTTATTCTCGATATCAAAAACTGCTAAAATATATTAGTTTTCGTTTAAGAATACCTTTTGCACCTTTCAATGGGAAATAGAAATAATTATTTTTACTTACATGTTAGTTAACCAAATGTTCAAAATGTCCACCCCCAACCTCCATACAATAATATAAGTTTTGTTCTAAACGGTGGCGCACATTCTGTAATATTGCAGGAGTGATTTGTTGGCATTCATGGTCGATAAGCTGACGTAACTCTTGCAAGGTTTAAGTCCAAAATGCTAAAATATACATTTCTGAAAAGCCCTTTCAATTCACATTAATATGATGTATAACATGACCCATATTCCCTATTCAAAAACTAATAAGGGTAGCCACCCCGCTCAGGGGGTTGCTGTGTCTCAACTTCTTAAGCGGTCAAAAAGTGTTCCCCTCCAATCAAAAATCCTCCTGTCTCAGGAATTTGGACCAATGTGCAGGGTTCGCCCACAATTGACGACGTTTCGTTTTC
The DNA here is from genome assembly GCA_020654155.1 of Novius pumilus. Lineage (NCBI taxonomy): Eukaryota > Metazoa > Arthropoda > Insecta > Coleoptera > Coccinellidae > Novius > Novius pumilus. The sequence goes on from JAIFOV010000472.1 coordinate 7,720,783, forward strand.
AAATAGCCAGCCTGTATATACAAGGACCCCAAAATGCGTTACGTAATATTTGAACGGTTCACTTTGAGAGATGACGACGGGGGTGTCAAATTTCATTTAAAAAACAGTGCTAATTGAACGAACGGAACATTCATTTCTGGTTCATCGTCGAATAGATTTCTTTATTTGAATCAGTGTTCGATTTTTACATTTGGTTTTAATAGTTAATCGATAAAATGAATTTCACCATTAAACTCAAAATGTAATAAGTTTCGGGGCATGTCAAGACAAACCTCTCAAAGATATTGCTTTGAAATATTTGTCGGCTGTAATTTTCGAAGCCTGGGTCAAGAAATATATTATTGGGTCAAAGTTACTTTTCTAGTATTTTCTCGAATAAAAAGATTGGAGTTTAGTATCTAATTTTATCTAATGTTATTTTATTTTCCTTATGTCGAAGAATACTTTTGTTATCGTGTTTATATTTTATTTAAATTTTTAAATTTATACAACAAACTCATCTTATAAGTGAATATAAATTCAATTTATGGAGAGCATAATTTTTTTCGAAGCATAGATTGTTATTAATCGAACAACACAAGTACCGGTTCAAATACCGGCACAAAGCAATACGATATTAGGGTGAACCGGTATTTTGTTTCCGGTACGACACGATACACAAACACCGGTACTTCATTAAATAACCGAACATCCCAAGTTTCGTGTGAACTGCACATGGTTTCCAAGTATCCAGTTTGCTGTCTAATGTAATTACATACGCGTTATCACAATAGTCCATGTTACAAGTCAACATCCCATCTGTCAACTACACATGTACCGATATATGACTGTTTTCATCGTAGTATTTTTAGTGTATATTGCCATTGGGCAATCGTTTGAAATCGATAAAGATTATCTTTACGAATCGGAGGACGGTAGAAAGAGCGGCTCTTGTTTGAGGAATAATTTCGCTGTCTCGCTTCAAAGGACGAAACTCTTACCTCTTCATTTTTGTGGTGGAGCACTGGTTAAACTCAACTGGGTACTGACAGCTTCAGTATGTGTTCACGAGGTCCAGAAAGTTCCCAGAACGGACGTGTGGGTTGCTGCTGGTGTCTCCAAGATCAATCCTTATGGTATTCAAAGATTGGATATCAATTACTGTTATATCTCAGAATCAAATTATTATAAATTTAATATTGGTTTGTTGAAATTACGGAGCTCTTTTAGCCGAAGCATTTTAGTTGACATAATACCTATTATGACAAAGACAGCATATGATATGTGGGAGTACTGCCAGACAATAACAGTCATGGGATGGGGACCTAATGTGAGTTTAACTGAATACCCCATTGTCAATTATACTGGCGAATTAAAATGTTTTGAAATGACAGTGATACCAAATAATGTCTGCTTCGCCTTAAAATATAGTTTATCTCCTGTGAGTGAAGAGGTTTTCTGTGCTGTCAGTAATGAACTACTTGGGCCGACAATTGGTGATACTGGAGGACCGGTTGTGCACAATTTTACTGTAGTGGGTATCATATTGGTTCCTGAACAATATCCAGGTAGAAGAAGACCCTTCGAATTCATCAGGTTGGACGTATTCGCAAATTTTATACGAGAAAAATTGGTGGAAGATAAAGTTAGATCAGCTGCAACAGAGTTATCAATTGGAAACTTTCTTCTGTGGTATTCGTTTGTCGTTTATGTAAATTCATGAGGTGAATATATTGTTTGATCAATTTTTGAATGAAACTTTGTAGTAGTGGTAGATTTCAAATCTTCCATTGGAAAAGTATAAGCGGCAGTATAAAACGACGGATAAAATGCTGCTTTCTAAAGGAGCATTTTCTAAATTGTTTTCATTTTTAAATCCTTAGATTCGTTTTCTCTGGAACAATTATTTTATTTTCTACTTGCTCTGGAAACGGATATGGACCAATGAGGTTCCTTACTTCAAAAAAAAGGTTTATATTAAACGTCAAATGAGGTTCTCATTTCGCATAATGATTGAATTCAAATGTCAACTTCACAAAATATCAACAAAAATTAGTTTTAATCGAGTTAAATGTACACAATAAAATTGATTTGTTTCTCCTTGCTTGTGATCATTGCCTTAGCTGAGGAGGAACCAATGGACGAGTTGATAGTCTCAAAATGTTTTGCAAAAGACCACAAGTATATGGTGTCCATTCATCGAGTAGGGGTACACAGTCATATTTGTGCAGGTGTCCTCATTGGATTGAAATGGGTTTTAACAGCTGCCCGATGCATGGTCAATTTAACAAGTTCTACCCGCGAAGTGTTAGTAAGATGCGGTGCTGAAACACTAAGTATTTGGGATATTTTGATACCACAGGAGTATAATGAAAACCAGGAAACCATGGATATTGCGATCATCGAGTTACTGGGGAAATTCCACACGACGGAAGGTGCGGACACCATTGAATTGCTAGATAGAGATTACTTTTCAAAAGACTTATGGAGGTTTTGCAAAACTGTGACCATTTTGGGATGGGGACGTAAAATTGGGAACTCCGTTCAAGATTATCGAGGTGCATTGAGTTGTTTGAAAATGGCAGTAGTACCAGATAATGTATGTAACGTACTTAGAGAAAACAACATACCGATCAACCCTACACAGTTTTGTGCCATCTACAAAGGAAATGACGGTCCTTGGATTGGCGATAACGGGGGTGCGGTCGTTTGCAAAAATACACTTGTCGGTATTGTTCTGCTGCCAGAAACGTTTCCAGCTGCAAAGAAGCCGTTCATATTCACCCGAGTGGATAGGGCCGCTAATTTCATAACAACTTCAACGAAAATTAAACTATACCAAAATTCAGGCACGATGAACTATTTACAAATAGGACTTTTATTCATTTTACTTTTACCTAATATGTAGGTATTTTAGTATGAATTATTCCGTATAACAATATACAAGAACATTTCGTTTCTATTTTTCCGTACGAGTAGACAAATTTTTAACCATCAAGTAGACAATGGTTCTATCTCATTGAAATAGATCGTAGGTAGCCAGTGGAAAATCTCCTAGCAACTGGTGTTTTAATACAAACGGTATATCAGCAAATTCATTTCTTCGCGTCGTCGAATATTATTTGAATATGACGGATATTGGTTCTGTTTCCTCCAAAAAATCTCTCGATCAAAGGTAAGGATCACTTCGTCACTTAGGGTCGTTATTGAAAAGATTCCTTTTATAACATCTCTAGATCTATTGACGATACGAACGAAACCGTTTGTTCGTCAAATAAATGCCAGGAAAAAAAGAAGAGCATTAGCCCATACGCTTCTTCAAGTACACGAACAAAATGTTCAGTTAACGTTGCGAAATCTACTGCCAGCAATGTAAGGCAGCGAGTGCTATCAGCGAAGATGGTGAAATTACGTACTCTGCAGAGCCAACTGAACACCGCTGGACTCCACTTGAATGTGAGGAATTTTTGTCATTAAAGTATTTCTTCAGTAGCACATTCAAATAGGGATGCTACATCGTTGTGAACAACATCGATATTTCTAGACATCGATGCTTGCATAAAAAACATCCATGTTAAAATACATCGTTGAAAAAGAACGAGATATCGATGTTTTAACGATGTTTTGTACTTTGAAACAAAATTTGTTCGAAAAACCATAATTTTAAAGTGTTCACATCTGCAGCTTTTTATAGATGTAGATTATTTATTTCTTGATTATGAAAACAATATTTTGTTATTAGAAAATCTTTATTTCTTTGAATTATTGATGTGGATGATATATTTTCAACTGTTTTATGGTTTAACTATTCATAGTGATGCGCCAAGACTCAAGATATTCTTGGTCTTGTCTTGAAATTCACGACAAGACCAAGACAAGAATAAGCCAACTTAATACAAGACAAGACCAAGATAAAACCTATCAAGAATCCCAAGAATGTTGTCTTGTCTTGTCTTGTGAAAAAATTTTTTTTTTAATAGAGTATTCACCATTATTTTATGCGCGTTTCGTTTTAATATTTAAATGAATCCCTGTAAAACTAATTTTTTATTATAAAACTATGTTTATCATCTTCTGGTTTATTAGTAAATATCTGATATTAAAAATTTTGAGTTTGAGAATTTCCGCATTAAACACTTATCTCTGAATTAAAGTAAAAATTATGATCTTATCCAGATTTCTATAGACATTTTCAATGGTTTTTTAAATTTTCTTACTATTTTAACCATTTACATAGAATTAATATTATTATTATTATTATGGCGATGAAACTCCCATGAAGGAAGACGCTAAACAACGTTGACTCGTCATCATTCTTGGTTCCTCTTCCTTTTTCTTCCCTCCCAACGTTGCTTCATCAGGAGGCCGAACGCTCGTTTCCTCTCATCTGACCATTTGGGTCTGCATTGTTTTGGTTCATCCGGTCCTGGTTCAATTATCCACTTGTGTATCTTGTTTCTGAATGTGTTTCTGTCTAGGATTTCTTCATGAGTTATGTTTGATTTCTGAATATCTTTTCGCATTTGTATCACCCAGTTAGTCGCGCCTTTTAGTGCTGTTGTAATGTTGTGTATCTGTTTCGTCAGTCTTGTTTCTGGCGTTCTTTTTATGTGCCCATAGAATTGTATTCGTCTCTTCCTTATGTCTGTTTCAATGTTTGAGTAGTTTTCTGTTGTCTTTTTTGTTTGCAGTCTGTATCCATTTTGTCTTTCTCGGGCCAAGCACTCTTTCCTTTCTTCCCTCTTCAAGTCTTCCAGCTGTCCCTTCACATTGAGGGCTAATGTTTCACTTGCATATAATGCCATTGGTTCAATAACTGTCTTGTAGTGTCGGATTTTTGTATTGATTGATATTGATTTCTTATTGTAGATGTTCTGTGTTATTGCCATTGCTCTCTTCATTGCTCTTCTTGCATTTTGTGCTTGCTTTTCCAATCCTGTTGGTTCGATTATTTCCCCAAGATATTTGAAAGTGTCCACTCTATTTATCCTTCCATATTTTGTTTTCAATACTTTTGTGTCTGTTTTTGTTGCAATGAACTCTGATTTTTTCAAAAGAAATCTGCAGTCCTACTTTCTCTGCACATTCCTTCAGTGTTTCGATCTGATTGACTGCTTCATTTGGGCTTGTTGCAAAAATTGCTAGGTCGTCTGCAAAGACCAGGTAGGGTATGTCAACTGCTCTGTTTCTTCTTCCTCCCAGGTGTATTGGACTCCATTTCGCTTTCCTCTTCAGTGCTTTCTCCCATTCTTTCATCACTTTGTCCAGTACTATGTTGAACAATAGTGGTGAGAGTCCATCCTCTTGTCTTACTCCGGTTTTTATTTGAAATGTATTTTGAGAGTTCACCCACAAATTTCACCTTGGCTTGTGTGTCGGTTAGTGTTTGTTCTATTAATCTTCTTGTTTTGTCATCTAGTCCATATTCTTCTAGCGTATTATTATATTAATATACTCTAATTAAAAATTTACACTTATTTTACTGCATAATTCAATTTGAAAAATAATCTTTCTTTTTTCACTCTACAACCAATCGTAGTTTCAATTAGATTTTCTCATAATATTTTTGTAGTGTATGATTGAAAAAAAAACTAACAACAAAGAAAAAAATAAACAAGTTAAAAAAATGATGTGTCATTTAAATTGATAATAGACATCTAATTTTCTAAACCAACTTAATACAAGACAAGACGAAGATAAAACCTATCAAGAATCCCAAGAATGTTGTCTTGTCTTGAGAAAATTTTTTTTGTTTAATATTGAGTATTCACCAATGAGTAAAGATAATTAGTTTCTATTGAGTTATGACTTATTAATGACATTTTTTTAAGAGCGTTTCGTATTAATATTTAAACTATTTTTTTATTATAAAATTATGTTCATCATCTTTTGGTTGATTAGTAAATTTCTGATATTAAAAATTTTTAGTTATAATAGTCAAGCAAACTTAATTGCATATAAATTTATATGCAAATTTCCGCATTAAACACTTATTTCTGAATTAAAGTGAAAATTATAATCTCATCCAGATTTTTATAGTAATTTTTAATAGTTTTTTATATTTTACTTACTATTCTAACTTTTTACACAGAATTAATAATATCTAATTGAAAATTTACACTCATTTTACTGTAGAATTCAATTAAAAAAATTATTTTTCTTTTTTCACTCTACAACCAATCGTAGTTTCAATAAGATTTTCTGATAATATTTTTGTAGTGTATGTTCAAAAAAATTATGTGCCATTCAAATTGATAATATACATCTAATTTTTAACTTACTAATTTTAACGCCCGTCATGTAGTTAAAGTGAAACAATTAAATAAAAACACAGTTCGGGTAATAAAAATTTTGAAGTAAAATATTTTCATTATATCTTTCTTGCACAAAATTTGAAATATAATCGGAATGAAGTAAAAAATATTTTTTTCACATCCTGATAACAAAACTTTTATATTGAATTTGAAATTATTTTTAGTTTAACTCATTCTAAAAGAAATTATGAAATGTCACCGTAACAAATTTCGTTTTTAAGGGAGCATTTTGCCCAAGAGTTAATGCAGACCAGCATTTTTAAAGAATCATCGGATAATCGGGTTCTTCTTTTATTCATCACCAGACAACCAGCAGCAAATAATCTCTTTACTGGCACAGAGGAAGCTGGTGTGCAAAGAATGTCTCTTGCCATTTTAGCAAAAGTAGTTTTTTGATTATTTTTCCACCATTGGAGAATGTTGGTGTCTTGGGGTTCTCTGGGGGAACTGCAATAGGCATCAAGTTCACTTCTCCACGTCTCTTTTTCATTTTTTTGTTGAGGATAAATATGACTGTACTTCGAAATTTCATAATCTTGACTATTAACAACGCCTGAACAAGACAAGACCAGATTCTTGCCAAATCTTGGTCACAAGACCAAGACAAGATGAATATTTCTCAAGATCTTGCCTTAGCAAAACAAGATTTTTATGATTATTGTCTTGTCTTGTTCTTGCGCATCACTAACTATTCATGATTTTTCCATACTTATGTCAAATTCATCTGAGGTACTTGTCGATCAGGTGATTCGTGTTCCTGTGTTTATTCATTTAAGTAGCATAACTTTATTTTGATCACGAATTCGTTGAAATGCATAAACTCTGAATCCAGGATTAAAGGATAGTGGATGTGGTCAGGAATGTTCCACAGTATAGTGGTTTCTTGATCTTCGAATATTCTCCATATTATTTCTTTGGAAAACGTTGTCTTATGCAGTAATGACGTGAAAGACTATTTTCTTTGTCATTATGCCTTTTATATTAATAGTGTTAAAAACTTTTGGAACACGCAGATTTTCTCAGATTGAGGAACGATGTCGATATTTTTGAGTAATATGCACGATGTATCAACGACGTATCGTCAATTGAAACATCGATGTTCATGAACGATAAATCGATGTTTGACAAACACCGATGAATTATTTGCATCCCTACATTCAAATAACTAAAACTATAAACACGTGAAATATTTTTTAAAGAAATATTTCAATAGTTTTGCTGTTATTATTGTTCTTTTAAAATAGCCTAGATTTGTGATTTGGACATAAGGCAGGCTAATCAAATTGTTTTTTTTTTAATCTTCTTTTTTTCATTTCACACATGAGCTTCACTGATTTTTTTTCAATTGTAGGAATTACACAGGGAGAACCAGAGCTTAAAAACAATCACTCAACGACAAGAAAAAGCTTTGAGCAAGTAATTATCAACAATTTTTATCGCTGACATGCGAAGGACAATTTTAATTTTTAAGATACGAGGGAGGAAACGCCGATCTTCCACGCTTATTGCAGTCGCACAGCGAGGAAGTTCGTAATCTCAATGAACAAAATAGAAGTCTTCGGAAAAGCGTGAGAGAATTAAGGAATACTGTAAACGTTCGGGACGAGGAAGTAAGGGTCCTGAGAAGACAATTGGATAATTTGGAGAGTTTAACCAAAGACAAAAATTTGGGTAAGTATGCTAAACCTCTGATTGTTTTTATTTCAAATTTATATTTTTTAATTATAACAATTTTCATAATTAAAATTCCAGGAGATCGTCAGAAACTATCAAACGAAGTTCAACAATTAACTCATAAACTGACTACCGCTGAAAAAGAAGTAGAAACATTGAACAAAAAATTGCAACTGGAAGGTAAAATGTGGAAACATAGATTAGCAACAGAAACTGCAAAGTATAAAGAATGTCATAATAGTTTAAAGGAAGCTATGGGTGAAATTGAACAACTAACGACGTACATCGACGCAAACAAATTAAAAGTAATATTTCATTGTTTTCCTTTACATCGCCATACTAGAATAGTTTTCATGCTTCTTGCTACGACGCCCTTGCAATTCGATTCTTTTTTTCCATTGAGTTAACATATGTGGTTCCCTATTAGTTTTCTGAGGTATAGTTTAAAGCGCGTCATTAATTTTTTTATAGTGAAATTTTTATCAAAATGATGAAAAGTATAACAAAATAAATAACGTAATTTCAAGGTAAAAAAGAAAGACAGGTGGCAACCCCAAAGATTATCACTTGAAAAGGAAATGAAATCCTCCATCGAACTAAATAATGAAGAATCGCCAATAAACCAACATACGAAAACAAAATCAAAAAGGCTGGAAGAGAACCATCAATCCGACAATGAAGACGAATCGATTTCGCCTAGGGAAAGTTTTAAAACTAAATCATCAATTGGAAAAAATGAAACACTGAAAATCCACAAAAATACTCGTATACCTACCTCTCAAAAATTGGATAAGTCAGTAAGTTAACCTCGAAAAACCAAAGCGCTAACGTTCATTTTTAGGCTGGAATCGGCCATTGAAAAATCTAAAGTACACGGTTCAAATAAAAGTTTAGGAAATTTTTGTAGTCAAATAGTGACCTCGGTGAAAAATTGCAATAAAGTCATGGAAGAGCACAGAGCAAGTTTGGATCAATCAAAGTCAGAAACTGATTCGCTGAAATCTGCAGTTGACGAACTGAAAGCACTTGACGACCAACTGAAGCGCAGCAGAGTTCATACAGTGGACGAAGCCGAGTTAATGAAAATTCTGACTTTGGATAAAAATCAAAAAGAAGATCCTAAATGCAAATTGCTAGCAACCCTTCGAGCTATCGATAACGGCGAATTTATTGAGAAGTACGGAAAGGGAGACTTCACCGATTGAAAAAAAAAAATTGATTTGCTATTCCTTATATTAAATCTTTTTAATTATTAATCGTTGTATTATTTAGATCATAGGTACGATGGTAAATCAGCCAACAAAGGTTGCTGGGTAATTGGAAACAAATCAAGATGATTCCAATTGATTACCATTCAAAACAAAATACTCTCGTCGAGTTCTATATAGTGGAAGAGACAAAAATTGTCTTAAAACAGACATAACAAAAAATACATAAAATATAACAATATTAAAAACGGATTCAATAATTTTAACGTTATGTGCGCTTACTTTTTAGTTGATTTCCCACATAAAATAGATTAATTCTGTGACTATTCGAACGTACTCATCACAATATTCGAGGAGTTATTGTCAGATGAAGGGACAGGTCCTCACATTACGTGGACGTTATTTCAACAGTGGGTTGGATGATTCCTCCGGGACCGGGAAGGGAAGATGGAGCATCCATTAAGAATTCGTCAACGGCACGCGCTGCCTGTCTGCCTTCGGAAATTGCCCATACCACTAAAGACTGACCTCTTCGGCAGTCTTCAGAAAAATGTTGTGTTATTACAGAAAACCAAACTTATAAAAGAAGACTTACCCCCGGCAGCGAACACATTAGAAACGGTAGTTCGGTAATTGGTTGTACTGAAATTCGATCTAGCATCGAGAGTCAACTCCAGTTGGTCACCAATTGCCCGTTCTGGACCCAAAAATCCCATAGCCAGTAACACTAAGTCGGCGGGATAAACTTTTTCGGTGCCTTCTACCTGATTCATTTGCCATCTGCCACTGTCGTCTTTTTTCCATTCAACATTCACTGTTTTTATACCGCCGACGTGGCCTTTACCGTTATCGATGAATTCCAACGTCATTATACCGAAAACACGTGGATCACCACCGAATTTCACACTAACCTGCAAACCGAATACTTGGTGAAAGAGCCGCAGTAAAACGTAATATTTGGTTACCTCTTCATGACCATAGTCAACTTTAAAAATTCTCGGCCACTGGGGCCAGGGATTGTCCTGAGACCGCTTCGGTCCTGGCTCAGGAAGTATTTCAAACGTAACAATAGACGAAGCACCTTGCCTTAAAGATGTTGCGATGCAATCGCAACCAGTGTCACCACCTCCTATTATAATAACGTTCTTGTCCTTAGCCAAAGGACCATTATGGCTACCTCCCAATTGTTTTTTTTGCCAACTTTCCAAAAACTCCATGGCGAAATGAATGCCTCCCAATTGTCGACCTGCAATACACGCAACATAAAAGTATGAAAAACGAATCAAAGAATAATTTCGAAACATCGCACCTGGTAAGGGAATATCTCTCGGCCAGGTTGCCCCTGTGCAGAGTACCACCGCGTCATATTCCTTTGATAAATCGTCCGCCGCTATATCTTTTCCAATGTTCACGTTGGTTTTAAAAATAATACCTTCCGATGTTAGCAAATCCACTCGTCTTTCTACCACAGCTTTGCTAAGTTTCATCGTTGGTATTCCATACTGCAGTAAGCCGCCGACGCGATCGTTACGCTCGAAAACCGTCACCGAGTGTCCGGCTTTGTTAAGCTGATGGGCGCACGCTAGTCCAGATGGTCCCGAACCGACGATAGCTACCTTTTTGCCGCTACGATTGCTGGGTACCTGTGCTGTTATCCAACCGTTCTCAAACGCGTGGTCAATAATCGCGCATTCGATATTCTTGATGGTCACTGCAGGTTCCGAGATGCCGAGCACGCAGGCAGCCTCACAAGGCGCCGGACAGACACGTCCAGTGAACTCTGGAAAATTGTTGGTCTGGAGGAGTTGATTGAGGGCCTGTCGCCATTGGTTCTGGTAGATAAGATGATTCCACTTTGGAATAATGTTACCTAGGGGGCAACCGTGAGCGTTCGACTGACAGAAGGGTACACCGCACTCCATGCATCTTGATGCCTGCATTCTAAGACCCTTTCGTACATGTTGAAAATTGTAAATTTCATCCCAGTCTTTCATTCGTTTTTCCGCCGGGCGGTAGACTCCGGTTTCGCGAGGATACTTCATGAATCCTAAAAAAATAAAAAAATCGTGATCATAAAATATTGTGTTTACCTCTAATTTTATCCAATTTTTTTCCATCGCCCACAACGTCCTCAATGTCGGTAACCTTAGGTTCCGAAGCTCCTTTCGTTACCACTTGAGCCTTCGCGTTTTTTTGCTTAAGAGCTCGCTGATATTCATACGGGAACACTTTGACGAATTCCTTCAATTTATCGTCGAAATTTTCCAATAATCTGTTAGCGATATCACTTCCAGTTAGTTGCCGTAATTCCTTCAACAGCTGCTTTACGTATTCTATATCGTCAGCATCATCCAATTGACATAATTCCACAAGCTCCAAATTACATCTCGTTGAAAATTTCCCGTCTACGTCCCAGACGTAAGCAATACCTCCGGACATTCCGGCAGCAAAATTTCTTCCAGTTAAGCCTGAGGATGGATTGAACAATTAATGAGAACGAATGGTGAAATTTTTATTGCTATTTTCAATTAAAACAGAAAGAAAATCCCAAAAACAGAATCCTTTCTAGCTAGCAGACATTTAAAAGTGCATGGCTGAAGTTTCTTTATCATTCAAGTAAAGGGAGTTCAAATGAAACTAAAAGGCTTGTACAGATTTAAATATGATTTTGACCAAGATACCAAGTTGCGCCTAGTAAAAGTCTTTAATTTTTCCTTATATTGATTACTGCTCAATGCTATTTGTTTGATAGACTCATAACTCGAGTACAAGTACATGATGTAAATGTTCGCCATAAGCATTACTATTGCCTCCCAAAGCATAGAACCAGCAAATTCGAGAGAAATTTTAAATTTATAGCCACGCATACGCTGAATAAATTTATTCAATTTTTTCAGCTAAGTTGCTCCCTTAAGACTTTCAGGAGACTCATTAGAGATCATGTTTGCTTTGGTGTTATGCAAAAATGAATTCACACATTTTACATATAGTAGGTTCATTTTAATTTTGGGCTCGTTTTTGGTTTTTCTTTTCTTTTTTAATATTCTATTAAATCTTTTAATCATTAGAAAAATTTAAATAATTTTGTTTCTTTTTTTTTCTTTGCTGGTTGTTGGGTGGTTTGCTTTCTTTATTTTACCTATCTAAGATTGTAATAATTCAGCTTCAATTTTGTTATAATTTTTGCCTGAATTGTGTGTTATTAAGATTATTGTTTTCACGTTCTTGTCATTCACATAGGTAGCAGGTGGAGTGGAAGAATGACATTTGTCAAACTCCGACCTTTTTGTGCTTATCACTGATAAAGTCAATAAACGTTATTATTATTATTATTAAATAAGTTCGTGCGTTTTTTTTCCAAAAATTGAAGCTTTATTTTAAGAAAACCGTAACAAATTCAATGTTTTAAGTATTATTCATCGTTAGCCAATACTTTTCTGGCAACTGACGAATTCCATCTCTGGAAAAATCAGATGGCTTGGCCGCTTTCCACGAATCGATCTATTTTTTGACTTCTGCACAATTGGGGAAGTGCTGGTCAGCCAGGCCATGTTGCATTAATAGGAAAGAGCAATGTCTGGGCTACACAGCGGGTGGGAAATGACGTCTCATTTTAGCGTTTCTAAGCGTCGTAGCAACATTCTGGTATTGCAAAATCATCTTATCGTGTCTTTGATCGAATTGCGGTCGATTTTTGTATAATACACGGCTCAAATGACCATTTGCGGTGGGTCTCCTCCAATTTTTTGCATTCGAAGGTTTTCGGCTCTCCGGTGCGATCTTCGTCTTCTAAGTTGAAATCGCCATTTTATAACTTCTGACACGTTTTTTCAGCTGGAGCATGGTTGCCGTAAACTCCCATTAAAATACGATGACATTCGGCAGCTATCTTCTTCATTTTGAAGTAATGAAGCAAAACTCCCCGCAAAAACACTTTATTCAGTACAACATATGACATTTTCAGGTGTCACAAAAACTATTTTTATTCTTTTCTGATGTAATTGATTATAAAGGGTTAATAAAGATTCAGCAATTCAAATAATATATTATCGACGTGTCCGGTTGAACCTTTTTGAAGATATGACAATTTAAATATTTGACAATGTTGTTATAATAAGTTTTCTTAGTAACAATAATCTGACAAATGAAAAACAAAAAGATGGAGACTTGATATGAATTATTTGTTCAGAATAAATTTGAGTATATTTGATTCAAATTTCGAATATCTGTTCCGTCATTAAATGCTTCAGAGTTTCTTTTGATATGAATCATTTCAAGAAATTCTCTTGCTTTTCTGTTTTTCGTAATCTAGAATTTTCACTGTGTTAAAATCAAATGTATGTTTTAATGTTTGTTCATGTTTATGTAATGCTGTTTGTACTTCGGAGTATTTATGACCTTTTATTCTTTCTTTCAATTTTTGTTTTGTCTGTCCAATATAAACTCCGTTACAATATTTACATGAAATTTGGTATACGATGTTAGATTTATTATTTTTTAGTGTTTCCGATTTTAATTTCGTAAAAAGTTGTTTTATTTGAATGTGTGGTTTATGTACTATTTTGAAATTTGGATAAGGTTTGAAAATGTTGGTAATTTTTTCAGGAAGGTTTCGTATGTATGGGATTGGAATATATGTTGAATTCTCTTCTTTTTTCTCGGTATTTGTATTAACGTGTTGTATAGTTTGTGTATACGTTCTTTTATGATTTTGTTTACAAATGATATGGGATAATTATTCTTTAAATTTTATGATTTTATGGAGTGTAGAATAGCGGGTGTGTGAATTGGTGAGGTTAGTTTGATTGATCTGTCTATATAGTTTATTATGATGTTTTTTCTTGTTTTATGTAATGTGTTGTGTTAAAATCGAGAATCCTATTTGTATTAGTTTGCTTCCTAAACCATTTTGTTGTGAGTTTATTTCCGTGTCTAATAATGGACATTTCCAAGAAATTCAAGCAATTTTTCGAATTAGTTTCGAGAATGAATTTAGTTTTCTCACGGAAATTATTGAGATTATTTAATATCGTTTGTATTTTATCTTCAGAAGTGATAATAAGACAATCATCAACGTACCTTTTGAAAATGGTTATATCGTTAACATGATTTTTTAGTATTTTTTCTTCCAAATTTTCCATTACAAGTTGATCTATGGTGCTGGAAATGGGGGATTCCATTGCCACACCAAATGTTTGTTGATAAAAGTTTTCACCAAATTGAAAATAACAGAATCCTAAAGTTAATTGAACTTCCAATGAAATCTTTTTTGAGAATGAAAGTGTGTGTTGAGATTGATTGCCAATTTTCTTCAATTATATTTGGTATTAAAGATGTGGAAATGTTTGTGTATAATGAGAAGAGTTTATAATTTGAAGGAATAATTAATTTGTCGAGTTCGTTTTTGAGTGTGAAAGAATTTTTTGTGTAATATTGATTTTTGTTTATGATGTTAGAAAGAATCTTGGATAAATGTTTTGATAGATTGGAGAAAGGAGATTATGAATATGAAACAATGGGTCTGAGAGGAATGTTGTTTTTATGAATTTTTGGTAATCCATAAATTTTTGGTGGTAAACTGTTATGAATGTGTAATGATTTTGCTATTTTTGGTGATATATAATTTGATTATTCCCATTTTTTATGATCCGTTATTTTCTTTCTGTGAAGTATTCGTGAGGTCCCTTTTTATTTGTTTGTAAGTGGATGTGTCTTCCAGTAAGTTGTTCATTTTTTCATTATATGTAGATCTATTAAGGATCACGGTTGAATTTCCTTTGTCTGCTTTGGTAGCTATTATTTGTGGATTATTTTTCAAAAAAATTTTGGTTTTTTGGAAATTGTGGAAAATCTGTCGTTCTGAAAATGTGAGTTTAGTATTTTTGTTTTATTGCGGTGATTGATTAGTGTATTTGATAATTTGGATTTGATTATATTTTGATGAGAGTTATTGAGATTTGCAATTCTACTTTCGATATTTGAGATGATATGATTTATAAGGATGTTTTGTGTTTTGTTGCTGTTGATAGAAAATTTTGGGTCTAAGTTCAATATTTCTTGTACATTCAGAGGGAGGATAGTATCTGAAAAATTCTTAATGTTATTTTGTTTATTTGGAGAAAAATATTCAAGTGATTTATTTTCTTGCATAAATTTATTAAGTTTCTGGTTGTGTTTGGTTGTATTAAGATTTATGTTTGTTTCTTATAATTTGCTCTTGTAAAAAATTGAAATTCTGAATGGTGTTATATGTTAGACATGTTTCAAGTAAATTGTTTAGTTGTTGTATTTTTCTCTGTAGAAAATTAATTGTTTTAGTTGTATCGATAATGATTAATTTAAGTGTCTGTTTTAAGTACTTTTTTGTATTGTATACAAATTTAAAATTAATGTACTTACTTTGAATTTCGCTGTGGTTGTTCTTAAAACTGAGGAAATGAAACTATTTTGTTGTATACTTTGCCGTTGTTACGCGATGGATGTACTATGTGTGTGTGCGGCAGAGTTTTTTGTTCACGCTACAAGCTAAGCTACGTAGAACGACGAAATTTTATGAAAAGATGAAAATCAACGGTTTCCAGGTCTGCTTTCTTATTCCATCGCAATTGCAAAACTAATTTTCCAGATATACTCGAAAAACTGCAAGATTTTCGGGAATTTTTTGCGACCTTATTTTCAGACCTAGGAGTTCGGGATTCACTACAAATATATCTAAAAATGTATTCTTCAGGTAAAATGAGTAAAGGAAGGGCAACTCGGCAAGAATGTTTAGATTTTATCAAAAAAGTGGAAAAATTTTTTCTTTTTTACTTTTTTGATCAAAATTCAAAATTCTCGCCAAGTCGCCCTTCGTTTACTCATTCTACCTGAAGAATACATTTTTAGGTACATTTTTGCCAAATATCGAACCCGTAGCTCTGAAAATAAGGTCGCAAAAAATTCCCGACAATTTTTCAGTTTTTCGAGTATATCTCGAGAAGTAATTCTACGATTGCGATGGAATAAGGAATCAGACGTGGAGACCGTTACTGTCCATCTTTCCCTAAAATTTCGTCGTTCTAGATAGCCCCGTTTAGCCTGTAGCGTGAAACGAAAATTTTGCCGCACACACATACATACGCACACACACAAATACGCACATACTACCTCGATCGCGGAACGACGGCAAGGTATACGGCTTTATGCCCGCTCACTTCGTGAGAGGCAAGCCTATACAATACAAGTGAAGACGGCCGAAGCCCCCTTTTACTACAGCCGAATAAAAAATTTATAAAAAGAAAGCTAGAAAATAATATTATTGGCAGATGAGTTAATGGCCAAATAAACTGTTATGGTAACCATATCTGTTATTCAATACGCACAAACTTATTTTTACTCCTAATGTTAACAATGTAGGAATCCTCAAACATTAAATAGATCCTACATTATTAATTGATGAAGTGAGCAAAATAAGTATGAAAAGCAGGGAAAAGATTTTTTTACGCACCTAAAATAAGTACAACGCCTCCTGTCATATATTCACAGCCGTGATCACCAACGCCTTCAACGACTGCAACAGCACCCGAATTTCTCACAGCGAATCGTTCAGAAGCGATGCCACGGAAATAAGCTCGTCCACTTGTTGCTCCATACAAACAAACATTACCGACAATAACGTTTAGATGGGACTGGAAAGGTGACACCTTTGGTGGATAGATTATAATTTCACCTCCAGAAAGTCCTTTACCTATGAAAATTTAAATTGTTAACAATAGTAGAAACGTACGATTGGGAGTATATTTACCAACATAATCGTTCGCGTCTCCTTCCAGTGTTAAGGTGACACCTTTTGCGAGAAACGCGCCAAAACTCTGACCAGCAGATCCCGTTAGTCTGACATCAATATGTTTACCTTTTGGTAAACCTTCCTCGTCGTATTTTCTAAAAACCAACAACAGTTCGTGAATTTCGCTCGTTTGAATAATGAAAAATTACTTGGAAATTTCGTATGATAAAGTTGATCCGAACGCTCGACACTCATTAGTTATTTTCAAGTCGATGCTGACGCTCTCAGAGTGACCTTCTAAAACTGACTTTACTTTTTCAAAAAGCACGTTATCCAAACGTTGTTCCAACTGGAAATCTTGGCTGACCGAGCCACCTTTTATATTGACACCAGGTCGCATATGACTGGCGTTTTGGAGGATCAGATTCAAATTTAACATTCTCGCCTTGGCTGAGCCGCATTCAGAAGCTTTCAACAAATCGGTCCTGCCAATAAGCTCCTGATATGTCCTCACCTTTAATCAAACGGTATTTTAATTATGGACAAAACTAAGGTATTATAATTAAGTACAATGTTATATAGAGAAATCATCGTTTTGTGCTTAAATAACGATTTATTGTTTTTTCCTTTTCTATGCGACTTCTCCTAATATACACTTCGCGCAAAGATTAAAGGAACAAAAAAATTTTCTAAATTTTTTGGCAATTTTCAACAGGCTATATTTCTGTGAAAAATAGTCTTATAGAGAATAAAAAAAATCTTTTGAAGTTTTAGAATTTTTTGGTTAAACATTTTTTGGAGCACCGGTAGCTATGCAATTAGTGGAAAACCTTATCCCAAATTTTTACCTTTTTTATTTCACTCTACGAGCATAAAGAAATAATTTCGACCTAGACCAATACATAGATCGCCTTCAATATGCGTTTTAGAGTCTTTGAGATACCGAATTTTGAATGCAAAAGGATCCTTGTTCACTCGATTGCCGATATCTCTGAAACAACTGCTTGCTTAGCGAGCGGATAGGAAGTTTCGTTTTTTGCAGAATATTTCCTTCAAAAATCTGTCATGCTTGATTGGAAAAATTTTTTTCTCTACCTGTAACGTTAACGTGAAAAAACAGCAAAAAATGCTATTTCCCTATTTTTGGTTAATCGACTGTATATATGGCGGAAAAGTTCAGATTATAGGCAAATTCCTCAAACCTCCCTAAATTTTTAGATTTATTGGTTCAGCGGTTTTCCTAGCCCGATTGATTAAAATTTTGAAAAAATTGAGGGAACAAGATTTTTGTTCCTTGAACGTGACTCAATCTTTATAGAGATCAATGAGTTAATTTTTTTCTACTTTCTACTCAGAATTTGAGTTTTCAGACTCAGAGGATTGATTAAAGAAAAAAAAACCATAAAAGTTTTCTCAAATTTTCGAAAAAAAATCTTCAATTTTTCAAAATTAATTTTTTTTCGTTTTTTTTTTGATAATTTTTGAAGAAAATTTAGCGGAATTTTTTCAATCGCGAAAAAAATTTTTTTTTCAATTTTCAAAAATAATTTTCGTAAAAATTTTTCTGGATTTTTTTCCTTAATAAATCTTCCGGAAAGCCAAAAAAAATGAAATTATTGATTTTTAAAAAGATTGAGTTACATTTAAGGAACGAAAATCTTGTTCCCTTAATTTTTCCAAAATTTCAACCAATCGGTCCTGGAAAACCGCTGAACCGATAGATCTAAAAATTTAGGGGAGCCTTTGAGATACATGAAACATAAATTTTTCGAGAACCTAAACCTTTCCCCCAATATTTCGGAAAATACAATCGATTAACCAAAAAAAGGCATTTTTTGTTTTTCTTTTCACTTTAACGTTGCAGGTGGTAGAGACATTTTTATTTTCAATGAAACTTGACAAATTTTTGAAGTGAATTTTCTGCGAAAAACGACACCCCCTATCCGCTCGCTAGGCGACCAGTAGTTTCAGAGATATCGGCAGGTGAGTGAAAAAGGACCCTTTTGCAATAAAAATTCGATAACTCGAAGATAAATGATCGTATCTGATTGCCGTAAAAAGCATATTGAAGCTGAATGAACAGGCTATGCGATCTATGTATTGTTCTAGGTCGAAAAGTGTTGAAAAGTTCTCATGCCCGTACAGTGAAATAAAAAAGGTGAAAAGTTTAGAAAATTTTTTTTGTGCTTTATCCAAGAAATGCATGGCTACCGCTGCTCAAAAAATTCTAAAACTTGAGTCTTCAAGCTTCAAAACTTATACAACATATATATAATATGCGTTTCACGGGAGTCAGATACGACCATTTTTCTTTGAAATATCGATTTTTGAAGGCAAGAGTATCCTTTTTCACTCAACTGCCTCTCTGAAACTGCTGGTCGCTAAGCAAGTGGACAGGAGGTTTCGTTTTTTGCAGAAAATTTCCTTCAAAAGTCTGTAATGCTTAATTGAAAAAACATGTTTTTTCACCCGTAACGTTAACGAGAAAAAACAGCAAAACATGCCATTTTTCCTTTTTCTGGTTAATCGACTGAATGTTTAGCAATATTGGGGGAAAAGGTTAGGTTATAAGTATATTAAAGTAGTCCAAAGACCCCCCCAAATTTTTAGATCTATCGGTTCAGCAGTTTTCCTAGACCGATTGATTGAAATTTTGAAAAAATTGAGAGAATAAGATTTTTGTTCCTTAACCGTGACTCAATTTCTTTAAAAATCAATAATTCAATTTTTTTTTACTTCCTTCTCAGTTTTGGGTTTTCGGAAGATTGAATATGGAAAAAAACCAAAAAATATTTCGAAACTTTGCACAAAAATAATTTTTGAAAATTGAAAAGAAATTTGGAGAAAATTTTTTCTCAAAACTGAAAAAAATATCGAAAAACTCAAAATGAAATCAATTTTGAAAAATTAAAAATTTGTTTTTGGAAATCAGAAAAGCTACATAAAACCAAAAGGTTATTTTTGAATTACCTCTCTGAAGCTATGGACACATTCAAAGCTTCATTTTCTTAAATCAAATTAAAGTTGATATTCCTAAAGGTGCTTTAATTTTCCAAAATATATTTTTTTTTCGATATTTTTTGAGAAAATTTTCACGGGATTTTTTTAATTGTGAGAAAAAGATTTTTTTCGTTTCAATTTTTCTCTATTTTCAATAATAATTTTTGTGGAAATTTTCAAAATTTTTTGGATTTTTTTTTCCTTAATTAATCTTGCGAAAACTCAAAATTGAAAAAAAAGTGAAAAAAAACTGAAGTTATAGGTTTTAAAAAAACTTAATGTTCAGCAGTATTGGGGAAAAAGGTTAGGTTATAAGTATATTATCAGTGCCCCAAAGACCCCCCGAATTTTCAGATCTATCGGTTCAGCAGTTTTCCTGGACCGATTGATTAAAGTTTTGAAAAAATTGAAAGAACAAGATTTTTGTTCCTTAACCATGACTCAATCTTTTTAAAAATCAATAATTTCATTTTTTTCACTTTCTTCTCAGTTTTGGGTTTTTGGAAGATTGGTTATGGAAAAAAAAAACCAAAAAAAATTTCAACAATTTCCACAAATATTATTTTTTAAAATTGAAAAAAATTTGAAAAAAATTTTCTCATAAATGAAAAAAATTCTGTAAAATTTTCTTCAAAAAATATCGAAAAAATCAAAACAAAATTAATTTTGAAAAATTAAAAATTTATTTTTGGAAATTCAAAAAGCTACATAAAACCGAGAGCTATTTTTGAATTACCTCTTTGAAGCTAAGAACAGATTCAAGCCTTCATTTTCCTAAAAAAAATAAATTAAATTGAAGTCGATATTCCTAAAGGTGCATTTAAACGGCGCGGGGTAACACGAGTGCCTATTGGTTTTTCAAATTTTCCAAAAAACAATTTTAATTTTTCTAAATTAATTTTTTTCTTTCGATATTTTTTGAAGAAAATTTCACGGAATTTTTTTAATTGTGAGAAAAAGATTTTTTCTGGATTTTTTTTCCTTAATTAATCTTGCGAAAACTCAAAATTGAAAAAAGGGAAAAAACTGAAATTATAGATTTATAAAGTTTCCACAGAAAATATTCCGTAAACTTTCCTTCAAAAATATAGAAGAAATAAAAATATGATTTGTTAAAATTAAAAAAAAATTATATAAAACCACGAGGACATTTTGAATTACCTCTCTGAAGCTATGGACACATTCAAAGAGTGCCTCTTGGTTTTTTTAATTTTCCAAAAAAAATTCTTCATTTTTGGAAATTAATTTTGTTTTAATTTTTTTGGTATTCTTTGAAGAAAAGTTCACTGAATTTTTTCAATCGTGAGAAAAATTTTTTTCGAATTTTTTTCAATTTTCGAAAATAATTCTTGTGGAAATGTTCGAAAAAAATTTTTTGGATTTTTTTCCCTTAATCAATCTTCCGAGAACTCAAAATTGATTAAAAAGTAAAAAAAATGAAATTATTGATTTTTAAAAAGATTAAGTCACGCTTAAGGAACAAAAGCCTTGTTCCCTTAATTTTTTTAAAATCCCAATCAGTCGGTTCAGAAAAACCGCTGAACCGAATGATCTAATAATTTGGGGGGGGCCTTTGGAGTACATTTTCTTATAACCTTTCCTTTTGCCACAATATTGCCGAAAATATAGTCGATTAACCAGAAAAAGGGAAAATGGCATTCAGAAGCTATACATATTTTTTTCCTGTACGACTATTTTTCACAGGAATACAGCCTGTTGAAAATTGCCAAAAAATGTAGAAAATTTTTTTGTTCCCTTAATTTTTGCGCGAAGTGTAGTTCTTTCCGCGAAAAACTTATCTCAAGATTTTCACAAATATTTAAATTAACTCTTGAATTTTTTTCGTCTTTCCAACACTTCATATATTGGTTTTGGAAAATCAAAATTGTTACCCAATATAAATGACATTGGAGCTCTTTAAAATGACTTACCCCAAGATCTGCCATGTGTTTTCGCACTTCTTCTGCTAGCATAAAGAGATAGTTAATCACGTGCTCCGGTTGACCAGTGAATTTTTTTCTCAATACAGGATCTTGAGTTGCGATACCGACTGGACAAGTGTTCAGGTGACACTTCCGCATCATCGTGCATCCCATGACGATCAAAGGAGCCGTACTTAAACCAATCTCGTCGGCGCCCAATAGAGCGGCTACTACCACATCGAAACCTGTACAAAAAAAGGCAATTATAAGGAAAATGATGCGACGTCGAATCACCTGTTCTTATTTGTCCGTCCGCTTGGAGTACAATTCTCGATCTTAGATTGTTCAATACCAAAACCTGATGTGTCTCGGCAATACCCAATTCCCATGGGAGACCGGCTGATTTGATGCCAGTCCAGGAGCTGGCGCCGGTGCCGCCATCGTGACCTGAAACAACGATATGCTCCGCTTTACCTTTGGCGACACCTGAGGCAACCACGCCCACTCCAACTTCTGACACCAATTTCACTGATATCCGCGCACTTGGATTTGCACATTTCAGATCATAAATTAACTCGGCCAGATCTTCGATCGAATAAATGTCATGGTGCGGTGGCGGTGAGATCAACCCAACTCCAGCGACGGAATGTCGAGTTTTTGCTATGTCCGGAGACACCTTATATCTGTAAGTTATATAAATTTCTCATTATCAAGAGGAAATTGAAAAAGCGGTAAGCAATAAATATAACACGACTCAACCACGAATGAATCAAAAAGCATCCACGGAACTTTGTCTACTTTAAGTTAAGTTTAAACTAGTGTCCAATTTGAACGGCACACTACAGTAAATGTTGATGTGCCGCGACTTGAAAAGAGCAGCTCCTTCGAACACCCTTACACTTCGTGTGTTGCTACGTAAACACGAAGTTAAAAAATGTCTTCGATATAATATGGAACCCTCAATTGAATTGCGAGTGACAATTAAAAAAAATCGTTGACAAAATATATATTATTGATCGTACAAGAATTTGGCATAAAACACATCCTTTAGAGATTCGTCATTTTCTATATCTTCGATTGCACACAACAGGCCGTAATCAAAAAGCTTGTCAGAGATGCAGATTGGTATCTTGTCTAATTTCCTAGCTACAAATTGCTTGTTCCGCTGTTTCTGGTACTTGTAACAATCTAGTTTGTACTGAATCACTTCTATGAGAGTTTTTTTCCATGACTTTTTGATTGACATTTCTTTGGTCCGATTTATAACAATTTTCCGTTCAGTTATTATCGTATCGGTTTCATCCGCCAAGTTTTCAACGGTATTTTCATCGGACAATTTTGCTTTCTCCGGTGCTGGCTCAAGAATGACCGAATTCTGTTCTCCTACGTCTTTTTGAACGGAAGTATTTTGCTTTTGATCTTCCAATTTCAAATGTTTCTGCAGGAGCGATATGGCAGCCGCCACGTTATCGTTCGATTCGCTCGAACTTTTTTCCTCGTGGCTCTGTGCCAAATCTAGAAACTTCGATAAAATGCCCTTTAGATGTTCGATATCATCCCCAAACACTTTAACCATTTCGTCGATTTCCTTTTCCTTGTCATGTTCAAATACAATTTCGATCTTGTTTGATAAGGTTGCGATATTCAGCATAGAGACGGACTTATCGATTTCATATACTTGCGGCGGCGTTTCTGATTTAGACGTTTGTTGTTGCTCGTTCATAGTATTACCTTCGTACTCCACAAATTCAGCGTCATCGATTTCCGTATTGTCCTCTTTGCCGATCATAGTTTCAATTTGGTCTTTGTCGAGATTCAAACTTTCTAACGAAGACCACCTACGTGTTAGTATATCTCTTCTATCAAATTTTCTTGGTGATGGAACCGGAATCTTTTTAGCGGAAGGTACGTGTGGCTTTACGGTTATCGGCGGCCTCATTTGGTATTTTGATACCGCCACTTTTTGTTGCTCGTTATTAAAGTATCCCTTCTTGCGGGGTTTTTGCTTTGGTTTGTACATTGCCAATCGATCTCCGAATGCTAGAGTGGTGGAGGTATTCACTGTTTCTGCTGGCGATTTCCGACTAGAGACTGATTTTAAGGATGATATCTTTTCCATGACCTGATCAATCAAATCTTCGCATTGCACTTCCAATACCTTTGCCGGTGTGAAAGTGACTTTAGTTTTCCTGCAAAACTGAATCACCTTCTCAAGGTAATCTACCAGTTTGTTATAAGAGATATTTCCAATTACTGAAGGTATATGAGCGAGGAACGCTTCCAACGCTCGATGGATCTTTCGGAAGATGAATGCAAATTCACGATAATTTTTTGGCAGAGTTCCCGAAATCGAAAGCTGATGAGTGAATGGATACAAATAGGTATTGGCAAATTCCGATGCAAATTCTCTTGTTATTTCAATGCGTCTTTGAAACTCGTTGTTGTTATCAGGTGGCGGCATGTACTCGCCTAATTTCAATCTCATATCGACAATATGAGTTACGCACTTGTTTATATATCTTTCAACTTTCTGAATATAGAAGTCGTCATCTTTCTCTTGTTTGGATACAGGTTTTTCTTCAATCGTTTCCGTTTCGGTAACTTTTTTCTTGTCGTCTCTCGGAATTTCTTCTTGTTTGTATACTTTTTGTTCGCTCGGTTTATCTTTTTTACTTTTCACGTCTTTCGTTGTTTTTCTTTCAGTTTCCTCTTTATTTTCTATAACTTTTTCTGCACTGGCTTTTTTTTCATTCAAATCAATATATTTGTTCGAACTATCATCTGTGTCCATATTGTTTTTTACTGCTCGGTCATCAAATTCGTTGGTTTCATTCTTGCCCGTAATCTGTGTCTGAATTCCTCTTTCCAGAACGTTAACATAATTTTTCACAGAGACTGGAGCATAATGACCCTCGTTTCCAGATTCAGTGGAACATGCGATCGGACAGGGTTCAGGTGCTTTTTTGTCAATTTCGAAACGCCAGACATTATTGAAATCAGTAAACTTCAACTTTTCGCTACTTGGTCGTATTTTACAGAACAAATCAACGTCTAAACTCTCTGGAATTTGGTCTGATGATTTTGATCTCGACAACATAACAGTGAACAGCTATAAACACAGTCTGAATTAAAAAAAAACGCGTTTCAGGTTTGTGTGATAGGTGAAAAAACGGAGCTCATAAAAATGTGGAGCTGTTGACGGGAAATAGCAGTTAACTGTCTAAGAATATTTTCCCGGCAACTAGATTATATTTTTAAGGTAGGTGGAGAACATTTATTCCGATAACACGTACATGTGTTGTAATAGCATATTTCATAAAGAGTGCAGAAAGTCGATGATTTCACGCGAGTGTCACTTTGACGAACGAGGCGAAGCAAAGCGGAGCCGAGTGAAGCTAGACACGAGCAATGAAATCTGACTTTCCACTAGTAATGAACGACGCTTTTCAGGCGACCACAAAAATCGAATTATACGATAGTTATTTTGAAAACACAAAATGAACATTTGATTCCAAGTAGAACAGAATAATTGATCTTTCATCTTCTAGATCGCGTGCTGGCCAACTCTATTTTGTTTTTGTTTATGTCATTTCGTACCTTTCTTGGAATTGTTCATTTTCACTTTAGCAGCCATCACTATTTCTGGAGGGATATTTCAGTCAGTTTGCATATTATAAACGTTTTTTCGACTCAGGTGAACAAATACTCGATAATACTTCAATCACTTCGAACAAAATTAACGACGTTTTATTGAGAGAAATGATAACCACAGAATATATTTCGCATCTGTCGTGACAGCTTAAAATCCAATTTGTCTATGACAGCAAATTAAACCAAGCTGAACACAGTAGTCCAAATCAACTCTTTTCTTTAATGTCATTCTTTCCCATCTATGTTTGGTATTGACGTTTGTTCTATTTAAGATATCTTTAATTATAAAGATGATACTGCGCGAGACAGAAAAACCTTATCTAATTTATTCATGAATTAAGAATTGAAAAATTGGCGAATTGAATCAAGTTATACTTTTCTTTAATGGTACGATATGTTCTGTTAAGTTCTGGTACCTCATTCCCGACATTACTATTCAATGAGATATACGAACTAAACTTCTCGTCTATTTCTATCTGATTTGCATAGGTTTCATTTCGATGTCATCACTTTCCCGCACAGATCAAACAGGTTTTAACCGTGCGGGGAAAACATTCCCGCACAGTTGCATGCAATTGGTAACTTTCTACAATGGGTGAGCCTGACGATATGTATCACTTTCGTACGTGGTCGCTTCAAAAAGTAAAAACAACTATAGCAGCCTTTGAAATTGATCGTACCTTCCTCTTGGAGTTGATTTTTAATTTTTTTATATGGCAGCCCCCACTTTTTCCGTCACTTTGCATGTTGTATACGTTTTTTCGGCTCAGATGAATGAATACTCGATAATACTTGAACCACTTCGAACAATATTAACGACGTTTTACTGAGACAAATGATAACCACAGAATATACTTTAGATCTATGGTGACAGCTTAACATTCAATTTGTCTATGACGGCAAATTAAACCAAGCTGAACAAAGTAATCCAAATCAACTCTTTTCTTTAATGTCATTCTTGCAAGTAGTATTCAATGTTATGTATATGAACTAAATATCCCATCTATGTTTGGTCTTGACGTTTGTTCTACTTAAGATATCTTTGACTATAAAGATGATAATCCGAGGTACAGAAAAATCTTATCTAATTTATTCATGAATTTAGAATTGAAAAATTGGCGAATTGAATCAAGTTATGCTTTTCTTTAATGGTTCGATATGTTCTGTTGAGTTCTGGTACCTCATTCCCGACATTAATATTCAATGAGATATACGAACTAAACTTCTCGTCTATTTCTATCTACTTTGCATAGGTTTCATTTCGATGTCATCACTTTCCCGCACAGACCAAACAGGTTTTAACCGTGCAGGAAAAACATTCCCGCACAGTTGCATGCAATTGGTAACTTTCTACAATGGGTGCGCGTGACGATATGTATCAATTTCGTACGTGGTCGCCTGAAAAAGTAATAACAACTATACCAGCCTTTGAAATTGATCGTACCTTCCTCTTGAAGTTGTTAGCAATAATTTTTAAGATTTTTAATTTTTTATATGGCAGTCCCCACTTTTTCCGTCACTTTGCATGTTGTAAACGTTTTTTCGGCTCAGATGAATGAGTACTCAAAAATACTTCGACCACTTCGAACAACATTAATGAAGTTTTATTGAGAGAAATGATAACCAGAGAATATATTTCGCATCTGTCATGACAGCTCAAAATCCAATTCGTCTATGACAGCAAATTAAACCAGCTGAACACAGTAGTCCAAATCAACTCTTTTCTTTAATGTCATTCTTGCAAGTAGTATTCAATGTTATGTATATGAACTATATATCCCATCTATGTTTGGTCTTGACGTTTGTTCTACTTAAGATACCTTTGACTATAAAGATGATAATGCGCGATACAGAAAAACCTTATCTAATTTATTCATGAATTTAGAATTGAAAAATTAGCGAATTGAATCAAGTTATGCTTTTCTTTAATGGTTCGATATGTTCTGTTAAGTTCTGGTACCTCATTCCCGACATTAATATTTAATGAGATATACGAACTAAACTTCTCGTCTATTTTTATCTACTTTGCTTAGGTTTCATTTCGATGTCATCACTTTCCCCCACAGATCAAGCAGGTTTTAACCGTGCGGGAAAAACATTCCCGCACAGTTGCATGCAATTGGTAACTTTCTACAATGGGTGCGCGTGACGATATGTATCAATTTCGTACGTGGTCGCCTGAAAAAGTAATAACAACTATAGCAGCCTTTGAAATTGATCGTACCTTCATCTTGGAGTTGTTAGCAATAATTTTTATGATTTTTAATTTTTTATATGGAGTCCCTATTTTTTCCGTCACTTTGCATGTTGTACACGTTTTTTCGGCACAGATGAATGAGTACTCAAAAATACTTCGACCACTTCGAACTATATTAACGACGTTTTATTGAGAGAAATGATAACCACAGAATATATTTCACATCTGTCGTGACAGCTCAAAATCCAATTTGTCTATGACAGCAAATTAAACCAGCTGAACACAGTAGTCCAAATCAACTCTTTTCTTTAATGTCATTCTTGCAAGTAGTATTCAATGTTATGTATATAAACTAAATATCCCATCTATGTTTGGTCTTGACGTTTGTTCTACTTAAGATATCTTTGACTATAAAGATGATAATGCGCGATACAGAAATTTTATCTAATCTATTCATCTAATTTATCTAATTATCTAATTATCTAATTATCTAATTTATTCATGAATTTAGAATTGAAAAATTAGCGAATTGAATCAAGTTATGCTTTTCTTTAATGGTTCGATATGTTCTGTTAAGTTCTGGTACCTCATTCCCGCACGGATCAAACAGATTTTAAACGTGCGGGAAAAACATTCCCGCACAGTTGCATGCAATTGGTAACTTTCTACAACGCGCGTGACGATATGTATCACTTTCGTACGTGGTCGCCTTAAAAAGTAATAACAAGTATAACAGCCTTTGAAATTGATCAGCATTTACCCATCACTAGACGTAATTATCGGATTTATTTACAATGAAGGAATAATTGAAAAAGAATAATAATCGTTATACACTGCGCAAAAAAAATAACGCACATTATGGAAATCTCAAATTAATTCTGCAACTGAAGGTGTTCTCAATGATAATTATTTTTATCAGAATTATGCATGCATATGTTATCCACTTTTAACGTTGAGGACAACCTGAATAGAAGGCTGAGAAGTTCAGAAAATCATCCAGCTACTCTTAATGACTTAGGAATCCAACTCAAAGAAATCTTGGAAGGATTAGATCAGAACATTTTAAGATCACTCATTTTGAGTATGAACCGTCTTTGCCGAGCTGTAATTAACGCAAGAAGTGGAAATACCAAGTATTAAATCACTTATCAGCATTCCAGTATTTTGAAAATTGTTTATTTCTCTTCTTGCACATAAGATTCGGTGAAATCCTGAATTTTTCTTCCATTTAATGTGTCTTGTTTCGTTCAAAACCTTCCTGAGAGAACATAAAAAATAAGTTATAAAGTCAATGTAGAGTTAACTTTCATTAAAATTAAGATTTTCAGAACGTGCGTTAATTTTTTTTGCGCAGTGTATTTTCATTAAGGGGAAATCTAAGAACTGTCAACTTTTTATCTTACCCAGGTAGTTCTCCACCTTCGCCCGGCTTCGCACCTTGGGCCATCTTAATTTGAAGATCATCAGCATGAGCCAAATAAGACGAAGTTACACCGAATCGTCCTGAAGCAACTTGCTTGATAGCCGAACGTTTCGTTGGATCTAGATAACGTTCCGGATCTTCACCACCTTCGCCCGTATTACTTTTGCCACCAATACGATTCATAGCGATTGCGAGCGTTTGATGCGCTTCAAGACTGATTGACCCGAAACTCATCGCTCCCGTAGCAAACCGTTTGACGATTTCGGACGCTGGTTCAATCTCTTCCAGCGGCAACGGTTCATCTTGAGTACGCAATTCCAGCCGGCCTCTGAGCATAGTATTTTTGACAGATTCCATGGTGGATTCGCGAAATTTCTCATAAGCAGGGTAATTTTTGTTCGCTGCAGATTCCTGAGATAAAGTAGTTGGAAATTCAGTTGATATGGATATGGGAGGAGTTTTACCTGCAAGGCAGCAATACTTGCAGGTTCATTTAAATGTTTTTCTCCCCCGGCTCTCCAATGGAAATTTCCGGCGTCCCTTAACACTAAACTGTCGGCTGTAGTATTGTAGGCATTGCGATGTCTGACCAACGCCTCCTCCGCCAACATCTCGAGATTCACTCCACCAATGCGAGACGGTGTCCCTTTGAAGCAACGATCGATAACTTCATCGGCTAGGCCGACCGCCTCGAAAATCTGGGCTCCCTTGTAGGATTGCAAAGTAGAAATACCCATCTTGGCCATTACTTTACTGATACCCGTTTGCATCGCTTGAGCGTAGTTTTGAAAAATTGTCTCGTCCGTTAGAGACGTGTCTAGAATGCCTTGATCGCGAAGACTCGAAGCTAATTCTAAGGCTAAATAGGGGCAAATCGCGTCTGCTCCATAGCCCAGAAGTACGCAAACGTGATGCACTTCACGTGCTTCAGCTGTTTCTACGATTAGGGCTACTTTCATTCGCGATCTCGTTTCGATTAGATGGTGATGAACAGCACCTAAAAGCAATTTCCGAGTTTAAATTCCCCGATTTCAATCTGAAGTTGCTGATGTCGACGGATAAGTATTGGAGTTAAGATCATCTTACCTAAGGCAATAAGACTACTGATTGGAACGCGATCCTTGCCAGCTTTTCGATCTGATAAGATTATCAATTGATTATTCTTGCTGGCTTCATTGGCTTCATTGCAAATATCATGTAATTTTTTCAAGTAACCAAAGGAGCCTTCGTTTGTCGGATATGTAATGTCAATTACATAAGAGCTCCAAGACCTATGATCAATTTTGGCTAGAACAGCCAAGTCTGCGATAGAGATAACTGGCTGCTTCAACCACAATCTGGATAAATAAATTATTGTGAAATATATATTTTGTTCAATTTCAATGAACTTTACCTATGAACTTGCTTAGGGGTGGGCTCTAGAATATTTGATTCAGGCCCGATTGGACATTGTAAAGACATCACCACCTTTTCTCTGAATGGATCAATTGGAGGGTTTGTTACTTGGGCAAACAACTGTTTGAAATATTCGTAAGTTAAAGGAGCGAAATTCGACAAACAGGCCAAAGGCACGTCATTTCCCATACTACCTAAAGCTTCCTTTCTAAAAACATAATTCGACTCAACGAAAATATTCATCTAGATAATAATATATTACTTATTATTAACCATCGGAAGCAACAATAAATGAATAGTTTCAGTCGAATATCCGAACAAAGGAAGACGTTTATCTGTCAAACCACTTGGTTCGTACTTTGGTTTCAGCACATTACCTTTCTGAAGGTGGGCGTTACGCAGTTCATCCATCGTTATCTGTTGAAATAAAAACAACCAAATATAATACATACCAGTGGAAGTATTTATATCAAAAGCGGCTAAAAATATATCAATCAATAAAAGCAAACACCAAAAAAATAAGCAGCCTGAACCCGGAAAACATCCACTCACCATCTGAGTTCATCGGTACCATGAAAAAATAAATATATCCATTATTTTAATGTAATATTACGTATAAAGTCGACCTTTCGATGATTATTCCGATCGATACTCACTTGTTCTTTAAGCCAGTCTGAATGTGGCCTTAACGTGGCGATTTTCTTCTTTATATCGACATCTTGAATTACGGACTTTTCAACAGTATCGATTAGTAACATTCTTCCGGGTTTTAGACGACTCTTCAGAATGACATCCGCGGGATCAACGTCATAAACACCGACCTGTAAATTTGCGACATTAATGATTAAAAAGTACACTTCGCACAAAAATTAAGGGAACAAAAAATTTTCAAAATTTTTTGGCAATTTTCAACAGGACGTATTTCTGTGAAAAATAGTCGTGCAGGCAATAAGAAATATAGCTTTCTGAGCTTGAAGACTAGTAGTTTTTGAATTTTTTGTTTAAACATTTTCCAAAATTTTCTTTTTTTTATTTCACTCTATGGGCATAAGAAAATTTTTTCGACCTAGACTAATAGAACGATGGCATAGCCTGTTTATTCAGCTTCAATATGCGTTTTACGGGAGCCAGATACGACCATTTTTCTTTGAAATATCGAATTTTGAAGGCAAAAGAATCCTTTTTCACTCAACTGCCTCTCCGAAACAGCTGGTCGCTAAACAAGTGGACAGGAGGTTTCGTTTTTTGCAGAAAATTTCCTTCAAAAATCTATAACGCCCTGAGTGAAAAAAAATGTTTTTCCACCCGTAACATTAACGAGAAAAACAACAAAAAATGCCATTTTCCCATTTTCTGCTTAATCGACTGAATGTTTAGCAATATTGGGGAAAAAGGTTAGGTTATAAGAAAATGTATCAGTCTAATGTACCCCAAAGATCTATCGGTTCAGCGGTTTTCGTGGACCGACTGATTGGAATTTTAAAAAAATTAAGGGAACAAGATTTTTGTTCCTTAAGCGTGACTCAATTTTTTTAAAAATTTATAATTTCAGTTTTATTCAATTTCTTTTTCAATTTATAGTTTTCGCAAAGATTAATTGAGGAAAAAAATCCAAAAAATTTTGAAAATTTCCACAAAAATTATTTTTGAAAATTGAAAAAATTTTTTTGGAAAATTTACAAGAACCAAGAGGCACTCGTGTTATCCCGCGCCGTTTAAAAGCACCTTTAGGAATATCAATTTTATTCAATTTTTTCTTAAGAAAATGAAGGTTTGAATGTGTCCGTCCATAGCTTCAGAGATGTAACTTTTTTAAATTCCAAAAACAAATTTTTAATTTTTCAAAATTGATTACGTTTTGAGTTTTTCGATATTTTTTGAAGAAAATTTTGCGGAATTTTTTTCAATTATGAGAAAAAATTTTCTTCAAATTTCTTTTTAATTTTCAAAAATTATTCTTGTGGAAAGTTTTGAAATATTTTTTGGTTTTTTTTCCATAATCAATCTTCCGAAAACCCAAAACTGAGAAGAAAGTAAGAAAAAAATTAAATTATTGATTTTTAAAAAGATTGAGTCACGGTTAAGGAACAATTTTTTCAAAATTTCAATCAATCGGTCTAGGAAAACTGCTGAACCGATAGATCTAAAAATTTGGGGGTGTCTTTGGGGTACATTAGACTGATAATACACTTATAACCTAGCCTTCCCCAATATTGCTAAAGATTCAGTCGATTAACCAGAAAAAGGGAAAATGGCATTTTCTGTTGTTTATTCTCGTTAACGTTACGGGTGGAAAAACATTTTTTTTCAATCAGGCATTACAGATTTTTGAAGGAAATTTTCTGCAAAAAACGAAACCTCCTGTCCAATTGCTTAGCGACCACCATTTTCGGAGAGGCAGTTGATTGAGTTCAAAAATCGATATTTCAAAGAAAAATGGTCGTATCTGACTCCCCTACACTTATTATCAGTCTAATGTACCCCAAAGACCCCCCCAAATTTTTAGATCTATCGGTTCAGCAGTTTTCCTGGACCAATTGATTAAAATTCTGAAATAATTGAGGGAACAAGATTTTTGTTCCTTGAACGTGACTCAATCTTTTTAGAGATCAATTAGTTAATTTTTTCTACTTTCCACTCAAATTTTGAGTTTTCAGACTCAGAGGAAGTTTTTTCAAAAATTGTGGTAATTTCCACAGCAATTATTTTTGAAAATTAAAAAAATTATGTCTCCCGATTGAAAAAATTTCTCGAAATTTTCGTCGTCGGAAAATATCGAATGAATGAAATGAAAAATTAAAATTTTTTTTGGAAAATTTAAAAAAGATACACCGTAAAACCAAGAGGCCATTTTTGATTCATCTCTCTGAAGCTATGGACACATTGAAACCTGTTTTTCTTAAAAAAAAGTTGATAACCTTGAAGGCGCATTTGATTTTTTTTAATTTTTCATAATAAATTTTTTTATTTTTTCGATATTTTCTAAAGAAAACTTCACGGAATTCTTTCGATCGTGAGAAAAATTGAGAGAACAGGATTTTTGTTCCTTAACCATGACTCAATCTTTTTAAAAATCAATAATTTCATATTTTTTACTTTCTTCTCAGTTTTGGTTTTTCGGAAGATTGACTATGGAAAAAAAACCGAAAAAAATTTCAGAAGTTTCCAAAAAAAATTATTTTTAAAAATTAAAAAGAAACTCAACAAGAATTTTTTTCTCATAATTGAAAAAAATTCTGTAAAATTTTCTTCAAAAAATATCGAAAAAATTAAAACGAAATTAATTTTGAAAAATTAAAAATTTGTTTTTGAAAATTAAAAAAGGTACATAAAACCAAGAGGCTATTTTTGAATTACCTCTCTGAAGCTATGGACACATTAAAACCTTCATTTTCTTAAAAAAAATTAAATAAAATTGAAGTCGATATTCCTAAAGATACATTTAAACGGCGCGGGGTAACACAAATGCCTACTGGTTTTTTATAAATTTTTCAAAAAAAAATTTTAATTTTTCAAAATTTTTTCTTTCGATATTTTTTGAAGAAAATTTCACGGAATTTTTAATTGTGGAAAGATTTTTTTTCAAAATTTTTTCAATTTTCAAAAATAATTTTTGTGGAAATTTTCGAAATTTCTTGGATTTCTTTTCCTTAATTAATCTTGCGAAAACTCAACACAGACAAAAAAGGGAAAAAACTGAAGTTATAGATTTTCAAAGTTTCCACAGAAAATATTTTTCAGAATGTAAAAAAAAATTCCGTAAACTTTTCTTCAAAAATATAGAAGAAATAAAAAAAAATAATTTTGGAAAATCAAAAAAAATTACATAAAACCACGAGGATATTTTGAATTACCTCTCTGAAGCTATGGACACATTCAAAGAGTGCCTCTTGGTTTTTTTAAATTTCCCAAAAAAAAAGTTTTTAATTTTTGAAAATTAATTTTGTTTTATTTTTTTGGTATTCTTTAAAGAAAATTTCATTGAATTTCTTTCAATCGTGAGAAAAAATTTTTTCGATTCTCGAAAATAATTCTTGTGGAAACGTGTGGAAAAATTTTTTGGATTTTTTCCCTTAATCAATCTTCCGAGAACTCAAAACTGATTAGAAAATAAACAAATGAAATTATTGATTTTTAAAAAGATTGAGTCACGGTTAAGGGATAAAAATCTTGTTCCCTTAATTTTTTTTAAATTCCAATCAGTCGGTCCAGGAAAACCGTTGAACCGATAGATCTTTGGGGTCCATTAGACTGATAAATTTTCTTATAACCTAACCCTTTCCCACAATATTGCCGAACATACAGTCGATTAACCAGAAAAAGGGAAAATGGCGTTCAAAACCTTCAAAAGCTACACATATTATTTCCCTGTACGACTATTTTTCACAAAAATACAGCCTGTTGTAAATTGCCAAAGAATTTAGAAAATGTTTTCGTTCCTTTATTTTTTGCGCAAAGTGTATTTGGAGTATTTTGATGTTTTTTTAAGCAAAACTCGATTCAGGATTTGTAGAACGATAACTTTGATTTACAAAAAATACGTTAGTAATTCTTACAGCCCCTTGTTGTTGTTGCTTTTTTTGGATAAAACGAAATCTCATTTTATTAATCATTATTATGCATAGGCTCATATAAAAAAAAACAATGTGTAATGAATTGTACATTAAAAAAATTCAATCCTTTCATAAACCCTATGCTTAAGCTTCTGATCGTAAATTGCATGGGATGATTGACATTAAAATCAGTACAACTGTGACTTAGGAGCATTTCTTCAACCCAACAAACTATGTGAACAAGGGGTCCTCCAGACGTGTTTAATAAGTAAAAAATCCGGGAATCGATTTTGTTACAAGTAGTTAAACATTAGATTTAACCACAATCAGCAGTTTTCTGTTTGTATGTCAAACGATCAATGTAACGTGGCCCATCTAACAACACGAAAATTACTCTCAAATTACCTCACTGGCCATTATCATGATGTTGTCTTTGGTAACATAGAAACGCGACGGGCGCAGACCGTTACGATCGAGTATGGCACCAATATATCGTCCGTCCGTAAATGACACCAGCGCTGGACCATCCCAAGGTTCCATGCTACAAGCGGCCCAGTGGTAGTAACTTTTTTTTTCTTCCGTCATCGTGGGATCGTTCTGCCACGCTTCGGGAACCATCGTCATCACCGCTTCCGGCAGGCTCCGATTTCCGGCGTGCACCAAAAATTCCAATACACAATCTGCCGATCCGCTGTCAGATAAGTTTGGCTCGACAACCGGATACAAGGATTTCAACGTATCGCCAAATTCTTTATTAAACATCACTCCTTCCCTCGCTTTCATGTAATTGACGTTGCCGCGCAGCGTGTTGATTTCACCATTATGAGCTAGCATTCTGAAAAATAGAAATAGCAAATTTTTGACGTGAGAATAATATTGAATAAATTTATATCCAAGGGCGTTTTCCAAAATAATTACAACAAAAGTGGATATGGATTTCAACTTCTTACCTCAATGGGTGCGCCCTCTCCCAGCTCGGAAATGTGTTGGTTGAAAACCGGGTGTGCACCAGTGCCAGATAAGCCGAATACAAGGGATCTGCCAAATCACCGAAATATGCCCACAATTGATCGGACGTGAATTGGCCCTTGTAAACGATGATTTTTCTACTCAACGAGCATATATAAAAGCGACGTCCGGGTGAAGCTATTTCGTGGGTAGTTTTTTTGCGTAAAACGAAATATTTTCTATCCAATTCTTCTTCTTTCAATTTATTGTCGCAAGAAACAAACACCTGCCTCATCAACGGTTCGGTGTTCTTGGCTACGGTGCCAATGGAAGAATTGTCGGTAGGTACGGATCGCCAGGCCAGCACGGATATGCCCAAGTCTTTGGCCATATCGCCGAATTTCTGTTCGGACTCTTGGTGATGTAACTTGTCGAGGTAGAAAATTCCTGTGGCGTAGGAACCGAATTCCGGTAACTCGACGTTTTGTTCATTTCTGAAAACAATTGTTGAATTATGATTAGTAATATCATTCATACATTCCGTCTTAATTGGAAATGGATAAGTGAAAAATGTAATCCATTTCTATTGAAATGGTGCCAATTAACTGAAAAAAATGGTTGCAGATAAAGGTAAGGGTTATTAATAAATTGGTAACAAGACGTATCAACTTAGTTTACTGATATACAATGACTCATTAGTTTCTAGTTTTAGTGAATACGAGCAACTTTTTATGAAGTACGTATTATATACGTGAATGAGAAACAAAGTTTTCAGGTAAATTTCAATTATCAATATGAAAAAATAGTAATGCGACTAGAATTATATCATCGTTAAAGGTGTCTCCAAATTTTTTCTTGATTATTACTTGATCCAACCAGAAGCTTTTGAAAATTAAAAAAGAACATTTGCCTTTTTTCTGGAAATTTCTCTGAAATTTCTTCTAGTATTTTCAAAAATAAATTCATTGACTTTTCAAAATTTTTATGCATTGCTTAGATATTCAGACAGTTTGCTCTAATTCCCTAAACATTTCCTGTTGAACTTTTCAAAATTTTAGAATTTCTATCATAATGATGAGGAAACATTTCTCATTCATAAATTTTTAAAGAAGATTTTTTCGCTTTTCCATAAATTTCTAAATAAATCATCGAATACTCCAAACTTCCATCGTTTTCATTGAAAATTTCAAATATATGCAGAAATTTATGAAAAAAATTTGTATAAATTGTATGTTGATAGATTTAATTTA
Source organism: Novius pumilus (assembly GCA_020654155.1). NCBI lineage: Eukaryota > Metazoa > Arthropoda > Insecta > Coleoptera > Coccinellidae > Novius > Novius pumilus. The sequence continues at coordinate 7,758,062 of JAIFOV010000472.1, forward strand.
TATTGTTCAGTTTATTATAACTCACTGATAGTGAGTTCCTTCTTACAAACGTCTTTGTACAGTGGTTTCTTACGACTACTTCTGGTTTCCGTACCAACCTTACCTACTATATAAGTAAGGTGGGATAATAATAATAATAATCTATCCAAAATACTTTCACATGTTATCAACCAAAACCCATACTACACAAAAAACTCTTTTACACTCAAGGAAGAACTCGACAAATTACACATTCCTTCAGATCATAAACTTTTTTCATTAGATGTCACATCGCTATACACAAATATTCCAACATCCCTCATACCCCTTATCATTAACAAAAAATGGCAAGCCATCTCATCCCATACTTGTATTCCAAGAACAGATTTCATTGAAAGCGTCCAATTGACACTTGGTTCCTGTTACTTTCAATTCGAAAACAAATTTTATCAACAAATCTATGGAGTTGCAATGGGATCCCCTATTTCCAGCACTATCGCTCAACTCGTTATAGAGTTCTTAGAAGAGCAAATACTAAAAGACCATCTCAATGATGTCACCATTTTCAAAAGATATGTTGATGCCTGCCTTATCATTATATCCGAATAAAAGAAAATACAAACAATTTTAAATTCTTTGAACAACTTCCATGAAAAAATAAATTTCACTCTTGAAATAGAATCTAAAAATAGTTTGAATTTTCTAGACATGACAATTATAAGACAAGATAACAAGATAATAAAATGGTTCAAAAAAGATATCAATACAAACAGAATTCTCCATTTCGACACAACACACAGCGCCAAACAAAAAAGAGCTGTAATTAAAAACTACATAGACAGATCAATGAAACTTACTTCACCATCTCTCAGACCCACCACTTTACTGTCTGTTACATCACTTCTTCAAGAAAATGGTTACCCAATCACATTAATTAATAAAATTGTCAGACAACGAATCTATATATTATATAACACCAAAATAACACTCAAAAAAGAACCTACATTATACATACCTCTTCCATGCATTCCGAATCTTTCCGAAAAAATTGAAAATATTTTTAAGCCACATAATAATTGTTCCGTCTGCGTCGCAAACGCAGTACGGAACTATTGTTCGATTTATGGCACCCCGGTCCTTCCGAGAAATCCGACCGGGGCCTTCAAGCTTCCTGTTGGGTTTCTAGTTCGTTTTTATTATTATTCTTTCGTTTGTAACGTCCAGCGACGCATCGCTCTTCTCTTTGTAAAATAAAGCGTGAAAAAACATTTTCTGGTCCTTCGGAAAACTCACAAACACACATCAACGCGACAATAATATCAAAATTGCTCATAAACCACAGATCCAAATAAGAAACCTTTTCACAAAATTGAAATCACTAACACCAATTCAAAACAAATCTAATATCATATACGAAATTCCATGTAAAGATTGCGAAGGTGTGTATATTGGTCAAACAAAGCAAAAATTAAAAGACAGATTAAACGGACATAAATACGCAAAATTACAAACAGCTTTACATAAACACACACAAACATTAAAACACACATTCAATTTCGATGCAGTTACAATTCTAGATTACGAACAAACCAAAAAAGCAAGAGAATTTCTCGAAATGATTCACATTAAAAGAAATAAAAATTCGATTGACGATAGAACATATATTAGAAACTTACACCAAATATATTCATTTTTACTAGATAACACATAATACAAATCAAGTCTCTTTCTCTTCATTCTTTTTAACTATTTATTGTTTCTAAGGTTTTGTTCTTGTCAAATAATATTTATGTCATTTTGTCATTTTGTAAATGTCTTGAAAAAGGGTCCAGCCCGAAACGTTGATAAAGAAATATTATTTGTTCAACCATTCAACTTTCTGTACACCCCGAATAATCAAATATCGACAATTGAATAAATTAATAATAATAATAATAATAATAATAACGTTTATTGACTTTATCAGTGATAAGTTCAAAAAGGTCGGAGTTTGACAAGTGTCATTCTTTCACTCCGCCTGCTACCTATGTGAATCACAAGAATGTGAGAAACAGTAATCTTAATAACACTTAATTGAAGCAAACCATCCAACAACCAGCAAAGAAAACAAAAAAAAGGAAACAAAATCATTTAAATTTTTCTAATGATTACAAGATTTAATAGAATTTGAAAAAACAAAATAAAAACAAAAAAAAACAAAAAACGAGCCCAAAATTAAAATGCAATCGATTCGTGGAAAGCGGCCAAACCATCTGATTTTTCCAGAGATGGAATTTGTCAGTTGTCAGAAAATTATTGGCTAACGATGAATAATACTTAAAACATTAAATTTGTTACGGTTTTCTTAAAATAAAGCTTCAATTTTTGGAAAAAAAAACGCACGAACTTATTTGATAATAATAATAATAACGTTTATTCACTTTATCAGTGATAAGCACAAAAAGGTCCGAGTTTGACAAATGTCAGTCTTCCACTCCACCTGCTACCTATGTGAATGACAAGAACGTGAGAACAATAATCTTAATAACTCACAACTCAGGCAGAAATTATAACAAAATGGAAGCTGAATTATTACAATCTTAGATAGGTAAAATAAAGAAAGCAAACCACCCAACAACCAGCAAAGAAAAAAAAGAAACAAAATTATTTAAATTTTTCTAATGATTACAAGATTTAATGGAATATTAAAAAGAAAAGAAAAACAAAAAACGAGCCCAAAATTAAAATTAAAATGAACCTACTATATCTAAAACATGTGAATTCATTTTCGCATTACACCAAAGCAAACATGATCTCTAATGAGTTTCTTGAAAGTCTCAAACGAGCAACTTAGCTGAAAAAATGGTATAAATTTATTCAGCGTATGCGTGGCTATAAAATCAAAATTTCTCTCGAATTTGCTGGTTCTATGCTTTGGGAGGCAATAGTAATGCTTATGGCGAACATTTACATCATGTACTTGTCTTCGAGTTATGAGTCTATCAAACAAATAGCATGGAGATTCATTTTTTATAAGCTTAACCAAGAATATTACGTAAAAGTATTCATATTTTTCATACAAACTTAATCCTCCCAAGCCTACTCTAAATGGTGTTACATGATTACGATAAGGTATACGACAGATGAATCTAAAACAGGAATTATGTAATAGTTTTAGCTTATTGGCTTCAGTCTTAGTAAGGTGGCTAAAATAAACTTGAGCAGTAATCAATATTAGGAAAAATTAAAGACTTTACTATGCGCAACTTGGTATCTTGGTCAAATTCATATTTAAATCTGTACAAGCCTTTTAGTTTCATGTAAGAAATCTGTCTAACATATAAGACATGACGTGCAAATGTCCACTCTGAGTCCAACCATATACCCAAATTTTTCACCGACTTTTCCCAATCAAGCATATCACCCCTCACTTTCACATGGTATCCCTTAGTTTGCACATTAGAGAGTAGAGCTCTGTTTCCCACCAAAACTGCCTTAGACTTGCCCGCATTTAGCCTCAAGCCATTGTCCTCGCACCAAACCGACACACACTCAAGATCACTATTTATTCGATTTAAGGAGTCCGCTAAGTTACTTACCAGGAAAGATCGATATATTTGGACATCATCCGCATACATCTGAAATTTACTATGCTTAACAATTTCACACAAGTCAAACGATTAAACCGCGAATAACAGAGGGCCCAAAACGCTGCCTTGAGGCACGCCACAGGAAGTTTGTTCGCCAATTGACATATTTTCTTTAATCCTAACCGTTTGACTCCTACCTGTCAAATACGACCGAAACTAGTTAAGAGCAGCTCCCTCAACCCCAATAAATTTTAACTTTGCTAGCATCATTCTATCCTGTACAAGGTCGAAGGCACTACTTTGATCTAGTAACACTAATATGGTCAGCATTGCCTTATCAAGGGCACAGTCACCATCGTTAGTAGTGTTGGTCGAGTGAAAAGGCCTAAAGCCAGATTGAAGTTCTGGAAGGATTTTATAATTGTCAAGATATTCTCTTAGTTGACAATCTACTATTTTTTCCAAAAGTAAACTTACGGGGCGCAGGTCATTCAAAGATTCTGGATGGCCGTGCTTTGGAACAGGTATTATGATCGAATGTTTTCAGACTTGTGGATACGATCCAGTAGTGATAGAGAAATTAAAAATATGAAGAAGTGCATCTGTGATGAATGAAAAATAAACTTAAACATTTTGATATTTATGTCATCCACACCAGTCGCATTAGTTTTTATGGAATTAAGGTGCGTATGGATGTCAACTAGGGATGTTACGGAGGTATTTCGGAGTCGGAGTCGGAAGTGTTCCAGAATTAGATGATAAAATTAAATTGTTCGCGCTACAATAAAACTTTACCATCAAATTATAAAAAAACCATGGTATACGTAAATATGAACTGAAATATATTTTAGAAAGAATAAAAATCCTAATAATAATGAAAATTAATTTCACTGCTTTGTCTTCGTCTGACCTACATCAAGAATGAGACAATTTCTTCTGGAATTTTGGAATATATATCACTACAAATATTGTGAGTGAAAAAACTGGCCACCCCACATATTATAATTGTGCGCCAGCGTTCGCATAAATTTAACAAATTCCAAACTTTCTACAACATTAAACGGCAAAACGTCTAAAACGATCATTTACGAAATTAATTTGTCAATTTCTTTCGATTTTGAATGCGGTCCCCCTTTTGCTTCTTATCAAGAAATTGATACCTGCTTCTTAGCTTCGGTTGATGGATTGTTTGAAATACCATCTTCTTTCGAATTTCGTTATACTTATCAATATGCATTGATTTCAAGTGCCCTTTCAATGGAGTTCTAGTACAACCTTTTCTATAATATATTTTTTAGCAAGTATTACAGTTCGCATTATTCAAGTCAGTTTCACTGAAGTTATTCCAAAATGCACTTCTTTTATATAAGAAAAACTTCAGGGAACAATGAAATAAAATGAAGGATCAAAAACCCAGAAACCATTTCACTCAATTAAATACAAAACTACTCGCGAAAAAGTCTAAAATAATCTGAAGACAAACCAGAAATTTTATCATTCTCATCCTTTCTTGTCTTAAGAACAAAAACATATTAGAATACACGAAAATGACTTCTCAATAGGTCAGATTGAGTTTCAGTTCACAACTGAAATATCTCTGCAAAAAACAACGATTGCACCTCCGAAACCTCCGACATAAAAACATCGGAGTCGAAGTCGGAGTCGAATGTCGAATTTCCATCGGAAGTTCCGATATATCGGAGTCGGAGTCGAAGCTTCGTAACATCCCTAATGTCAACAGCATTTATTGGTCGGAACACCAATCCATTAGCCTCTAGAAGTTGATGTTGCTCAAAAAGACTTAGAATGTCCCTGTTTATCGAGGAAGTGCCAGCTTTATTTAAGAAAAAACTATTTATTTCGTTGCGTTATTTAAATTACCTGGAAGATCAACGACTGGCTTAGAAGTTGTACCCAGCTGTTTCAATTTCTGCCATATCAAGCGTGAGTTTTTCCCTGCTTTGTTAAGCTCACAATTTATATATGCCTTTCTTTCTGCCTCTACAGCTTTGCCTACAAAATTGCGTATTTCAACATAAGCGTCCCGATGCTCCTTCCTTCTTGACCGTAAAAATTTCTAATGAGCATTAGATTTTAGTTTTAACATTCGTTTAATATTATCGGTAATCTAGGGCTTAAACTTTTTCTTTTTCGCTTTGACAAATGATTTAACTTCCGTGAGTGGCGCATGAAGATTAAACAAGCTAACTATACTATCATTCAGTATGTTGGGGGTTTAGACTGAACAAAATTCTCGGGGTTTCCTTTAGAATTACAAAAATTCAATGATTCTCTAATTGTTTTCGAAGTGAAGAAATAAAATTTTGCTACGTTCTAGGAAACTAGAAAATATTACTTGTTTTGCGACGTAATTCTCTTAATATTAAGTAGCAAAATGTCAATGGAAATGTATCATCAAAGAAGTTTCCTAACTTTGTAGTTTGTACCTAATTTTGCACACCTTTCTTCGTTGAGTTGCAAATTCGCAGTTTGCCTTCGTGTAGATCCGACTCTGGATATAAATGCACTAACGAGGTGCTTGCAGAAATGTTCTAATTGATTACGAAAACTTATTTCTCCTAGTTCTTTTGAAGAACGATATTTCGAATTGGAATTGCATAAATAATATTATTCTTGCTACGCATTCAACAATAAATCTCGCACCGCCTAGTATTCTAATTAATTTGGTCAAAACAACAAATGCACAAATATTTACTAGGTCAAGTGTAAGCGAGCCGAATGAATGATTACTCAAGGTTGAATTATGAACTACTCATTGGATTAGAAGTCACCTTATCGAATAGTCAAAACAAAAACAGGTAATTCTATCAAGTAATTGATTATCGATGTTTCTATTGCGTTCTTATCCACGTGTTGCTTTAAAATTTGCTTAATTGCGCAAATAGATGAATAAATCCATCAGGAAAACTATGCGATTCATTAGGTAAAATGAAATTGAAAATAATAGTTTTATACCTGAGTTTCTCCGCATAAAATTCATGCGGTATCGATGTCAAAACTCCCGCTCCGTCGCCAGTGTCGTTGTCGCAGGCGCACGCGCCTCTATGGTTCATCGAGATAGCGAGACGCTGAGCGTCCCTGATTATCTTGTGGCTGGGGACGCCGTCTATGCTCGCGATAAAACCGACCCCGCAGGCCTCCCGCTCTAGTTGGGGGTCGTACAGGCCCCACTTTGGCGGGCCCTGCCATTGCTCGCCCATCTAAAGTCTGAAAATAGATTTTCACTCAGTCGCCAATAAATATTATCGATCCTTTATTATGTATGCATTATTACGAGATTGTGTTTACTGATTGTTGTTAGCTTATTTGTCAACACGTTAGCCAATCGCGGATTATTAGGTTAAGTTTATGGATTAGTTTTCCGCCGACAGTATGTCAGACGAAATTACGTGATGTTATTATTTATTTATATCTTAATGATATTCGAAATTGAATCTTTATAATAGCGATATCAACTGTTTACTTTAAGAAAGGAGTTTACTTCCTTCTGGCAACAATTTTTTTTACGTTGTTAATTTTCAATATCATTTGCTGGAATTATCCCCAAGAGTTACAAATTGGACAATTGAATTTCGTAATCAAATTAATGTAACCTGTTTCATAATTACATTGGAGAGATTGATTAGCAAAATTGCCTCAGGGAACTGTGTGGAAAATGTTAAGAACGTAAACGAAACGAATGTTTTATTTCATTACTGTTTCAAATCTAAATCTAACAAAAAGTGCAATGACAGCTCCATCATGTAGTGTATTAATTTGGATACATTAATAAAGCGACCCGATGTCTAATGCATCTAATTCATCAATATCCGTTGCTCGTTCTAATTCTTATGTTCATTTCATCGAATATAATTATATAAATTGAGCTTTGAGTTAGTTACTTTACGTTTGGCAATGTGTGTGAGTTTAAGAATATGGTTTGACTGAGATGAAGTTTACGTCTTACTCTGCGCTATATAGAGACTATTCTGAATTCCCTTCATTGATTGGTGTCACAACCTCATTTAATCCATTTAGTGTACCGAAGTTTGCTTCAAACATATTAGCATCTTATAAGATACAACGAGCGTTGCCACTGCGACGCTGTGAAATTCGTGACACAGTTTGCGGAAAACCATGGATAAAAATAGAAACGAAAAATTTTTGTTAACAACATAATTATAAAAATTTTAAAATATGTTGAAAACTTCTTCTGATAAATAGAATTATTTTTATATGCATATTATATATTAAAATTGAAAAAATTCATTTTAATTTCATAATAATTTTATTACATTGAAAATGAATAAATGAGAAAATTCTAATTTACACATTTCAAGGCGGTAATTAACAATTATAAATGGAAAAACTAAAGTAACGTAACGGTGGGATCAATAAAATTGAAAATAACGCAGAAAATCATAATGCTCAGATCAATTAAATTTAAGATAAATTACAAAACTGATCGTGAATTTTGTTTATTGAGTTACTTAATGCTAATTCTTACTTGGGGAACGGGGATCGAAAATAGATTTTTAAATTTACTGCCATATTTGAGGGACGAAACTGTTCGTAATTATGAACAATTAAATACGATTTTTAGCAGTTTTAACGCATGAACGTGGAAGGTTTAGGTTTATGACTCGTGCACTTTAGAAACGTTGAAAAAAAGATGGTTACATTAACCATGTAAATATTCTAAAATTAGTAATAATTAGATTTCCAATGGGCTAATGGAATTTACTAGACACCAACAAAGATGTTAAAATCCAAGTAAACTGAGAAAATTCCGCAGGCAAGTTCTATATGTGGAATTGATCATAATTGAAAAAAAATTTTCATTGCGCCTTCACCAAAATTCCTTCATTCATATTCATGATTAACTCATGTTTTTGGTTAATTTTTTCCCCATTGGGTTGGAATATTCTTGTATTGAAATGAAGAAAGATATTTTTAGAATTATGTTTAATAAGGTAATAAGATTGAAGTGTTTTCAACATATGCACTTCACATTTTAAATTGTATAATTTACTGCTTTTATATTTTCATTTTCAAACTAACATTCGTTTTACAAATCATCATGTAAAACCGCAGAAATAGATTAATAAAATAAGTTTTATCTACCATAATGATAAACATTGTAGGATGAATACCTTCCTTTATTAACAATCGCTGATCATTGCAATTATTCTGAACTTACATTCGCCGAGTCTACTTAAAATTAACGACACGTAAGAAAAATGATTATGGGTTAAGATCAAAGTACGCTCACATAGAGCCAAGTTTAAAAAAAGATCATCTGGTTGATGTATTTACATAGTTAAGTATGTACCTATATAATGAAATATTTGGTGATTTTTCTAACCGCAACTATTAGTTCAAAAAATAACTTGTATATACAATCAGGACAAACGCAATGTCATTTGATTAAATTAAATTAAACCTTTGTTTTCTCCCGCGTTGGGAATTACATAAAGTTAGGTTATGTCCTATTTGACGTTTCACGTAGGGGTTCGCATTAAGGGTGGGTTTATGTGATGGAATTTTTAATAGATTCAGCACGTTCAAACATGAATGCAGTTGAATACGCACTATTCGCTACTCAGTCAGGAATAACATAATTTAAATAACAGTGAATTGATAAGATTGTTCGTCTAGTGTTAATGTCATAACCATAACATTCAGGTCGAATATCCAAATACTTGCCGTCGATTTCTGTGTATATTTGCGTAATAATTCTTAACGTTTCCACCGATATTTTTAGATGACAACAGGAAAACTTGAAAAAATATTACGTAAAACCGGTAGACGTTTATCCTAAAATATTAAAATTCCATACCTGAAAGCTTTTTCGACAATAACACCTTTACAAAGTACGCTTTAGTTAGTCGATTTCCTACGTTGAATTTGTAAATGGATTTTTGTTATAACGTTAGTTTGATCGTTATGAGTATACCGGCAACGCGTAAAGAAAAACAATACACGTCCACATATACCAGCTGCACAATATCAACTAACTTAAACAGAAACTGTGCAACGCGCAACAGCAAGACTTTTCACAGATTCGGCGCAGACCAAATTTTATGCACGATTTCTGAACAAAACAACTCGTGTTCGGTGGTAACAAAATACTGCACATTACCAATTTACCAAACTGCTACCTACATGTAACTGATCCGACAAGAAATTATGCAATTGAAAGACAGCAGTTGAATTCTGCAGTTTCGATAGATTTGAAAATTCCATACCTAAAATTTCCTTAGATCACTCAAAAGCGTTGTGCTTCTCGATTATGTAACAACCGCAAATGTGCGTCAATAAGAATCTTTGGAATATTGGATTTCGTTCTACATTAAAGTTCGCGAAAAATCTGCCCTTGACGTGTCGATAAGGCATTTGCGTCAGTGAGCGCCTGCAAAGATTGCCGATTTGAAATCACAGAACTCGGATGAGGGATCAAATGAAAAGAAAATAGATTAATTACATAAGACACTTCAATTCAAAATGTGCTTCCCTAACGCATTTTCACCACATGATCCGATTTTCAATTCAAAAACCTTCTTAAAAATTATATAAATTGAAAGTGACTTTTCGCTAGCATAAATCTGGAAATAAAAAATTTTCATGTGTGAAAAATATTAAGCTAATATGTACTAATTTTTAAAACTACAAAAACCGTCCAACGTAACAAAAAATAGTTTAAATTGAGGACAGATTAGTGATCATAATTTAAAAGAAAAGTGACAACTTCCAGAACTAGGAACTCTTGTACTCCATATTCTCCTGCCTAAAAATTTTTTCCACGTATATAAATGTACCTTACGTGTTATTGTTTAGTATATATACAATAAAGATAAACTGATCAATCGTTAATAGTTAAATTTAAATAAATTCATCCGGTATTTCCCAAAAGGTTAAGAAACTTAGAACTTAGAGGTTATCAACTAGAAATAGATTACAAATAAACCGAAGGAAACTTTTTTCCAAAAGACCGAAAATAAATAGCGAAAATATTATTAATATACAGAGACACTTAAGACATTGTCCTCTGTAAGTAAGGTTGCAGCATTACAAACACGAAGGCGCAGCTACGCTCAAGTTTTGATTGGTGAAGGTTGGCGATTGACGACTGTACTCAAGGGTCAAATGGGTTAACAATATTGTAAAAATTCGAAACATTTTAATATTTGACTTTAGTTGTATAAAGAAATTGAGGATATAACTACAAAAACTTGTGTTACATCAGCGAATCTAATCGATTCAAATTGCGTGCTCCGCACTTGTGACCTCCATCAAAATTTGCAATTCGCTTTGTAATTATTATTCATCTTCGAAATTTGACCTATTGCCTCTTGAATTAGAAGTAACTTAGATATCCATGAGAAGACAAAGAAGGCGTTTTCAACAGCCCACTGAATCTGAACGAAGTCGTATGATGGAGCTACCAAAAGGGATATTCTCTTTGTGCTTAACTTTTTGGAAGCCGTGATCAAATGGTGGCACTTCATCAAGAAAGCTAGGTTCCAGATGGCTACTTTGTATTACATATAGTATGTTGTTTGTGTCGCTCCATACTATAAATGCGTCAAGAATTTGAATAGCAATTAAAAGCATAGTCACACGATGAGCTATAAAAATGTCTAAAAAATGTCTTCACTCCATTTCTCCTGGGAGACCTGCCTCCTTGAGGTCCCTTTTTCACTCTTTCTTGCGGGTTATTCCAATCAAATAACTCACAGGCTAAAAAACAGTTACTTCAACGATATATCCGACCACTGACTCTAAGCCATTGCTGTTTGGGACACATCAATCCGTAAAGCTTAACTACAGCTTATTATAAAACGAAATGAGGATGTGTTCTGTTGTCTGATGAAAACCAGGTTACCTTGGTATCTTACTCAGACTCACGGTTAGAGTCATGATTTAGCGAGCAATTTTCAATCATAGCAGGGGCATCTCCAACTGTCTGACAATTCAGCCTATAGTGTTACTATTGAACATCATTCTAGGGGCAATTTCCAGGACTACAACAGTCGTCCTCATTCTGCAGCAGTAACGCCATGTGCTCTACAGAGTGTAGGCTTGGTTCCTTGATTTGCAATTTTGGTAGATGTGCGTGTACGAGTTATCCCTAGGGATGCAAATGATACATCGATGTTTGTCAAACATATCGTTCATGAACATCGATGTTTCAATTGACGATACGTCGTCGATACATCGTGCATATTAGTCAAAAATATCGACATCGTTCCTCAATCTGTTTGAGAACATCTGCGTGTTCCAAAACTTTTTAACACTATTAATATCAAACGCATAATGACCAAAAAAAATAGTCGTTCACGTCATTACTGCATAAGACAACGTTTTCTAAAGAAAGAATATGAAGAGTATTCGGAGATCAAGAAACCACTATACTGTGGAACATTCCTGACCACATCCACTATCCTTTAATCCTGGATTCAAAGTTTATGCATTTCAACGAATTCGTGATCAAAATAAAGTTATGCTACTTAAATGAATAAACACAGGAACACGAATCACCTGATCGACAAGTACCTCAGATGAATTTGACATAAGTATGGAAAAATCATGAATAGTTGGTGATGCGCAAGAACAAGACAAGACAAGAATCATAAAAATCTTGTCTTGCTAAGGCAAGATCTTGAGAAATATTCATCTTGTCTTGTCTTGTTCTTGCGTTGTTAATAGTCAAGATTATGAAATAAGTACAGTCATATTTATCCTCGACAAAAAAAATGAAAAAAAGACGTCGAGAAGTGAACTTGATGCCTATTACAGTTCTCCCAGAGAACCCCAAGACACCAACATTCTCAAATGGTGGAAAAATATCAAAAAACTACTATTGCTAAAATGGCAAGGGACATTCTTTGCACACCAGCTTCCTCAGTGCCAGTAGAGAGATTATTTGCTGCTGGTTCTCTGGTGATGAATGAAGAACCCGATTATCCGATGATTCTTTAAAAATGCTGGTCTGCATTAAGTCTTGGGCAAAATGCTCTCTTAAAAACGAAATTTGCTACGGTGACTTTTCATAATTTCTTTTAGAATGAGTTAAACTAAAAATAATTTCAAATTCAATATAAAAGTTTTGTTATCAGGATACGAAAAAAAAATTTTTACTTCATTCCGATTATATTTCAAATTTTGTGCAAGAAAGATAGAATGAAAATGTTTCATTTCAAAATTTTTATTACCCGGACTGTGTTTTCATTTAATTGTTTCACCTTAACTACATGCCTGGCATCAAAATTAGTAGGTTAAAAATTAGATGTATATTATCAATTTAAATGATACATCATTTGTTTAAACTTGTTTATTTTTTTCTTTGTTAGTTTTTTTTTCAATCATACACTACAAAAATATTATCAGAAAATCTTATTGATACTACGATTCGTTGTAGGGTGAAAAAAGAAAAATTATTTTTTAAATTGAATTGTGCAGTAAAATAAGTGTAAATTTTTAATTAGATATTATTAATTCTGTGTAAATAGTTAAAATAGTAAGTAAAATATAAAAAACCAATAAAAATTACTATAAAAATCTGGATAAGATCATAATTTTTACTTTAATTCAGAGATAAGTGTTTAATGCGGAAATTTGCAAATAAATTTATATGCAATTAAGTTTGCTTTACTATTATAACTTGAAATTTTTAATATCAGAAATTTACTAATAAACCAAAAGATGATGAACATAATTTTATAATAAAAAATTAGTTTTACGGTGATTCATTTAAATATTAAGTCGAAACGCGCATAAAAAAATGTCTATAATAAGTCATAACTCAATAGAAACTAATTAAAAATCTTTAGTCATTTGTGAATACTCTTCTTATTCTTTTTCTTTTAGATAGACCTATTGGTTTGTTGTTTGCCGAAGCCGTCTCTGCATGGTTTCCTGCGAGGTGGACTGCCAACTTTCCTGCCACCTTTTTGGGGGTCTTCCTGGTGGACGCTTTCCGTGTGGCTTGCTGTCCATCATTATGCGTGGTAATCTGTTTTCGTCCATTCTTCGCACGTGCGCATACCATTCTCTTCGTCTTTGTCTGCCGCATCTGACTATGTCTACTATGCCGCATTGAGCTCGTATATCAGTGTTTCTTATCCTGTCCAGTCTGGTCTTTCCGAGGATAGTTCTTAGGGTTTTCATTTCGGCCGCGCGTAGCATACTTTTAGTTTTGTTTGTGTCTTCGCGTGCTTCTATGCCATAAGTCATGATAAGTCTGATGCAAGTCTTATAGATCTTCACCTTGCTATCTATTCGCATGTGTTGGTTTGACCATATCACATCTCTGAGACACCCTGACATAGCTGCTGCTTTAGTTATGAGACTTCCTACTTCCTTCGCCGGGTCGTGGTAGCTGCAGATGTCCATTCCTAGATATTTAAAGACATTGACTTGCTCGATTGACTTGTCTTCCACAACCACTTTACACCTGACAGGTTCTCTGGAGAATGTCATAGCTTTGGTTTTTGATATTGAAATTACCATGTTGAGTTGTTGGCTGACTTGATAGAATTTAAAAAGCTGTCTCTGAAGATTGTTCTCCGTTTCTGCTACAATAGCTGCGTCGTCAGCATAGCAGACCACAGAGTGACCCATTCTGTACCCCAAATCTAAGGATGTGACTTGTTGTATTATTTCATCCATCAAGAGGTTGAAAAGGAAAGGGCTCACGCTGTCACCCTGTCTAATTCCGCCTGGTGTTTTTATGTTAGGTGTAGTTTGTTCGCCTGACTTGATCTTTGTCACATTTCCGGTGTTTAAGTTTTTAATTAGTTTTTATCAGAATTTGTAGGATGTCTGTCAAGCGCACTTTGTCGAATGCCTTTGTTAAGTCTATAAAGCAGATGTAAGCAGGCTTGTTGAACTCTATTGATTTCTCCTTTAGTTGTTTCATTATGAAGAGAGCGTCCGTTGTTGATCTATTTGTTCGAAATCCAAACTGTTCCTCTCTATTCTCGATACGTGATTCCAATTTGTCTTCTAGGATGCCAGTGAGCAGTTTCATGGACGGACTTAACAGAGTTATACCCCTGTAGTTTTCAGGTGATGTCTTTTGCCCCTTTTTGAAGATAGGAATAGTGATGCTGCTGCGCCATTCTTCAGGAATCTGTGATGTGTTTAAAATTTTATTGAAAAGAGTTAGCAGCTTCTCGGTGAATTTCTTTCCCCCATATTTTAGCAATTCGTTCGGGATGTTGTCTGTTCCCGCGGCTTTCCTGTTTTTTAGCTTTTGTATTCTTTTTCTCAGCTCTTCCTCTGTTATCAAAACATCATCAGGTGTTTCGTCTTCGTTCACCCCATGTCGTCACCTTGGTACAGCTCTGTAAAATATTTTTCCCAGATGTCAGGTGATACGGTTTTAGTTTGAACGTATTCATTTACTGGCTTTTTCCTGTTTTTCAGCATCTTCCATACCTTTCTTTGGGCTCCATAAAGGTCGTGTTCCATTTCACTGGTAAAGTGTCTCCAGTGTTCCTTTGATGGCTCTGATGGCTGAATTAGCTTTGTTTCTATTTTCAATGTATCTCGTTCGATTGGTTTCTGTCGGTGAACTTAAATACAATAGATAGCTTTTACGTTTCATATCTGCCAGTTCCTTTACTTCTTTACAGAACCATGACTTGATCTTTTTGTTGGCGTTTATGTTGATTGTGCGTTCTCCCACTGACTCTGATGCAGCTTCTGTTATGCAGGTTTTTATTTGTTGCCAGCCTTCTTCAACTTCATCTGATATGCAAATGTTATTCAGTTTGCTTGATAATTGTGAATACTCAATATTGAAAAAATTTTTTCCAAGACAAGACAACATTCTTGGGATTCTTGATAGGTTTCATCTTGGTCTTGTCTTGTATTAAGTTGGCTTAGTCTTGTCTTGGTCTTGTCTTGAATTTCAAGGCAAGACCAAGACAAGACCACGAATATCTTGAGTCTTGGCGCATCACTATGAATAGTTAAACCATAAAGCAGTTGAAAATATATCATCCACATGAATAATTCAAAGAAATAAAGATTTTCTAATAACAAAATATTGTTTTCATAATCATCTATAAAAAGCTGCAGATGTGAACACTTTAAAAATACGGTTTTTGGAACAAATTTTCTTTCAAAGTACAAAACATCGGTAAAACATCGATATATCGTTCTTTTTCAACGATGTATTTTAACATCGATGTTTTTTATGCAAGCATCGATGTCTAGAAATAACGATGTTTTTCACAACGATGTTGCATCCCTAGTTATCCCTGCAGCATCCCCACAGCTATTGAATGTCGAAGTATTAAGCAAATAAGTGGAACATGCATGAAACTCGGTAGCAGGAAATGATATTCGATGTCTGTATGACCAGGGATTTTGGAAATCTTAATGAATGGATTTTTTTTAATCAGTGTTGATCAAATAGATTTGTACAAAGAAAAGTGACATAATGTAAGTGCCACCCTTCACCTTCAACGAAGCAATTGATTTAAGTGTAATGGGGCAAGTTACTCGACAACGAATTTCATGAAAACGAGTTAGAAAACTGTTTGAAATGCCAACAAAAATCCGATTCAATTGAAACATTAAAAGGTGTATTTTTTCTTTGATCTTTCGCGAATATTCAAGGCATTCGCGCAACATCCATTAAATATGCACGTTTCTCTGGCAATCAAATAACGACTGCGGAAAATGTTAATGTAATTTAATTTTGGGTCTGTGACACTTGTTTTGCACTTGATTATTAGATAGCGATAAACGTGTAATCTTTGAATGTAATATAGATAAATCTTGTCGAAAAGCACACTTTATTTATTTGGAATCGATCATGTTATGCCATGAATATTTTCAAAGGTTTTAAGCTGAATCATGGCAGGGAACAGAGCGGTTGTATGCGCTGATATGTAATCAAGCTAAATATAAAAGTATGTACTTTGTAAATGTAGATCAACGCCACCTATAAAACTCTGTTAACAAAATCGGCATCTTTTAGCTAGATGCAGCGATACGGTACGGTGGGGCGCTCTAATCGCTCGTTCCAACGTTCGAGGCTACCGGCTCGAAATTGAATAGGCGAAAATTGCGACTCCCTGTACCAGGAAATACCGCGACGACAAAGTTCCACGTTTCAACGATAATGTAATCGGTCGATTGAGGAGGATCCGTACTGCTCCACGTTAGTTCGTCGACATCTTGGCATTGATACGCAGAGATATGTGGGCCAACTTTCACTCCTCCGTTCGCCGTGCCTTCGCGTATCAACTTTCTTGATGGAAATAATCCGTTAGAAGTCGTCTTCGGAAAATGTCGCTATCTAAAATGTGCCTGCTAAGTTTCGGCCGCGAACGGGCTTGTTCGGGGTTGGCCCGGCGTTGCGCCCTCGTCGCCGACTTCTATGGTCGAAGGTTCGCGTCGGCGCAACCCAGTTTGAAAAACGTGCCGGAAAAAAGGGCCGATTGGAATAAAGTGGTGAACGAAGCTGAAAAAATCGTTGGTTACACCACGTCCTACATGAGTTTACGATGGCTACTCAGCGACGAGGTTTCCAATGTTGCGATGCACATGAGGAAGCTAGTTGGATCAAATCATCCCTTACTGAAAGCGGCGAAGTGAGTGGATATTTCGATCCTTATTTTACATATTGCATCAAATTACGAAACTGAAATACTTTCGTTTAAAATTTAAATTTCGAACCGCGGTATTTCATATCTTGTGTACTCAATGATACAAAATAAATTGAATGGTTTCGGACACCGACATTCGGAGCCGAAAAAAATCACCCATATTATTAAATAGCGATAATTGTAATTCATGGTACATGGAATGTCTTTCACAATAAATAATTGAACATGTTGATATTTAAGATAGTTGGAATGAAAGCGAACGATCTACGAGGACCAATTCACTTTTTATGATTTAAAAAAGGGAACACTTTCTCCCCAAAAGAAAATTGTTATTAAAAAAATTATCCACTAAACATTCTTTTTGTTACTATGTACTTTGATCGTAATATTTTCATTTCTTAATTTCCCGCAAATTTCTTCGCGGCAAACGAAGCAACGAAGCATTTTTTTTAATAAATGAATATAAAAAACGGTCGTATATTTATTTTGTATTAATATCTAAAAAACGGTAAAAAGAATGATCTAGTTTATTATAATTTATTCCAGCAATATAGTGCTGAAAACCTGTAATAGCATTTGATGATTCAATATGATAAACCGATGGCTCTGCCGAAGTTATTTAAAGCAGAGTGCCCGAGCTTCGCAATATTTGTCTAATTATCACTTCGAAATGATTTTTTTTTTCTTGTTTCTAAATAAACATCATACGACATCAATGCAATTGATATATCTTGAGTAAACTACGGAAAGTTTTTACATTCCCATTGAAACACCAATTAAACACAAAGAAGGTTTTGTGTATTGTAATAACTCATAATCACGTTCGTCTAGTGAAAGAATTAACGCACAATTGAAAATTGCAAAACCAAGGCTGTTTCTATATACCTGAGTGCTATCACCTTGTAACACATCCGATTTTTCTGCAGAGGACTGGTTTTCAACGGAAGAAACAACATGCAAACTTGGGGTCTAATAGTATTGCTCCTCTCTAAATCTCTGGGTTACTCTCAACAGAATTTGGTGGATGATGAAGATAAAGCAGCTGGTTTCCTTCGAACGCAAAGAGCACTCGCGGAGGTAACGGAAATGATTAGAACGAGTCACTTAATCCACAAGGGACTGATGAATTTGAAAAAAGAAAATATTAATAACGATATGATTTATGGAAATAAAATCGCTCTTCTAAGCGGCGATTATCTGTTGAGCAACAGTTGTATGGAGCTAGCGAATTTGCAGAATCAAGAATTGGTGAGAATCAAATTTTTATAACGAACATATTTGCCTTATTATTGAACATTGAAAAATAACTGTGGTGAAGAATCTATACCTCGGTTATACTTAATTAGGAAGCATTTCTTATGTTTTAATAATGTAAATTCAGGAACCGTTTGGTGTTCCTGAATTTTTAAAAGAATTGCCTTTTTTAAATGAGCATATCTACTATCAGATTGATTAGACGTTATTAAGTTATACAGGGTGCTCTACAAATGTGGAGTCAGACAAAACTTTCTTATTTTAAATACAACATCCCATACTTCATTATAATTTCAGACCGTGGAAGCGAAAACAGGTTGTTACTACATATCTACAGTTATTTTATGTCTCTAGAAAATAGAATGGTATTCTACTATAGACGAGGAAATAGGACTAGTCCTCTTACTGTAAATATAGTTACAAAACGTGTTTTATGATTTCGGTTTTGAATGTTTATGATTGTTAGAATAATTATAACCGGTGTAGTCCAGTCAATAGAGAAACGTACCAGTGCTAAATAAAAAAAAATTAATTACAGGTAGCGACCTAGTGGAAGTTGTTGGGGGTAGTGAGTATAATATGAGGTTTCCATAAGGACTGCTATCGAGCGTCCTAGGGGGTAGGGGTGCAGTTCAAACTTTCGAAATCACACGTTTTCGCTTCTAAATTTTGAACTATTGATTTTATTGAAAATGTCTTCGAACAAATGTTTTAGATACTAAGAATACCTTCCATTTGAATTAGGTTTTCTTCAATTTGGGCGAACGGTTAACAAGAAAACTGCAAAAAACTGCTCAAAACAGGCGTTTTTTGCAAACGTGATATTCGCGACGCCAATTTTTTTTTTAAATTTTTTATCATCTCAAAATGAAGCTCTTATAGCATCAAATTAAACTACATGGAAACAAAAATTATTACATTCAGCATTCACGAAATATAGTAATTTGTTTATAAAAAACTGCCTTTTTCACAGGGAAACGTCCTAGTTGTCCGCAATATTTTTCCATTTTTTTTTATTGAGTATCATAGAAGAAGACTTATATTTTACTCTACTGAAAAGTTTCAGACTATAAAATGCGGAAAAGACTACTTTTCATAACATGGAAAAAAAGGTACCTTTTTTTCCATAAACAAATTGCCTCGGGCGGTTTATTTTGATATTCAGAGGTTCCATTCTCTCTCGAATGAAAAAAGTTATTGAAATAAAGAATTTGACCCTTCAAGAAATCTTCTACGACCTTTTGAACGCCAGTTGCATTTTTTTTAAAACATCACAGTGGCTTTATAAATAAAAATGTAGGAATTAATTCGAGTTCATACTTTTCGTAATGAATTATATTTTATCATTTTCAAAGAAAAGTAAAAATATGCCTGTTTTTGATACAAATAAACAGGTGACAATTTGATTCGGTTAAGTTGCATACTCATTTGCAATCCGAATGGAGGGGGATTCTATTCCGTCCCGTCGACGTAGTTGGCACTTTGCTTTGAAACTCGAGTGGGTTGTTGTTTGTAATTTTGGATTAAGTTTTTCAAAACAATCGCTCGAAGATTATGAAGGCAGTCACGACTACGATTGACTACGATACGCGCCGAACTGCTATTCCCTCCAAGACCCCATCGACCGCAAGACGAGAATGCGACGACCCGTCCACATTATCATCTTTTTTCTTCAACAAACACATGGATTATTTCATATTCCCCTAAAGCATCATCAAATATAATTCATTACGAAAAGTATGAACTCGAATTAATTCCTAAATTTTTATTTCTAAAGCCACTGTGATGTTTTAAAAAAAAAATGCAACTGGCGTTCAAAAGGTCGTAGAAGATTTCTTGAAGAGTCAAATTCTTTATTTCAATAACTATTTTCATTCGCGAGAAAATGGAACCTCTGAATATCAAAATAAATCGCCCGTGGCAATTTGATTATGTTATGAAAAGTAGTCTTTTCCGCATTTTCTAGTCTGAAACTTTTCAGTAGAGTAAAATATAGGTCTTCTATAATACTCAATAAAAAAAAATGGAAAAATATTGCGGACAACTAGCACGTTTCCCTGTGGAAAAGGCAGTTTTCTATAAACAAATTACTATATCTCGTGAATGATAAATGTAATAATTTTTGTTTCCATGTAGTTTAAATTGATGCTATAAGAGCTTCATTTTGAGATGATAAAAAATTTCAAAAAAAAATTGGAGTCGTAAATATCACGTTTGCAAAAAACGCCTGTTTTGAGCAGTTTTTTGCAGTTTTCTTGTTAACCGTTCGCCCAAATTGAACAAAACCTAATTCAAATGGAAGGTATTCTTAGTATCTAAAACATTTGTTCGAAGACATTTTCAATAAAATCAATAGTTCAAAATTTAGAAGCGGAAACGTGTGATTTCGAAACTTTGAACTGCACCCCTACCCCTTAGGACGCTCGATAGCAGTCCTTATGGAAACCTCATATTATACTCACTACCCCCAACAACTTCCACTAGGTCGCTACCTGTAATTAATTTTTTCCATGAAATTTCTCTATTGACTGGACTAGTGGTGAATTAATTGAATCATTAAACACGGCGTCTATTTTTTAAACAAAATCGGTAAATTTAGAATAACGAGTTGCGTTTTCCTTGTTCGTAATTTCTCCCTTAAAATCTAAAAAAACCGAAGTTTTTCTTGAAAAGATTTTTGAAAAATGAGGTTCCTCAAATTGAAAGCTGAATAGGTAATATTTTTCAAGAGTTAAAGCCAAAAAAAATTTAACGAATTCATGGAAATTTACTCTAAAATCGCTAGCAACAATCGATTTTTGTATTTGTTCCAAAGGCATAAGAAATGATTAAAAGTGATTTTTAAAGATTTTAGAACAAGATATTTCGTTTCGAATCGTTATAAAAAAATGAATAATTAAAGAGCTTACCGTTCCTGACCTGTAGGTGGAACTAATGTCTTCAGCAGTGAGAGACTTATCTGAATCCGAATTCCTAGGACCTAGGGATTCGCAGAACAACGCACTGCCATGCCCACCCCAGAAACGGGATAGATTTGTTTTTAACTTAACAAACGATCCTCTGGAACCCCTAAGAATTGAAGACGTACTAGGAAATGCGGAGGCGGAATGGACGATACGGACTATTCTGGAAGGAGGTTCGAAATTTATTACCATAATTCGTTTTCGTTCAATTTTGATTTTATTCATATTCAGGAAACTTACTGGGTAAATCATGCCAGGGAACTTTAAAATTGGCAGGTCATTCGGAATCCATCCAAAAGGAAGCCTTTCTCTTTGGACGGCACTTTGCTCTCGCCTGGCAAGCATGTCTCGATCGCCAACCCTTCTTCAACGAAGCGCCATTTTCTCTAACCTCTGCACCAGTTTTGTTTGCTATCCAAAACGACCCCGAGCTGTACGAAGAAATCGTCAAAGGTACACGAGACGTGAATGAAGTGGATTATGGAAAAATTCGTAAATTCGTCATCGAAGGCCCGGGACTCGAGCTAACAAAGAAACTGCAAAGACAACATTCCGATATTGTTTACGCATTTTTAGAAAAGCTGCCGATCTCGGATTCCACAACAGCCTTAGAAAATATCATTGCAGCAATGGAATGAACAACGTAAAATAGTATTACATAATTCAATTGCGAATTTATTGTTAATATATTCTAATATTTATTGCTCACATTTTTGTGATATTTTAGGCATTATATATTTTTTTATGTCTTATGGACAGTCTTTTGATTTTAAATAAATGCGAAATCATCCCAAAAATCTATCGGTTACAGAGTTTTTCATGAAGATCTAGAACTAGAAAATTTATCGAATTTTATAAGGTAATTCAGTTGCACTTCAAAAATTCTACCGACGCGACGTCATGAAAGGTGATAATGAATTTTTGGTCTTTTTTAAAGCTTATCAAAGGAAAAGTAATAACTTATTAGCATAGATGTTAATGAAGATTTGTATGTTGCCGCCTACTATAAAATAGAATACTGTCAAGAGTACTGAAAGTACCAAAAATGGCCGTTAGCAAAAGGCTAGATGACAGTAGCTGACGGATGGAACTTCGGCCTTTGAGAATTCCTCTATCATAACAATATTTTCTAGTGGATTATGAAATATTTCTGTAGTAACTAGAATAAAGAAGAAACAATATTTTTCTATGTTCCACACTGTCATACGTCTAATCTAACCAAGGTGTACAGTATGCGTGCTCGTTTAAAAGAAAACAAAAGACAGTCCACGCCGAGACTTAAGAATCAAAATTTTAATAAATTTAAAGAAATTTATTTTTAACGATTAAGTTAAAAAGTGAACACATATAACTGTTACAGTACCGTGAACCGTAGTCATTATTAAAATCTAACTGTGATCATTTTAACGTTTACGAAAATGTCAAACAAATACGAAACGTGAGTACATTTCAACGCTAACGAACTAGTGTTATAGTATAAACAAACTCCAGTATCAACAAATTCCACCACGAGAATTCCGACAATGATAGCGAAGATGAACTAGGCCCGAAAATAACTGACCTAGGACCCGTTGATTATCCACTTGGCGAGCACAAACTTCAAAATATTTACTGTCTATGGTTTAGCAAAAGACCGAGTAATTTCAAGCAAATTCTTGGCTCTTCCGAAGGGTATGTACAGTCATTGAGGTTAGTGGGCCAAGTGGCGACAGTGGAACAATGGTGGGCGCTATATTCTCATATTGTGAGACTTCAAGATTTAAAACCTCATCGAGAAATACATCTTTTCAAGAAGGGTATCGTTCCCATGTGGGAAGACGCGGCAAACCGGAAGGGCGGAAAATGGGTGTGTTTTTAATATTGCTTGTGCGGTTAACATTTAGTTGTTTTAGGGTAAAACCATGTTCTTTCTTTCCTCACTTAACACTCGTGATTCTCACACATTCATTAGTTTTTGGTCATGCTTTGTTATTTAACACATTTTCAAGAAAAAAGAGGGCTCTCAGTAACACTGAGTCTGTTTTTTTCACTTACCTTGCCATTGTATAATTTCGTTGTTACACTGGTTTTGTTTGTCCTTTCCATATGTTTATTTCACCTCTCCATAATCTTTGCACATGCACTTCTCAAATATGTACCTCATTCTTACGACTTCATGTCTTATTGCTCACATTCACAGGTTTGCTTCCTTGTTTGTTGCACTAAACTCATTTTCTCATCTTCAGATGTTTTTCAGTTTTGTTTTTGTCTTTTACACACTAAAATATTAAGATGCAATCTTTATTGTATTCCTTAGGTCATTAGATTGAGGAAAGATCTTGGAAGTCGAGCATGGGAAAATTTGTGTTTGGCTATGCTGGGAGAACAATTCATGGTAAAAACAGTTCATTTCATGTAGTGTTTCGACCACTTCAAAGAGTTTTTCAATAGGCGGGGAATGAAATATGTGGAGCAGTTGTTTCTACAAGATATCAAGAATGTCTTCTCAATATATGGAACAGGACAGCTTCTGATGTGGCTACAACAGGACGAATAAGAGACGCCCTCAAAAGGTTACTCAACATGCCTCCAAATGTTACACTAGAGTATAAAGTACACAGTGAATGTTTAAAGTAAGTAAAAGATCTAAAGTTGGCTCTTTTAACAATAGAAATTTCAGAGCATCTCAAGGAACAATACCAATTACTCCCTTTGTTAAAAGCTGATTTTGCCACAAGTGGGACGTCCTAATAGGAAATTAACATGAACGATATGTAAATAAATTTCAAGTTTATTCAGGGTTTTTGGTTATGCCTTGAACTCGCGATTTTAAAAGCAGGATTTCGTTTTTAAATTTCGAAAATATGCCTGATTCATAGTTTTAAAATCTGATCTTCCAATATAATAAATATACGTTTATTTATTTTATCAATGATAATTTTCTCATTGAAAGTTTGATTTTTGAAAAATTTATTTTGTATTTGTTCTAACATTATAAAATTATATACAGCTCGAATCTTTGTTGTTATTATTGAGCAACTACGAAATTTTTTTTGGGCTAAGGAGTGTTCAAGTACTACATAACGCAATTTTTGAAGATTTTTCACTCATGTAACCCTGCCTGAACTTAACTGTGGGTTTTGTGCTAATAATAAAGATTATTCAATACATAAAAAACGATTAAATTTAAAATAAAAAACGTTGAAATATTCAAATTTGTCCTAGAAACAATTTTTGACAATTGCTTTTTTTTTATCAAAACCAGCTAATGCTGCAAGACGTTATGATTATTACGTAATTCTTGGGATTTATTGTAAAATACGAAGTCGCCTACTCGCGTTGTTTTAAATAAAGAAAACTGTTACGTAACTCATTGTAAAATTGTGCGACCCCCATCCCCCCAAACTGCGTTGTGTATTACTTGGCCCCTTACATTTTTTTCAACAATAAAATCATCGCTACAAGTTTTGATAGGAAATAGTTTATGTTGAATTTATTCTGAAAATATTTTTAACGGCAACAATTTATCACAGCGGACAACAGTCAATACAAATCATATAGCAATTGCGTGTTAACTAGAAGAATTGGTAATTACTTGTAACTTGAGCTTATATATTCTAAGCTCCGATTCTGCTTTTACCAGTTTCAACTTTTGTTCCTCAATTACTCGTCGCGCTTCCACCAATTCTTTCAAAACACTTTGCAACGTCTTCGATGACAAACAGCAATGGGCTGAATCGTTGTTCGATTTTGGATTTCTGCCCCGTCCTATAATACGTGGTCTAGTGCGTACTGGGGTGCTGCTATCATTCGTGAAAGTGTTAAGAAGTTGTTTGCCTACGTCTGTAAGAACTACTGAGTGTCCACTTGAAAGAACTGCCTTCAGGATGTTGCTGTTGTCTTCGTCGTCATTTGATAACATTGCGATGCCATGCTGACGAAGCACTGTTAATGTATCGTCAGGCTCACGAACTGAATGAAATAATGTTGATGAAACGATTTAAACAACCTAAATGCTTTTTTATAGCAAACAGTTGCATTACAAGCATGTGTAAGTCACCATTATAAATACTATAGTTTTCACTATCATATTAAGACGAATAATGAATTCATCGGTGAATTAGCTCCGAGTACCGAGTGATCATGTTAGCGATTTTAAGTTGTATGGATATTGAATACTTACCCTCATTTTCCAATGCATCTTCACATTCTACATCTTGGCGAACAAATTCGCCTTCACCATCCTCATTAATCATTAAGTGGGCATCAACCACAATAGAATTCGGTTCAGGACCTTCTTCCAGCAACTTAACCATATCTAGTCTCCACAACTGCCTGGCTATATCAATAGACGTTAAACCAAACTTGTTTTTCAAAAATACATTGGCACCACCCTTTAACAACGTTGTAACAGCATCAACATGCTGGTTCTGTACTGCCCAATGCAATGGAGTCATGTACAACTGAAAACGGTGAATTACAGTCATATAAAAACTTCGTCAGTTTCAATTGATCCAACCATGTCCATGCAGTCAATTTCGGCATCATGTGTAAGGAGGAGCTCGACAATCCTCCAATGGCCTTCGTAAGCGGCGAAATGAAGTGAAGTACGCTCCACTTTGGTTCTCACATCTACTGACAAACCAGAACGTAGTAAAATCTCGCAAACTTCATAGTGACCGTTTTGGGCAGCAAAATGTAGAGGCGTCATACCAATCTGTGGAAATCTTGGAATAATTATGTTGGAATGCAAACCACTAACATATAACAAGGAATCTAGAACCTTTTGTTTGTGTCTTAAGACAAGCGAAGTTATTAATGACAAAAAAGCAAGGAGTGAATTTTTGGTCAGTCTGAATAAGTTCAACAAATGTTTTATGAACTATGCTCTCAAAGGGGAAAGGTTTTTCTCCTTGCCAATTAATTCTTTTTTTTTTAAATCTCAGAATGGGGGCATTTCATGCAAATGATATAAATAAACTCACCCAATCAGTGGGGACTGAAATACCCCTTTTGATCAACTGTTGAACTTCCAAAACATTGCCATCGTTAGAGGCTCTGAGTAGTTCGTCTGCGCAACGATTATCCGCACGCGCCTAAAATAAGGTTTTCAAAGGAAATCCTGATTTCGGCAGAACACTCACAATCCTTTTAACCTCTTGGAAATTTGAACCCTCTTCGACGCCTACACGAGACGTAGACGCCTCATTGGTGTCAACCGCATATAAAGTGATCATTGCCTGAAATCAAGAAACAACACTTTCACCGTTCTGGCCATTTGAATTTTCGCGACAGGAAATGTGGCCGCCGTTTCCGGCCGCAAAACGGAAACGACGTCATTATGAAAAATCTTTATTTATATGTGAAAATTTTCTCTCACCATGAAATACCGATTATTTCTGTCGAAAAACTGCGGAATTGTCGACTTTTCATTCTCGTGAAAACAATGACCCGACGACAACCGCTTCGTGTGACATTGACAATTCCCGATGGAATGGCAGATAGAATGACTCAATTTGTGCGTACATTTTTCGTTTTTATTGAACTATACACTGTACATCTAAAATTAATTTATCAATTTTCTAATACTTTGGTCATTTTAATCAGACTTTTCTTAGCGTCAGTGTTCGGAAAGTGTTTTAAAGCCTCAACTGCTTCTCTCACCAAGTCAAATCGTAGATGGCGTGTTTTTTTGACACCTACACCTTCTATGACAATTTGTCTGATTTCCTCCAGATCTATTTTGTTACGAGTAAAAATTTCATACATTTCAGGACTAGATTCCAATTGGAAAATCACAGGAGCTGCGACTAATTGAAAAGGCAGATTACTGTCTTCAACAAATGCTTTGGTTTCTTCTTTGGCTTGCCAAGCTAAGGCTAAACTTCTTCCAAAAACATACGCTCTGTCTTGGAGAAAGTTCGAATGCCCAGCAAGGATCAAAGCACCCTTACAACTTTTTGCTAGCAAATTTACCCCATTCAAAAGATTACGTAATATCCACTCTTCTCTTGCATTACCAAGATACTTCTTTAAATCGTATGGCCCAGGATCAGTTTTTGATAGTTTATAATTTGTTTTGGAGGGATAACAAGGTAAAGGATTTTGATCTGAATCTTTTGGCCCAAAGAATTCCAGTTCTGCCAGATCCCTCAGTGACGTTGAAATGATTTCATTGAGGTTGTGATTTCCAAGCTGTGCTAGCTCATTAAAACTCTTGCTGTATAAATAATCCCCACTAAGTAAAGCTATTTTGTTGCCAAATATCAAATTCTTGAAGTCTTCATGCTCCTCATCTATTTTCATAATTCCTTTATGTAGAGTGTGGCCAGTTTTGATCATTTCTGTTATTTCTGCAAGAGCTCTCTGATTGTGCATTATACCTGAAGTTATGTCTTGGTCTAACTCCGCTACTTTAGACGTTACTCCAGCTGCTTTGGATACCAACAAGATAACCAATCCCCAATTCTTGTGATCGGTTTGTTGTAATAAACATCTTAAAAAACGCTGAATTGCTTACAAAATGATGAAATCCCAAGACCTACCTTGCTGTCTGTATGATCGGATGGTTCGTCCCGATTAATCTAGTGATGTGAAAAGCAATATTTGAGACTTCGTCATTCAACAACCATCTCAAACTTAAAAAAGACGTTGGATAACCTATCACCGTTTCTGCTTTATTCAGTACAGCTTTGAAAGAGTCCTGCGGATGTTGATTGAATTTTGCTATAGTGTTTCTGCGACTGTTTGATATTATTTTCTTCATTAAATTGAACATAACTCATCTACATTTTAGTTGCCTTAACTACCTAATAAATATTTTAGGTTAACAACATTGTGGAGGTTATGTGACACAACTAATTTGAATCTCTTCTTCTTTCTTGATGGCGGCCCTAATCTTTGTTATTCCAGCGAGCCCTGCATTGTAAAAAAATTGTTATTAGTACACGTGATCCTGAAGAAAAATAGCTAAATATTAAGTAGTTGCATTTTAATTAATATCTTCATGAGTTAACATAATGTGCTCTGTAATATATCGGATCAATAAATTTTAGTACCAATCACCTAACAAGTATAATCTCTATATCATCTCCCAAATAACCTACTTGATCATTTAATCCATCTTCACCATTGTTTGATTCGATGTTAAAGTCCTTAATTCCAACGTATTGATTCAATATTTTAAACCATTTATTTTTATTCGGTTTAAAAAATTCGACGATGCTTTCTAAAATCATTTTCACTTATTGAAATGCGTGATACATATTTGATTTTAAATTACCTGTAGGCTCTTTTTGAGTTTCCATTGTTTTAAATGTAAATGGTTCTTCAACGAGTTGAAACATCTTCATTTGGATATACGTTTGGTTAAAACGTTTGTTCGAAATTAATGTTTCGTTACTATACTCGAGGAAAAGTCGCCATCGTGGTAATATAAAATCGGAAACAACTCCTTGAAGGCCATCCATAAAAGGTTAACGTTTCTGGAAAAATACATACCTGACCACTGTTTAATTGCATAATTCATTATTTCTCCTTTAGGCCCCCAAAGTGTTATTTGATTTCTCGCGTTGTATTCGTAAAAATCTTTTTCCTGCAAATATGTTGCGGTTTTTTTTGAGAATTATTTTAAAACAGTGGTATAGGTACGTCTCTGGATAATCCAATTGCTCTTGCTGATTTCACCCACTGGTCGAGCGTGAAAGCTGAGTTGGTAGCCAAGATTTTTTCTAGTGTGTCCAACATATACAGAAATAGTTTCGAAAAACGTCTGAAATTTTCTTATAACTTATGGTTGGTACTTAAAAAAAATGGACTTACTGAAAAGATGGTAACTTATTGCCTTTGAATGCTTCTCTCATTGATTCGTAGATTTGGTCATTGAAAACTTGAATACATTGTCTCGATATATCGACCAAATCATGAAGAAAACCTTCGGTGTGCAAACGACCGGCGGATTTATTGAATGCGTTGAGAACTTGTATTAAGGTTGTTTTATTATACCAAATCTAGTGGGAGAAAATATTGAGTACATTTTTGAGACTACGATTTTAATTTCACTTCGGCGTAATGAAAACTAGCTTTTTTGATTCGGTAAAAGAGCTGCTACGCTAAGCCAATTCCTTCTCATTTGTTGAGGCTAGATCACAGAGGTGTGCCAAGTTTCTTGAAGGCCCCCTAGCAAAAAAATTTTGGGGCCCCTACCCCCGTCCAAATAGGTTTGCTTATTAGGAAATTAGGGGCCTTTAATAGTCCGCCCCCCACCCGCATCGCGGGCCCGTAAGGCACGCCCCTGCTAGATCAGCCTCAATGAATTTGAAAGGAATTTAAACTTCTTTTTGGGAAAGTCTTCATTAGCTACTTTGAATTTAAAATCAATGATATTAAAATTAACTAAAAAACATGAAGTTAACATAGTCATGGGCGACCTGAATGCCAAACTAGGAAAGGGCAAATACGAAAACATCGTTGGGCCCTTCGGTCTGCGAATAAGAAATGAAAGAGGGGATCGCCTCCTGCAGTTCTGCCAAGAGGAGCATATGACAGTAACCAACACATGGTTCCAACATCACCCTCGCCGCCTTTATACCTGGAAATCACCAAGAGACCAACCAGGAAATGTTACACGTAACCAGATAGATTACATCCTTATAAACTCCAGATTTGCTTCTTCAGTAAAAACGGGATGCGCATATCCTGGAGCTGATGTGCCCACAGACCATGGACTACTATCGGCCGTCATAAAAATATCCCTTTCAAATGCAAAAAAAGAAGCACCAAAACGTACGATGGCACTAAATAAACTACATAGTCCAACCATTAAATCCGTATTAACCAACAGATTAAACTCTTAGATACAAAAGTTAGATTCCACGGTCGAAGAAGACGACCCGTCAAAATCATGGGTAGAAATAGCAAGTGTTTTAAGAAATACCTCACAAAGTGTTCTAGGATTCCAAGTTAGAAATAAAAGACAAAAATGGATGACCGATGAAATTTTGCTCTTAATGGATGAGCGTAGAAAACTAAAAAAGGAATTAAATAAGTACAAAGATTTACAGAGACTCATAAAATCAAAAATTAGGGCAGCAAAAAATGAATGGCTTAAAAACGAGTGCAACGAAATAGAGCAACTGCAACGAAGGCACGATGATTTCAACCTCCATAAAAGATTAAAAGAAGCCGCTGGTATATTTAAAAAACGGAATCTAGGTATGATAACCAACAAGGACGATCAAATAGTTATGGAAGAACAGGAGAAATACAGGATATGGGAAGACTATGTAGAAAGACTTTTTGACGACAATAGACCAGACCTGACCAGAGAACTCGATGCAGAAGAGTGCCAAACTGAACCTGCTATTACCAGAGAAGAGGTAGAAAAAGCATTAGTAGTCGCTAAAAAGAATAAAGCAGCTGGTCCAGATGAAATACCATCAGAAATACTGAAACTCTTGGACAAAAGGGGCATTAGAGTGCCCTTCAGTTTTTATTCCTATCCCAAGAAAACCGAACGCAAGAAAGTGTGAAGATCAGAGACTAATTAGCCTTATGAGCCACTCCCTAAAAGTATTCCTAAGAATATTACATCAGAGATTATAATATAATCTTATGTTATTATCGCACTTTGTATATTATACAAAGTGCGATAATAACATAAGCGACTCGCAATTTGGATTTAGAAGAGGGTTAGGTGCAAGAGAGGCAATAGTCGCAACACAGGTCCTTGTACAGAATTGCTATGACCAAAGAAAAAATGTTTGCCTATGCTTCATACACTACGAAAAAGCTTTCGATAAAGTCCAGCATCACAAACTTATACAGCTCCTCAAAAAATTGGATTCGGACGAAAAAGACATTCGATGTGTCGAAAATCTATATTGGCACCAAAAAGCGCAAGTCAAAGTAAATCATGGTCTAACTGAGCAAGTTCGGATTCGCAGAGGAGTACGTCAAGGCTGTATATTGTCACCGCTCCTGTTTAATATATACTCTGAAGCCATCTTTCGAGAGTCACTTGAAGATGGAGACATTGGGATTAAAGTCAATGGAGTCTGGGTCAACAACATACGTTCCGCCGATGACACAGTACTGATTGCAGATAATATAGATGACCTACAACAACTAATTAATATAGTAGGCGAACATAGCCAAAACATGGGACTAAACATCAACATCGAAAAAACTAAATTCATGATTATCACTAGGGAAGCGAATACGTTTGAAAATTCCAGAATAACATATAATGGAAAACCTATAGAACTAGTAAAAAAATTTAAATATCTAGGAACATGGCTCTATGAAGAATGGTCGTCGGACGGCGAAATAAGATGCCGAATTGAACAAGCTCGAAGTACATTCATAGAATTTAAGAATGTACATATTTACATGCACCGACTTTGATCTTGACCTTAGACTGAGACTTGTGCGGTGCTACGTTTGGTCAGTGCTTCTGTACGGAGTGGAGGGTTGGACTCTTAAGGTAAAAAACATCAACAAATTAGAGGCGTTCGAAATGTGGGTATATCGCAGAATCCTGAAGATACCATGGATTGCCAAAGTGAGGAATGAAGATGTTCTCAGGCGCATCAATAAAGAACGTGAACTCCTTAACATCGTGAAGAGACGAAAGAGTACATACCTTGGCCAGATAATGCGAGGCCATAAATATCAATTCCTTCAGCTGATAGTCGAGGGCAAGATTGAGGGTAGAAGAGGAATAGGACGGAAGAGGATGTCATGGTTGCGGAACGTAAGGCAGTGGACGGGCATACAAGATATTCAGACATTGATCCATACTGCTAGAGATAGAGAAGCCATGAAAAATGTGGTCGCGAACATCCATTAATGGATATGCACTGAAAGAAGAAGAAGATACAATTTGCCTGAAAACTGGAAGAACCCACTATGAGGAACATCTTGGCAAATTGAAAGCACATAACCAAATGATCAAAAAGAAATAACTTAAACTGATTGACACATGGGCCAAAGAAATGTACTTACCCAGTTTGACATCGACCAATTCGGTGTCCTTGTGATTGCATATTGACCCCTCATCCTTCTTGTACCCTTTAAATTATAAATTGTTTGCTGAAATAATACAAGTTAGGTGATGAACGACGGAATATTCAAAGACGGCTTACTTGCAATTTAGACCAAGCATCCTCTATGCTTGCGTCCTTTTGGCCATATCTACGCGTCGCATAATCTGAAAACCATGTAGTCAAATTTGTGGAACGATTTCGCCACGCGGTCTCAGCCATTAATTCGTAAATTGCATAATTTTGATTGATGCCTTCCATCGTCAAACCAGTTCCTATCATTGTACTATTCTTTAATCCTCTGGCAATTATTGGTTCCTGCAAGATTTTAGTACACTCCTCGGATTTAAATGTTTGTATAAATATACTTCGTTAATGATTTCAGAACTTCCATACATGCCTAAGGTACCCCCAAAATTATGTAACATACACCATATATAAGGATATCCAAAATACTGATCCAGATCTTTATATTTGGGAAATTGTTCTGACTGCAAGTCGAGTATAATCATTTTATCCTTGAAATACGACAATTATTCTGATTCAAATGAGAAATTAGTATTTACCAATGGAACAGCTGTAATTAAAGCCTTAGCCCGATCTTTGGTCCAATAGAGAGCGTCATGGACAAACAACCAATTTTGCATCAACCTAAAGTGCATTATCAAACATTTATCAACTTATAGATCGGGGCAACAGAACAATCAAATGCCCGGGTGACCCTTACAAAAGTCACCATTCATGTCAACAAAATTTCAAGAACAAATTAGAACTGATGCAATTACAGAGAAGAAAATGAGTACTTTTCTTTTAAATATTCAAGAAAGGTAATTTTCATTTGTTTTCTAACCATTTTCGTGGTAAAAAGCAAAAGTTACCATATGGCTTTAGGATCAGCAGCAGTCATTGTCGAATAAATGGAGCGGCTAACATTCGACAGATAATCCAAACTACCCGATGGTGGTGTATTCTCATTGAAACTATCGCAGCTGTAAACATGATCTGTGCCGAATACTTCAATAAGCTGGAGAAATAATCTCAATTAATAATGATTTCTTTTCATATTTCTGTTCTAACTCTCTGTATGAATCTTTCTCCTATCTGACGAAAAAGATCTGCTTTCGGATCGAGGAAATGCAAACAACAATAACTGTCATTGAATCTGTTCCAGTTATCGAGGCGCCTTATGTCAACGTCTGGATACAGTCTGTGGAGAGAAAATAACGGAAATACAAAATATTTTTTCTGAAATAAATACCTTTTGAAGGCTCTTGGAATAAACCCTGCAAACGCTGGCAGTACCGTGGTTACTCCAAAACTTCTCAGCCTGGCTACAATTTTTTTCTGAAGTTCGACGGATACGTGATGCCAGTATAGAGACAATGGTCCGCCCCATCTTCTTACATTGCCCATTCGTAACCTTTGCAAATTAAAACGTATAAATTCGTATAGATTTGTTCTGAATTGCGCCCAAGAAAATGATTGCAATAAATACAACTACGGAAGCTAATTTCTGTGAGTGATGCTACTACAGATACAGAACGGCCCTAACTTCACGTTGTAAAAATATACAATGAAGATCTAAAAGGGTTTGCGATGAGTTACAGTGAATCTCTTTTTAGTAGTCACCAAAATAGATTTAGAACAACGATCAAAAGAAGTTTTCGTACCAAGAGAGAAATGCTGGTCCTGTAAAATGTTCATTCATATCATCTTGACTTAGTCCAAATTCATTAAAAACTTTCGTCCATATAGCCTCTTGTCCGTTGAAGGTGAGAACTAAATTGAATGAATTCATCACGATCCAATCGATGTGTTTCTCCCATTGATCCCAGTTCCACCATACAAAGCTGTAACTGGTTGTGCAAACGTTCTGGTAATACCGAAATCTGAAAACGATGTAATTTTTTTCCTGGATTAATAGTGTCAACAGTAAATAAATCCTTGGAATTAACTGTCGTAAGAACCAAGTTGATTTCTTTTTGACTATCATAAAATTTTTCTATTGTCGATTTTATAAATTAAGTACATTCCCGTGGCCAATTTTGATGAGAATATAGTTGATTGCTCCAATACCAGAATTTAAAACCAGAAAAAAATAATAATCGTCAAAATGTTTAATTAATAGGAAAAAGGATCGCAATATTTTGTGAAATCAATAATAGTGTTTCCTAGCAAACATTTTGAAGAAAATTAAAGAAACACTTCGAAATCAATAATTATCGTAGCGGTTTCCAAGTATTATATACAGAACTGAGTGAAAAGTCAAAAATTTTAGACTAGTACTTTGTGACTGCTATACAGAGTTCATCAAATATCTTTTGTCGGAAAAGTCTTACACTTTCAACAGATGATATTTTTAGAGCTTATTCTTCATTAGTAAGTTATTAAATATTTCGATATCTTACTTGTCATTCAACACGATTCTTAGTCCAACCGCTGGAAGTTTTGCGGGCATTTGTAACTGTTTGGTTTGCCATCCTATTTGACAATTGCAATAATATTTCAGGTAATGATTAAAGGCTGTTGCTGCTGCGACCCCCGTTGACCCCCTAATTTTTATGGTATTGTTTTTCTCCGACGATAGTTCGAAATAATCCTTATTGCCCAAAGAGTATGCTCCGTCTACATGGACCATGAAGTAATGCGCATGACTTGGTAGCGTCCTACTTATAAGGTCCGTAACGGCTTGCGCTTGCGCTCTAGGATCTCTCAAGTTGTTTTTTTGTAGATAATGCAAAGAAGTATCGAAATCTGTATTCGAAATTGAGAAAAAAGAGTTCTTACTTAAGGTTATGTTGTTTGTTTACTTGAACCTTGATAAATTATTTTGAATCTGAATTTATATCTATAGAAAAATAAATAAAAATAAAATAAAACTCACCAAAACAAAAACCCCAGTCTAATAAGCCAACCAATAGTAAAAGAAATAGGATAATTCCCATTTTTAACAATAATGAAATAAATTCTAAATACTCAAATGGAAATATCGAATAACAAAATGCTACTTGAACTATGAACGTCTTATCTTATTGTCAAACTCTTGAAGAAACAAATGATCGTCGACTGATTCGTGAATGAAGAATTTGAATGGTTCAAATAGCCGAACGGAAACTCTTAGAAAATTTCGCGCAGGACCGGCTTCCTTGTTTATTCCAGAGTCTAATTGACAATTCAAAAATTTCTCATTAAACAACATATAACTGGAACGATACGTAATCAGTTGCGAAGGGGTTGAATCTATTTCGGGATGCGAATCGATTCATCTCTTGGACAAATTTCAAAATAATAATCACGCTGTCGGTCACGTTGAGCGTTGCGTGCCGGAAAATAAGCCTGCACATGTGCCGGGGGATGAACACGAAACTTTATCCGACTCCAACGTTTCTATACAACGCCGAACGCGAAACAGTGATAACACATTGTGGTGAAATTAATTGAAGATAATAATACCTGATAAAATTAGTGATATACCACCGCCTATAAAGAAATGTAAGTGTTTTATATAAAGTTTAAATTTTTTTCCAAAAGTATTATTTGAAAAAGTGTTTTAATGTCTGCATGAGGATGGCACTTGTGACTCATTATGAGAAGTTTGTCCTTTTTTCAATTTTATTCTTTTTTATGTTTGCAACATATGTATTATAAGGGTCGTATTAATTATATGAGACACTTGAGTAAATAGTACGTTTACAGAAATAAGTCGAGCGGCGAACCGGTTTATTCCGCTTGAAAATTGTTACGACAACCATTGATTTGGGAAACCCTCCTCAAAATTTTACTTCATGAAATCAAAAATTGAAACGAATGGAAATTATTGGAATTAAGATGAAAATTTTTTGAAAGAACGACACGGATAGAAAAATTGATCTTTATTGATTAATTTTGTTTGAGTCAACTGAAATGACTGAAATCAAAACTTACTAAGGGTTTCAAGCATAGTGTCCATGACTAGTTTTAGTGATTGAAACAAAAATTCATTTATTTAAAAATCTGAATTTCCTGGTCAACTGCATTTGCGATTCCTTTTTTTTGTAGATGAATCAAATAAGGAAATTTAGAGGTAGCTACAATGTTGTTAATATGCATTTTGGACCGTACATAGTTCGATATTTTTGAAAGGACTAATTCGGGATTAATTTCATTCTTGATTAGGCAATTTTGGCTCCAGTCCGTCGACTAATTCTAGGTACATAAGTAATGTGCTAATCACTTTTCATTCAAATAATTTTTATACATTAATTGATTTGTGAAAATCTTGAGTTGCGTATAATAAAATGTAACTTTTCACATCTAAACAATGATTTTTGTTAACGAAGAATCAAAATGTGATGTTACAAGTCTTGTCTTTCCGTTGAGGAATTTATAGATGTTTTATTCTATTTTTGATTTTGCTTAGTCAAATTCTTCTGAAGAACAAAAACCGAATACTCTGTTCTATTATAAAACTATAATAGAACATGAAAGTCCTTGTTTTTATTTAATTATTTTCATTAAGTGTCTTAAAATTTTAATGAACATTTTTTGTTCGGAAGAGATTAAACTTCGATTGAGCGGCGAATAAATCGATTCGGGGCAATCTAATAATAACACGCGCCTTCAATTCGAGTTATACAACCAAACAGACGTTGCTTTATTTTTGGACTTTCCCCCGATGAAAGGTTTTCTTGTCGTTGACGATTCTCTAACCACCCCTGTCACTTTGAGGTGAGAAAAAGACGGATTGTATAATAGCAATCGCTCTATTTTCAATTTAGCCTGTCAAGAAAGGATCTCATGTTTCAAATATAACTGAAGGGTGTCAAGGACTTCTAAATGCATACTGTTATAAATTTTGAAATTATAATATTTTACGATTACGTAAATATTGAGCAATATTTCTCAATTAATGGAATGTTAGAAAAAAAACAGTTCCTGATAATTCCTAACATGAAAAAAATCTGGACAATTGTTAGCTACTACTCTTAGCTTTATTAATATTTTATGTTAATCATCGTGTTGATGGACAATTATTTTTTATTATAGATATGAATTTTTTTCTTGGTGGATTTTAGTGAACAAAACATAGAAGAAATGCTTCCCGCGTAGTTAAACTCAAAAGTACTTTTGCTTCAATACCTAATCGATTTTGAAGATCGCAGTCCTTAATTAATATTAAGAATATGCACGAAACAATTTGAAATGGCACATATTCAAGAACTGGTTTCAGTAATCACTTTTGATTGAGAATTATTTTAACAAATTCAATAAAAGTACATTTGTGATTGGATTAGTTGGTCATGTTGGCCATTTAACGTAAAAATATTTCATAACTATCTTGTTTCAAAATAAGACAAAAATACAGGCGCTTATGTTCCTCTTTTTATTTTTTTTTCACATTGTTTCGTTTTATTTAAGACTCAGTCCGAAAGAAAAAATATAGCTTTTATTACTCAAAATTACTATAAATAAAACGAATTTCAGTTGGTCTGGAAACGAGCATGCAAAATGGAATCTGAAAATGGAACAGCATCAGATACGAAAATTTCAGACTCGGGCTATTCAAACAGCTGCAACAGCAATTCGCAACGAAGGTAAATTTTCATATAAATATATTTAATCTACTTAATACCTGGAAGGTTTGAGGAGAGGAAATATGAAATTTTTTTTTTCAGTGCCAGCTCCAAATCTAGACATAGCGACAGTAATTCCAGTAGGAGCAGCGGCTGTTGCGGCACAATAAATCAAGATGGAAGGTAAACAGAAAACAAATTTTATTGAATATATATTGCCGTAATGTGTTCGTCGCGATTCGTTCCGGAAAATAAGGATGCTATTTTTTACAGCGTATGCCATTCGGGTACACAAACAACGAAACGTAGCAAAGACAAAGAACACAAGAAGAAAAAACTCAAATCAACAGTCACAACTACAGCAATGACTGTTCAGAAGGAGTTCGAGCGTTTCGAAGCCATCCCTGTGATCATCATACAAAATGATAACCGAAAAGATTTTGCAAACGAAGTAGAGAATACTGGTGAATATAATAAAGATAGAAAATCTTTTATCTGATTTTCTTATTGATTAATTCCTTGTAATATATTTTTTTCGTTCCGTAAGATGTGGAAAAAGTGAACGAAACTATCGAAACTTCAGAATCATCTAGCGAAAATTTAGAGGTGATAAATAATCTGAGGATAAGTGCAACCATTCCTGTCATCGAAGCAAAAACAGGTAACGTGAGCGAGAATATATAAAAAATTTTGTTTTGCACGAGGTCAATTTTCTGAGAAATAAATTCATTTTTTATTAACGAAATTAGAAGAAGTTACGATCGAAGAAGCGCAATCGTTTTGGAATAAGGAAAATTTGGAAAATCCGGCAAACATCGCAATTTCTAACGAAGCAACTACGCTCGAGGCAATTTCGAACCAAGCTATCAACGAAGATGAAGGTGATTCGAAAAATGTAAGACGGGAAGTAATGAAAAACATGATTTTTTTAATTTTTTGTATTTAAGGGTGGTTTCTCTTGTGTGATTTCGATTTATGACGGAGTTGTGCTCTACACCACCCCAAGTCTAACGTCAGTATTGGGTTTTCCGAAGGACATGTGGCTCGGTAAATCGTTCATCGACTTCGTACATCCAAAAGATCGTAAAACTTTCTATCGACAAGTCACCACTGGGATCGCTTTTCCCTTCTCCAATTCACAAGGTGATAAAATTCATTCGTAAATAAATTACTGATTTCTCAGTTTTTCGAAAGCAGGTGTAAAGAGTTCCCTTTATGTGTGCTTGAGAAAATATCGACAACTAAAATCGTCAGAGATTGGAGTTTTAGAGAAGAATACATATTTACCCTTTCAAGTGACTGTAACTTTCAAAAGATTGATAGATGTGACTAAAACTGACAGCAACCCAAATATATTTTTAGTCCTGGTGGCCATGCCAGTTCATTCAGCTTACAAAGGTTAGTAAAGTACTAAAAATCTCTTTCACTTACTAACTGGAAAAGAAACGTTGCAAATAATGAAGATTTGTAAAAAGATTTCTGGATACATGTTTGTTTAGTCCGATTTCTTCAAATTTCATAGAGAAAATAATGCATTCTGGTTTAGAGTAATTGCTAGAATTACAAAATAGCTACTACAGAAAGTTATGATGGAAAAAGTATAATGGTTATATTAATCTAATACCGCCCATCATAACCAATAAAGTCCTAAAGTTTTGAAGACAGATTCCAGTATGATCAATATTTTGCTATTCTTTAAACATCTATGTAATCAAATGTCGGGTTTTTAAATTCTTATCATAACTTATATTGATGTCATCAATTCTTTCATCGACGATAAAGTATGAAATTTTTTGATTACTTAAAGTGCCAAATGAAGGAAATAACACAGCAAGATTTGGAATGAGACATACAGCCACCTGTGTATTCAGTCACGTTGATCCAGACGTCGTAACAAGTTTTGGCTTTCTACCTCAGGATATGCTTGGGAAATCAGTTTTTGACTTCTATCATCCGGAAGACATGCCTTGTTTGAAGGAAATATACGAGTCAGGTAAATCTAACAATCGGATTGCGAGGTTCGAAATATGAAAACCTACTTTCTTACAGTGATGCGAATGCACCAAATAACCGGATCAGTATTTCGCAGTAAACCTTATCGTTTCGCTGTACAAAATGGAGGTTTTGCAATGATCGAAACCGAATGGTCAAGCGTGATCAACCCTTGGTCAAGGCGTTTAGAATTTGTTATTGGACTTCATAAAGTTTTGCAGGTAAATTTTGGACAGTTTTCTAGTTACAATGCAAAATAAGTGCTGTAATATAATTTGAGTAAACTTCATAGTTTTATAAGATGCATGATATCTCATTGAGTGAACGATTGGATCTTGTACTACATAACATTATGCTCTTTAATAATTTGATTTTTAGGGTCCAAAAATCCCTGACGTATTTGACCGTCCAACAATGGATGAATTCGATTTGATACCCGACGAGATAGTGGAAAAGGGCAAAATAATTCAAGGAGAAATACTATTACTTCTGAACAAAGAAGTTCGTAAACCCACCTACGTTGCCGCTGAGCTGGAAGTGTCCAAACGATGCACCGATCTTGCCAAATTCATGGAGTCCCTAATGGGAGAAGCGCAAAAAAGTAATCAGCTGCAACTGGAGTTACCGCAAGAAGCTGATCTGACGATATCCGTAAGATTGCCATAATGTCAAGTAAATATGTCATTTGATCTAAAGACCTTTGGATTGCAGGAACGTGATTCGGTGATGCTTGGTGAAATATCGCCGCATCATGATTATTGTGATAGCAAATCCTCTTCGGAGAGTCCTCCAAGCTACAATCAACTCAATTATAACGATAATATTGAGAGGTTCTTCCAAAGCGAGCCAAAAACCGCAGTTTCCGACAGTAGCGGTGAAAGACCAACCACCATTGCCAACCAACCAGATGCAAACCTCGAGGTCAAACCCTGCTCTTCTGGACAAGAACTGAACCGGTTAGTAAAATGGCTGTCACTAAACTTCATCTCAAGATTTATTGATAATTTTTTTAGAGGGAAATGTTCGTCTCCTATCCATAACAGCGGTACTTCTGGCAGTGGAAGTGCTGGACTTCTAAGTTCCGAAAGTAATCACCAATTGCTAGAAAGCAGAACTATTAGTGGTGCTTCAAATGATTCGTACAAACCTCCACTACTAACCGAGGCGATTCTACATAAACACAACGCCGATATGGAAAAGATTATGATCAAAAAACATAAAGAAACCAGGTCTTCGAATAAGGAAAACAAACGCCACAACACGACGTTGAAAAACGAAAGCGAGAGGAACAGTCGTCCAACGCAAGGAATTAAACGAGCTGGCTCACGTTCCCTCGAGGGCGATAACAAAAATATTAAAAACAAATTCCAACTATTATCAGGAAATTCAAAGTGTTCAGGTGCTGCTGAGCGGCCCAATGAGGTAGCAGCGAATGCATCTCAGTCTATAGCAGGAAATACACAAACGAATCGGAATTATCAGGAGCAAGGGGTAAGTGAATACAGAAATGTGTAAGAGGCGAGCTATTGAAGAATTTTCAGCTGAATAATGTGAATATTTGGCCACCGTTTTCGGTTACTGTTGCTCCCATTAACAACACGTCGAACTGCAGTATAACCACTCCACCACCACCACCACCCCCTGGGATGTATCCATTTTACTATATTCCTACTCAACGACCGCTGCCATCATATTTTGATCCCAACAACCCTTCAAGGTACCAAGGTGAGTTGAAATTTTTAAAATAATCGATTCGTAAACGTACCTTGATGAATAAATTTCAGATCTTATAAAACATAAGATGAGATTTAACCATTACACTAAAAATAGAGAAATTGAATTGTAATAACTAACAAAAATTTCTTACCCAGTTCACTACATGCCGGGAATGATTTACAATTACAACCCGATATTCCCCGCGCCTCCAATCGTGTGTTCACCATTATCAGTGATGCCGCTGCCTCTTCGACAAGAACCATCGCAGGCTCCTCTCGGAAATCAACAAGTGCCCGAAATCATAACCAAACCCACACCAAGTGCTATCACCACCAGAGGTGACCAATGTCAACGCCCCGAATCGCAAGCAACTAGCATCAAAGCAGAACCAGGAAGCGCTAGAGACTCCATTGCCTCGGCAAGCGTAGCGAATAAGGTCAATTGGCTAATTAGATGAATTGAATATCGATTATCTCAATATTTTTGATTTCAGGCCTTGTCAGAATGCTCCCGAAAGGACAATAATTTGCCTTCAGTCTGTTCACCAAGTTCGCCGCTTGTCAGTCCACCGGATGGTGAGAACTATAATAAAAAAGTGAGTTTATTTTGAAATTCATTCCAATGTTTATGTATTTTCTATTTTCCATTCTGTTTTCAGTGCAAGGCGCCTAAACTTCGACGCGATTATCGCGAAAATACCATCGATGAAGGTAGCAGCAGCCTATACTCTTCTTCTTATTCATCATTCTTCAAAACAGATGGATCTAACGAAGACTCCAACGCAACAGATTCTAGGAACTTGACCAGCGAAGATGTAATAGAAAACATACCAAACTTTTGTATTGATTTTATGATAAGTTTATTTTACAGACGTACCGAAGTAGAAACAGACATTTTCCGATCAGAAAACGTGATCCACCGTGGTTCAAATCGTTATCAGCAACCTCTGATCTAGTCTACCGTTACCAACTCGCCGTCAGGAATATTGAGGAAATTTTAGCTGCTGATCTCAGTGCTCTTAAGGATATTGGGCAGGTATGAGTCTTAAAAGAACATAAAACAATGTTTACGCCTAAAAATTGTTTTTTTCAACATTATAACTTTGTGTTATCCATTTTTTCTAGCCTAGTGCAGTTAATGACCAACTAAATCAACTCTATCTCGAAATGGATCTGGATGGCGCTCCTCGAAAATTAGCCTTCGACGAGAGCGCTTTGACATCCGGTAGTAGCAGCGACGAAACTTCTTTCGCGAAGCCTTCAACTATCGTAAGTCCTCTAAAAGAAAATCTTTATCACGTAACATAAAATGTATTATTTATAGAATCGTAGAAAAAGAAAATCGTACAGCTCCCTGGTGATGTTTTACGAAGAAAATGCTCCCATGCCTCCGCCAGATAATTAATTTAATGCCTTTGTACCGATCTTTTTTATAACGAATTTTTCGAGTCGACAGATATTTATACGTATTTTTAAGTATTTATTATTTATTTATACATATCTATTTTGGAATTTGTATCTTGTTATTAATCGATT
Organism: Novius pumilus; assembly: GCA_020654155.1. NCBI lineage: Eukaryota > Metazoa > Arthropoda > Insecta > Coleoptera > Coccinellidae > Novius > Novius pumilus. The sequence goes on from JAIFOV010000472.1 coordinate 7,801,268, forward strand.
TAGATGGAATAATTATTTTAAATGTGTTTTAGAGTAGCAACTATTTATGTGGATGAATCTTACAAGTATTAATATTAATGAACTTTTCAACATAATAACCGTTGTTTTAATGAAAATAATAATTTTCCTTCCTTTGTCATACCAAATTTCAAATGATTTATTTCTTAAATACCTACCAAACCCAATACTTATTTTAATTTCTAGAAGTCTCGTTATCGAACCGATAATTCGTTAAATACCAGTAAACAACAATGCAATGGTTGTCTGTTGGCTTGTTAACAATTCACTCTGAAATAAAATTGTTTAATTGGTGATTAGCGCGATTAGGTTGTGTACATGGCAACCAAGGTCGAGTGGAAGGAATATCTTGCGCTAGTCAATTTCAGGTTTTGTTTTACTGTAGAGTGAAGCATGGCACCCGTTACGGTCGAAAAATTGATTCAAAATATCGAACTGGGCGAAGGACCCCATTGGCATATCGCTACTCAAACTCTTTATTTCGTGGACATCTTTTCGAAAACCATCAACAAATATGTTCCGGCAACTGGGAAGCACACGAAAGCGTATTTAGGTAGGAGAAGATTAATTTCCACAAAAGTTCATCCCATCAAGTGCCGTTTTAGACGATATGACGACCTTCATAATTCCCATTCGCGGTGAAAAAAACAAATTTGTTGTTGGACATGGTCGGAACATATCAGAAATTACATGGGATGGAGAAAACGAAAAAGTTGGCAATATCAAAATTTTAACACAGGTAGACAACCAGCCTGATGTTTTAACGAACAGGTTGAATGATGCAAAATGCGACGCGTCAGGAAGACTTTGGGCCGGTAAGAAAATTTAAATTGATAATCATCAGTACCAATTTTTTTTAATATAACGGTTTTTTAGGTACCATGGGGGAAGAAATAGTCTTGGGCCAAGTGAAGCCAAATATGGGTTCATTGTATAGCTATCAAAACGGGGATTTAAAAAAACATTTTAATTCCGTCGGCATATCGAACGGTATTGTATGGAATAAAGATAACACAAAAATGTTTTATGTCGATTCGCATAAAAGAACTATAGATCAATTCCAATTTGATCTGGAAACGGGAAATATATGTAAGTATTTCAGTGCTTGAATTAGAAATATTTTGAGAATTCGAAGGTATTTTCAGCTGAACGGAAAATTTTCTTTTCGCTCAACAAGCACGGTATCGACGGATTTCCGGATGGTATGACAATTGATGTTGACGAAAATTTATGGTTAGCAGTGTTTAACGGATATCGTGTAATAAAAATCTCTTCTCAAACACCAGAAACCTTGCTTGACACAATCGCCCTTCCTGCCAAACAGGTAACTGCAAATATCTTGAGCCGTATAGGAGTTTTGTATTACAGGTGACATCGGTAGCATGGGGTGGTCCCAATCTGGACGAACTATACGTTACTTCTGCTAAATTCACTGTTGATGGCAATGTTTTAAATCCACCGGACCACGGAACACTCTTCAAAATAACTGGTTTGGGTACAAATGGTACTTCCATGTACGAGTTCAAATAGAATGATATTCATGCAAAGCTTAACTACAACCATATACTACTAAGTACAAAATGCCTTATGGTTTTTACTTTTTTTTTCTACAAAACACGAGTGAAATTATAATTCTTTTGGCTATTTAGAGAGAATGTCAAAAAAATGATCGTATCACATATCTTCACTATTCAAAACTTATGAAGGATGCTAGATTAAAATTATGAAAGTGCGTGTTTTGGCGTTTTCAAATAAATTTGCCAGTTGAAATCCCTCCTTTCCAATAATATAGCCTGTATTGTAGTACCAAAGAATATCTACACACTTTAGTATGTAGATATTGTTTGGTAGTACCTTATAGTTCCTTGCCGAACTGAAAATATTTACAACATTACGTAATGTTAATTGTAAATATTGAACAGTCTACTTATTGAGTAAAAGTAGAAAACAAATGATCGTAAATAAAGAATAAAACAAAAAAAATCTCTAATTAATTGTCAAGAAAATGAAACTAATTTAAAACAGAAGGAAAAAAAATTTCAAGACGGTTGGACCGCATCGCATCTCTGCGAACATTTCGCGAAATGTTCGCCATAGAATAATTCGGTTTATGTTCTGTGTATTCGTCTGTCAATCTTTGCAAAACAAATCACTGAGATAACCAAAATATAAACAAGTGCTATGGCTCTACAACATCAAGTTTTTAGTGATATGTGGAAGTACGAAGAGGCAATTAAAGCGATAAAATCACGAGATTTCACACAGATAGACAGGATTTTGAGCAGCATCCGAAGTAAGGAGTTTTAACCATCTAAAATTTAAGTCATATATTGTTATAACCCTACATTTGTAACTTGTGTACTACATATTGATAAATAAACATTAAGTATATAAATAACCCTAAAAGTTATTGGTACTTTGTCCATGAGTATCAAGCATCAAGTACTTGTAAAAAAACAGAATTTCACTAATTGTCTTCTCTGTTCTAGATCTGGATCTGAACAGGGTATGTTCAAACGGCACGACTTTAATTCATGAATGTGTGGAAACCAATGACTTGTACGTGCTCAAACATGTTCTGGAACGTTTCTACCAGTCATTACCTGTGGGGATGGCTAAGATGTCGCTATTCAATACAGGAGATTATTACGTGATGGGTAGTAACTACACGAACGATGATTTTGGTGATGATTCAACTCCAGAAGGTATGGAAGATCTTCAGTGGGACATGGAACTGAATATTGGAACTGTTGATCCAATTCCTTCTAATGAATGTAGTGATACCAGTTACTGCTATTGTGAAGGTGTGCAGGTGCCAGTTACTTATGTAAGTTCTTATTCTAAACGTAGCATAGGCTCTTTGGATGAAATGGGCCAAAACGCTCTAACATATGCAGTCCGAAGAGGAAACACCGCAATGGTCGAATACCTATTAAACAAATTTAGAAAAGATATTGACATTAATATGCGTGACATCGATGAATGTAGCCCCCTGTACTTGGCAGTGGAATATTCTGATCATGCAATGATGAAATTGTTATTAGAAAACGGTGCTATACCGAACGCAGGACCCCATGAGAAATATTGTCCGTTGCAGACAGCCATATACAATGACGATGGGGCAGCAATAAAATTACTGGCAGACTATGGTGCGAACATGAATGACTATAATTCCTGCTATCAGATTCCCCTAGTGGATGCGTCCTGTCATAATAGACTTAATGCCGTCATTGCCCTTCTTGAAAAAGGAGCTAATGTGAATGCAGAAAATTTTTTTGGAGACACCTCCCTGCGGGTGGCTACGGTAAACAATTATAGCAAAATTGTCAAACTGCTGTTGCAACATGGAGCGCGAATTTTTGAGAGTCACCATTTACTGCACCAGTGCGCTAGGGTTCCAGACCGTTTGGAGATGATGTGTACACTGTTCGCAGGAGGGGCCAAATTGGATGTTCGCAACGATTTAGGACACACGCCGCTTATGGAGGCTTGCACACATGAAAACTTCAGCGGGGCAGAAATGCTGTTACGCGCTGGTGCTTCAGCCAATGCACCAAACTGGATTAATGGATTGACGCCTTTGCATATTTGTGCAAAGACTATCACCAAAAGAAAATTGGCGGAAAGGTTTGTTGACCTGCTGGTTGGGTACGGAGCGGATACAAACAAGAACAGTGTCTGTGGTACACCGTTGCTGTATGCTTTGGGGTTGAAAAACAAAGCAGTAGCGCGTTCACTAATAAGACAAGGTGTTAAAATAACTAATGATACTATCTGCATGGACATTGTGACACTTGCAAGTAACTCGAAAGATTGGGAAGTTATTTCATTACTAGTTTTTGCTGGATTCAAAATGAGTTGGAGAATTTCATACAAATCAGAGATAAGTAAAATTATGGAAAAGATGTTGAGCGAACGAAAAATATATCCACTCAGTTTAAAAGAATTGTGCAGGATAAGTATCAGAAAAAGTTTGAAAACAAACATTGTCCACAAAGCTCACCAACTGCCTTTACCTAATCCTCTCATGGATTATTTGACGTTTGATGGTGAGTAACGACTGGATATTGAAATTAATCACAGAAAACTTGGACAGAATATGCCATAAATTTTTGTGATTTAAATATTATGGTTCCGGAAACCAATTGTGATAATATAAATTATTTTGTAAGGGAAATATTGTGATCAAATCACAGGTCATTAAGGAATCTCTTTTTTTTTGATCATCTTCATTGAAAATGTAATTTTTTTGTATAGACCTAGTCTTTAAACTAGTCAGTTTTGTAATTCATCAGTATTAATTTCAATGTCTGTTGAAAATGATTTCTTTTCATGAGATGTGATTTTTATAAATAAAACTTGTTCAAAGCTAAATATGTCGTGAGTTAACTTTTATTCATGGTAACATCCGACGAGACTGTAAATTATAACGCATTTTCCCTCAGCCATAAATATAAATGTCGAGAAGTATTATTACATTACTTTGATCAACATGAAGGGACTTCACATAAGAAATAATAATTTTAACGTTTTGTTAAAAATTGCAAGTGTTCTTTGAAAATAAAAAAGTATTTACTATGTCAAATACAAATCCAATAGTTACAAAGCAATTCAACTATCTTGAACATTATGAGTAGACTAAAAAATACATGTTTACAATAAAATGGAATGAAAATACAAATTATCACAGTATAATGTTTCCAACAAAAGAATACGACAATGGTACATTTGATAAAACTGGACTTTCATGTGAAAAACTCATCTAAATTGCTCCTATACTATTTAAAAAAATATGCATTTTCAGTAATGGCACCTAAATCAATTATATAACTTCGTTATCCCATTTTTCCCGATTTTCTAAAAATTTATGTACGACTGAGTGAAGCCTAATACGTATATCATGCAGGAAACGTCCATATATAATGTTACAAAGAATTTACGATAATACTGGAAGTCTATTTTGTTGAGCAAAAATCAGCCTGTATATTGATAAGTGGCTGCCACTGGTTGTAGCTGTCTGGGAGTTGGCGTATGCCTAAGCGTTTGTATATGGCAATTGCGACACATCAATCGATCCGCCAAAGGATAACATCGCTTATCAGGTTCGTCAGTTAGCTGCATACCACATTCCTCACAAACATAACAGTCCACGTGGAAATCTTTATCCATAGATACGACCCTCACGGTTTCCTCTGTTCCTTCTAATGGCGTTATTCCTGAAATTTTCGGAACTCCTTTGATAAAGGGCATTTTAAAGATTTCGTCTTACCTTTTCCACAAGCCGCGCACTTTGGAGCAAACATTCGGTGATAATCGTTGACACAATAAATTTTATTATCCACGTCAACTGTGAAAGGTACGCCGTCCAAACAATCGTTGCATACACAGCACCGAAAGCAGCCTGGATGATAAGATTTACCCATGGCTTGCAGAATCTAAGACAATAAACCAAAAGAAAAAAATTAGTAACAGTCAGTTATGATAAAATTGCGACTAACCATCTCCATGATTAAATGACCGCAAATCGCGCACTTTTCAGCAGTCTGCTGAAATCCAGAGTACTGCAAAAAGTTCGGTTCGTTAATGATTGGCTGGTCTCCTTGAACGTCACCAAAGCTTACCAGGTAGTCTTCTTCGCAATACACGCGACCGTGCACGTTGTAGAAGGCTTTGCCTCTCAACGCTCGGCCACATGAGCAGCAGATAAAGCAATTCGTGTGGTACAGGTTGCCCATTGCCTGGCAAGCCTGTCCAGCCCCAGTCACTTTATCGCCGCAAGTGTGACAAATTCCTGGGGAAAGATTATCTATTATATATCAGAAAAGTTGTTGGAGCAGTATTAAAAAGAATTATTTGATTTTTTGAAGGATAGTAAGTTATGAATCTCTTCAAATCTTCCATGGACACAAAAAAAATGATTAAATCTACATTGATGAAGTCTTTCACAACCTGAGTCTAAACTGAGAGCCTAGTTTCCCCACCTTATTAGCATTTGGTGTAATAATTGAGTTGTCATCAGCCACATAGACCATGACCAGATAACTAGTTATTATAGAAAATGAACTCACCAAAGTATTCCCCCTCTTCTTCGTTTTTCTCCATCTCTTCTTCAATCTGTCTGGTCATTTCCTCAATTTTTTTTTCTGCGTCCGTAGGGCCTCTCGGTCGAGGAGGAGTTACGCTATACGGCAATAACGATTTGCCACTGATTTTCAGCTTATTAGAGGCAGTAATGCTACTGCCACTACACGTACTTGGACTGGGGCTGAGAGGAGGCGGTCTCACTTTGTCAACAGTGGCGATCGGTGGCTTAGGCGGTTTGGGTTTCGTTGGCGATGGTTTAGGAGCGGGAGTCAAAGCGATTCCTGTAGCTGGAGAACGGTCGTACGTTTTCGCTGACGATGTTTGAAATGTGGTGTTAGTGGTGCTGAGAGTATGGGATGGCACATTCACGCTGCCTGTCATGCAAACGTAATCGCCGCTATTGATTTCTTCCAATTCAACAGGAGTGAAACGGGGGCGCTGCTGAAAGGATGAATGAAAATAATAAATTTTCACACAGAATACGAAACAAAAATAGTTCAGGTGTCTTAATGTACTTAAACACTACTTTGAAGGTAGTTAAAATGTGATCCAAGCGCATCTTTGTACAGTAAATTTCCTTGAAGAAATAACAAAGATTTTTATTTTTTACTAAAGTCTAAAGACTTTTAAAAGTCATAGTATGAATTTTCATCACAACAGTGTGCATAATATAATGGAGAGTACTTACTGGATTGTTGCTGGGTACTTGTGGTCCAGGTTGTGCTCCTACTATCTTTGAATCGAGAGTGTGAACGTTTTCATAAAGAGGAGGTGCTTCTCCTTCTCTAGGCAAAGCATTCATCATGGAATAGTTGTAGTCTGCATGTTGTCTGTTACCATAATAGTTTATATTTTCATAAACCCCAGAAGTAGTCTGGATATCACTATGCATAGAAGGTATTTTGGCCGATCTTGTAGGACTTTTTACCACAGGTACTTGTGGTTTTGGTTTACCGCATTGCACATAGACGTCGTTTTCTTCAGGTATTTTATTTGGACTGCTTAAGGTATCCAAATGTTTTGCGTTTGCATATTTGGATGTGGTAACGGCATTTTTACGTTCATAAGAGGCATGGTAGCTAATGCCACTTCCTCGATCAGAAACCGGCGATGGTCTTTCGTTAGATGACAGAGATTTTTGTTTATGATGGTAAGGAGATGGTCCGCCCATTTGTTGGGAATAGCGGTGATCCAACTTTTCTTGCTGTCCTAAGTTTAGGAACTTCAGCTTGCCCTCGAGCGGATCCATTTTACATACAAATTACAACGAAAAAATTGCACTTTCGATTCATTTATACAAAGATTGAAATTTTTTTTTGTTAGTACATCGCCCCGATATCCATCAGTCATTTGTCATTAGTCAAACTAGACGAACACAGAATCTAGGAGAAATTAATCTTTCTAGAATGGAGACCCAACTCTCTTGGAAGCATGTTTATGCAAAATTTGTAAGATAATGAAGTTTTTTTTAAGATCACCCATAGACGAACTAAAGATATCTAATTTGTTCGTGAGATAACTCACTGCTCTTAATTTTTTGGTTATTTCAAAAATATTATTTTAATTAGGCTTTGTAGTAGAACCAACAAGTAGGCGTGAGTCCCGTATTTATGGGCAATTTAGCTTGTTTAGGGCGTTTATGATATATAAAAAAGATATAATAGGAGTTTGCGTAAATCATTTCCAGAATCATAGACTGAAAACAAACTTTATCAGTAGTTCTATGATACAGAACATTGTATCAAAATAAATAATTTGTGGTTAGGTTCGTTTACAAATTTCAGAAGTTTTCCGTCCGGTTGAATCGATGTAACCTCGACTACTAGGGAATAATGATATTTTTCAAGCCATCATGGGTAACACACGAGAACAAGAAGCCGATATATTCAATCGACCTGCATCCAAATGGTCCCCGATTCGTTACTGGTGGTCAAGGCGAATCTGGAGGCAAAGTAGTTATATGGAATTTGGCTCCAATTTTATCAGAAGAAAGTGCAAATGATCCTAAAATACCAAAAATTCTCTGCCAAATGGATAATCATTTGGCGTGTGTAAACGTTGTAAGATGGAGCAACGAGGGTCATTTATTGGCATCTGGCGGAGACGATAAGTTAGTGATGATTTGGCGTTTGACTAATGAAGGCAGTTCCACTGTCTTCGGTAGTGGAAAAGTCAATGTCGAAACTTGGAAATGTTTACATACATTGAATGCTCATCAGGGAGACGTTCTAGATTTATCATGGGCGCCCCATGATGGTTGGCTAGCTTCTGCAAGTGTTGACAACACAGTTATTATTTGGAATGCTCTAGTATTTCCAGAAAAAGTTGCCATTCTAAAAGGTCACACAGGCATGGTAAAAGGAGTCGCTTGGGATCCTGTAGGCAAATACCTGGCTAGCCAGAGTGATGATAAGTCTGTCAGAGTGTGGCGCACAGGAGAGTGGACTGAAGAAACGGTTAGTAAAAGTTATTCAATTTTGAAACATAAAAACAAAATTCTCCCCCACTAAAAAAAATTTTCACATTGAAACCAGGAACTCAAAATCGAGAATTTTTAATTTTTTTTCAAGCCTGGTTTCTTTCAATCTTCAAGGAACTTCTAAATTGTTTCTCATCAATTTAAATTACCCATTTCCTTCAATGCTCGTTCAATACTGTTTTTTTTTTCTGTTCTCGCCATTTCTTTAGGTTGTGACTGAGCCATTTATCGACTGCTCTGCCACAACGCACGTCCTACGACTTTCATGGTCCCCAGATGGTCAATATTTAGTATCTGCACATGCCATGAACGGTGGTGGACCTACTGCCCAAATAGTGGAACGAGATGGTTGGCGTCAAGATAAGGATTTCGTCGGTCATAGAAAAGCAGTAACTTGTGTCAAATTTAACAATAACATATTCAAGAAAGAAGTTAGTTCAAGTAGCCCTAAAACACAACAGTATTGCTGCTGCGCCATAGGTTCGCGAGATCGTTCTGTCAGCGTCTGGTTAACATCCCTAAAACGCCCCCTGGTGGTTCTTAAGGACCTTTTTGATGACAGTGTCTTAGATATATCTTGGTCAAACAACGGTACTTTCCTGTTAGCATGCTCTTGGGATGGATCAGTTGCTTGCATTATTTTCGATACATCTGAAGTCGGTCTGCCGTTATCAAACTCTGAGAAGAATGCTCTCTTTGAGAAGGTCTACCATAAGTCTAGCTGGAACATGGGATTTTCAGGGACTCAAATTGCTGAAGATCCTGAAATTTTAAAAGCTATTGACGAAGCTCAATCTAAAACTAAGACTTTTCCTAAAGATGAAGATGTGCTTCCTAAAACACCTGTAAAGAAAGCGTTGGTGGCCGCAGAGCCAAAAGTACAAACAGCTATTTTTGTACCAGCCAACAAACAAGTAGAAACACGTCTACCATCTGGTAAACGTCGTATTACTCCAATGCTTCTCACGCCAAGTATTCCTTCTGAGCAAGATTCTGAACTGAAAATCGAAATTCCAGTTTATGAAACTGGCACTTTTAGCAGTTCTTCACCGAAAAAGAGCAAAATCATTGTTGAGACTGTAGAAGCAACTTCTCCATCAGTACGAAAATTACAGCCTTCTGTAGTACAACATCCTCAGCACCTTCAGAAACAACATCAAAAGAACGAAAATAAAATGATCCTTCAACCTCCTGGTAATCAAATTAATCAGCTGATGTGTTGTGAAGTACCAGGTGATGAACCGATTGTCCAAGTAATCAATGTAATGGAGTCGCAGAAACTCCCAAGTGGCTGTGTTGTTTTAAAATCAAATGGTCACCAAAAGGTTCAGATCATCAACAAATGTCATAAAACTTCAAAAGGTGTCCTTAGCAAAATAGAAATGTATAAAACACAAAAACAGAAAACAGTTGAATGGGAAACGTTTCTTGGATCATCAGTACGATGTGCAGCTGTTAATCGTTCATTGGTAGTCGCATGTTGTGAGGATTTGACAGTTAACGTATATGACATCCAATCAGGAGCTCGAGCCTTACCCACTATTCAAATAGAAGACCTAGCTTCTTCATTGAGTTTGTCTCAGGATTCGTATTGCCTGGTACTGACTAAGACAGGTTTGGTGCACATGTGGAATTTTTTTAACCGAACAAGTGTACTGTCCAGAGTTTCGGTAAGAAGTTTGTTGTCTGGAAAAACAACTGTTAGTGGTATAAGTTTGTCATCAAATAATTTACCAGTGATTGCATTAAGTGATGGGCGAGCTTATTCTTATTGTAAAGATTTGAACACATGGATAGTGCTATCTAATCCTGTGGATCCATTAATTTGCGCGGGAGTTGGGCTAGGTCAAAAAGTGTGTACGTTACCTTTAGCATCCTTGCAGAAAAACATACCATGTCGTAATATTTCTAATGATACCACACTACCGCCTAGTGTAACTTTGAGTTTTCTTGAGACTCAGGTCATGTCATGTAAAGTTTTGCAGTCGCCTGCAGAGTATAAGCATTGGATTTTAAAATTAATTAATCATATATTAGAAAAAGGACCAGAAAAAAGACTTAGGGCCGTTTTAGATGAATTGCTAGGTCCTACACATTCTTCCTCTAAAGATAAAACGCAGGAGTTTTTAGGAATGCCGAAAAAAGTATTACTTATTGAAATTTTGGAAATTATCAAGTCAAAGTTAGCATGGCAAAGATTGTATAAAGAATATATGGAACAAGTCATTATGAAATTTAAATAACCTTGTATATTTAGTTTATGAAATTGATGAATTTTTTCACTTATTCAAAAACTACAACAAATGAGGTGTTTGTGAACGATTTTTTTGTCAATGAATTGTGAATATAATAAAAACTTCTTCCTGTGTAAATTCGTAAGAATTCTTTAATTTGATGTAGAAAAATCATGTTTAATTGCAGAACTTAACACATTAAAACCTAACGGATCCAAAGAGCTCCTTTTTCCTCTAATTTATAGATAGGATATGGCAAACCACATAAAAAATGTAAAGCATCCAAAGTGATGGTACCTTAGTCGTAAGCGATTTCTTATAAAATTGATTCAAATATTAAGTACACAAGTACTCGACTCTTTTTAATGTACTAAGCACGTTTTAATCGATTGTTGTTTGGGGTACTTGAACATAGAAAAAATAAAATTAATCTGTGATTTAACCTGAAATTGTAATGACACTAAGTATCTATTTGGTCTCAAACGTATATAGTTAAAATGATTAAAATCAACGCATTCACTCTTAAATATTCCCTACTGTCTATAATTTGCCTAGAATCATTATGGCAAACTTACCTAGATTATAGACAGGTAAGAATCACTTGAAGATATTTTGCATGGCATTATCGTATTTTTCCAGTATAGGAAGATAACTAAGACAAGAACAGTGCCTAATGAGCTCCAGACTATAATGAGAGAAGATACTTTTGAAAAGGCTCGCGAGTATTCCTTGGCAAAATGTACCTTTAGCATAGTCAAAAGTATCTTTAGTTTGGTTGTCACGATGTTCATTATGGAAACAGATTTCCTGGCATCTTTGTGGCAAACATCTCGCGTATTCTCTTCAGATAACGGTGAAGTGGCAACAAGTTGTATTTGGATGTTTATGCTAACATCTTTATCTACGGTTTTGGATATACCTTTCAATGTGTATGGCACTTTTGTATTAGAAGAAAAGTTTGGTTTCAATAAGCAAACAGCTGGATTCTTCATTTGGGATAAAATTAAGGGTTTTATCCTTCAGGAAATTTTCTTTTTAATGCTCGGATCAGTGATTATAATTGTTATTAGAAATGGAGGTGATTATTTCTTTATATGGCTCTGGGCGGTAGTTTGTGTAATCTACCTAATTTTATTAACAATATTTCCATCATATATTGCACCTCTATTTGATAAATACACAACTCTTCCTGAGGGAGAGTTGAGGACACTAATAGAAAATTTGGCAACTCAACTGAAATTTCCACTGAAAGAGTTATATGTAGTTGAGGGGTCAAAGAGATCTTCCCACAGCAACGCTTATTTCTATGGATTATTCAACTCCAAAAGGATTGTACTTTTTGATACTCTAATTGCAAAAGAAGATGGAACTAAATGTGATAATGAAGAAATATTGGCAGTAGTCTCTCATGAGTTAGGACATTGGAAACATAATCACATTACAAAGCTCATAATACTCATGCAGATTAATTTATTCATATTATTTTTTATATTTGGATTCATGTTTAATTACCCAACATTGTACGAAGCCTTTGGATTTTATAATGTACAACCTGTTCTTGTGGGATTGTGGATTGTACTACAATATGTGATGATACCTTACAATACCTTGATGTCATTCCTAATGACTTGTTTTTCGAGGTACAATGAATTTCAGGCTGATGGTTTTGCCGTTAAATTAAGGAAAGGAGAAGCACTTGTTACATCTTTAATTGGATTGGGCAAAGACAATCTCACATTCCCGATATATGATAACTTGTATTCTCTGTGGAACCTTTCACATCCACCACTTTTGGAACGGATTCAGGCTATCCAAAAGGCAAAGAAAGATTGAACTATGTATCCACTTTGTGTTTTATTAAGAATTGAATAAAGTGTACGATTTTTTGACGAAATTTGTCTTTTAAGTGCATATGTCTTCTAAATAATACATAACTAGTTTTTTAATTGAAAATTTTTTTAGACTTATTTCTTGCACCACACAGCATATTTCAAAACCAAGAAAAATGCTGTTCCTTATTGTCAGATAGCGTAATTAAAACAATTATTTAATGTTAACGTTGGTAATCAATACTATACTGAGTTTGTATAAATAAATAAAAAAAGTCATATGTTGCACATTACAGCCTTAAAAAAATGAAAAATTTTCTATGTTTATATTGCAGCTATCTTCATGTTCATAGTAATCAACGTGGTTTTCATATATTTCTGTGGTTCAACTGGCATTTCAATTCAATATCAAACAGCCGAAGCCATTTTAACTTTTGAGGTGAATAATAGTTTCTAATTTCGTTCTTACAGAAATTAATAATAATTTCGTTTTCAGAATAACTCAAATTTAGTGAAGCATTCGTTAGGAACATGGAGTAGTGACGCTATATTATTGAAATCTCGAGTTTTGAGCTCTGGGAGTAGGAAAATGGAAGACAAAATGAAAGTCACCTGTACTATTTGTGACCACGTGTTTATAAGAGCAGTAAGTTTGAGCTGCCTTCATTCTTTTTGCGAATTCTGCATTCGTAACTGGATGGTTGACAATACAGGCTGTCCTACCTGTCGGGAACATATCCTCATCCTCATTCCCAGTACGGCCCTTGATAGGCTGGCAAATAAAGTAAGCTTTTTTTATATTTTTACATATGGGGTTTTCCTAACAAAAGTGTATGTATGCACACACAAAAAAATTGTGAGACCACCAGCTCTCTAAAATTGTATACACAGTTTTTAAATAGATAAGGAATACTTATCTTTTAAACAAAGAAATCTAAATTCAGCTGCATATACCCCTCATCATATTATCTAAATATGATGATCTACAATAGTAGATGAAACATGAAATGTGAATATTTAGTATATCATGCAGTGGCGTACCCAATCGATTTTTCGCGTACCTGAAGAAGGGGGGAGGCACCGCCCTTCAAATTGTAATGACTGACAGGCTGTTGGGAGGGGGCATGTGCCCCGCTCCCCCCTTCCCGTCTCGCAAGTCCGTATCTCAGGCTTGTAGAGCAGAAGGGGCTAAAGATTTTATTAAATCTAAACAAATGACTCTTTTCTGGACACGGACTTGGCTATACTGTAGTCACAAGTAATTAAATAAATGATAACAAAGAGAGCTGCAGATTGTAAGCTGTCTTAACATGCAGTATTTTATTCGGGTGAAGGCGCTGTGGACGTTGTTTTTTTGGTGAAAGTGGTGGTGATTATAGGCACACGTGTGTGGGATCTTCTATCCCACTTTCTGTGAACTAATGTCAAGACTTGTACGCGCGCGTACCCTCAGCAAGGTAATGCCTGCTTGAGTACCACGTATCCATTTATTTAAACAAATGTATGTATATTTTATTGAATAAATATTTTTCTTTCTGTCTATGTATTTTTTGCCATCATTGTGTATTTCGTTGGAAAACGTAAATCACATCATATCAGTAGCGGCACCCGGCATCAAGTGAACGAAGGGTGACCAATCTAGAGGAAGTGAAATCTTTTTTTGGTCATTAGGAAATCGAATGAGAGCAAGATTTTGCATTCTGCGATATTCTTGGAAGAAGACTACAAATGTCAGAATATCATCCACAAATATTAGAAGATGTATACAACCAGATTTAAAAAAACAAATGACACTTCAAGAAGATCTCAATCGCCTAATTCAAATGAATATAAAAAAATCATATGAAAACGTCCATTGAAAAGACATTATTCGCTAGCTTCAAGAATGGATTCAAGATCCAATGAACACCACTGAAGGCACGGTTAGCGTTCAACGAATGTGCAGATTTGAATTTTTAAATGGAAATAAATATTTCAACTTACAGCTTGTGGTTGCTGATGTCCTCGATGTTAGCTTTCCATTGTTTCGTCGGAAAACATGTCCGATGGAGGTCTTCTGCTTTCTGCAATATACCGGCTGTAAAGATGCTTAAGACTTTGGATATGCTTAAAATTGTCTTCATTGGGTGCAATATTAGAAAAATGATAATCATTGATATGCTCATTTATTCTTTAGAGTCGATTTGACATTTTGTAATTTTTTTAATAAAATACCGTTTTCATAATCGATTTTTCTCTGCATCTTCTTTGAATTGATGTCAAAGCTCGATTTTATCTTCGGCGGCTCGGAAACTTTGTATTGCTCCGGCCTTTTGGTTTTGGATATAATCTTTTTTGCCAACATGCTGTTGGTACGTTCGATCTCCCATAATTTGCTGCTGTTGAACGTCTTCTTTTGTATCACCGGAAGTGATTCGGCGTTGCGAATTTGCCAACACGTTGTTTTGTCGAAAATTCTCCTGCAATCCTCTGCAGACCAGTCGTTTTTCGACATTTTACGACAAATACTGATTTCTGTTTATGTGTTTCCATGGTTTACACCAGCTTTTTGATTTTGCTGTTTTTAAAGACCTATCTGAAAAGTGACCTTCGAAATTTCAAGTTAATTAGTTTTTGATAGAATATATTCATTCAGGTACTGAGAATTATTCAGAAAGCGTAGTTGATAAGCTATGAGTTTCCACCTTAGGGCCAACAGTTGACTGCTATAAGAGCAGACATTTATCTCCAACTTCCAACCGTATCCCCAACCAACAATTTCTCGCGCGAGATGGCTGTGATCCTTATCACAATATCGACGTTTCCGAGGACTTTTTCGTGCTTAGTGTTTTCTTTGTAAAGCATCCCTCCTAAGATATTTTGGACATTTTGTTTGAAGGTGTTTTAGAACCAACTGACGTAAAAATTCTAGAAATTATGAAAACGCCATTTGTTTAAAAAGGTTCGCGTTGCAATTACTAGAATCAGAAACAGGGAGATAATAAAACGTCTCCTCTGGTATGAGCTCGTACGCAAGTTTGTCCGATCGATTTGCAGGCGATCGTCTGTTAGTTAAAGTAGTCGAGGCCATGTTGAGGAATTGGCAATTGTTTAATATTTTGCCATAACAAATGATGCCTAATTTCTCTGATGCCAGTTCCTGTATAATCATATTTCTTCTGCAAACTAAATAATGTATTAGTTTGTAAGTTTTGGTAATTTTTGTTTTCCATGTAAAATATTTATTGTTAAATTACAGGTTGTCAGGGAAGGAAACGATGACAAAGAGAAACATTATCGAAAATTAAGAATGGGATGTCGTAGGCGACGCCGGGTTGTTTCGCTTCCAACTTTGCACAATGAAAATTGCAATATCGAGAAAATTTTAGTTAGAATTGAGAACTTCGAGACTCATAACGTACTGAGAGCAAATTGTATACTCAAGCCCTTTGGAGATATTATCAATATTGTTAGGGTATGAACTATGTATAGATGAAATAGGAAGAGTATTTCAGTATAAAGTAATAGAGTGTTGTTATTCAGTTTAATTTATGTATTGTTACGTGATATTATGTTCGAATAATACGAAATTTTTTAGAACGTTGAGTTGTTTATACACGAATATCGTGGCAGATTGATTTCCGCAGTAGCGGTACTTGTATTGCGTTTTGTATGGAAAGCAAAAAAAACGCTTCATTCTGTACAATACTTTAGGCAATACTTTTTCCATTTGAGGATCAGCAGAAACATGTCGACTAGGTGTTAATGGAATGTGGTTGCCGTCCAATGAAGCGAAAATAAGTAATGAATGGAGCCCTTTCTCAATACTTGGAGAACAACAAAAAACTCCAGAATAATTCATGGTAAACAAGATTTTGTTTTAAATTGTTTTTTTCCTGTTTTATCTTGTGGAGTTAACGCTCTCAAAAGGGTCTTAAATTTGGCATTTACATTCCGAGATCAAACGCGAGTTTGTAAGAAACTATGATTCAAATTCCAAATGAGAAAACGACTTTTTAGCTCACCTCACGCATTTGATTCCAAATGATCATTGTTTAATTGCCCCAAATTATTAGTTTTTGGTTTTTTTAAAAGTTGTATTTTCATTCAACATGAAAATATCACTTGAAACTTTTTAAATGCGACATCTATGGTTTATAGATACCACTGAATCGGTACGTTTACAGTTTGCTATTCAAGAAATGGCACTAAAGTTCGTCGGCCACCTCACTTCCACAATATTTCACGTTTCACGATTTCCCTCTTTCTCCGTCACTTCTAATTCAGTTTGCGTTTACAAGTGAGGAAGCGAAGAACTATTTCCGCGCTTTCTCCAACATTTACGGTCGTGCGTATTTCTCATGGGTGACAGTTCGCCGGAGGGAGTGTTTTCTTCGAATTTTTTCGGTGGAGTAGTTCTTGATAGTTGGTAACATGTGTGATTTATGTTCTCGTGAATTCTCTATTGTATGACACATACATTTACTGTTAATTTACGGTAAGCGAATCTTATTGTTATTTAATGTCATACATACTTTCACTGTATTTTTATTTACATAAAAAATGTTTCATATTAAGCGACAACAATTTTTTTGGAAAGTGATTAAAGGAAATTCAAAAATTTTTCATTTACCGAGTTGCGCCACTATAGTTTTCCGGCGTTTTATAATGTAACAAGACTTTTAAAGAGGACTCACTTTTAATTAGTTTCAATTCCGATGTAAACAGTTGCGGCAGCATAATTTTTGTTCAGATACTGCTAAATCATGTAGGAGCTGTAAATAATGATTGAACAATAGCGAATAATTTCATGACGATTGAAAGAAAATTAAAATTAAGTCCTCTCTAGAAATTTCTTTTTTGCAAACAAACGTGGAAAGACAATAGTAGTGTTTTTGTTTACTCTTACCATTCAAGAAAGTTCATGGTTTGTTTACTTTCGAACTTCTTGAAAATGACAGAAATGTTTTTGAACTATTATTTTGCGACGGGTTGATTTGAATACTTGATGAGATTCATTGAAGTTTGCTTCTATAAATAAAGGTTAAATCTTTAATACTGAAAACGACATCACCTTTTGAAGCCACAACTTGTTGAAACTCAACGTTGTTTACTTTGCTGAGAGTATTACACCATAGACCACTAATTTTCAAATAAGGGAAGGGGTGCGACATTGAGGTACGTTTATTTGTAAGGACGTTCAATTTAATCCCTAATTAACTGAATATCAACATTACATATGCAATCCGATAGCCCGCGCGGTAGAAAAATTTGAATTGTTTGAACCAATTTAACGGTGGTAATGTACTAATCCTATCAATTTCAGTTAAATTAAATATATTTCGGTTTGTCAGGTTGTCGCATCTGTTTTGGCTCTTACTTTAGGGTTTTGGTTTGCTTTGAAAATCCGAATAATATTTTGTCATCAGACATGTCGCTCGTAGGAAACTACTGAGGCTCCCCGTTCCTGTTCAATAAAAACATTGCATAATAATGTTATTCTCGAATTGCTCTTGAAGAAGTTACGTTAGTTACTTCAAGTTCTCCAAGTTCCATTTTGACTTCTCAACATCAACAGCTGATTTGATGTTGCAAACCTACATCTCCTTTTGTATTCTTGCTTGACCTCTTGGAGTTGTTATGTCTGGAGATGAGGCGTTCCTAGTGTCGTCTTTATTTTAAAAAAGATTTGACAAATAACACTCCATAAGCTGGGTTAGTAGTCCTTATTTGGCCGATATTAGTGCAGAACTGATGAACGCAAAGTAGACATTTAGTGATTACTAACAGATGTCCGTAGTCCTACACAAGAATACACTCGTCGTAGTTGTCGATCAAACCTCGTATTTGCGATGATTCACTGAATGAGGGTCAAAGTTCAATACATGTCGACCATCCGCAATCGGAGCACCTAATCACATTTCATGTTACATTCGCTGCAACATTACATCACTTCCTAATGAAATTACCGCATTCCGTTCGGAACTACGAAAGTTTAACTCCAAGTTTCCTTTGGACGTTTAGACAGGTATCATGAACTGAAAATTCGAACTGGGCGAAACTCCATAAACGCTCAACTCAAAACTCTCTTATCTCATTCTTCAGGAGGACAGCTTTCAAACTTGAACGCGCTCACGTCATTTCCACTTTTCAACCAATTAAAAATTTGACGAGAAAAAAAAATGTGTTTTTGTAGGTTCCCAAGTCTAACGGGTGATGTTGCTTCAGTCCGCCACTTTTGAACCAGGTGTAGGATCTGCTAAAGAGGCGCGTAGTGAAGTTGAAGGATTTACGCACGTTTTGGATTATGCTCCAGCCCCGGGCTGGACGGTTCATATTACCAAGGAGGGACGTCTTTATTATTGCAAGTAAGTACACGTTTGGAATTGAGTTTATTGGATACAGTGAAACGGTTGTTGATACAATAGTCATAACAATGCAAGAGGTGTTTTAAAATATAGATGGATGTATTGGACACACATCCAAGTTGATTATCGATTTTTCATTGGATATTTCGTATCCAATCTCCGTTTTACTCGATTAAGCGGGTTTTGCTCCGAATTAAACTTCTCGTCTGTGGCAATGTTATTTATCTCCTGTGAAGTATTGCATGTGGCATGTTTGGTCCTTTTGTTCACGGAGGCCCACGAAAACTGGTTGTGAAAACGAATGTACCTAAAGGCTTAATATTTGGGTGCTGATTATTGATGACAGAAAATACAGGTAATTTGATGAATAGATTTATATTAGGTGATATTTTTTATTACTATTTACTGCTGTGATGACTGAACATAATGATATGCACCAGCAAAAAGTTGATCCTTGTAGGTTTTTTCAAATTATCGTTTTGACTAGCAGATGACACTATTTTGTGACGATTTATCCTAAAAAAATATATACAATCGCCTTGGACCAGGTAACAGCGGAACGTCTTAATCTGAATTCGCTCCCTCGCTTTAGTCGTAATCTGGAAAGTTTGATGTTATTTGGCAGAGCGATAAGCTCGGTTTTAATTCAAATTGTTCTCCGGGACGATTGTTCCTACTGAATTTCGGATAACCGTATAATAGGAGCGAGTTGCGACCAATCGGACCTCCTTCGAATTCGCTGTTTCCTGGATAGTTTGCGATAACTAATTTAGTCCTTATTACATCATGTCGCTGGTGAAATGAGCAGAAACTTTCCGGTCCCGAGTCCATTTCGACTCGAAGAATCGATAGTTTCAACCGTCGGGTTTTCGTCAACAAAAATCAATGTATATATTCGCATAATCAGCGGGAAAAACGGCAATATCATTATCGTATTTTAACGAAAGCAACTCGCTATGAATTTCCAACGAACACGCGAATAAAAGATTATTTATTTGGAAGTTTCGATGATAATTATCTAGCTCTAAATTTTTCTGAAATGCTACCTTTCGCAATTTCCGAAGGAAAACGCGGCTTATCTTCAGCCATATGCGATACCCCAAAATATTAGCTGTTCCGCTGAGGGGCCGATTGGATCCGCAATCCTGTTTCATGTCACGTTCGCGTAGTTTGCCAAATTACTTCCTGTCTCGATTCCTTTCTCCGAATCGACACAACGCTTACACGATAGTCGTCATGGATGAATGCGGAAGTTTCCACGGAAAATTTATCAAATAACTTCGAACGAAAATTCAAAGTTTATTTGGCACAACATTATATCCGAGTCTCATCTCATGTGTGCTTCAACTGATTTGTTAATATATTGATTTGCAATATAAATACCGAATTTCGCTTAGTATGTAAAATTTCTTCATTATTAACTTGTTATTTTTGTTTAAATCACTATTATAGATTCTTCTTAAACGAATGAAAAAGTTATTAGCTACATTTTTCGTGAATTTTAATCGTGCTCACTTTATCGAGCCGTTCGGTAAATCTCTCCTCCCTGACCCATTACCACCTTCCTTTTAGCCGACATTCACCTTAACGTCGTTTTCTTGTTATCCGGCTGATGATCCAATCTTGGAGGTCAATTACGGTGTCGTGGTTGACAATTTTTTAAACAACCGTGTCTGAAATGAGAGCATTAAAACCATTACTTCGAAGGTCGGAATGATTAAGTTGAAAAGTGAACAGTCGGGGGAGAATTTCGGGAATAATTAAGAGGAGGAGCTGACATATTATACCACTAAGTGATCTCCCGGGATGAGCGAAAAGCTTCCAGGATTTCCAAAATCCCACATGCCTATTACTGGCAATTCGACGAACTTTTAATGGATGTGGTTTTGATTTGTTGTTAATACAAATGTATAGAGATGTCTTGGAATGTTTTCAGTGTTTGTGGAAATGGAAACTTCTTCTATTCATTAACAGTGATTTATTTGAATAATGTTATGTAAAGTGGAGGAATAGCCGCTCGTAGCTTTTCTCGTTATGTTTGTTATCATTATGCGTTGATTGCTGCCTAATCATAAATTTTTTCAAAAGTTAATAAATTAGTGAGGTGAAAATGCTAAGATTATCTTTAAATCAATGATCTGTTGAATAATAAAATTTGAAACAATTACAAAATGTGATTCGAATTACTGCGACTTTCAGGAGAATACAAAAGATCCTAGCAATATTCACTTTGTCGAAAAAGATTTGAGATTAATCAAATGTCCGTTTTATATATGAAGGGTCAACTTTCTCTCGAAAATCAAGAAAAATCTTCAGTCTTTCACTCCTGTTACAACAAAAATCATCTCTTTTTAATTATTTTTTTCTTATGTAATCTCGAACACTTTGTCTTTAAACTCTAGCCCACAATTTATGGTCAACTGCTCCAACTAAAAAGTAAATGTAATTTATTGCCCATCCCAAGATTCAAAATTAACACTTTGTCCAGTGTCAACTGACCTACTGAAGAAAAAGTGTACCACGCAAATTTGGTAAGTAACTTTAAAAATTGGTACAGTTACTGACGATTCCAAAATGGTACAACACTTTCTAATTTATTTTTTAAATTGCGGTAATTTTTTTTAATGTTTTCAGTATAACAAATTTTTAACTACTTTTTCTTACGTATTCAAAAATTATTCTAAAGAATCCGTGGCTCTCCTCTAGGCCGTGAATTTTAAGATTCCAGTTGAAATGAGAAGGACTGGGTCATAACACTAAGTGTGAATGAGACAGATAGCGACGCTAACGTGACAGAGACGAAGAGAGTCAATATACATCTTTTGCAATTTTAATTGATGTTAAACTTTTTTATATTTTATTGAATATATTTAATTTTATAGCCTCACTATCTGTATCTATCTCACTTAAGTGACTAACGTGACAGACGGAGAGTCACTTGAAGTGAGAGAGATACCGATAGTGACGCTATGAAATTAAATGATTAAATTAAACATTAATAAATGTAATACTTTGATTTATTACAAGCATAACAAATGTTTAACATCAATTAAAGTTATCAAAGGTATAAAGTGGCTCTCTCCGGCTCTGTCACTTTAGCGTCGCTATCTATCTCATTCACTCTTTGTCTTGACTCAGTCCGCTTCCAATTGGAATCTTTGAATTCACGGCCTAGAGGAGAGCCACGGGTACGTTCCAATCATTTTTGAATAAGTAAGAAAAAGTAGTTATGAAAACAAAAAATTTATCGCAATTTAAAAAATAAATTAGGAAGTGTTGTACCATTTTGGAATCTTAATTCACTGTGTCAACTTTTAAAATTAGTTGCCATATTTGCGTAGTAGATTTTTTCTTCAGCATGGTCAGTTGAAACTGGACAAAGTATTAATTTTGACTCTTTGGATGGGCAATTAATTACATTTACGTTTTTGCTGGAGCAGTTTACCATAAATTGTAGGCTAGACTTTAAAGACGAAGTATTCGAGATTACATAACAAAATAAAATAATTAAAAAGAGATGATATTTGTTGTAACAGGAGTGAAAAGACCCTCACAGGATGTAGATTTTCTTGATTTTCTTTAAATGGCCATAATTTTTCAAATAAATCACTTGATTTCTTGTTTATTTTTCTGATAACTAATCATAACTTACTCTGTTAAAAGATTTGAGCTTGACGTCGATTTCTTGGACATTCTGTATACAGGCTGTTCAAAAAAGACCGGAATCCTTGGATAATTCCTAAAATATTGATTTTTGAAAAAAATGTTTTCTACAAAAGTTTGAGGAAATAAAGTAGGTCATTCGATCATGAAATTTTCTGCTCTTTACGCATCTGCCATCAAAAATGGGTGTGTCCATTTGAAATTTTAAAGTTGACCCTTAAATGACCGCAAAGGTCAAATTGGAGGTCGATGTTTATTTCCTGAAAATTTTTTTGGGAAACATTTCTTCCAAAAATTAATATGGCAGAAATTATTCAATGGTCCTGATATTCAAGATACATAGCAAAGTGACCTCAATTTGTGCGACCTCGATGACCACCAAAAGACATGTCATTATATCATAAAATTTTCTGCTCTGTCCGAATCTGTCATCAAAAATGGGTGTGTCCATTTGAGATTTTAAAGTTGCCCCTTAAATGACCGCAAAGGTCAAATTGGAGGTCGACGTTTATTTCCTGAAACTTTTGCAGGAAACATTTTTTCCAAAAATCAATATATCAATATATTTAGGAATTATCCAAGGGTTCCGGTCTTTTTTAAACAGCCTGTATATTTGGAATCAGTATCTAAATAATCACATAAATATTGAAACGTTTGAGACCTATGGGAGCGAAAAATTGTATTGACTTCAGGGAGGACTTTTTAAACGCAAATTTTGCTTCCATACCTTGAATGAACGAATTGACAAAAATATTATTGTTCGTGTTACCGAAATTGACGAATAACAATAGTAATATCGAATTTCATAACTTATTCAAATTTTAAGTTTGTATAGTTAACGAAGCTCTGCATAATCGATACTAATCGGTGTACCGTGTATAAAGACATATCAATGGCGGATTAGTGAAACATCCTGACGAGCCACTGCTCAAACAATATTATTCGTATCTTCATACATATACCAAGGATTTTGAAAATAATCCCCTGGAAACATATATTTGCAATTATAATCCGTCTATTATTGCATTTATGTTGATAAAGCATCATAATACTGTGCAAGTTTCCTATTGATTAATAACATATTATCCATTGAAGAGGATGCGACAAATAGTGAGCATCAAATCATAGAGAATGGTGAATAGAGATAATGCACCAGTTCAGAGTTGAATTTGCGGATGAACGATAAATAGAACGCGCCCTAATTTCTATTACATTTCAAATTAGTATCAATGTGCGAACATAACTCAATTGAAATTTGAGGATGACGAACCGCTCTCGAATGTGAAACGGTCGAATTCATTTCCGAATTAATCTCCCTAACAGACAACGGGAATTTTCATAACGTTCACGGTTGCATACATCGCTGAATTCTTCCTCTCTCTGTTATTGGTGAAATGAATGTGGAAAACCGAGCATTGACAATAGCGACGCTAACGTGACAGACACGAAGAGAGTCAATATACATCTTTTGCAATTTTAATTGATGTTAAACTTTTTTATATTTTATTGAATATATTTAATTTTATAGCCTCACTATCTGTATCTATCTCACTTAAGTGACTAACGTGACAGACGGAGAGTCACTTGAAGTGAGAGAGATACCGATAGTGACGCTATGAAATTAAATGATTAAATTAAACATTAATAAATGTAATACTTTGATTTATTACAAGCATAACAAATGTTTAACATCAATTAAAGTTATCAAAGGTATAAAGTGGCTCTCTCCGGCTCTGTCACTTTAGCGTCGCTATCTATCTCATTCACTCTTTGTCTTGACTCAGTCCGCTTCCAATTGGAATCTTTGAATTCACGGCCTAGAGGAGAGCCACGGGTACGTTCCAATCATTTTTGAATAAGTAAGAAAAAGTAGTTATGAAAACAAAAAATTTATCGCAATTTAAAAAATAAATTAGGAAGTGTTGTACCATTTTGGAATCTTAATTCACTGTGTCAACTTTTAAAATTAGTTGCCATATTTGCGTAGTAGATTTTTTCTTCAGCATGGTCAGTTGAAACTGGACAAAGTATTAATTTTGACTCTTTGGATGGGCAATTAATTACATTTACGTTTTTGCTGGAGCAGTTTACCATAAATTGTAGGCTAGACTTTAAAGACGAAGTATTCGAGATTACATAACAAAATAAAATAATTAAAAAGAGATGATATTTGTTGTAACAGGAGTGAAAAGACCCTCACAGGATGTAGATTTTCTTGATTTTCTTTAAATGGCCATAATTTTTCAAATAAATCACTTGATTTCTTGTTTATTTTTCTGATAACTAATCATAACTTACTCTGTTAAAAGATTTGAGCTTGACGTCGATTTCTTGGACATTCTGTATACAGGCTGTTCAAAAAAGACCGGAATCCTTGGATAATTCCTAAAATATTGATTTTTGAAAAAAATGTTTTCTACAAAAGTTTGAGGAAATAAAGTAGGTCATTCGATCATGAAATTTTCTGCTCTTTACGCATCTGCCATCAAAAATGGGTGTGTCCATTTGAAATTTTAAAGTTGACCCTTAAATGACCGCAAAGGTCAAATTGGAGGTCGATGTTTATTTCCTGAAAATTTTTTTGGGAAACATTTCTTCCAAAAATTAATATGGCAGAAATTATTCAATGGTCCTGATATTCAAGATACATAGCAAAGTGACCTCAATTTGTGCGACCTCGATGACCACCAAAAGACATGTCATTATATCATAAAATTTTCTGCTCTGTCCGAATCTGTCATCAAAAATGGGTGTGTCCATTTGAGATTTTAAAGTTGCCCCTTAAATGACCGCAAAGGTCAAATTGGAGGTCGACGTTTATTTCCTGAAACTTTTGCAGGAAACATTTTTTCCAAAAATCAATATATCAATATATTTAGGAATTATCCAAGGGTTCCGGTCTTTTTTAAACAGCCTGTATATTTGGAATCAGTATCTAAATAATCACATAAATATTGAAACGTTTGAGACCTATGGGAGCGAAAAATTGTATTGACTTCAGGGAGGACTTTTTAAACGCAAATTTTGCTTCCATACCTTGAATGAACGAATTGACAAAAATATTATTGTTCGTGTTACCGAAATTGACGAATAACAATAGTAATATCGAATTTCATAACTTATTCAAATTTTAAGTTTGTATAGTTAACGAAGCTCTGCATAATCGATACTAATCGGTGTACCGTGTATAAAGACATATCAATGGCGGATTAGTGAAACATCCTGACGAGCCACTGCTCAAACAATATTATTCGTATCTTCATACATATACCAAGGATTTTGAAAATAATCCCCTTGAAACATATATTTGCAATTATAATCCGTCTATTATTGCATTTATGTTGATAAAGCATCATAATACTGTGCAAGTTTCCTATTGATTAATAACATATTATCCATTGAAGAGGATGCGACAAATAGTGAGCATCAAATCATAGAGAATGGTGAATAGAGATAATGCACCAGTTCAGAGTTGAATTTGCGGATGAACGATAAATAGAACGCGCCCTAATTTCTATTACATTTCAAATTAGTATCAATGTGCGAACATAACTCAATTGAAATTTGAGGATGACGAACCGCTCTCGAATGTGAAACGGTCGAATTCATTTCCGAATTAATCTCCCTAACAGACAACGGGAATTTTCATAACGTTCACGGTTGCATACATCGCTGAATTCTTCCTCTCTCTGTTATTGGTGAAATGAATGTGGAAAACCGAGCATTGACAATTTTTATATCTAATCGTTTATTTGGCTCGATGCGGCGCGGCGTTCGCTTTCCATTTTGTTTTATATCTCTGTTCATTGAACAATGTGTTAATTCCAAGTTCGAACTGAACTCTCGTTGAATTCCGCGAATTGATGGAGATAAGAGAAAGTGATAGTCGCCTCCAGTAGGATTGAATTGACCGATGCGGCAACTGTTATTAATCAATCTTGGACAATTCAGAAAAAGAAATTCTGCGAAATAAACACTAGTTTCGCGCAGACTGAAAACTACTAATAATATAAATAACTTAGTCGTTCTTCAATATATATGCTTTTTATTGTTCCAGCAAACTGTATGTTTTTAATGTTCACCTTTTAAAATTTCATTGCGCGCACTTAGCACAACCATTTTCTTATACGGATGCGATTTTCTTTTTATATTGCACATACCTAAGGCTTACCCTAACCAAAAAAATGAACTCAAGTTGTGATATACTTCAATGAGTCAACATATGTACTCAAAATCTACCAATTTAAGCAAGGTGACCGTCTGCTTTTCGATACAATTTTGCTCGGGCTTCTTTGTGTAATTTGAAACATATTATCATCACGAGGTAAGAAATAAAAATGATTTCCTAATATATATAACAAATTAAATTTAAATCAATTAATAAACAATACTTGATTGAATATTTACAAATCAATAATATATAAGTGGATATCTCCCTTATTGCAAAATATCAACATTCAAAAAAAAAATACATCATTACCCAAAAATAAAACACAAATATTATTATCTACATCTAATCCAAATAATAGTAACTTTAAATACAATTAAGTTTACAGAACAAAGAACCAAAGACTTTATGCAGATCCAATCCGAAGAAACTCTGACACTTTCCTCCTAAACAGTTTAACCGATGAACAATTTTTTATCTCTGCCGGTAATTGGTTGTACACCTTTATACCTCTGTACCAAAGAAATTTTTGTGTACCAGTTAATTTATAGCTGGATCTTCATGGGGAGCTGATGCAAATACTCTTCGTACCTCTGCTTTAGCCTTAGTTTATTCTGCTGCTGAATATTGCAGCCCAGTCTGGTTCAACAGTGCCCATGTTCATAAAATTGATGTACAACTCAATCTTTCCATGAGAATTATAAGTGGAACAATTAGTTCTACCCCATTATGTTGGTTACCAGTTCTTTCTCATATAGTTCCACCTCAAATTCGAAGAAAAGTAGCGGTGATGAAATCTTGGAATAAATATCATTCGTCCCCAGATATGTTTAACATCATGAGTTATATTCCTGATACAAGAGGCAAGAGGTTGAAATCACGTAAGCCCATATGGGCAAATGAATTTCTTTATTCTGATGAGAATGCACAGGATATTTGGCAATCCGAATGGAATTCGGTAAATGTATTCAATAAGTACTTGATTCTTGACCCTTCTAAAGAACCCCCAGGGTTTAATTTATCTAGAAAATTTGGTGCACCTTGAATCGCAACGAGGCAAATCAAATGTATCGGAAGACCTTGTAGGAAAATCATGAACTTGACTCCTATACACCAAAAATTCACTTAAGTATGAGGGTAAAATACCCTTAGAAACCTTAAATATGAAAAGCATCGTAATAAGCCTTATTCTCCTTTCCACCGTAAACCACTGCAAGCCGTCCAGCATGAAAGAGACTCGTGTATATCTGCTGCATCTCAAAATAACACGCATTGCTCTGTTCTGTAGCTTCTGCAATTCTGCCAATCTAGTAGCACCAAGGGAGTTTAACAAGCTGGCACAATAGTCAAAGTGGGGTTGAATTATACAATTGAATACCGTGATTCATGCATACTGTGATAGTTTTGCAGACACCCTTGTGAAAAAATATAATTTCTTCGAGATTTTCTTTTTAATGAATTGAAAATGGCCATCCAATGACAAAGTCGAATCTAACATAAATCCCAAATACTTAAACTCTTTAACTAAGTCTATCACCTTATCCTTCAATCTGAGTTCAAAATTGCTTTCGTCCAACATTGATAGTTTATATCTAGTAGACACGATCATTCCCTTGGTTTTATTAACATTAATAATTAGGCCATTCAAATTGAAATATTCTTCTACAATTTTCAGAACATCATTCATCCGATTAATAGCTCTATTTATGTCTATATCATGTACTGACAGCAAAGTATCATCTGCAAACAGATTTATGAAGTCACATTGCTGATGAAGCCCTATATCATTAATATAAAGGAGGAACAAGATAGGTCCCAATATACTTCCTTGTGGAACACCACATTTAGTTGTCTTTTCCGAGGAAAACTTATTATTAATTTTTGTAACCTGTGTTCTCCCATCTAAATAATCTTCAAACCATGTCAAAACAATGCCACCTATCCCAACTTTCCTAATTTTTTGCAATAATTTTTTACGGTCAACTGTCTCAAATGCTCTTTTGAGATCCAAAAATACTACAACAATATACTGCCCATTATCTATACACCGCGACCAAACCGAAATGGTCACTTGTAATGCCGATTCGCAGGAATGACCTTTCCTGAAACCAGATTGATTAGACATAATCACATTATTAGCATTCAAGAATTCAATTAGTTTATTATAGACGCACTTTTCAATAATTTTTTCAATACATGGTAACGTGTTTATGGGCCTGAAATCCTTTGCTTTTTTTGACTTTGGAACTTTGGGAATAGGGGTCAAAATACTTTTTTTCAGCTCTACCGGAATTTTGCCATTTTCTAAAGAGACGTTAATGAGATGTAACAACATATGACCTATAGTGCCATACGTATTCTTGATAAATTTATTATTGATTACCTCATTTCCGCCACGGTCATCCATTTCATTAACAATTTTAGTCAATTCATGCAATTCAATTTGCTTGAATTCTGTAAATTTGTTTTCGGATTCGATGTTCACATTATCAGCGCTACCCACATAGTCAACCATCAATTCATCTATGCTGTCAATGAAATGACAATTGAAACGCTCTGCTAACTCACCCTCATCAAGAATTACACCGTTTTCACCCACCACATCAAACTCAATACCATCACTAAACGGATTTTCCGGACCCTTTGTACCAATAAGTGATTTAATAGATTTCCACATTTCTTTAGGCCTGTTTTTTTCCCTTCAATCTGTCTATAATAGTACCCTTCCTTTTTAACTCTATTCAAGGTGACACACTCATTTCTTAAGTTTCGATAGGTTTCCCAACTTTCATCAGTTCTTAAATTTTTAAATATTTTGTATGCTTCATCCTTGCAACCACATTTTTTCCTCATCTCATTATCAAACCACGGAACACTACTATATTGTTTTTTGACTTGTTTTTTTGGTGCAATGTGATCAACAACCAATTCACACACATTATAAAATTCTATATATAAGGTATCCACATCAACACAGTCCAGATTGAAGGTACTTGAAATCAACGCAAGATTTATTTCAAAAAAAGCGTTCTCGCTAAGAAATCGACGGGATATTGTGGAGCTTTCGTAATTAACCATATTTTTCTGCGCATTAGCTACTATGATATTCTATTCTAGGAGCGTCTAATACATCAACATTCACCTCAAAATTGGCGACCACATAGTCAATGAGAGATTCACTATTGTTTGTCAGTCTTGTCGAAGTATCCACAGACTGATGAAGGCCATATACCTGAAATAAGTTCCTAATCTTTTTACAATAATATTCCTCGCTGCGCCAATTAATATTAAAATCCCCGACCAAAATGCATTTTTTGAAGCGAGATAAATCTTCACATATATTTTCTAAATTTTCTAGGAAAATCGCATCACTTGAACTGGGTGAGTGGTACACTGCTCCTATTAATATTTCTGTACAAGTACCTATCTTCAATTTAATTATATTACACCAATAATTACTTTCTACTACATCTGACTTATATTCTACATACCGTATATCCATTCTAACATATAAGAGGACTCCTCCAGTATGTCACACCTTATGACAGAGTATCCCGGTATTGCAATTTCCATATCCTCAATATCCTGTGTCACACGAGTTTCACTAAAAATCATAACTTTTGGTTTATGCATTCAACGATGAATGAAGCAAAAAGCAGTCACGACGTATTGTAATCTCACGTACTTCAAGTTAAGTTTAAACCCTCACTTATGAAAAGTTATTCGAACAAATCACTATTCGCGGTATCTCTAATATAAATCGTATTGTTTCCTAAAAATATTTATGGCATTTTTGTTTCATTGGAAAAAGTATTTTATGCAAACAAAAGAATTGCTATTTTTCATCATTATCATTTCGGTTTTTTTTTTACGATTCCAGAATGTATACGATGATTCATATTGAAAGTACTCAAAAACTAATTGTACAGTTATTTTTTCCCTGCACCCTTCGCCATTTTGCAGAAAATCAACAAATATCTAAAATCGAATCTTTTTTCATCTTTGATATATTATTGGCAATATTTCATTCACAATCACTTTATGTCTCTTTATGTCTTCAATTCCCCAATAATTCACGATAAAAAATTTCAAGAATTGTGAATCGTGAAAGAAGTGGCTTAGTATACCTGAAGCAAAAAGAGAAATTAAACTGCCCCGGCGTTTTTTTGTACATGGTTCGAGTTGATATCAATAATTGATTTGTTGTTACCGAGGAGTTCTTGAAAGTTGAAAAACCAGTGGGATGAGAGAGTTCCGTCGTTGCAAATAGAACCGAATTAATTCGACAATTCCCGAAAGCGCAAGATTGGCAGATACCGCAATCTTTGCCGTTAAGTAATTGCTACTAAAGTCCCACGGTATGTAATAAACGATGAGAAAGTGCAAGTGAATTAGATTCGACCGTAGTGAGAATTGTGGTGTCTTGAACTCCTTTCGATTCAATTTGAATAAATCCAACTCGAAATTAGATACGCCATGGACTGATTTGAATTCTGGACGGGACGAATGGGAAACTTTCCCATGAAATATCAATTTGCCCGACTATTTCGCATTCGACGGAGTTCTCTTCGTATCATTCTTATGTTTCTTGTTAAAAAAGAAAACCTATCTCTTCGAATGGGCGGAATGATCGAGCTCCGAGGCTGTTTCGCTATCAATCATCGCTACTTGCCCGTAAGAGTTTAGTGGCCCTTCTGAACTCCTGTTATAAAGATACTCTTGTGCTGCCATCATGGTTAATGTTCTACGAAACGACATATTTCGGTAATAAACGACTTACCATAACTCTTCAATGTTACTGCTGGAATGTGAACAAGCGATTTTGTATTTAAAATATGTTTCAGGAATTTCAGTCTTGAATATTATGTTATGTATGATTAATTCGGGTACTGTTATTTAGTTACAAGAAGGCAGGGCAGTAGCAAACCTGGATGAAAGTGATGGTTTGACTGAGGGCAAGTAAAAATTGTGTTAACATAACTTAAATTCATGAACTAAGTCATGTCAGAAACTTCAACGATCTCCTCTGTTGTTGCCTTTTTAAAGACACCCATGTTTTTTTAGATTGGTGCAATGTCGAATCCATGCCAGGAACTTCCTAGAAGACCATATTTTAGTCTTTTCCGGGCTAATAATTCAAGTTTAATGAGTTCAACAACGATGTCCACGAAAACAAGCATCGTGTGGCGAAGGCGGCGCGACGGGATAGACGATGAATTAACTCAGATACGAACAAATGCGGATAATGATATATTCTTGGAGCTACCGACTGGTCCCCCCACGCGTGCCACGTGTACGTCAAGTCACGATTCAGGAAAACTTCTTGCCACTGATCCGCATTTTCATTTGCTCTAGATATTGGAAGTATATATTTGGAAAGTCAGCGTGGATCGCAATATATTGCAAAATATTCAACTTACACGCCGATGGAATTTGAATTTCCCCGTTTAGTCGCTGCGGGAATTCATCTATTGTAAGGATATTGCCAAGTCGGCCCACGCAATTTGCTAACAGAGGGTAAATTCGGAATATTCCGCCCGGTCTGCCTTACGTGGAAAAAGAAAAAACAGAAAATTTTCTCTGTTTGAAAATGGACGAACCCATAAATCATTTCCGTGAACGTTTTCCATTATACCGGACGGAAGTTGAAGCCCTAAAAACAACAAAAACTAGAATGCGTCTACCCTGAAGGTTGATGTCCCATGGAATTAGGAGACGCTGGCGCTCGGAACTGTCTTCGCTTTGCATGAACACGAAACCTCGAGTATAAGGGATAAAAATTCAATTTTTCAACGCAGAATGAAGACACGAACATCACTAAACTAGCTAGAACGAAAAAGTCGGATTTCCGTTGAAATACGGAATTGACGAATTTATTCACTAAATGTTCTCCATTTTATCCTCCGAATTATATTCCTCAGGCAAAGCGCGCATCTGTTATTTTCGTGCAAAAAAAAACAAAAGAATTTACCATCAGGTTAATTAGCCTTTGTGTGGATTTAATTCCCCCAAAATCGAGCTATCTTCGAGATTCGTCGCTAAATGAGTTTTCCGTGAAACCGGAGTAAAGTCACGTATAAGGAATTTTACGACCAACCACGGTAGTTCGTTTAAAATATCCACCAATAAGAAGTCGTGTCAGGGGAGTAATTGCAATATATTTATTTTTGCTGGATATGCTGAATTGGACTAAACGGCGCAAGATAATTTTTTTATATCCGACCAAAAAGCCGTAAAAACAATTGGGAATTTCGGAGATTTGTTGAGGGGAAAAGGGAAACGAGTGTGTTTACGGAAGCCGTAGACATTATGTTGCTTCATTATGATGCATCGAAACGTTCAAACCATTAGCATGTAATTGTCGAAGTTGTATCAGCTCGAATTTGTTGTTTCGTGTTTTAAAGAAAAGCCCCAGTTTACTATTTTCAGTATCCAGAGGTTAATGTACTGCTAGGTTGTTTCCCGTCCTGAACCTTGATTGTGTTATTGTTTCGGAATCTCTCAGCTTTATATAACGATTTTGTGTTTTATGTTGGTTTGAAAATCATAAATTCATACTGCATTGTATCTTTTAAATTTATAATAATCAAACATACGATTGGTGAAAATATTTTCCTGCTCTTAATCGCTGGGGATTGTCGAGAAACTCCAAAACGAAAAAATTGAGGAACTGAGTTCCCGTCGAGACCATTATTTTCTTTCGTTCACAAGGCAATCTTCCAACGCATATATGTACTTTAATCATGTCAAATAGAAACTTCCATTCTGATCTATATTCCACCAATAGAATATCAGTTTCAGACAAATTGAGGAATGAATTGTAAGTGATGTCAAACGGATCTTGATCTTCATCGATAACACGAAATGCATGGTCGAGCAGGAAAATATCAATTTCCATGCGAACATTTTCCCATTGTTCTATAATATATATGCGGGATCTTTGAATTGCTGTCCACCGCTTCACAGTTCCACTTTATTGCATGTTTATGATGCCGTTCTGCACTTTTCTCTTTCGTGTAAGCATAACATTATTTTATTTATATACTGGAAGTAATTTGTTATTATCTCCGTATTAAAGGTTCGCCGTTTAATGCTACATATTGGTAGATAATGGAATTTCGAATACGAGGTATATTAACCCAGTTTGTTGGAATATGTTCAGGACGAAATATGAAGTTGATCATGGTTTTTTTATTGCGTTCAAATAGTTGTGAATTATAAAACATTTTGTGTCATTTCCACTGAATATCAGGATACCGGAGGAACTTTATATAACGATTCGTTTCATCACCTTTCTAAAACGGTGAAAAAGGTATCTGTTTATGCTCATGAACAAAACAGAAATCTCAATGGACCAAATAAACTGTTAAATTTCGAAAAAAATACCCTAATCAATTTTTTTATTTCCCAAAAAACATCAAAAGAATATGTTTGTTCCTTAAGAATTAGGAATCTGCTCGGTCTACTCTGATTTCTGGTCTGTTCACACGTACAAACATATGACAACTATTTTTTTTTAAAAGTTGAATCATTTTTTCGGTAATATTGAAACAATAAATTTTGTTGTATATCAATACTAATAACTATTAATATGCAGTGCACAATAATATTTTGAATATTATATTCTGGTGGATGCGCTGTTACACATTAAAGAAAGCAAACATGAACTTGAAGTTTCGTCTGGAATCAAGGTCGGAAACGAAAGTTGTGGATATACTGCCTGAAAAACGATGCTGAAAATAATTCAGCGGACATCCCCATTATATATAACTAAAAGAAGATGTAACGATCCTAGAAAAAGAAGACAAATATAAGAAGAGACTTTTTCTTGAGATGTGTCACATAGATCAACATCAAACTATGAATAAGAAGACTGACACAAATAATCTCAACAACATCTATAGTTTTCTTCTGAAATGCGACAAGAGTAGAACTGGACCTGTTTGAATTGTTTTTTCTAGTTGGCATTGTTTAATTATTTGTAGTTAGCATTGAAATTTTAATTTTCACTTGTCAATCATCTCCCGATGAGGTTCGAATTTCGAACGAAATATAGAGTTTTATAAAAGAAAAGCGATTTTTAATTACTGGTCGAATACCCGATATCATCTAATATATAATTAATATATAACTAAAAGTATATTCGCCACGAGAGTATCGAAAATAACCGAATATTTTTTCGAGTCACGAGACGTAATCTGCGTTTTTTGAAGGATTACGTCGAGTGACGAGTGGCAAATATGATGAGATTATACAAAGAATGCATCGAGTGTAATGAATTATTATTTTGATGTATACTTTGACGTTTGTCGATACAAACAAATATTCACTTCTGTGACAGATATTGAAAAATATTCACATTTATATCGTTATTTCTATGTTTGTTAGTTCATTTCACCCGCCGAAAAACCAGGGTGATTATATCACGTCATCAAGTAGTATATTCACTTAGCTATACACTTGATTGTAATTGGTCCAATTTATCATGTTGTATAATCGTAAAAAAGTTCTCATAGCCATCCTTGACTTTTGCAACAATTGAATAAATATGCCCGATAAAAGACAAAGAGATAATTAGTCGTACGTATTATTTTTAAATTCTTCCAGAAAACAGTTTCCAATCGACTTGAACATTTTTCATCTGAATCCTTTATTGAATAATTTGTATCGAAAATCCTTACGAAAACAATTATAAAACTGCTGATTATCAACGAAGACAAGGCAATCGTGATGTTGATGAAAATCAGTGATACGTGAAATGATTGCAAGGACTATTTGATCAATAATTCTAGATAATCTAAAAAGTTGGCTTTGATTTCACTTCGATATATGACAACCATACCTCTGGCAGCGAAAAAGAGAAAATGTCGAAAAAATTGAAAAAAATCTTCAAGAGAATAGAAAAAGAGTCAGTGAACGATGGTATCGATGCATCTAACAATGAGTCGTCCTTCCCGGTAATTGAATTTTACGAAATAAATATCAAGGACTTATATGACCACCCAGTACCCGAATCTGAAGAACTTGCCATCGACGCCAGCAGTCTCAGGAAACAGTCATCCACGATTGAATCCAGAGTGGAAAAACAGATTGATGTAAGTTCTCAAGCTGTAAAAAAGAAAAAGAAAATATTTCCATTTTTCCGAACTAAGAAAGCAAAGTATTTTGATCGAAAGAGAGTTGTATCTACTTTTAACGATGTAGGACGTAAAGCAACTTTCCGGAAATATTTAAAGAATTGGAAATCGAGGGTGGTCTCGAATAGTAACAGATTATCAAAAAGATTCAAAATTCTGAATAATCGAAAATCAAGTGATACGTTCTATAGGCCGAGAGTTCTGAAAAAATGGAAACCTCAAGAAAACTTATTTCGAACCGAAGATATTCCCGGCTTTATCAAAGAAGAAATTCGTTACGACGAAGCTATTAAAGAATTAACAACCACAACTGCCACAGCACCACAAACTAAAAGAAATATCTTGAGATTTTTTCCGTTCACCAAAATGAAAATAACAAAATCTCTTAATTTTCCTTTATGTCTGCATAATCGTAGGATGGAAGCGGCGCCCGATGGAAACGAGACGATGGATGGCTTTGTAGATATTCCTCTGGCATCAGATGTTTCGTCAAAAGAAAATATTGATGATGAGGAAGAAACAGTGCCTGTTCGGCTTGATGTGAAACGAAAAAAACCATTCTGGAAAAATATCAAAACCCGAAAGTTCAAGAACTCTGTTGCACCTGCATACTTTCCTACGAACATCAAAGGAAGAACTAGCGGAGAATCCACTAACAAATATCAAGCCACAACTAGGGATAGAAGCGTATCGCGTCCCAGCTATAATTTTGCAACTGATGTGACATCGTCTAATGACTCATTAAACATAACTTTTTTATCTCCTAATAGGAGATACAGAAAGTTACCACCAGTAAATATTCAAAGAAGGAGATTTTTGGTTGCTGAATATTTAAGGAATAACAACAGCATCCACCCTTTCGGAAATCAAATTTCAGAAACATATCAAGAGGAAAAAGAGTCCCCTGAATTCTCTTCCACTCATGAAAATCATTTTATCGAAGACAAAAGGCTTTCGAATTCATTAAATAACATTTTCGACCATGGAGATGTTGCAGAGAAGGAAACGTTCATCACTTCGAACGAAGAAATTTCTTTACCCGATGATTCGATTTATCAAGGACATGCAGAAAAGTTTCCAGACCCGAGGGAGAATACAGATAGCCCCATACGAAAATTTGTCGCCCTCCTTTCAGAAATGTCATCTGATCTCAGTGATAATAATGAAATGGTCGTTAATCATAACCAACTTGTTGGAAACGAAACCACTGTGGAGAACGACGAAGGTGATCTTAATAATGAAGAATTTTTGAATTCTAGTATTTTTGAAGAAGTATTGTAAAGGAACGTTGTGGGTTAAAGGAGCAATATTTAAAATTTTCTTTTATTCGTAAAAAAATTCAAAATTCTGACCATCAGGAGGATGCATTGGATAAAGTGTTTCATTTGATTATACCGCAGAAGAAGAAAATTGATAACTCGAAAATCATCCTACAGGTCAGGAACATCATCTCCTACAACCTAATAAATTTTTGGAATTTTACACTGTTTCTATTGTGAACGTAAAATATATTGTTGAAAAGATAACCATTTGTTCGTTTCAGTAATATATGATTAATTCTTACAGTAAAAGAAAGTAAGTTCTCCATGGCCATATTTTACTAACAGTTGAAACTTTGAGACCAATAACTTATTTTCTCTTCAAATAAATTCTTCTTACAAATGTTAATTTTTTTTTAATTGACCATTTTCTTTGAAACAATGAGCTAATTTATTTTGTGTTATTTTACTCGCAGCTTTTTAATTAACAGCGGATGGAAGTTTTTTTTAAATAATCGAAAGACGAAATAATGCCGGAACGTGCTAAAATGTAACAATTTTTTTTTAACATTTATTGAACCTTTACAATCTACTTCACAACAAATATTTAGCAAATTTTTTGAAAATGTAACGTGAAGCAGAAGAGTTCATCAACATCTCTCCTTTAAGATCAGTGCTGCTGATACCACTGTTAAGAAAAGAAAACAAAAATCAGTGCTGGTCCTCTGGCCAAGCTCTCCTTAATCTTATATTGTTTGGTTCATCTCTTTAGAAGGACTCCACCAATTGATTTGGATGTTCAACGATGCGTTGCTGGTATTTAGTACAAGTTCTTGGTATTTCATCAGTCAGGTATGGAATCGGAAGATTCTAGTGTAGCGTACAGTTGCTTACATACCATGGGCCATTTGCCAGCATTTGATTGAATCATTTGGAAAATGTTGATGTTGGAAAGTTTGTCACCACCCCAAAGTTGTAGAGCGCAAGACCAAATGGCTTTTAGTACAGTTTGGTAAAGCAGGACTCAACTTTGATTTTATGAGCCAATATATCTGTCTGACCTTGAGGTCCAGCTGCTTTCGCTTAGTCTGAACGTGTTGCTTCCATGTTATTCTTTGGTCTAGATGTAGGCCCAGACATTTTACCTTTGTTTTTGCCGGGATAAGGGCTCTATTGATAGTGACCGGTGGGCAAATGTTGGATTTTGTCTGATTTACCTTGACTTTCAATTTGCTGTACCAATCACTCGGTAAGTTCAGGTCGACTTGGGTGTTTTCTCAAACTGTAATAGGGTCATGATGTACTGAGACAATCCCCACTTCATCTGCAAATGCAGCAATTATTGTATACTCCTTCTCTGGCAAATCAGCAGTATATACAAAAGACAGAAACGGTCCCAGCACACTAACCTGTGGAACACCAGATTTGATGCATTGGATTGGTGACAGTGCATTGCTATATTTCACGGAATATGTTCTACTAGTCAGATAGGATTTCAGTAAGAGATAATAGTTATTGTTTAGCGTGGTTTTGAGTTTGAACAATAGTCAAATGCCTGTAAGACATCAAGGAACACTTCGTTACAGAATTTTTTATCTTTTACACTTCTGGCTATCTGATTAACAATTCTCTGGGCTTGATGTATTGTCGACATATTTGGTTTGAAACTAAACTGATAATTGGGTAGTAAGCAGGTTTGTTCATATCCATTTTGTATTAGCTTCAGTAGAAGTCTTTCAAACATTTTAGCAGTGATGAGTAGCAGACTTATTGGTCTATAAGATGGTGCCAGGCTTGGAGGTTTACCTGGTGTGTGTATCACTATTACCTCTGCATATTTGCAAGTGGAAGGGAATACGGTTGTGAGAAAAACTATAGCTTTCCTAGGTAACATTTTAAGAATTTCTCCGTTTATTAGATCGCTTTCTGGGGCTTTCTGATTACTTAGCATTGCAATTTCAGATTTGGCTTCTTTAGGGGTAATAGTTCACACAACACATCAAGAAAATTTTCAATATCGTTGTCTGTGGGTCTTGAAATTGCGTCATCCAGCCAAGTGGAATGCAAACGTAGCAGCTTTTTTTTGTTAGAACGGGCCTATTCGGGGGCGAGTTTGGTCTCTTAAACTTCTTTGTGGCCTTCCATAA
Source organism: Novius pumilus (assembly GCA_020654155.1). Taxonomy (NCBI): domain Eukaryota; kingdom Metazoa; phylum Arthropoda; class Insecta; order Coleoptera; family Coccinellidae; genus Novius; species Novius pumilus. The sequence goes on from JAIFOV010000472.1 coordinate 7,840,633, forward strand.
ACTGTAGTCACCAGGACTTAAGGTTTGAACATAAACTTCAAAGTTACAGTTTTGTGCCTCTCTGAGTTCAGTAGCCAGGTGTCTTGCCAATCTTCTGTAGTTCTAATCTAGAATGTGTCGAGTTCGTGGCCTTAACATCCTGACTTGCCTATTTTCAGATATCAGTTCTCAAATATGGAGTGGTATAGTGATTTCAGTGCTGATATCTTTTTCGTTTTGTTTTGTTGATTTACGTGCTGTACCAGTTCAGTAAAATACTGAACAGCAGTATCTACATCTTCGGAATCCTTGATGCGAATACTAAGATTCAATTTCTCCTCGAGATATTCTTTAAATCTAGTTCAGTTGGTGAATCTCGATGGTAATTTTGGATGAGTGGATTTGCTTAGGGGTACAGTGCAAATACTTGCAATAACAGGAGTGTGATCATAATTAAAGCTTATTTGGTAGTTTTGTGTTGGCGCAGTTTTTACTACGAAGAAGGTATTTTGCTAGGATCTGTTGGCCAGAATGTAGGTTCTCCTGCTGATAGATGGTTGTAATTTATGTCAGACATGATTTTAAAAGGTCTGCGACCTTTGGGAGTAAGAGTCCTTGATCCCAAGTGAGTATGGCTGCAGCAATAAGTTTACTCCCAATGTGTTGAAGAATCAGCTGAAATTGCGTGTCGCGATGCTGAATATACAGACATAGTCCCAAATTTTTGGTTCTAACTTGAACACTTGTGGCTTGGATTTTGTCGGTCTGGTATTTCTCCAGCTCATGGTGTGATATGGAATTTGTGATGATGATTGCGGCTCCTCCATGTGCGGTACCATCAGGATGAATTGTGTTGTACGTGCTACATTGTGGTAAACATGGTTTGTTCGGTGAAGTGAGTTTCCGATACCAACAAGATGTCAATTTTATTGAGATGCAGGAATGTTATGACTCACTAAAAATTAAAATTTTTTAATTTGCATCAGAAAATTATGCTTGTAATACATTTTGGCATTGCGTCTATAGCAGATTGTTCTGTGAAATTTTTAGTTATATTTCCTTGAGTTGACTGATTCTATACCTTTCATATATCGCCGATTCATTTGCGAATTGAGTTAAAATTCTTCAAAGGAACAGACTTATTTTATTCGATTAGCTGTCTTTATCTCTATAACTTAAACTGAAAAATAACGTTCAAAACAAGTTTTGCCGTTCGATACATTGCTTCGACAGTCGAACTCTAAAATTCAACAAGGCATCTGTTATTTCGATTAACCACCCAACGAAATTATAAAACTTTCCAATGCTAACGCTTAATTGAATTCCTTACAATGGTTAAAAAGTCTGACTGGCTCTTGTGGGAAACTTGAAATTATCGATTAAATATACGTTAGGATGAGGAAATTTTCAATTATGTTATGCACCGACAAAGCGTAATTAATTCGTCTACGTAATTGCATTAATTGAACGTAAATAGATCTAGTTTTTCCCGCCATTTTTCTTCTGTTTATTTCTTCTTATAAAGTTTCCGTTTGAGTTACTTCCTTTCAAAGATCGATTAGACACACAGACTGACGCAAAATAACAGTTTATCTCCGCAGGTAAGAATTTTATATCATGGTACGTTGGTCGTAGGGAAAGTGAGTTATTTGTTTCGATGTATAAAAAAAAAACAGTTATAGCCCAACGTGTTACCGGATTCCGTCGCGTAGTTGTGTCACTGAATTATGCTAATTGCTTGCGTGCGACTAATTCGCGGATCAAAAACAATGAGCTGTCTGAATAATTGGATTGGTGGAAAATGAGAACGGAATTCGACACGTCTCGTTCAATCTAATTTCGCATGGGATAATTTTGACACAATTTGCCACAGTGATTTGTCACTGAGGCACATTTGAAATTTCTTGTTCAGCTGGAATTCAGATTCGATTTGTCAATCATTAATCTATATTTGAACATTTTCTGTTCTGATAATTTTGTTTGCTTAAGATTTACAATCAACGCGAGGCAATATTCGCTGTGGGATTGTTTACTTAAAAGCCGACGTAACTTCTACGAAACTTCGCCTGGATTCCTGTTTATAAGCAGATAATCCTGTTGCTTTCGCCGTAAGGATCCATTGAAATCCTCTGTAGAGATTCAAAGATACTCTCTGTTGAAAGTATGAATCTCCTCGCTTGTTAATTTCCTTAATGTGCTTTCGATAGACCATCCAGGCGTAATTTGAGAACTCGCGGATGATTTTGCGAAGAAAGCTTTTGATATTCGGATAGCAATTATAACCAAGGTTGCAACTTCAGTAATCATTCTTTGATTATCTGGCATAGCAGAAGACGTCCGTGAAAAATAAAACTGAATTATGGCCATTCTTCTACAACATTCCCTGGGGAAATAAAGAAGCTTCATCGGAGAAAGAAATTTCATATCTCATTCGATTTTATGGCATGCACTTTGCGCATTATAAAAGGAATGAAAGGATAAAATCCGGTACCGAAGAATATTACTTGATAACTACAAAAACGTTCTGTTAGGAATATCATTTCGGCGAATTCATAACGCCCGACGTTCTAACGTACGATTTTTAATTTCGAATTTCCCGTCTGAAGGAACGTTTCTTCTTCGTTCCTGTATTCAAAAAAACGAATATCAACCAGTAGAGAGGAGGAATACTTCATTCAAAAACATTTGCGCGCTTTTGAAAATAAAGATTTTGGGTGTTTCAGAATTTTGTAAAATATGATCTTCTCAATATACGTCGTGCGCTAACTTTTCTTCTATTTGCAACATATATATCAGAGTGAAATTTACGAAACATTTGTATTTGAAATTGTTTAAATTAAATATTATACAATTCTATGATGTAATGTTATTTTATTACCAAGATTGCTGATGAGCCTGTTGGAGTTAGATATGCAGAAATTGCTTCACAACCCATACAATCAATTCAAATCAATATGTTGGTCGTGTAATAATTCCACCGAATATCTTGTCTATATCGTATTAAATGTTCAAACAGAAACCTGCACGCTCGGACACCCTCCATATCCGACACATCCATCTTCGAACAATCCACTCGATAGCTGTAATTAATTACTCCCAAGATTTCCAATATTCCATTCGTGCGAGTGGAACATTTTGCGATGCAATTGGTGACGAACCATCGAAAGTAACCATCCATTATTGCGAGGATTGAAAATAATCGAGCAGCTGAGTGATCCAATAACCGTGGAAGGCTTAACATGTGGAAAATTCACTTTATCGTGTAAGTTATTAATAACGGATGAAAATTCATAATGAATCAAAGGATGCGAAGATTATTTCGCATGGTCGGTCCAGTATTTTAATGGCAGCGCGGTGAGATGATGAAAGGCGGGAAAGCCCCCCAAGCCCGCTTTCAGTTTAAGTGCCAAACGAACATCGAAATATTTATAAGAGTGCGGAAGCCTCATTCTCTACACAAATTCGTATGACTTTGTTACTGTGAATATTGGAATATCGACATTTCAGGACGAAAAAATTCTATTCAATCTAAATAATAGTCAACTTGTATTATTTCTTTTTCCAAAATTGCAGTCAACAATAAAACAATATTTGGACGTTTCAAACGACGTTTCGATCTTTATACGATCATAAACTTGTATTTGTTTAATTACAACATTTTTTCTTAATACAACTTTTGAGTGTGATTTGACAATTTGATAATGTTAGTAATATTGTTTAGATACAGATCACAGCTTACTGTTTAACAATAACTTTAAAATATTCCATTATAAATTATACTAAAACTTTCAATATCTGTTCTAAAATTGACAGAGTTTATTTCTTTTTTGAATAGTATAGTATTTTTTATCAGTCGTTAATATATAGTTGTTATTTTTATCAGGTATTCGACCAAGTAATACAATTTTTATTCGAAAAACGTATCTATATTTCGCTTGTGTTCAAACATCGTCGAGATAATTTGACAATTATTTGACAGCTGAATATCTCAATGGTCACGAATAAATGAAACATTTTTCAAAAACGTCATCGATTTTTTTGTCGGTCTAGTGTCAGCAGAACTTACAGCTTTCTCCTGACACTAGATCGACAAAAAAATTGATGACGTTTTTGAAAAATATTTCATTGATTCGTTACCATTGAGATATTCAATTGTCAAATAATTGTCAAATTATCCCGACGATGCTTTGAACACAAGCGAAATATAGATACGTTTTTCGAACCAAAATTGTATTTCTTTTTTGATATGTATCATCTCTTTGATTAATCATTTCTGATAGTTTGATTCTTTATCGAGGATTATCACAGCATTGAAATCAAAATCGTAGAGTATTTATGGTTGTGAATTCTTTTATGTAAATATTATTTTGTTTGTCCAATATATTGTCCTGGACAATTTATACAAGAAATTTTAATTTAGTGAAAAATCTATTAAGAGTGTTGTATGATTTATTTGTTAGAATAAGCTTATATTTACGTGAAATGTTACCTATTTTTTTGGATAATGCCGGAATGTACGGTATACTTATATACTTTATATTAGAAGAATCTAAGTCATTATCATTATTATTATTACATATTTTGTTTATTCTTTTTTCTATAACGCTATTCAGTAAAGAAATGGGATAACTGTTTTCTACTAAACTATTTTTGACTTTATTAATTTGTTCTTTGCGTTTTGTTGGTTCAGTTAATTTCACTGCTCTATTTACTAGACCAACAATAACATTTCGTTTAAAAATTTTTGGTACACTTGAATGGAAATTGATATATCTTCCAGAATTAATGTTTTTGGTAAACCATGTTGCATTTATTTTGTTTTCATCATTATTATAATCGAGAGTTAGATCTAAAAAGATTATAGTTTTGTTGTTATCCGTTTCTATTGTGAATTTAATTGTATTGTGATAATTACTAAATGCTCATAATATACTGTCTTCTTCATTGATTGGTATTGAAAGTATTATTTCATCTACAAAAAGTTTTTATATTGATATGTTATATGGAATGGTAGATAGAATATTTTCTTCAACATATTCCATTACTACATTTGCAATAGGAGATGATAAAGAAGATCCCATCGCTATTCCATATATTTGGTTGTTGCAAATTTTGTCAAATGTAAAATAAGTACAACTCAAACAAAGTTTTGAACAATTTAAAAATTGTTCTTTTGTTAGTGTAGTAGATTCTTCTAATTCATGCCATTTCAAATTAAAAAGACCCTACAGATGAAAATAAACAAACGAATGTAGTATACATTATATCTTGTATAAGTTGTCCAGGACAATATAGTGGACAAACAAAACATTATTTACATAAAAGAATTTACAATCATAAATACTCTTTACGGTTAAATAATGAATTTAATCTTAATGTATTTAATCGTAAACAGTATTTATGGTTGTAAATCCTTTGATTTAAATATTGTTTTGTTTGTCCAATACATTGTCCTGAACAATTTGTACAAGAAATTTTGTATACTACATTCGTTTGTTTATTTTCATCTGTATGGTCTTCTAAATTTGAAATGGCATGAATTAGAAGAGCATACTACACTAAGAAAAGAACAATTTTTAAATGGTACAAAACTTTGTTTGAGTTGTACTTATTTTACATTCGACAAAATTTGCTACAGCCAAATATATGGAATAGCGATGGGATCTTCTTTATTATCTTCTATTGCAAATGTAGTAATAGAATATGTTGAAGAAAATATTCTATTTACCATTCCATATAACATACCAATATACAAACGTTTTGTAGATGATATAATACTTTCAATACCAATCAATGAAGAAGACAATATATTACAAGCATTTAATAATTATCACAATACAATTAAATTCACAATAGAAACGGATAACAACAAAACTATAATCTATTTAGATCTAACTCTCGATTATAATAATGATGAAAACAAAATAAATACAACATGGTTTACCAAAAGCATAAATTTTGGAAGATATATCAATTTCCATTCAAGTGTACCAAAAATTTTTAAACAAAATGTTATTGTTGGTCTAGTAAATAGAGCAGTGGAATTAACTGAACCAACAAAACGCAAAGAACAAATTAATGAAGTTAAAAATATGTTAGTAGAAAACAGTTATCCCATTTCTGTACTGAATAGCGTTATAGAAAAAAGAATAAACAAAATATATAATAATAATAATGATAATGAGTTAGATTCTTCTAATATAAAGTATATTAGTATACCATACATGCCGGCATTATCCAAAAAAATAGGTAATAGATTACATAAATATAACCTTATTCCAACAAATAAACCATACAACACTCTAATTAGATTTTTCATTAATTTAAAAGACCCTACAGATGAAAATAAACAAACGAATGTAGTATACAAAATTTCTTGTAAAAATTGTCCAGTACAATATATTGGACAAACAAAACAATATTTACATAAAAGAATTTGCAAACATAAATACTCTTACGATTAAATAATGAATGTACAGCTCTTAGTAAACATTCACATGACTTTAACCACAATTTTGGTTTGAATAATGTGACAAACTATCAGAAACGATTAATCAAAGAGATGATACATATCAAAAAAGAAATAAACTCTATCAATTTTAGAACAGATATTGAAAATTTAAGTATAATTTATAATGGAATATTTTAAAGTTATTGTTAAACAGTAAGCGCTGATCTGTATCTAAGCAATATTATTAACATCATCAAATTGTCAAACCACACTCAAAAGTTGTATTAAGAAAAAAAAAATTTTAATTAAACAAATAAAAGTTTATGATTGTATAAAGACCGAAACGTCGTATGAAATGTCCAAATGTTCTTTTATTGTTGACTGCAAGTTCATAATCAGTCGAAATGCAGATAGCTCTCAAATAATAGTCAACCCCAATATTATGAAAGAGGAGATAACTAATCGTAAACGCCGTTGTAATCTGTAGTGATCAACGATTGAGTGAATAGGAATAAATATTTTTGTTGTCATTATACGAACGTATTCATGACCATTAAACAATTCGAACAAGGCCCAAGGGATGAATGGTAATGGTTGAAACTTTCGTACTGGGATGAATTTATGACCTCTATCTGCAGAATTCATTTCAATTCACAACATCCTGATAGAATTTTATCGTTCCGTTGAACCTCATTTATATTCCGAAACAAATGAACCATTGTACGTGAAAAGGTATAATTGAGATTTAATTGATCGCTGTTAGTCCTTAATTAATAATGTGATCGGAATCTTCTGACCTGTGGAACGTCCATGGATAGATTAAATTTCGATTAGTAACCGCAGCGTTCAATCTAAGATAGGTGTTAATCGAATTCCCCCCAAATCCATATCGAAATTTTGTCCATCTATAGGAAACGATATTGAGCGAACCTTTCTGGAAATATCCACGGGGAATTTCAATCCAATAGAGAAATCCGCTGTTAGTGTTGCACGTTATATGAGGAAATTTGTTATATTTTTCTCACTCGAACAAAAGGCCAGTAAGAACCTCGGAAAGGATAAACGTTCGCTTCACGAAACCGAAAAACAAGTTGAAGGATCATTAAGTTGGGAAACATCGATTTCTTTCGTACAGATTGGAACAGGGGTATTTTTATTTTCATCCCTCGTTATTATCAATTTATCGGCAGAATGATTTTGGGAAGTGGTAATTTACCCGTTAGTCGTGATCCCTGAATCATAAAAAATACGTTTCGTGAAAAATAATGGAGGTTATTGTGAACGAACACGTGAAACGTGTCGGAAAATAAATTGATTTCGTAGGAATTATTATAGCGGCAACTCAAACATGAATTCGTAAAGGGACACTGGCGATAGTGGAATATTCATCTTTCAAGTCTTGTTCATTTTGATATGTTCCCGAAAAATTTAAACTCACGAACGCCCTAATGGAAAGAGCCGAAACGGTTTTTATTTCTGGATAATTAATCTGCAAATGGTCCGGCGTGTTTTTGCCAATTTATTGTAGTTACTTCGCATTTTGGATAATGAAAAAACTTCTAGCTATGGATGAATATCATGTGTTAGTAACTTTTTTCGCACTAAGGGAAAATGCAACTCAACCGTTGAAATTGCAAATTTTCAAGTTATGTGATAACGAAGTAATGTTGATTGGTTTTTCTGCGCCCCAACAATTTCTTACTTCTAAAGGACGGAGTTCCCAACGAATTCACTCGCACTTCATCATAAAACATTTTTTAATCGGAAGTTGGCGAATAGGAAAGCAAGGAGGATGCTTTGTGTTCTTTTCCGGGTGCTTGTGTTATCTTAGACAATGTGATCCTAGACAGCCTGGAGTCGAGCCAAGGACACACACATAATATTTCATATAAATGTTGGCAAAAGCTGTTGGATTTATCGGACTAATCTAATTGCTCCAAAATATTATTGAATGTTCAGGGAAGCCGTTCCCCCAGTTAACTTGGAAAGTCGATGTTTTCTTTGCCACGGTAAACAAACCTGGGTTAGCTTGGGGGTTGCATTCTGTTCATCTGTCACTTCGCTTATCCATCTCGATAGAATGCAATGTTCAATGAAGCTTTTGAAGTGTAGTCAAGCGATTTGGCGACAAGCAATTTGGAACAACTTTTCAACAAATGATATTTTCTCGAAATCGATAAATAATGTCGCACGTTAACACTCCCCTTTGGAATGAATAATCATCCATGTATATGTCAAATGGATCGAGCAAAGTGCACGGAGGCTTACTAAATTGATAGCAGGTGTTGCGGATGACAGGTCCGAATAAGGGGAATGCTAATTTCCGGGGATTGTTCACCCAGTTGAACACTCCAAAGAGTATATAACTCAGTGTGGAAGATTCGGGTCATCCTATGAAAATACAATCAACTCGCGTATCAACAAACTAATCCGTCTCTTCTACGAACAATACGGATAAGACTGAGATGAACTAATTCGTTATAAATCCCATGTCAGGTTGAATATCGCTGAAAAATCAATTAAGAAAGTGCTGAAGAAATATTATCCGCGCCTGACTTCGATTTGATTTCTACTCATAGCTTCTGTTGTATTAGTACAGTCCATCATCCTGCAGAGGAAATGATAGAACGTGACCGTTTTCTTCGAGCGGCAACGCCTGTAGCTACGTTGTAAGAATGAATTAATGAGCATTCCAGTTCATCATACAACCGATTGAAGAAATGTCGAATTCGAAACGGCTTAATTATTCACTTGTAATTAGCGGTCCCTTCAATCGCGCCACTTTAATATTGCAATTATAATTTTAACGGCCAAAATCTCCACCATTCCAAGATAGCGAAATTTCGGCTATTATTCTTATCGTCATTTATTTTTATTTCAATTAATATTCGGCGTTTTCCGTTTGTTCTCGATGACGGAACGGGGATTCCTTTGTACCCAGTGCTTACGGCTGTTTTCAGGAAAATAATGAGCTTCTCCTAAACGTGACAATCTGAAAAGGCTTCAAAATATTCATGAATGATGCTCCGAAGGCAGCAGGTAGGAGAGGCGCGACTTAATTTTCCTGCTTCGTAAGTCACCCCTTTTTCATATTCTATTCAGAATATCGCCGTGAAAAAATTATCAGTGTCTACAAATAGATTTTATCTGAATGTTTCATGGATCCTCTCCACGAACTGACTACTGCAAATCATATCTCGTGACAAAATATATTTGAATGAAGTTGATAAATGACTTCGAATTTTCGTATCACTGTCTAATTTCTTGATTTTTCATGTTTATACAATATTCACAAATTACTTGAAATTATGTGGAAGTTATGAAAAAAATAAAATATCTTATGTATCAATATATAAATGAAAAATACGTTCAGTATGTTCGGCAGCGTTCCCGTTGAAAAATTTTAGCATTTCATATACTAGCGTCAAGATCGAGTGAAAACAATAGAAAAGGCTGCACCAGAGAAAGAACGGGAAAAAATTAAAGAATGCCCTCGAATGTACACAAGAAGAATTTTTAATATGTTCACAATTTATTGACAACAAAATCGTTTACAAACACCTCATTTGCTGTAGTTTTTGAATAAGTGAAAAAATTCATCAATTTCATAATCTAAATATACAAGGTTATTTAAATTTCATAATGAATTGTTCCATATATTCTTCATACAATCTTTGCCATGCTAACTTTGACTTGATAATTTCCAAAATTTCAATAAGTAATACTTTTTTCGGCATTCCTAAAAACTCCTGCGTTTTATCTTTAGAGGAAGAATGTGTAGGACCTAGCAATTCATCTAAAACGGCCCTAAGTCTTTTTTCTGGTCCTTTTTCTAATATATGATTAATTAATTTTAAAATCCAATGCTTATACTCTGCAGGCGACTGCAAAACTTTACATGACATGACTTGAGTCTCAAGAAAACTCAAAGTTACACTAGGCGGTAGTGTTGTATCATTAGAATTATTACGACATGGTATGTTTTTCTGCAAGGATGCTAAAGGTAACGTACACACTTTTTGACCTAACCCAACTCCCGCGCAAATTAATGGATCCACAGGATTAGATAGCACTATCCATGTGTTCAAATCTTTACAATAAGAGTAAGCTCGCCCATCACTTAATGCAATCACTGGTAAATTATTTGATGACAAGCTTATATCACTAACAGTTGTTTTTCCAGACAACAAACTTCTTACCGAAACTCTGGACAGTACACTTGTTCGGTTAAAAAATTCCACATGTGTACCAAACCTGTCTTAGTCAGTACTAGGCAATACGAATCCTGAGACAAACTCAATGAACAAGCTAGGTCTTCTATTTGAATAGTGGGTAAGGCTCGAGCTCCTGATTGGATGTCATATACGTTAACTGTCAAATCCTCACAACATGCGACTACCACTGAACGATTAACAGCTGCACATCGTACTGATGATCCAAGAAACGTTTCCCATTCAACTGTTTTCTGTTTTTGTGTTTTATACATTTCTATTTTGCTAAGGACACCTTTCGAAGTTTTATGACATTTATTGATGATCTGAACTTTCTGGTGACCATTTGATTTTAAAAAAACACAACTACTTGGGAGTTTCTGAGACTGCATCACATTAATTACTTGGACAATCGGTTCATCACCTGGTACTTCACAACGCATCAGCTGATTAATTTGATTACCAGGAGGTTCAAGGATCATTTTATTTTCGTTCCTTGGATGTTGTTTCTGAAGGTGCTGAGGATGTTGTACTACAGAAGGCTGTGAGTTTCGTATTGACGGAGAGGTTGCTTTTACAGTCTCAACAATGATTTTGCTCGTTTTCGGTGAAGAACTGCTAAAAGTGCCAGTTTCATAAACTGGAATTTCGATTTTCAGTTCAGAATCTTGCTCAGAAGGAATACTTGGTGTGAGAAGCATTGGAGTATTACGACGTTTACCAGATGGTAGACCGTGTTTCTACTTGTTTGTTAGCTGGAACAAAAATAGCTGTTTGTACGCTTGGATCTGCAGCCACCAATGCTTTTTTTACAGGTGTTTTAGGAAGCACATCTTCATCTTAGGAAAAGTCTTAGTTTTAGATTGAGCTTGGTCAATAGCTTCTAAAATTTCAGGATCTTCAGCAATTTGAGTCCCTGAAAATCCCATGTTCCAGCTAGACTTATGGTAGACCTTCTCAAAGAGAGCATTCTTCTCAGACTTTGATAACGGCAGACTGATTTCAGATGTATCGAAAATATTGCAAGCAACCGATCCATCCCAAGAGCATGCTAACAGGAAAGTACCATTGTTTGACCAAGATATATCCAAGACACTGTGATCAAAAAGGTCCTTAAGAACCACCAGGGGGCGTTTAAGGGATGTTAACCAGACGCTGACAGAACGATCCCGCGAACTTATAGCGCAGCAGCAATACTGTTGTGTTTTAGGGCTACTTGAACTTACTTCTTTCTTGAATATGTTATTGTTAAATTTGACACAAGTTACTGCTTTTCTGTGACCGACGAAATCCTTATCTTGACGCCAACCATCTCGTTCCACTATTTGGGCAGTAGGTCCACCACCGTTCATGGCATGTGCAGATACTAAATGTTGACCATCTGGGGACCATGAAAGTAGTAGGACGTGCGTTGTGGTAAAGCAGTCGATAAATGGCTCAGTCACAACCTAAAGCGAGAATAGAAAAAAAGCAGTATTGAATGTGCATTGAAGGAAATGGGTAACTTTAATTGATGAGGAACAATTTAAAAATTCCCTGAAGATTGAAAGAAAACAGGCTTGAAATAAAAATTCATCTCTTAAAATTCTCAATTTTGAGTTCCTGGTTTAAATGTGAAAAATTTTCTTAGTAGGGGAGAATTCTGTTTTTATGTTTCAAAATTAAATTACTTTTACTAACCGTTTCTTCAGTCCACTCTCCTGTGCGCCACACTCTGACAGACTTATCATCACTCTGGCTAGCCAGGTATTTGCCTACAGGATCCCGAGCGACTCGTTTCACCATGCCTGTGTGACCTTTTAGAATAGCGACTTTTTCTGGAAACACTAGAGCATTCCAAATAATAACTGTGTTGACAACATTTACAGAAGCTAGCCAATCATCATGATAAATCGAGAACGTCTAGTTGCACCTTCTGGGCCGTCGACGACCCCGGGGCGCCTTCGGCCTTCTGTTAGAGGTGACCAATTTTTCTTTCTGCCGCCCCTGAAGAAGCACTTGGTTTAAATAGCAGTGCATTTCGTAGAAATTGAAAAGCATCTTTCATTTCCTACAAGTCACTCACTTCTGATCAGCTGTACCTGTCGGGTGAGCAGCTCTTATTCAGTGAAGCTCACTGTGGGGCAGCTTTCCATTCACTCAAATCTGCCGTTTATATTGAACGACTCTTTACTGAGCGACTCAACACCAGATGTTAGAGATATTTCTGCGGAACTGAAAAGTAATTTATTATATATTTACTTTGAAAAAACGTTGCATTTGTAATAAAAATGTTGGGGAAATACTTAAATGATTCAATAATATCGAAAAACAATGTAATTATTTCTCCTGGGAATTTGCCATGACGCTTAGAAGATATAGGTGTCAATATTTGTGAGAAAAAATAAAAAATATGGAGGACATGTCGATTTATATTCAAAGGGATAGCTTTCTCTACACTTTTACATTTCCTCAATCGTATTATCTGTTTTAAGATGTGAATACAATATAAATTTCGTGAAAGACGGCTTCATTTTTCCTCACAATTCTTTGTGAAATTCGAGTGGAAATTAACAGAAAATCTGACGAGGCGTGAAAAATTTCCATCGGAATTTTCAGGGTTTCGACTAGCAAATGCGTGATTCTCGACAGCATGCAGTACTATATTACCTGTGAATAATGACTGGAGGGTTAGTCGTGTTATGCACATCACGTGTGGAATGACGCCCATGTGATACTGTGATTGCGGATTGCAGGCGTTCCGAATCGATTTTCGGCTTAGGAAAATTTCCAAGAGTGTACAACTTCCCCCGTCTTCGAGTTTAAACTTTATTGGCGCATCAAAATAGGAAATATGCGCTTCTTTTCGCGTGACTCGACCATACTTAACACTACTTCGTGAGAGCTTTTCTTGGCAAAATTAGCCAACAAACTTTTCCGATTTACATTTTCCCCAATGAAACTTTATATATGACGCTCCGAGGCTGTTCACTTCGAACTTGCATTTTGTGGAGATTCTCTGTAATGAAGCCGCACCTTAATTTTGCATAAAATGTCTTTTATCTGTTGGAAGCTCTATTTAACTATTGAAAAGTAGGATACTTTCATAACAGGACATCAAGGTTTTCATACTCACGTTATTTGAAATTCTGCATTCTGTTTTAATGACTTTTCTTGAAATTCACCACTTACGATAATTATTATTTCATAAAGCACCAGTTTTGGCCGGAGCTACAGAAAATTGTGTGTGTGTACTATAAACAGTTTTTCCGACAATTGATCAACTCAGCTATCGACATAAACATGTCGGTTGTGGAATCGAACCTCAAAAGACGGTTCAATTCGAAGGTTTCGATGCCGCCTAGTAATCTTCCAACGGTCGCGATTCGCTCAAGTCTTTAGTACCATGTTAATTTAATTCATCGAGACCCGGAAAGTTGTACAACCGGACTATCGCAAACTTGGCTACACACTCCAATTAGAACCGTATTGAGACCAGAACTGTACAAGGGACGATAAGGTTCCGTCGCAGTGGCCAGCGGGGGCTCCTTTCGTGTTTGTCCTTTTGATATTCACGTTCATTTGGTTCCTTCCACCTCGGTCGAAGCGAATATGAAAACGTCAATTTTTACATACATCTCTGAACACGTGAGTGGTGAATGCGTCAATTCCATTCAGATTCGAAAGATAATTGAATCCGTCCTCCGGAACACCGGCAAATGAAAAAAAAGGACAAGCCGAAGAATGGAAATGTGGATTTACTTATTAGATGTTATCCACAGCTATATTTCGTTATCAAATTTTGAATTTTTGTATATATATGGGTGATTCTTTTTCAAATCAAACAGACGCTCGCAATTTTTTTGGAAATGCGTACGGAAATGCACCTTGGTGGAAACGACAGCTCAAACCTTCAGCTTCCTCATGCTGTATGCTGTTTTTTTTCAATATGAGGATTGAGGCCCTCCCTTACCGAAAATAATGCTCACTCCCATCGAAAAAAATCAATTATCCTTAATTTAAGTGACTTATTCCTGAGGTTATCATCTTTGGGAGTAAAGATTCGTATTCTACATGAAAAAACCAAGAAATTCTTTTACTACAACTTTTTGCAAAAACCTCTCATTCCGCGCGGCAATTGAGGGAGAAAAATTTCCGAATTTTTAACCTTCAAGGGGCTGAAACTCGTTTCTGGGGTAGGATAATAAAAAAAAACACAAAAAAAAAAGTATTTATTTTTTCAAATTAAACACAAATTTTTCATCTCCAGCGGCAAATTTTATTAAAAACATAATTGAAATTTCGGAAAAAATGGTAAAATTGGGAAAAATCATTTGGGTTTCAAAAAAGATGCGAAATGTTCCTTATTCACGAGAATGGGGCGTCAAAAATATAACGTGCAAAAATAATATTTTTTTTCGATGCCAAATGAATCTGACAAGCAACATCGCGGAATTTTGCTTTGGCAAGATTTTTTTGTAGTCTTACCTTTTTTCATTCTATGAAGTATATTAAACATGATCTAAAAAAACAGTCTTAGCATATCTTTCAATTACAACAACAATGTTTGAACCATAATAAACACTCGCAACATCAATTTTACCATTTTTTCCGAAATTCCAATTATGTTTTCAATAAAATTTGCCGCTGAAGATAAAAAAATACTTTTTTTTTCTTATGTTTTTTTTGTTATCCAACCCAGACACGAGTTTCAGCCCCTTAAAGAGAAAAAAATCCGAAATTCTTCTCGCTTAACTTCATCACGCAATGGGAGGTTTTTGGAAAAAGTTGTAATAAGAGAATTTCTTTGTTTTTTCATGTAGAATACGAATCTTTACTCCCAAAGATGATAACCTCAGGAATAAGTCACTTAAATTGAGGATAATTGATTTTTGGCGATGGGAGTGAGCATTATTTTCGGTAAGGGCAGCCTCAATCCTCATATTGAGAAAAAAAACAGCATACAGCATGAGGAAGCTGAAGGTTTGAGCTGTCGTTTCCACCAAGGTGCATCTCCGTACGCATTTCCAAAAAAAATTGCGAGCGTCTGTTTGATTTGAAAAAGAATCACCCATATATACAGGGTGTTTCAGTTAAACGGTTACAAAGTTTCAGGTTAGGTAGAGTACACCTATATGATGGGAAATCACTTAGCATTGCATGGTCGGAAATGTCTTCCGAAGGAGATAGACGCCATTGAAGTTTAGGGGCCAAAATTTCAAATAATCATAAAAAACGGAAAAATTGGTCGATTTGATTGCGGTTTTCGCTAAAATTATTCTTTTTATCAGTATTTTCTTGAAAAAAATTTTTAAACATAAAGTTTTAAAAATGACGATAGAGGGCGCTTTAGACTTTGGAGTAACAAACAACTACTTTTCACTGTTATTTTTTACATTTCATTAACGGCTTCAGAAAGCTTAGACTTCAACTTAAATTTTAAGCCTAAAATCTGCATCATTGGAAGCAGTTAAGTGGGGAAAATTGAGCTTTGTTCAGGGGAGATTCTGAACACGGTTCGTTTTGAGCTACTTAACCACTCCCAAGGATTAAGATTTTAGTCGAAGCTATCGAAAACAACCAATAAGATACAAAAAATAACAGTAAAAAATAGTGGTTCGTTACGCCAAAGTCTAAAGCGCCCTCTATCCCCTCTATCGTCATTTTTTGAACTTTATGTTTAAAACTTTTTTTCATGAAAATACTGATAAAAAGAATAATTTTAGCGAAAACCGCAAACAAATCGACTACTTTTTCTGTCTTTTATGATTATTTCAAATTTTGGTCCCTAAACTTCGATGGCGCCTATCTCCATCGGAAATGCTTTCCTGAAGTGGAAAATTTTTTTCAAGAAAATGCTGATAAAAAGAATAATTTTAGCGAAAACCGCAATCAAATCGACCAATTTTTCCGTTTTTTATGATTATTTGAAATTTTGGCCCCTAAACTTCAATGGCGCCTATCTCCTTCGTAAGACATTTCCGACCATGCATTGCTATGTGATTTCCCCTCATATAGGTGTACTCTACCTAACCTGAAAGTTTGTAACCGCTTAACTAAAACACCCTGTATATATTCTTTTGAAAGAGAGCATACAAATTTATAAAATAGAGGTAAAAAAAGCATATATACATTTTGTTTTGTGAAGATGGCTACAGAATACAGATCGCGTTGGATGAAAAATCAATCTGTCTTCCGTTCCATCATATGTGTAAGCTCAGGAAAATGTGAACAGGGTACCATACATATTTTTATATGATACACGAGTACAGGGATGAAAACCTGAGGAAAAATACTGAATGAATATTCTCAAAACCATCACGAAATTTATATATTGAGCACCGATTAACGTGATGATCAATAGTTTCCTCTTCTTCTCCACATTCACGCATTGGACTTTCAACAGCGCCCCATTTATACATCATGCTATTACAACGACCATGACCAGTCCTAAGACGATTCAAGGTGTACCAAATTTTTCTAGATAGATTAAACCCTGGGGGTTCTTTGGAAGGGTCAAGAATCAAGTACTTATTGAATACATTTACCGAATTCCATTCGGATTGCCAAATATCCTGTGCATTCTCATCAGAATAAAGAAATTCATTTACCCATAAGGGCTTACGAGATTTCAACCTCTTGCCTCTTGTATCAGGAATATAACTCACGATGTTAAACATATCTGGGGACGAATGATATTTATTCCATGATTTCATCACCGCTACTTTTCTACGGATTTGAGAAAGCACTGGTAACCAGCATAATGGGGTAGCACTAATTGTTCCACTTATAATTCTCATGGAAAGATTGAGTTGTACATCAATTTTATTAACATGGGCACTGTTGAACCATACTGGGCACCAATATTCAGCCGCAGAATAAACTAAGGCTAGAGCTGTGGTACGAAGAGTATTTGCATCAGCTCCCCATGAAGAACCAGCTAATTTTTGGAGAATATTGTTTCTTGTTTTCAATTTTGAGCCTAGATTCTCTAAATGATATTTAAACGTTAAAGTGGAATCCAGTTTAACTCCGAGATATTTAGATGTGAAATTCTGTACTAGAAGAGTATCATTCAACGATACTCTATATCTATGATCTATATTTTTGACTATTGTTCAAATGAAAACAAGAAACTTTTGTTTTGGAAGTGTTAGGACGTAGACACCATTCTAGAAAATAATCACTCAATAATTTTAAATCTTCATTCAGAAAACATTCAAGATTTTCGAACTCTTTATCTTGAACCGCTGAGCAATGTCATCAGCATGAATGAATTTCTCGTATTTTGTAGGAGGAATATCACTCAAATAAAAATTGAAAAGGAGAGGGGATAACACTGATCCTTGTGGAATACCATTGTTCAGAATTCGAAATCCGCGAAATCCTTTCATCAATGAAAACTTGAATTTTCCTGTCGCTCAACATAATTTCTATCAAACGAACCATTTTTCCACAATTTAAGTGATTATAAAGTTTATAAATTAACCCGTCTTTCCAGACCGTATCATACGCCGAAGAAAGGTCAACAAATGAAGTTCCAGTTTTCAACTTATTATTGAAACCTGATTCGATAAAAGTTGTATGACTGAGAATCTGATCTGAACAATTTCTGTTTTTTCTGAAATCTCCCTGACAGTTCTGTAAAATCCCTTCGATATTTGGTTCTATACTCAGAAAGATCAAACGTTCCAAAATTTTGAATGGAACACTCAGCAAACTTATTGGATGATAATTTTCTGCAATAGAAGGTTCTTTTACTTTCCTGAATTCAGCTAGTAATTGTCCAGAACTGAGGATATTTTTATAAAATAACAACAACCAATTCAATGTTTTGGGTCCTAAATGTTTCATGAACTCGGGATATATCCCGTCAAAACCGGCTGCTTTTCTAAATTTCGTATAATTGATCGCCGAAGTTAATTCATTCATATTGAAAGGGCAAGATAAAGTCTCTGAAACAGGTGTAGAAATTCTCAATTTGTGTAATTTTTGGATGTTTATTCTTGATTCTATTTTTGATAAAATCTCGTAATAATAATAATGAAAAACGTAAGAAAAATGATATTCTTGCAATATTACCAATTTCGAAGTAGAAACTTGGCCATAAATTTGACGTGGTCCACCGTAAGCGTTGATAGTAGCACCTTTAAGCGACGCAGTTAATAATAATCTCCAGATGGAAACAGTTGGCGGAGAACGAATTGAAGAATCTTGATAATTATAGACGCGTCCCCTTCGGTCCGGAAATTTCTTTTGGTTCTTTGCCACATTTCTTACGAATCGACAAATTCATGTGTTTCATTGAATTGAATCGGAAAATTTTTACGAATAATTACGCGATCCAATTTATCCAGGGATAACGTGCCATCGTTGAAAACCTGCCTCGCTACTAGAAAATGCATTCCCAAAACTTCATTATACTGATTCTATGCCACCATTCCAGCAATGGAACTCATAAAACAAGGCTATTGCGGAAACATTACGTCCTTTATGTTTTCGAGGGGTATTTGAAACGATTCACTATACTGCTGTTATTTCGCGACAGATTCCCTGTTTATCATACGTGACAAGATTCGCGAGATATTGCGGAAATTTCGACGAGTCATCTTCATTAAATCTCGGAGTGAAACCCGAGGTCCACCCACAAGCATATCTCTTCATACCCACCTCGTATAAAAGACACGCTCTCTTACGTACGAACCTCCTCCGAGAGCGATACCTAATAAATTACTTTATGATCTCCTAGCTATCAAAGCGACAGAATCTCGGAGAGCTTTGTAGCTTTAACTTCGTTCTTTCGAGAACTGACTGAAGGGAAATCTGAACTCGGGGATCCATCAGACGTTAGCCCACAAAATGACACAAATAACAGTGAAATAACGGTTGATCTGACGCAACTTGAAAAAAAAAGAGAACTTCTATTTTCGCCACGTCGATTTTCCTCACTTTCGTTCGAGATTAACTTCGAATGATACTTCACGGAGATTCTCCACCATAAATCCATCAAATGGGATCGTTCATAAGGACAAATGACCGAATTTCAGCCTAAAAATGTTGGCTTAAATCATGAGGAACGGTCCCTTTCAACATTCTTCGAACGTTTGAATTCCTTTTCCTCGTTAATATCAGATCCCTATTATTTTGGCGATAGCACATGAAAAATAACATTCCTATTAATAATTGCAAGGGGAGTTGCGTATTGTTCGGCGAATGATAAAACGGAACTGGCAACGTAAAATCTTTTATTATCAATTTCACTAAGTCGGTTGCATTTTGTAAACTAATATTTCACCTGAATTGAAGGCGATGCATGGATTTTTCTCGAGCCATTCTACGTTAAATCTTGTTTCCTATATCGCGATATTCAAGTTGACGTAAAGCCACCGTAAGCATGTGAGCGGCCGAGAATACATCTCATTTATCGTCGCAACATACAATAGCTTCCATAAATTGAATAACATAGTAGATCAGAATAAATCTCCGCAAACTACATCAAATCCAGATTTGAATTGAGATTCGATGAATATTAGCCGATCCGATCGTGGAATAGAGGCAAATGTTAAGTAGATGGCTAGGGTATGGGAGGAACGGTATATAGGGAATTTTGAAATTGGATATCGAACGTCAATAAACCGAATCGTTCGCGGATGAGAAATTTTTCTTCGTGGGAAGACGAACGTAAAATCGAGTTGATTCCAATGAGGAAACCGATGAGAAGAGGGTAAAATACCCTTAAAATTGATAATGGACAATGATCCCAATTTTCACTAAGTGGAAACGATTGGCAGAACATTTGACAGAACGATGCTTTATTATTTTCTTTGCGATTTATCGCGAATTTTCTATGACTGAAAACTTCAACTTCAACTTTGATGTAATTCTTTAAGCTTTCCCGGCCGTGGTTCATAATAACACTCTTCTTCTTTGGGTTTTTGTTGGAATTCCTTCCTAACGTTTTGCTTGCACGAGTGGCAAGCTGCTTCAAAGGTAACACTATGTTTGATGTACTCTAACAAGGTCGTTGTACCACCATCACCGATGCACGAATCACAGTGTCGAAGACACCATAACCGATACACAACTAGGGATGCAAATGATACATCGATGTTTGTCAAACATCGATATATCGTTCATGAACATCGATGTTTCAATTGACGATACGTCCTCGATACATCGTGCATATTAGTCAAAAATATCGACATCGTTCCTCAATCTGTTTGACATCTGCGTGTTCCAAAAGTTTTTAACACTATTAATATCAAACGCATAATGACAAAAAAATACTTTTTCACGTCATATCTGCATAAGACAACGTTTTCTAAAGAAATAAACTGGAAAATATTCGGAGATCAAGAAACCACTATACTGTAGAACATTCCTGACCACACCCACTATCCTTTAATCCTGGATTCAAAATTTATGTATTTCAACGAATTCGTGATCAAAATAAAGTTATGCTACTCAAATGAATAAACACAGGTACACGAATCACCTGATCGACGAGTACCTCAGATGAATTTGACATAAGTATGGAAAAATCATGAATAGTTAGTGATGCGCAAGAACAAGACAAGGCAAGAATCATAAAAATCTTGTCTTGCTAGGGCAAGATCTTGAGAAATATTCATTTTGTCTTGGTCCTGTGACCAAGATTTGGCAAGAATCTTGTCTTGTCTTGTTCTTGCCTTGTTAATAGACAAGATTATGAAATTTCAAAGTACAGTCATATTTATCCTCAACAAAAAAATGAAAAAAAAGACGTGGAGAAGTGAACTTGATGCCTATTACAGTTCTCCAAGAGAACCCGAAGACACTAACATTCTCCAATGGTGGAAAAATAATCAAAAAACTACTTTTGCTAAAATGGCAAGAGACATTCTTTGCACACCAGCTTCCTCAGTGCCAGTAAAGGGATCATTTTCCGCTGGTTCTCTGGTGATGAATAAAAAAAGAACCCGATTATCCGATGATTCTTTAGAAATGCTGTTCTGCATTAACTGTTGGGCAAAATGCTCTCTTAAAAACGAAATTTGTTACGGTGACTTTTCATAATTTCTTTTAGAAAGAGTTAAACTAAAAATGATTTCAAATGCAATATAAAAGTTTTGTTATCAGGATATGAAAAAAATTTTTTTACTTCATTCCGATTATATTTCAAATTTTGTGCAAGAAAGATAGAATAAAATATTTTACTTCAAATTTTTTATTACCCGAACTGTGTTTTTATTCAATTGTTTCACCTTAACTACCTGCCTAGAATCAAAATTAGTAGGTTAAAAATTAGATGTATATTATCAATTTAAATGACACATAATTTTTTAACTTGTTTATTTTTTTCTTTGTTAGTTAGTTTTTTTTCAATCATACACTACAAAAATATTATCAGAAAATCTTATTGAAACTACGATTGGTTGTAGACTGAAAAAGGAAAAATTATTTTTTAAATTCAATTCAGCAGTAAAATAAATGTAAATGTATCATTGTGAAGAACATCAATATTTCTAGACATCGATGCTTGCATAAAAAACATCGATATTAAAATACATCGTTGAAAAAGAACGATATATCGATGTTTCACCGATGTTTCGTACTTCGAAAGAAAATTTGTTCGAAATACCATATTTTTAAAGTGTTCACATCTGCAGCTTTTTATAGATGTAGATTATCTATTTCTTAATTATGAAAACAAATGCTCTCTTAAAAACGTAATTTGTTACGGTGACTTTTCACAATTTCTTTTAGAATGAGTTAAACTAAAAATAATTTCAAATTCAATATAAAAGTTTTGTTATCAGGATATGAAAAAATTTTTTACTTCATTCCGATTATATTTTAAATTTTGTGCAAGAAAGATAGAATAAAAATATTTCACTACAAAATTTTTATTAACCGAATTGTTTTTATTTAATTGTTTAACCTGAACTACCTGCCTGGCATCAAAATTAGTAGATTAAAAATTAGATGTATATTATCAATTGAATAACACATCATTTTTTTTTACTCGTTTATTTTTTTCTTTGTTAGTTAGTTTTTTTTTCAATCATACACTACAAAAATATCATCAGAAAATCTTATTGAAACTACGATTGGTTGTAGACTGAAAAAGGAAAAATTATTTTTTAAATTCAATTCAGCAGTAAAATAAATGTAAATGTATCATTGTGAAAAACATCAATATTTCTAGACATCGATGCTTGCATAAAAAACATCGATATTAAAATACATCGTTGAAAAAGAACGATATATCGATGTTTCACCGATGTTTCGTACTTCGAAAGAAAATTTGTTCGAAAAACCATATTTTTAAAGTGTTCACATCTGCAGCTTTTTATAGATGTAGATTATCTATTTCTTAATTATGAAAACAAATGCTCTCTTAAAAACGTAATTTGTTACGGTGACTTTTCACAATTTCTTTTAGAATGAGTTAAACTAAAAATAATTTCAAATTCAATATAAAAGTTTTGTTATCAGGATATGAAAAAAATTTTTTTTACTTCATTCCGATTATATTTTAAATTTTGTGCAAGAAAGATAGAATAAAAATATTTCACTACAAAATTTTTATTAACCGAATTGTTTTTATTTAATTGTTTAACCTGAACTACCTGCCTGGCATCAAAATTAGTAGATTAAAAATTAGATGTATATTATCAATTGAATAACACATCATTTTTTTTTACTCGTTTATTTTTTTCTTTGTTAGTTAGTTTTTTTTTCAATCATACACTACAAAAATATCATCAGAAAATCTTATTGAAACTACGATTGGTTGTAGACTGAAAAAGGAAAAATTATTTTTTAAATTCAATTCAGCAGTAAAATAAATGTAAATGTATCATTGTGAAGAACATCAATATTTCTAGACATCGATGCTTGCATAAAAAACATCGATATTAAAATACATCGTTGAAAAAGAACGATATATCGATGTTTCACCGATGTTTCGTACTTCGAAAGAAAATTTGTTCGAAATACCATATTTTTAAAGTGTTCACATCTGCAGCTTTTTATAGATGTAGATTATCTATTTCTTAATTATGAAAACAAATGCTCTCTTAAAAACGTAATTTGTTACGGTGACTTTTCACAATTTCTTTTAGAATGAGTTAAACTAAAAATAATTTCAAATTCAATATAAAAGTTTTGTTATCAGGATATGAAAAAAATTTTTTTTACTTCATTCCGATTATATTTTAAATTTTGTGCAAGAAAGATAGAATAAAAATATTTCACTACAAAATTTTTATTAACCGAATTGTTTTTATTTAATTGTTTAACCTGAACTACCTGCCTGGCATCAAAATTAGTAGATTAAAAATTAGATGTATATTATCAATTGAATAACACATCATTTTTTTTTACTCGTTTATTTTTTTCTTTGTTAGTTAGTTTTTTTTTCAATCATACACTACAAAAATATCATCAGAAAATCTTATTGAAACTACGATTGGTTGTAGACTGAAAAAGGAAAAATTATTTTTTAAATTCAATTCAGCAGTAAAATAAATGTAAATGTATCATTGTGAAAAACATCAATATTTCTAGACATCGATGCTTGCATAAAAAACATCGATATTAAAATACATCGTTGAAAAAGAACGATATATCGATGTTTCACCGATGTTTCGTACTTCGAAAGAAAATTTGTTCGAAAAACCATATTTTTAAAGTGTTCACATCTGCAGCTTTTATAGATGTAGATTATCTATTTCTTAATTATGAAAACAAATGCTCTCTTAAAAACGTAATTTGTTACGGTGACTTTTCACAATTTCTTTTAGAATGAGTTAAACTAAAAATAATTTCAAATTCAATATAAAAGTTTTGTTATCAGGATATGAAAAAAATTTTTTTTACTTCATTCCGATTATATTTTAAATTTTGTGCAAGAAAGATAGAATAAAAATATTTCACTACAAAATTTTTATTAACCGAATTGTTTTTATTTAATTGTTTAACCTGAACTACCTGCCTGGCATCAAAATTAGTAGATTAAAAATTAGATGTATATTATCAATTGAATAACACATCATTTTTTTTTACTCGTTTATTTTTTTCTTTGTTAGTTAGTTTTTTTTTCAATCATACACTACAAAAATATCATCAGAAAATCTTATTGAAACTACAATTGGCTGTAGAGTGAACAAAAAAAAATTATTTTTTAACTTGAACTCTGCAGTTAAATAAGTGTAAATTTTTAATTAGATATTATTAATTCTGTGTGAATAGTTAAAATAGTTAGTGAAATATAAAAAACCATTGAAAATTACTATAAAAATCTGGAGAAGATCATAGTTCTTACTTTAATTCAGAGATAAATGTTTAATGCGGAAATTTGCTCATAAATTTATATGCAATTAAGTCTGCTTGACTATTATAACTTAAAATTTTTAATATCAGAAATTTACCAATAAACCAAAAGATGATGGACATGTTTTTATAATAAAAAATTAGTTTTACGGGAATTCATTTATATATTAACCCGAAACGCGCATAAAAAAATGTCAATAATAAGTCATAACTCAATAGAAACTAATTAAAAATCTTTAGTCATTGGTGAATACTCAATATTAAAAAAAAAAATTTCCTAATACAAGACAACATTCTTGCGATTCTTGATAGGTTTTATCTTCGTCTTGTCTTGTATTAAGTTGGCTTAGTCTTGTCTTGAATTTCAAGACTCTCCGAAGGTGGTCGTCGTATTTTTCTGATACGTCCCCCTTTGATGGGTTGTGTGTTTGATGTTTTGAGCACTGTATTCCAGATTTGATTCAATCTCAAAGTCTCCTCTTTTCTGTTGAAATTTTCTCGATGTTTATGTATCTCGATCACCTCCCGCACAATCTTGCTGCAAAAACCCCCCGTTCGTGCAATTGTAGTATTTGATGTAATTATTCGACGGATTCACACTTGATCATTCATGGGTCACCCAGCCCTATGATAACCAACTTTTTCATGAAGCATCGATTCCTCTCCCAACATGCCAACTTTCTGCTACCGGTACGTGGATGACACTTTCGTGGTATGGAGCCAAGGAAAAGAGAAATTGAAGGAGTTCCTAGAACATCTCAACACCCAACACCCAAATATTCGCTTCACCATGGAGGATGAGCAAGCAGAACAAATACCTTTCCTAGATGTGCTGGTTGAAAGAAAGGGAAACAGACAGTCACACAGTATACAGAAAACTTACGCACACAAATCATCATCATCATCCAAGCCAAAAACGGGGAATAATCAAGACAGAACGAGCCCGGAGAATTTGTGAACCTGAAGAATTCGATAAAGAATTGGACGGAATGAACGGATAGAGTGGAAGTACAATAGAAAGAGCAATAAGGACAACTAGGAGCAAAAAAAAGTACCATCAATTTTGGAACCACCACGAAGGCATACCTCCCCTTCATTCCAAGAATAACAGACAGAATTGGACGACTACTGCGATTTACAAACCTACTTCCAAGATACAACAGGCACTCGGACCACTCAAAGACCAACGCGACCCTTTGACATCAGCCGGAATTTACCGCATACCGTGTTCGTGTAGGAAACGATCAAAATATCAATAAAAACCAGAATTACGGAACACAGTGCAAACTGCCGCCTGGGACAGACAGGAAAATTGGCGGTGACAGAGCATGTTTTGAGTGAGACATCCAGTTCAGCAGCACAGAGCTCATTGCACGAACGGGAGGTTTCTTCAGCACGATCGATAAAGAGGAGACTTTGAGGTTGAATCAAATCTGGAGTACAGTGCTCAACACATCAACCACGTGTCCCATGAAAGGGGGACACATCAGAAAAACACACGACGAACCACCAACAACCACGTCACTGCTTATGACCACCTTCGGAGAGCCTGTATGAATACAACCTGCGACCCTGAGTAAGACAGTGTCAAGTTGTGCGTCGGTTATGGTGTCTTCAACAGTCTGATTAGTGCATCGGTGATGGTGGTACTACGAGAGTGTTAGAGTGCATCGAACATGGTGTTACCTCTGAAGAAGCTTGCCACTCGTCCAACGAAATGTTAGGAAGAAATTACAACAAACGACAGCCATTACACCCGAACAAAAAGAGTGTTATTATCTCCCAACTTGGGTGAGGGTCAAGCGATTCTTGCTTGATTACTTTAAGGCATTCGATACAATCATGCTCTATTGTGTTCCAAATAAAGTTATTTTAAATGTTTTGGTGAAGTTGGTAGCTTTTTCAGATCTTAACTGAGTAATCGCAGCCAGGTACCTCTTATTGATGGTTTATATACCGACGCCGCATCTGTAACATATGGGGTTCCGCAAGGAACAATACTTGGACCTGTTTTATTCCTAATTTATCCATCTGGCGTAAGTTCTCAAACTTCCTCATGTAAGATCTCAATTTAAAGCTCAACCCATTAAAGTGTTTCTATATTGTTTTTTGTTTCTAAACCCTTGGAGGAATTACTATATCGCCATTTAAGTATATAAATTCAAGGTCTTCCTTTATTAAGGGTGGAACATGTTAAGATCTAAGGGGTAGTTTTGAACCTTCTCTATGTTTTAGGCGTCAGGTATCACTTATTCTGAAGAAATGTTTCATTTCTTCAAGATTACTGTATATGAAAGTTCGAAACACGCAAAAAGCTTGTTGCTTCCTATAATGTTGTACAGATTGCCTTTGTTTTATCCATGTATAGACGTTGGTAGTAAGAGGAATTCAGAATCAGTAGACTTGCTTTTAGATTGAAAGGATGCGACCATGTATCTGGTGAGACACATTCGCTTAACTGGCCGAGACTAGAGTCTCTCTTCACTCTACATTTCGGATAATTAGTCTTCCTGATTACGTCTTCAAATACGCCTATGTATTTGCACAAGAAATCGGTTTTTCGCGTTTCACTTCACGCAGCTAATGTTCGATAGTCCTAATAGTCTCCACATACCAAAATTCCGTTCAGCCTTGTTTTAGCAAACAACGCTGTTAAAGTCTATAATTTGTTTATTAGAGATGGTAATGAGCTCTCTTTGAGACGATTTCGAGAATCTTTTGGAAGAATTTTATACCAAACATGATTTTTCGAATTGTTCTGAACTTAATCTGCACTTAGCTTTAATTTTGTTTGAATTTGTTTGAGGTGTGTTTCTTTTGCTTAATATTTTTTTGCTTTTTTTCTTCTTTTATTCTTGATTTTCAATTTGTTCTGTTGAATTCTAAATAAATTTATTTCATTGAAACGTATTCGGTTGTTTGGCATCAGATTTGATTTTTATTATGATTAGATTACTTTTTTAATTCATTCAGGCTGAAGTAGAGAAGCATCTTGCTTGACTTCGCCCTAAGCATTTGTAATTGAAACAAATTGTAATTTTCTGTAAATTTTCATATAAGGATATTTATTTCTATTATTATTATCATTTTATCTTGTTTCTCTATACATAATTCCTGGTAGACTGTATGAGGGGTTTTGTTTCGGAAACGCCACCACTGGTGGTACAAGTAATCTGAAGGTCTGGTTTCATCAACGGACTAAATTAATAGCTACCTATTGACTAATCTTAACCATCCTTAAATGATTGTCCGTGGAAACTTGCTTTCACAATCACAATTAGAGTTCTTTTACAACGCCAACGTTTTTCGTTGACAATGATGCAAAATCTGATTGTGTCAACGCCCGGCATGAAAATAAAATTCACACAACTCTTTTTGTACTTTTATAATATCAAAGTATTAAATCGTAACTCGATTCTAATCGCACCACCACCTCAACTTTAAATTGTTTCCATCTACGGCTATGAATGAGAGGTAACGTTTGAGAATCTCATAGCATTTCCCAATTTAATATTTAAATTTCATTCTCAGTCATTTTCCATGGTGAATTTAGGCCGCATTTTCCTCTCTCTCAAAACAAATTTTATCCAGCACTCAAGGGTTTCAATTAGGTTAATCAAAGAATGGTTTAAATGGGGTATTTAGTATATGAGAAGGGCACGAATACTTTCCATTTCAGGATTTCGTCTCGGGCGGTTTCGGCCGAGTATAACAAATTATTTTGAGAAGTGAACAAAGTCAACTATTAAAAACTTTAATTACGGACGTTAGCTTGAAAAATTAACACCTTCCTTGTATATACAATAATTTTTGTATTTTAACCCTTCAAAAAAATAATAAATGTTGACAGTCATTCACTTCAGCTTCAATTATGAGAAGTGCCATAATTCGAGGCGCAAGTTGTATGTTTTTATAGAGGATCTGATTACTTCTCCGCGGCCACGGAAGTAAATTTGCAACATTACTTTTATCACCGAGTTCACCAAAAAAAATTAACATTCTTACGTAAGTGGTGTCATACATTCCACAGTGGTACTTTAGAGAACCTCTTACTTCTCGAGATAGGTTGTTGCAGCTATATAATCTAGCTAAGGTAGATGATACGATGTCCATGTCTAATGTCGTGCATTTCAAGTCTCCCAACTGCGTTTGCTCCTGCTACGAATTGGAACGAATCCACTTATAAACTGTTGGCACAGTCAACGTACACTGATACGATATACAGATATTATAAAACTCGTCAGTTGTTTCTCGCGCTCCCGAACGGCAATATCAACATTTTCAACACCGATCGGACGTTTATTGTGTGCGAACCAACCCTCTTCCTCTCGGTCATTTTGTTGAGCCCGTTGTGAATTCGATACAGATAGAGGAGCTTCAAAGCACCTCTTCTCGTTAGAATGGCGGAGCGGCGATGAGAGCCCGATGCTGTTGTCAAATGCGGTCAGTCTTTCATTTTTATCATTCGATATTCAGATAACCAATCGAAAAGTTGCTTTCATCACGCGATCGGCACATTGCTGTCAATTATGGAAATATCTCTTTGCATCCAGGGATCCCTGATCATCGTTATTGCAGGGTCCGTAATTAAATTTATAATATGTAAGCAGAATATGAGGGCTCACAATCAGCTCTTGAATCTCTTTATACGATGCCGATATGAAGTGATGATTCAGCTTTTTTTTCTCAATTAGTTCAAGGTTCGTTCGGTTATTTCTACAAGAATCACTCTTCGGTGTATAATAAAACGAAGTTCTCGGTTGTTGGGGGTCGATGTAAACTTCGATATATACTGTTCGTATTTGATTTATACCCACTGGATTCACGTGCAGGTCTCATCGCATATTTATTCATCTTCGATACCGATAGAGGAAAAGTAACGCACGGAGGAATATCGTAAAATCCATCGTAAAATTTATAGAGTTTCTCGAGAAGCTGTTTGCACTCTTCCGAATCACGACCCTTGGAATACTCGGAAACCAAATGATGCATTTTGAGGCTGGGAGCTGTGGTCGAACCTATTACGTTTTGAAGAAACGTTTTATCTGCTTGTAGTATTTCTGTTTCGTTTTTTATAACTCCATTAACAACTCTATTTTTGTGTCATAAAAATTATAATTTACATAAAATCTTTCTAAATCTTATCACATCCGAAGTGAAAAAAAGAACATTCATTGTCTCTCATTTTCTTTTCTACGTGATACATAACCATTCCACAGGATTCGACCCGACAGGTGTGATCTTTTTCAATTCGTAAGAAAATTAGTCTGATGTAAATGCTTTATGCTCGATTTCGTCTAAATTTAGTGTTCAGATATAATGGACGACGTACTGTAAATTTCGTTGCGAACGAGTGTTCGTCATTTTGATAAATGTGGAACTGTCATCAGAGGAAGTGTTCACTTTTGAGGAAAAATTAACATTTAACATTAGATTCCAATAGAATTATAAGATAACTTGCAAGACAAACTTATTGACACAGAAATATTAACACAACTGAATACGTTTGTATAAGAGTGAATATGAATTTATTTGCATTCACGGATACAAAAATGACGAGAACCTCCTGAAAGCAAACAAACGTTTAGAAGTTCTAAAATTTAGGGTTAAAGAGAAAATATTACTTAGTATATTAAAAGAAAACAGAGAAGTAAAAGATACAAATTATAAGAAGTTTGTTTCAGGGGAAACTTTTGTGAAAGAAAGTTGATGAGTTCATTAGTTCAATTGAAACCTGTAAAAACGCAGCGGAATATAATATAATAAAAAAATATAATGAGGATAAAGAAAAAATTTTGGATAACCTTTCAAAATTTATGAAGGAATATAACAAGCTGTATAAAAAATATATGGAAAATGAAAAAGTTGAACTCGGGTATAATTCAAAAAAATTAAAAAATAAAATTAACAACAAAGTAAAATCATTGAAAAATAAATATTCTAGGAAAAAATAGTTAGCAGCTGAATCAAATTCAAAAGGAATGGAGTTTTATAAATAACTTTATTGTATCTCCCAAAAATGAAATTAAAGAAATATTAATTGATAACAAAGTTGAGAATGATCCAAAATTAATAGCAGAAGGTATGAATGATTATTTTTCGGGGGTGGGAAAGAATAAAGCGGAAGAGTAAGGAGAACTTTCGAATATTGAAATAAATAATGAATTTAAAGAAATTGAATGTAACGAAGTTTTTTTTTTAAACAAGTGAACAGTGAAGAATTAGATAGTATCATATTGAATCTGAGTAAAACCGCAGCTCCGGGGCATGATGCCATCACCGTAAAAGATATAGTCAAAATAAAAGATAAAAGTTTAAAGACATTTTGTTAAGTGGTAAATGTCCGAGAATTTTACCGATACGCAAATCTATAATTAAAGAATTAAATAATAATTACCGAGCGATATCAGTATTAATTACGACTCCGAAAGTGTTGAGACAGTAATCAAAAATCGAATGATGGAATTTATTGAAAAAAATTCAGGAGTAGACAGTTACCAATATGTTTTCAAAAAAAAGACAGCAATATACTTTCAGCGATGGTAGATCTGGTAAATGAAGTGTCAAATGGTTTAGACCAGAACAAAGTTGTGACGTTTTCCTCGACCGATTGATTGAAATTTTGAAAAAATGGAGGGAACGATATTTTTGTTCCTTAAACGTGACTCAATCTTTTTTTAAAATCAATAATTTAATTGCTTGTTACTTTCTATTCAATTTTGTGTTTTCGAAAGATTGATTAAGAAAGAAACTTTCCACAAAAAATATTTTTGAGGATTGTAAAGAAATATGAAAAATTTCCGTAAAATGTTCTACAAAAAATATGGAAGAAATCAGGAAAAAAAATTTTGAAAAATTAAAAAAAATTACATAAAACCACATGGACATTTTGGATAACCTCTCTGAAGCTATGGACACATTCAAAGAATGCCTCTGGATTTTTTTAAAATTTCCAGAAAAAAAATTTTATTGTTGAAAATTAATTCTGTTTTATTTATTCAATATTCTTTGAAGAAAGTTTCACAGAATTTTGTCTATCGTGAGAAATTTTTTTTTCAATTTTCGAAAATAATTTTTGTGAAAATTTTGTGAAAAATTTTTTTTGGATTTTTTTTCCTCAATCGATCTTTCGAGAACTCAAAATTGAATGAAAAAAATTAAATTATTGATTTTAAAAAAAATTGAGTCTTATTTAAGGAACAAACTTTTAGAGATATCGGCAGTTGAGTGAAAAAGGATCCTTTTGCATTCAAAATTCGATATCTCAAAGATAAATGGTCGTATCTGACCCCCCTAAAAAGCATGTTGCAGCTGAATGAACAAGCTATGCGATCTTTGTATTGGTTCAGGTCAAAAATTTTCCAAGCCCGTAGAGTGAAATGAAAAAGGTAAAAATTTTGGAAAATTTTGCTTTGTCCTTTATCTAAAAATTGCATGGCCACCAGCGCTCCAAAGAATTTTCAACCAGCAAATTCTAAAACTAGAGTGTTCAAGCTTCAGAAGCTATATTTTTCTATTGCCTCTACGCTTAATTTTCACGAAAATACAGCTTGCTGAAAATTACCAAAAAATTCAGAAAATTTTTTTGTTGCTTCAATTTTTTGCGCGAAGTGTATATTGCACTATAAAAACTACAAGCATAAATCTGAGTAAGTTAATTATCTCAAATGTTAAGCAAATAATATATTCGAACACTCTTATTTTTATTGAAAAAGTTTTGAACGACATGATTTCTCATAATTTGTCCCATTTATGCACCTATGTGAATGAAGTTCACTACACCCGGCAGAGGGATCATTGTTTATACAGTGTCCCATAATTAGACCGACAAACTTCTAGTGGATGTTGTAGACAATGTTTTAGGCCAATTCAATCGAAATCATTCTATCCAAAAATGCTTCGTTAAGCAGCTGGAGCCCGTTGAAGATGACGTCCAGTCAAGACTTTTTGTCACATATCTCCTAAACGGCTTCACCAAAACTATTGAAATTGTAGATTTTGGCCACTTCCAAAAATACGCATCGAATCGTTTGAGTGAATTTTTTCTATGTATCATTTTCGAGGGGCCAAGGGTATTTTTACTGAAAACTTTTTGACCTTTCAGTTTTTCACAGGTTTTGCATCAAATTCATAAACTATGATATTTTTTCTTGAAGAAAGGTGCTCCTGTGTGATATCGCCCAGATGCTCCGGTTTTGAGAAAAATTGATTTCAAATTTTTTCTCGGTTTATTACTCAATACTCGGTTTTTAAAGAACCATAATGAAGCAGGTGAAATATTAATTTATTACACTTTTAAAATGAATTTAATTAGTGGGATAACTTAACACGGAAAATTTTCACTAATTTTTGCGGCAACACGATGATTTCTACATAAAAAATTTGCATTAATTCACGCATTTAAAATAATGGTGGTCACGTATTTCGCAAAAATTGTTTTATGAGATAAAGTTTCGATAAAATATCAGAAAACAAGTGCAAGAAATTGATATTTCATTTACATCATTATAATTCTTTAGATAACGAGTATTGAGTAATAAACCGAGAGAAAATTTTAAATCGATTTTTCTCAAAACCTGTGCATTGGGCTATATGACACAAGGACACCTTTCTGCAAGAAAACATATCATAGTTTATGAATTTGATACATACCTTGTAAAAAAATAAGAGGTAAAAAAGTTTTCAGTAGAAATAACCTTTACCCCCATAAGATACGCCTATGCTTGACATGGGAAAAATTCATTCAAACCATTCGATGCGTATTTTTGATATTAGCCATGGTTTAAATTTCAATACTTTTGATGGAGCCGTTTTGGAGATATGTGTCCAGAAGTGTTGCCTGGACGTCATCTTCAGAGGGCACCAGCTCCTCAACTAACCATTTTTGGATTATGTAATTTTGGTCGAATCGACCTTAAGTCTAGAACATCCAATAGAAGTTTGTCGGTCTAATTATGGGACAGCCTGTATATAAATTGTGTAAAAAAAAGTAGCATACAGTAATAGCTTGTTCAACAAGGGATTGAAGCTGTATAATATTCTGCCCATAAGTATGATATTAAAAAATTTAAATTTGAATGTAAAGAGTATGTAAGGAGAAATATTGTTTATTTTTTTACTACTTTATGTGATTATTATTGTTGGCATATGCTATTGAATAAATATAATTATTATTATAATAATTATTATTACTACGGCGTACTTAATAAGTGATCATTCTTGACAAGCAAAAATTGATTCGTTGTTCGGATCAATAACTGAGAAGAAAACCTGGTGAAATGTGGAGCCCACGCTTTTTCAGCATCAAAAAAGATGAGTTGGTACATGCTTCAAATAATTTGCAGAGAACATAGTTTCCGACTCGTCAAGCACTCTCTTGCCTTAATATATCAATATTTCCCCATATCCGAGTTTTCAAATGAGCCCCCTTGTCCTGGAATGGTATTGACTAAACTATCTCATACAACCCTCGCCGTAATTCTCGTATGGAATTTTGCAGGCAAAGTTTCCTTCACAATACATTGCCGTGGTCGGTTTGAGTTGGTGCTTACTCTTTATCGAACGGAAAACATTTTCACTTCGAGCACATGCGAATTCAGGGTTCAAACACTAGCAGAGAGAGAGTTCTAGATTCATCAACAAGGATGTTCTACTTCGTGTTCCTTGAAACGTCGTAGTTTCAGATAACAAACCAATTTACTCGCAGGCTGCTAATGAACAGAAACCAATAACTCTCCGTGCTACTGTTTACAATTGCTGATTATACCTGTTGTGGAAATCGGCTTATAGTCAAGTTCTGAATCGAAAGCGCAGGTATCCGAAGTGCGTTTATAAATAGAGACAGTCGTTCTATATTTTGGTGTGATTGACGCAACTTCCGCTTATATGTACTTCCGCCAAGAAACGATCGCTGATATGTCGTGTCGCAAGACACGAAGTTTCCATCGATTATTTCTGTTGCAATTGTTGCGAAATTTGCATCTTCTAGATTCGGTCCTTGCTCATTACACCTACAATAGAAAATTCGTGGCAATTAGCATTATTCGAGGCCATGGACCTCCCAATTTACTTGAAATTAGCGGTGCATGCTGCTTTTATCTCAGTTTTCCCTCTTTTTCTCCTCCACCTTTGAATATTCTAATTCGGTCTGCAGGATTCAATTACAAAACGATTTCAATGCTAATGCGGGGACATCAGAAGCTGTATTGTGTGAATCATCATCGTGGTGGTTTAGCGAGTCAATTAAATGATAATGGGTTTTCGCAACTCTGCCGACGCGATCGCAAAATGTATCGAACGCCACACACACAAGTTGTCGCCAGGGAAGACTTCCCTGTGAAACTGACAAAATCCGAGTTTCATCTAACGTTCCGTTATTACAGAACCACCACACGTTTCTGTTCCGAAATTTTATTTTGTTTAAAATTTCATTCATTTCAGCACTATCTTCAAACGAATCCTGCGGCCTGATCTGTCTCTTATTAAGTATTGCGAGGTGCAAATCATAAATAGGTTTCAATGGAATGTGGGTGAATGGCGACAATAACAGTCGACGGTATAACATCCAATTAAGCGTAATGTTAATTACCCCAGTGAATCATAGCAATGCGAATTGAGACGGATCACAATTGCAGCCCCACAAGAAACTGTCGGAAATTCATATTTTTGCCGTTAGGCCCTCAGTGTCCGCGATACAAACGTATAGTTGAAAAAAAAAATGGAACAGCCAAGCTCGAATTGATGGCGAGTATAAATAACTATCTAGACTGGTCCGCTGCGAATGGAAATTAAATCCCTCCAATGAAAATAATGGCAACGGATGAAGTGTTGATACCCGATGGGAAAACAGAAACAGGGAGATCGTGAAAAATAGAAAAATTCAAGCAGCAATCATCAATTTAAGTCACGTACCGGAGGCTTTGTAAATAAGATTTATTTCTCTGCTTTCCCTTATGCATTATGCTCACTACTCAGAATCATAATTTCTACGATGTTGAAAAGTCCGGAAATAAAAAAAAAGGAATTGGGAAAAGCGGCTCACGAACTCTCCCTTCTGTTTCCCCGAGAAATCCCATTCAACACACAAAATATTGGATACTCCGCTGCTATTGGTTTCGATGCATTGCAGTTAAGACCGGATATAGACTCGGTATATCATCTGTTCCACACCGGGAAACCTTGGTAATTAGTGGTGTTGGTGTAAATTTCATGGACGCGCTATATGGAAACCGAAAACTTACGTTATCTGATCGCGTTTACGGATTTCGAAATACTGCCGGCTCTCGGATTTAGCGCCTACCTCACATTAATCCCCCGTTTTATGCCTAGCTTAAGAAACAAGAGGATGAGTGAAATATGTTGGCATTTCAATTATGCCCTGAGATAATCTTCGAACGTTTTCGGAACGCATAACTATTTAGTTTGGCCAACATATCCTATACGATTTTGTTGAATTCTTCCTTTAATATGCTCTTGGTTATTATTGGACTAACACTCTATTTATTAGGCGATGCAAGATTTAAGTAGTCACTATTAAAATATAACAAAATGTGCTTGCAATTATTTTTTTATGATAAGTTCTTATTATACGATACCCGCAATTGAAAATTCTAAAATGAAACTTCGCAGTTCTCTCTGAAAAGTCAAATTACAGTCATTACAGGACCCACATATGTATTGTGTTTTAACTACATATCAGACAAGTGTTATCTATATTCCAATGATACCCATATTCTGATGTTGAGCAAACCAGAATTACGTTTCGTTTCGCAGTTGATCTACTTCCATGTGAGATATGTATCCCTTTTTTGATATAATTTAAATCATATCCATCATTTTTTAAAAGTTAAATGATTTTTATTTCAACGGTTTTGTCAGTTTGATTTTCGCTCGTAGATAGTTTTCACTTAAATGTCCCTTTTTTTGATTTGAATCAAAACCAGTTATCTTGACAACTTGCTCTACACTCAAAGAAATTTAGCTGTGATAATCACAGGAATTAAGTATCCATAAACGGAATTTCTAGTAAAAAGGGCGACGAAAGGAATATCCTGTAGTTCCACTAACATGAATACATTAGAAACTGATCATCACATTGGTAGCTGAACAGACGTAGCACTGACCTACTACCCAGAAAAACCTGGTTCGAATCCCGGTAAATTCCAAATTTATTTCAGAATGCCATCGTGCTTCGGAAGACATGTAAAGCCATTGGTGCCGGCTATATACTTAATATACAGCGTGTCCCATAATTAGACCGACAAACTTCTACTGGATGTTCTTGACATTATTTAAGGTCGATTCGATCAAAATCACATAATCCAAAAATGCTTAGTTGAGGAGCTGGTACCCTCTGAAGATGACGTCTAGGCAACACTTTTGGACACATATCTCCAAAACAGCTTTATCAAAAGTATTGGAATTTTAAACCATATATCAAAAATACGTATCGAATGGTTAGAATGAATTTTTCCCATGTCAAGCATAGGCGTATCTTATTGGGGGTAAAGGTTATTTTCACTGAAAACTTTTTTACCTCTTATTTTTTTACGAGGTATGTATCAAATTCATGAACTATGATATGTTTTCTTGCAGAAAGGTGCCCTTGTATCATTTAGCCCAGATGCACAGGTTTTGAGAAAAATCGATTTGAAATTTTATCTCGGTTTATTACTAAATAAATACTCGTTATCTGAAGAATCATAATGATGTAAATGAAATATCAATTTCTTGCACTTCTTTTCTAATATTTCGTCGAAACTTTACCTCATAAAACAATTTTTGCGAAATACGTGACCACCATTATTTTAAATGCGTGAATTAATGCAAATTTTTTATGTTTTCCTTGTTAAGTTATCCCATTAATTAAATTCATTTTAAAGGTGTAATAAATTAATATTTCACCTACTTTATTATGATTCTTCAAAACTGAGAAAAAATTTGAAAATTTCTCAAAACCGGAGCATCTGGGCTATATCACACAAGAGCACCTTTCTTCAAGAAAAAATATCATAGTTTATGAATTTGATGCAAAACTTGTGAAAAAATGGAAGGTCAAAAAGTTTTCAGTAAAAATACCCTTGGCCCCTCCAAAATGATACGCCTATGCTTGACATAGAAAAAATTCACTCAAACGACTCGATGCGTATTTTTGGAATTGGCCAAAATCTACAATTTCAATAGTTTTGGTGAAGCCGTTTAGGAGATATGTGACAAAAAGTCTTGACTGGACGTCATCTTCAACGGGCTCCAGTTGCTTAACGAAGCATTTTTGGATGGAGTGATTTCGATTGAATCGGCCTAAAATAATGTCCACAACATCCACTAGAAGTTTGTCGGTCTAATTATGGGACAGCCTGTACAGTGCGGACGTAAATAGTCCCCCCCCCCTCCTCTAAATTGGACACGGTTTGAGATATCAATTTGAAATTTTGGAGGTCATAATTAACCAAAAATTACTGCAATTTGATGTAAAACCGACAGCCTAATGGCGTCCCGCCGCCATTTTGAAAAAAAAATTAAATAGAAAGAAGGGTCGTGTGATACATCGTTTGAAAGGTATTCGCATGTCTAATTTAAACCCCGAGTATGAAATTGTTACTGTCACCCTGTCAAAGATGGCGGCTCATCAAAGTTACGGCTATCTTTAAATATGCAGCTGTCACTTTCGTCATATTTAGGTATTTTATCATTTAATTTTTACCGTCCAAATTTCAAATCGATGTCCGTTTTTAGTTTAGAAGCGGGTGCGTGCTACCAAAGAGAATTTTTGGTGCTACTTACAAGCCGTAACTTTGACGAGTCGCCATCTTTGACAGGGTGACAGTAACAATTTCATACTCGAGATTTAAGTTAGACATGAGAATACCTTTCAAACGATGTATCACACGACCCCTCTTTCTATTTAATTTTTTTTTCAAAATGGCTGCCATTTTGGAATATTAGGCTGTCGGTTTTAGATCAAATAGCATTAATTTATGGTTTATTTTGGGCTTCCAAATTTCAAATTGATATCTCAAACTGTTTCCAATTTAGAGGGGTGGGGGGGACTATTTACGTCCGTGTGGTACAGTCGTTAGGTCATGCCAGAAGCACTTGTGCGATCTGAAAACTCGGGCACTTGACCCTAGGTCAGTGGATTACACGATCAAAAAAAATCATGACACAATAGAAAACTTTCATTAGTGCATGAATAAAATTTCATACTAAGTACTGGAACCATTCCTGTACTTCATCGCTACTCCATTCCAAGAACTCTTAAAAAACGTAGTGTTTTCTAATGCTCACGGCAAGAATATCTAGTAACATGAAACGTTTAGATTCCTTTGCATGTTACAGGAACTCGGAGAGGAATATGTATTACAGAAATCATTAGTTGAAAAGTCATGGCTTAATACGGTTTGATTGTGTTCGTATTACAGAAATTCTTAGTGGAATATTCATTGTTGATAAGAGTTTAATTATTACAATGTTGCAGGAATTTCTAATTATTATTATTTTAAATATTTTCCAATATTTTTTAATATTGGGACTCTTAGTTGTTAGTCGCTCACCAACTGCTATTTGCCAAGGACGGCTGTTTTTACATTATTGAAATTGTTTCACATCAAATGTATTCACTGACAAAATATTATGATTCTATAATATAAATCCCATTCGCATAAAAATGCTACATGTAACAATATCCATACCCAATATAAAAAAATACACTTACAAGTTTTAGACTGCCAAACATACGTTAAGTACGAATAAACTAATAAACGCCAATCATGATTAAAGTCATAATTCTATTTCAAAAGAGGATATACATTTCTATCCCCAGTCTAAAAGTGCTCGTTTTTTTACGTTATGATAATTTTTTTTAAAGTTAGGTAAAACCAAAATTGAAACAAATGAAAATTTATTGACGAAAAAGAGAAGGAATTTTCATCAAATCATAGAGTACAAGAAAAAATTCCGATGTTTAATTCTCCACTTTTTTTGGTAATTTTGTTCAAAGGCAGGTGAAAAAAGGAAAAAAAAAAGAAGATTCATTGACGAAAAAACGGATGTAAAATTCAAATACACATGAAAGGAAAATATGTACCGCCGTTTTTTTTTTGTTTGAAAAAAGGATCTGCATCTGTTGATGTTTCTTTTCTCTGTAAGTGGTAAGAGTGAAGCAATCGGTGTATCAGAGAAATTCTGCGTAGGTAGAAGAAAGAAATATGGCCCTCTTGCTCTTTCAACGTGTGGATTAATTTTTCCGTT
This sequence comes from Novius pumilus, assembly GCA_020654155.1. Lineage (NCBI taxonomy): Eukaryota > Metazoa > Arthropoda > Insecta > Coleoptera > Coccinellidae > Novius > Novius pumilus. The sequence goes on from JAIFOV010000472.1 coordinate 7,880,818, forward strand.
GTTTTCTAAAGAGCAATGAATTTATTCATTTTCTAAAATTTATGAAAAATTTTCAATTATTCAAACATATCTTGACTAAGTGGAAGTATCAATGGAAATGGAATATTATTATATTTATATTATTTTTAGTTTATCACATCGCAGATAAAGCATTTTTAACTTGATGATAATTCCATTGTTAAGTACAGGAATATTTCCTGTTCCCTATTCCTGTAATGGTATAATCCAAGTTCGCTAGTTAACAGTAAAAAATACAATCACGGTTACGTTTCATTGATTCGTATGAATGAGATTTTTATTCCTGTACTTAAGGAAGTTTATTCTTATTATAACTATATCACAAAGCATTTTCATCACCAGAATCATTTCATTTGTCTTTAAAGTTTTGAATTCCTTTAATAAGCACAGCTCTTCCTGTCCAAAACCTATAGATTTTCCAGTAAGCGGAAAGTAGTTATGACTAGAATTTTCCTGTTTCTATCAGTATATTAGTGTGATAACAACAGGAATCCATCTTACTAGAAATTCCTGTTCTCTCCTTTTTCAGTGTATTTACAAAATGAATATATCTAATTTAAAGTCGCTACAAGTTCAAAGAATGGAATAGGATGTAAACCTAATAAATGTCATATTTCATGGATTTTTACTAATATTTTATTTTTTCATCAAAATAATTCAATCACGTCAATCTTTGACGTTGTTGACTCTAAAAAGAGCATCCTGCTCGTTCAAAAGAAACTTTTAATAATAACGTATCGCCTCCACATTCCCAAAAGTCGTTATTTCAGCGAAGCTGTTATATATTTATTATTCAATGAACAGGAAGCTATCCTTTTAACCGCAATACATCATTTCGTTAAAACGACAGAGATTGCCACGGCAATGTTCATGCGGAAGAATCATAGTTTCGCTTATTGATCGGAAATGGGGTTTGACGTTTTTTCAATACTCGAATTGACATTCTATAACGTTTCGATGACAAAGCTCTTTAGGCGAATTCATTTCATTGGTTCAAATTAGTTTTAACTCGTCGAAACTGATTTTATATCCTAAGTGCATCTTGGTGGATGCGCTAAGACGTTTATGCTTTGAAGTGATTATATTTTTTTTTGTCGAGTCATAATTTAAAAATAAATGTGAATATTTTCATTCCTTAAAAATATTTATCGTTTATATTTTTACGATTCAGCATGATATAACAAAAGTTTTTAGAACAGTTTTTTCAAGTTAATGTTGGTTGTAAAATTGTCTCAATTTTCCACAGCATAAAGTGATTGCTGCATTATCACAAAGTTGAATTTTTGTATTAGTATTTGAGCGATGGAAACTGTTTTCCGTTTCTTAAAAAGCTTCTTCAAGAAAAATTCAGAAAAAATTATATATGATAGTTTAATAATGAAACGAATGAACATTTGTGAATTCACATTAAAGTTGTGGAGATATGGAAAAAGTTTAAAGCAAGCAGTTCATGCTATGAATTTTTTGTGACAAATAAATTTTCGTAACGGTGATGCATTCAGTTTAAACTAATCGAAAAAAAAACTATCACGATTCTTCAACAATGAACAATAGAGCGAAACGGACAATTGTTAAGTTCGGGTTCACTTCACGAACAGCACATTCGATACATCGGACAAAAAAAAAATAGAAACATGGAACGTCCATGTGCTTAAGGAACGTAGATGGAATCTTTTATATTTCGAAATTTCCAAGAGCGCTCTCGGTCCGATAAAATATGCGATCGGCCCTAAAAGGACCATTGTGCACGATAATGCAATGAAGCATCTTCAAGCTCACTTCCTGCTGTTCGGTTTCTGGCCTTTTCTCTTCCCTTTGTCATTCGAGCTCGGTTTATCGGGTTTTGAGAAATTTCCATATATTTTCACAGACACCCAGTGTTTCGGATATGAAATAAATACTGTTGAATATGAAGTACCTATCGTATTTGAAACAAGTATCTCAATTCAATAAAATCGATAAGAATTTGAAATGCGCAAACGTGATAATTCAAGAAGCGAGTAATAAATCGAATAACTAAACCAAGAGACGGATTTTCGCGTTACCATCGGGACATGCAAATCTGATTTGCCATCTATAAGAAACGTGAATTGAATTTCTCAGTGCACGTGTTGAAATATTAACTTACACAAAATGTAATAGACTAAGTTTATTTCGGGGACGATGGACGATGTGCGGCAAATTTTACGGAATGGACGTTTCGTATTCTATTTGAAATAACCGAGAACTATTCAAATCGGCTCCAGTTTTGCGACGTTTCTATTTCAGCCGCTTTCCCTGAAACAGTGAATGAGGCCTTACAAAAAATTCCGAGATTATCGAATCCTTTGACTGTCTATTCATTTGAAATTTCAGTTGAAGATTTTGTTATGCTTTCAAATTAGAACATCCTTTGTTATGGAATATTTTCCAGCTCCAATAGGTAAACTCTGTACATTTTTGGTAATCTATTCAAGAAATATATTGTGCAAGTAATGAGTAGTTTGCAGGGATTCATAACAGAAATTGCAGAGATGGTCTCGCCAAGGAACTCGACGATACTTTGAAACCCATTAAGGAAATTCCTTTCTGCTTTTCAATATTGGACACGTGGGTGTCCTATTAGATGTGTTCTCCTTTGTTTTTTACATATTTTGATGACAATATTTTTTCACAAAAAAATTGATCGAACTTCAACTGCATTCATTAGGATGATTCTTTTCTCAATGAAAAGAATCTTATTTCACCCCAGGAACGGATTGAACAAAGAAAGAAGATAATAGTGGTATCAATATGATTTCAACTCTATTGAATACACCATAAAATACAGAATCAAAAATAAATTACAAATCATCTAATCTTCTACTTAAATCTTCGAAGAAAGAAAGATTTCATCCCTTCGCTAAAACAATATAAAATTTCACGATCAAATTTACCATTCGATTAAACTGAGCAGTTCTCGTTATTATGTCTGCTTGAGTGGCCTCTTTGAAACTTTCTTGATAACTGCTACTGTACCACAAGGAGGGTTAGAGGAATTCGCGTTCTCTTCAAGGTTATTTTTAAACAGATCTGATGAAAAGTTTTGTAGCTCGGAAATTTATCGAGAACCCTTCGTTGGTATTTGAAATCGACTTCCTCGCCAAGCCTCGAATTTTGTAGGAAATAGTTTTTCCGTCAGCGGGCATTGTAAAATTTCATCGACAGCTGAGGTAGAAGTTCTTCGCTACTAATATCCAACTCTTGATGCGCTCCTCATGGACTCGTGGATCGCTTGTTTGTTTTTGAAAGAACTAATTCACGTCGGCAAATAATAAGGAAATCTTAAATTTGAAAGAAAATGGCAGTATTAATAACATTATTTGTTTTTAATGTTCGGCTTTCTGGGTAGAGATGAACATAAAAACGCCATTATTTTCAGTAAAAGTCATACGGTTTTCCGACAATATTATAAGCAGTAAAGATAAACATTTAGACCCTTGTCATACATATAATGGTAATTAGTAAATGTTGAAAAATGTCTTCAGATGTCAATATTACAACTGACATCAATTGGAAATTTGTTCTATTTAAAATTATTTTTGTGTTAATTAACCCTTGATATTTCTCATTCTATCGATATAACCGGAATTCAGTCAAATACGTTCAATAATGTTTGGAGGGGGAGGCATTGTGAGATACACTTGAGTCTGAGAAAAGCAACCCCTCACGAGGGGGAGCTATGAATTTGAATAGGGAACAGAGGTCGAGTGACACATCAATTTGAAGGTCTCGGAATTCTCTTCTCAATAATGTAAATTTTGATTTCCTTAAATAGAAAATATTGGAATAAAACGAATTTTCTTTATGATGTTCTTATTTCGAAATCGAGCAATAAAATTCAAAGCCATTCAAATCAAATGTTCGAATTGATCTTCATTCACTTCCATACGATGAAAAAAACGCGATTCAAACCTTCTGAGAACAATTTGAAAGATTTCTGGTGTCAACTGATTACACTTTTCGATAATTCTCCGCTGCAAGTCGTCTAAGCTAGTTGGTACAGTTTGAAACACTTCAGATTTTGAGTATTCCCAAAGGAAAAAATCAAGAGGTGTCAAATCCGGAGACCGTGCAGGCTATTCTATTGGACCTCTGCGGCCAATCCAACGCTCAGGAAAATATTCGTTTAAGAAGGATCGAACTGGTGCTGAATAATGACAAGGTGCTCCATCTTGTTGAAAGACTACTTCTTCTTCAATCAGATTCTCATCATTGTGAACTATTTCCAAGATTCTTGGATACATTGACTTTTGGAGCAATTCCAGATAAACTTCACCATTCTGCGAACAATTTGAAGGACTTCTGGTGTCAACTGATTACACTTTTTGATAACTCTCTGCTGCAAGTTGTCTAAGCTTGTTGGCACAGTTTGAAACACTTCAGATTTCAAGTATCCCCATAGGAAAAAATCAAGAGGTGTCAAATCCGGAGACCATGCAGGCCATTCTATTGGACCTCTGCGGCCAATCCAACGCTTAGGAAAATGTTCGTTTAAGAAGAATCGAATTGGTGCTGAATAATGACAAGGTGCTCCATCTTCTTGAAAGACTACTTCTTGTTCAATCAGATTCTCATCATTGTGAACTATTTCCAAGATTCTTGGGTATATTGAGTTCTGGAGCAATTCCAGATAAACTTCGCCATTCTGCGAACAATTTGAAGGACTTCTGGTGTCAACTGATTACACTTTTCGATAATTCTCTGCTGCAAGTCGTCTGAGCTTGTTGGAATAGTTTGAAACACTTCAGATTTTAAGTATCCCTTATTTTATTGGACCTCTGCGGCCAATCCAACGCTCAGGAAAATATTCGTTTAAGAAGGATCGAATTGGTGCTGAATAATGACAAGGTGCTCCATCTTGTTGAAAGACTACTTCTTCAATCAGATTCTCATCATTGTGAACTATTTCCAAGATTCTTGGATACATTGACTTTTGGAGCAATTCCAGATAAACTTCACCATTCTGCGAACAATTTGAAGGACTTCTGGTGTCAACTGATTACACTTTTTGATAACTCTCTGCTGCAAGTTGTCTAAGCTAGTTGGCACAGTTTGAAACACTTCAGATTTCAAGTATCCCCATAGGAAAAAATCAAGAGGTGTCAAATCCGGAGACCATGCAGGCCATTCTATTGGACCTCTGCGGCCAATCCAACGCTTAGGAAAATGTTCGTTTAAGAAGAATCGAATTGGTGCTGAATAATGAGTAGGTGCTCCATCTTCTTGAAAGACTACTTCTACTTCAATCATATTCTCATCATTGTGAACTATTTCCAAGATTCTTGGATATATTGACTTTTGGAGCAATTCCAGATGAACTTCAACATTCTGCGAACAATTTGAAGGACTTCTAGTGTCAACTGAATACACTTTTCGATAATTCTCTGCTGCAAGTCGTCTAAGCTTGTTGGTACAGTTTGAAACACTTCAGATTTTAAGTATTCCCACAGGAAAAAATCAAGAGGTGTCAAATCCGGAGACCGTGCAGGCCATTCTATTGAACCTCTGCGGCCAATCCAACGCTCAGGCAAATGTTCGTTTAAGAAGAATCAAATTGGTGCTGATGAGCAGGTGCTCCATCTTGTTGAAAGACTACTTCTTCTTCAATCAGATTCTCATCATTGTGAACTATTTCCAAGATTCTTGGATACATTGACTTTTGGAGCAATTCCAGATAAACTTCACCATTCTGCGAACAATTTGAAGGACTTCTGGTGTCAACTGATTACACTTTTTGATAACTCTCTGCTGCAAGTTGTCTAAGCTAGTTGGCACAGTTTGAAACATTTTAGATTTTAAGTATCCCCACAGGAAAAAATCAAGAGGTGTCAAATCCGGAGACCATGCAGGCCATTCTATTGGACCTCTGCGGCCAACCCAACGCTTAGGAAAATGTTCGTTTAAGAAGAATCGAATTGGTGCTGAATAATGAGCAGGTGCTCCATCTTCTTGAAAGACTACTTCTACTTCAATCAGACTTTTCATCATTCAGGACTATTTCCAAGATTCTTGGGTATATTGAGTTTTGGAGGAATTCCAGATAAACTTCACCATTCTGCGAACAATTTAAAAGATTTCTGGTGTCAACTGATTAAACTGTTTGATAACACTCTGCTGCAAGTCGTCTAAGCTGGTTGGCATAGTTTGAAAGACTTTTTCGTTGATGCTTTTCATTCTGAACTGAACCAGTTTCTCGAAACTTTTCACAAGCAGCAGGACGTATTTATGGCCAACAGAATGTCCTGGATGATTTTCATTCAAAATTCTTGCAGTATTTCTTGCTGTTTTCTCATTGATTATTAGAACCCGATTTATTCTACTCGTTTTTGAATTCAATGAACCATTTTCACTCACTCAAGCAGTATTACTGAAGATCAAATTTAATACTCAGCTGGCAAGAAAGAGATACCGAAATTTTTCTTAGTAAATGCAGATGAAGAACAACAATCGAAATATCATATGGTTGACAAGTGTTTATAGCAAAAAAAAAGTACGCAAAATGTTTTAATTGCGTTTGTTTCATTGAATGGACGTAAGAGAAGCATAATTCGAACATTTGATTTGAATGACTGTGAATTTTATTGCTCGATTTCAAAATGAGTACACCATGAAGGAAATGCGATTTATTCAAACAATTTTGATTTGACGAAATCAAATTACACTTTATTGAAGAGAGAATTCCAAGACTTTCAAAATGATGTCACTCGACCCCTATTCCTTATTCAAATTCATGGGGTTGAGGCGCCCCCTCGTTAGTGGTTGCTTTTCTCAGACTCAAGTGTATCTCAAAATGTGTGTGCTTTCACCAGTTCGATCCTTCCTAAACGAACATTTTCCTGAGCGTTGGATTGGCCGCAGATGTCCAATAGAATGGCCTGCACGATCTCCGGATTTGGCACCTCTTGATTTTTTCCCGTGGGGATACTTGAAATCTGAAGTGTTTCAAACTGTCCCAACTAGCTTAGACGACTTACAGCAGAGAATTACCGAAAAGTGTGATCAGTTGATACCAGAACTCTTTCAAATTGTTCGCAGAATGTTTGAATCGCATTTGTTTTATTGTATGAAAGTGAATGGAGAAAAACTCGAACATTTGAATTTTATTGCTCAATTTCGAAATAGGAACATCATCAAGAAAATTCGTTTCATTCCAATATTTTCCATCTAAGGAAATCCAAATTCACATTATTGAGAAAAGAATTCCACGACCTTCAAAATGATGTGTCATTCGACATCTATACCCTATTCAAATTCATGGGGTTGAAGCTCCCCTCGCAAGGGGTTGCTTTTCTCACACTCAAGTATATGTATCTACCTCCAAAGATTATTGGAGCTATTTGACTGAGAGAGAATGAGAAATATCAAGGGTGTCTCCTTTTCATTGAAGCACCATGTGGAAAAAAGTCAAAGTATGCCTATCAGTATTAATGTAAAAAAATAATGAAATTTCTTTTATTAACAATTTGACAGCAAATGATAATAATTGAAAGTAGACTATCCTTTTTTCTTGAAATTATTCACATAACTAGAGAGACTTGAAAGCTCATAACAATAAGAAAAATTAATTATACTGATGCTAATGACAATTGTTAGAAAAAATCTCATTTTGGCTCAATCCTGATCTCTATTATTTCATTTTAGGCGTCCAAACAATCGACTTTGATCGATTTTTCATACATTCCAGAAATTAATTGCGTCTTTCCGAGGTTTAACGTCAAAAATAACATTTATAGCAAAGGGATGTTGACTCTCATTCAATTCGTCCGCGCTTTCAGGAAATCCTATCTAAATGAAATTATTACAGTTAGCGTTTTAACCTTCTGACATTTGACATCCATCAAATTCAAATGCTATAGAAACCGCCGCCTTTACGGCTGTTTGTTTAGGATCTCGGTCAGCGCCTTATCCAAAAAGGAACCTTTCGTGGGATTTCTCCAATTTCGCTCATGTGCTTTAATATTATTTATGGAAGTGTTCGAGGGCTATCCGATTCCTTTCGGAATGTTCCGCATTGCACCTTGAAACCAATTTGTAAACAATACGATTCCTACTTTCCAGATATTTTTGTTGTTTTAGAATCATACGATAACATGATCTTTGAGTAAAGCAAGAACAATTATTAATTGGACCTAACGCCATGTAAGAAAGCTCATTAGTAGAACCGTAGCTCGTATTGACTCGCCCGAACACTATTTATTTGTATTGTAATAATTAGTTGCGCTACTCGTTTGTAAGAATAATTGCACGAATTTCTCGAGTAAGATGCGACATAATATGTAGAACTGCGTCGAACATCGTTACATTTCCATTTTCGCCGAAAGTAACTGTATCCGTATACGGAATGGGCCTTTGGTACCTTGAGCAATTTTGGTAAAACCGGTCAGATACGAAATGTGAATAATTCACGCCAGAATGTGATTGCTCGACTGAAATCGCTCTCGAGTCGAACGGAAGAATTTCAAACTACACCGTGAATTGCTCCAATTTGAGATAACCCATGAAATTCATTCTTCATACGCAATTTCGTGTTCGACGATATCAAGTTCGGGCGGATCCCATGATTGCATTTCATTTGTAAAACAGACAGGAATTCAATACGACTTCCATCAGAATACTAATACAGGAATCGAGGAAGTTTCGAGAATTCCATTTCCATGCCAATTGGAAAAGTTTCACGTGAAAATTGGTTAGAGTATTTATCGTGTTTAAGTTTTTATTTCTTGATCCGTAGAAATGATGGAGGCTGCAAATAGTCGTAGCGAATATTTAAATTGTAGAGAACAACTAAATGGAAAATCGTTCGAATTGGAGAGGGAAAGTTACGTTTTCTTTTAAGAGTACCGAGGGATAGATTGGTGTGGCTTTCCACTTATCTTTTATTGACAAATTTTTACTTGTCTCGCAACTCACGGCCAATGATTCCCGGAGCCTCTCAAGTGCTGGAAACTTGGGATCGTCGGCTTTTCACGGTGATTAAACACATCGTGTGCGAGGAAAATTGGCACTGGAAGGGTTTACGTACAAAATAGAATAAAGGTTTCGGGCGAAAGACAAATACGGAATCGAAGTGTCCCGAGGAGATCCCGCAGGACGCGATTATCCACTCCAAGACGACCCTTCACGCTCTGGTGCCGATGGAAAATCGACTATCGCGAAGACTTATTGCGACTAGGACGGCATACGAATGAGTAAAGCGTCAGTTCCGTTCGCGTAGTGGAGATTGATTCCCTTCTATACCTGGAACAATTACTCGCGATTCACGGGAGCAAAAATAAATTCGTCGATTTTGGTTCATCAAAGACGTAGAATTGATCGAAAATGTGCACGGCTGGTTGATTCCTTTATCGCTACGTCCGCTACGGATATGTGAACTCGTAAATTAATTTGTTCCTTTAGAATGGGTCCTGTAGCTTATTTTTTGCCGAAGTGGAAATATCACCCTGCGCAAGGTTAATCCAGGATCGTCTACTGTACATATTGGTCCCCGATTTTTCACTGTCATTCCGGTAACTAAAGCTGACGACAGCGGCTTATTTATCCCGACATCATACCGAGCGATGCTTCGTTTGATATAGCAATAAAAAAGTCCACGGAACGGCTGGAAATGTAAAATAAAATCATATGCAGTTAAAATTCAACTCGATGTGAAATAAGTTTTCCCGCTTTATACCGGAGGGGTAGGTTTTTTACATTTAAAAAACAATACAAGTCGCAATTTGAGAAGTAAATGGAACGTATTTTTCAGGAAAGATGACTTTTATGTTTTAGCGAATCTAATTATTTTTCCGTGGCTCGGTACCAGGAATACAATTTTCGCTTGGAGTCGTTTTTTGATGCAAGACAGTAGGTTTGGAATGGAAGATAATTGTGATGTGATGTCGGCTTTGATAGCTACCGATTGGATAGCATCAATATATTTTATACCGAAAACGAAAAAAAATTAGTTTTTCGGCCGACCACGTGCGAAAGTAATACATATCGCCAAGTAAGCCTACTGTAGAACGTTACCAATTGCATGCAAGTGTGCGGGAATGTTTTTCCCGCACAGATAAAGCTGGTTTTATCCGTGCGGCAAAATGTTTTCGTCGACGTAGAACCTATGTCAAGTAGATGAATATCGTAAACAAGGAATTTAGTTCATACATCTTATATCAAATATCAAGTAGGCGAATGATCTACCAAAACATAAGAAAAACTATCATTAGATCTACTTCAATAACTAAACAACCAAAGCGATTCAATTTGCCAATATTGCAATCATAGATCTTTGAACGAATTATAAGATTAAGGAATCTGTAAAAAAAGCAGAGTCTCTAGAAGACTCAGTGCACATGTGCGGAAATGTCGTTTCCGCACAGATAAAACTGGTTTTATCCGTGCGAGAAAGTGTTTTCGTCGACATAGAACCTACGTCAAGTCGATTAATATCGCAAAATGAGAAATTTAGTTCATACATCTTATATCAAATACGCGAAGCAGCGTCTCTAGAAGAATCAGTACTGAGTCTACGTCATCAAGCATCAAAAACTGAAAGTAATCAAACTGAAAGAATCAATTCGCTCAGGTCCACCCTCAATAGCGACATCGAACACTAAACAAGAAACGAAACAAGGATTTGTCAATCCTTTCTTTATTGTAAGTACTGGAATAAAAATATATCAACCAATTTCGTAAATGAAAATAAAAATCATTCTTAAGTACTTCAAGTTTGGATGTCACCTGAATGTTTTATCTCCAACTCAACGAACGTCATTCATATTTTCTACAGTTGTACCAGAAGTCGATGTCAAGCCGAAACCTTTTAACAGAGTAAGTCATGATAGTTGTCAGAAAAATTAAAAAATATCCAAATAATGTATTCAAAAAACTATGGCCATTTAAAAAAATCGAGAACATCTACATCATATGACGGTCTTTTCACTCATACTACTATAAATTTTCTTTTTTTATTATGTAATCTCGAAAATTTCGTCTTTAAAATTTAGCCCACAATTTAGTCAACCGCTCCAGCTAAAGGAAAATGTATTTTTGCTCATCCAATGATTCAAAATTAGTACTTTGTCCCGTTTCAACTGATCATGCTGAAAAAATATTACCACGCAAGTTTGGCAAGTAACATTAAAAGTTGGCACAGTTAATAAGGATTCCAAAATCTGATTTATTCTTTAAATTTTGGTAATTTTTTTATGTTTTTTGTATAACACATTCTTAACTACTTTCTCTTACTTATCCAAAAATGATTCTAAGGTACCCGTGATTATATCTTCTTCAAACTTTAATAGATCATTGATGTACACTATAAAAAGTAGAGGTCCCAATATAGTTCCCTGACGCACACCCATGTTTAGAGGCAAAGGCGAGCTCTTGAAATTACTGATCTTAACTACTTGTGTTCTATTTTTCAAATAAGATGTTAGTAAGTCGTGAGATATATCTCTTTCTCCATAATCATGAAGTTTTGGTAAAGGTATTTTATGATCAATTTTATCAAATGCTTTTGAAAGATCCAAGAAAGTTGCAATTGTTGGTGTAGTAGTATCCAAGTTGTTATACAGTGCGCGCCTAAATGAACTTTTCAAATATATTTTTTCCATGATTTTTGAAACGCAGCATTAAATAGGACAACTGAGGCTATTTTTTGTCTCTTGCTTCTTAGATCTATTTCAAGGAAATCACTATCAACTAGATTTCGTGAATTTCGCAAACATAAAAATCAAACTATATAAGTTGAACTGAAATATTAAGAACCTTCTTCAATCCAATCAGCCTTGAATACATATCGCCAAGCTTACCTACTGTATAAAATTACCAATTGCATGCAACTGTGCGGGAATGTCTTTCCCGCACAGATAAAACTGGTTTTATCCGTGCGGGAAAGTGTTTTCGTCGACATAGAACCTACGTCGAGTAGATGAATATCGTAAAATAAGGAATTTAGTTCATACATCTTAGATCAAATATCAAGTATGCGAATGATCTGCCAATACATAAGAGAAACTAACATTAGATCTACTTCAATAACTAAATAACCAAAGCGGTTCAATTTGCCATTATTGCAATCATAGATCTTGGGACGAATTATTACACTAAGGAATATGTAAAAGAAAGCAGATTCTCTAGAACAATCATTATTGAGTCTACGTCATCGAGCATCAAAAAAAAGATTCAATTCGCGCTGGTCCATCCTCAATAGCGATATCTAACACTCTACGAGAAACGAAACAAGGATTTGTAAATACTTTCTTTTTTTTAACTAGTGGAATAAAAATATATCTATTAATTTCGTAAATGAAAATAAAAACCATTCTTAAATACTTGAGGTTTGGATGTCACCTGAATGTTTTATCTCTAACTCAACGAATGTCATTCATTTTTTATACAGCCTGTCCCAAAAGTCGACGTCAAGCCGAAACCTTTTAACAGAGTAAGTCATGATAGTTAGAAAAATTAAAAAATATCCAAATAATTCATTCAAAAAATTATGGCCATTTAAAGAAAATCCAGAAAATCTACATGACGGTATTTTCAGTCATGCTACTACAAAATTTCAATTATTTTTTTGTTATGTAACCTCGAAAATTTTGTCTTTAAACTGTAGCCCACAATTTATAGTCAACCGCTCCAGCTAAAAAGTGAATTTAATTTATTGCTAATCCAATGATTGAAAATTAATTCTGTGTCTAGTTTCAACTGACCATGCTGAAAAAAAATGCAGCACACAAATTTGGCAAGTAACATTAAAAGTTGGCACAGTTAATAAGGATTCCAAAATCTAATTTATTCTTCAAATTGGGGTAGTTTTTTTATTTTTTCGGTATAACACAATCTTTAATAGATCATCGATGTAGACTATAAAAAGTAAAGGTCCCAGTACGGTTCCCTGAGGCATTCCCATGTTTACAGGCAAAGGCGAGCTCTTGAAATTAATGATCTTAACTACTCGTGTTCTGTTTTTCAAACAAGTCGTGAGATTTACCTCTTACTGCATAATCATCAAGTTTTCGTAAAAGTATTTCATGATCAATTTTATCAAATGCTTTTGAAAGATCCAAGAAAGTTGCAATTGTTGGTGTAGTGGTATCCAAGTTGTTATTATATATATGTCGGGAAATGTAGGCTGGTGCATCATTAGTACTTCTGTTTTTCCTGAAACCATACTGCATTTTAGATATCAGTTTTTGCGATCTTAAATATTTTTTATGCTCGTAATGAATCAAAGTATTACATTTAATGATGTTTAATTTAATCATTCAATTTGTTGCGTCCTTATCTGTATCTCTCTCACTTTACGTGATTAACGTGACAGAGACGCAGAGAGTAACTTGAAGTGAGAGAAATAGAGATAGTGGCGTTATGAAATTAAATGATTAAATTAAGCATCAATAAATGTAATACTTTGATTTATTACAAACATAATAAATGCATGGTCAATTGAAGCTGGACAAAGTATTAATTTTGAATCTATGGATGGGCAATAAATTAAATTTAATTTTCAGCTGGGGCAGTTGACCCTGAATTGTGGACTGGATTTCAAAGATCAAATGTTCTAGATTACATAACGAATATGAAAATTAAAGAAATATGATATTTGTAGTAAGTAGGAGTGAAAAGACAGTCACAGAATGTAGATTTTCTCGATTTTTTTAAATGGCTATAATTTTTTTAACACATTACTTGGATTTCTTTAAATTTTTTTGATAACTATCATGACTTACTCTGTTGAAAGATTTCGGCTTAATTTTGAATCATTGGATGAGCAATAAATTATATTTTCTTTTTAGCTGGAGCGGTTGACTATAAATTGTGGGCTAAAGTTTAAAGACGAAATTTTCGAGATTACATAATTAAAAAAAAAGGAAATTTGTAGCAGTAGGAGTGAAAAGACCGTCATATGATGTAGATTTTCTCCTTTGCCTGTAAACATGGGAGTGTCTCAGGGAACCGTACTGGGTCCTCTACTTTTTATAGTCTACATCAATGATCTATTGAAGATTGTGTTATACCGAAAAAATGAAAAAATTACCCCAATTTAAAGAATAAATTAGATTTTGGAATCCTTATTAATTGCGCCAACTTTTAATGTTACTTGCCAAACTTGCGAGGTACATTTTTTTTTCAGCATGTTCAGTTGAAACTGGACAAAGAATTAATTTTGAATCATTGGATTAGCAATAAATTAAATTCACTTTTTAGCTGGAGCGGTTGACTATAAATTGTGGGCTACAGTTTAAAGACAAAATTTTCGAGATTACATAACAAAAAAATAATTGGAATTTTGTAGTAGCAGGACTGAAAATACCGTCATGTAGATTTTCTGGATTCTCTTTAAATGGACATAATTTTTTGAATAAATTATTTGGATATTTTTTAATTTTTCTGATAACTATCATGACTTACTCTGTTAAAAGGTTTCGGCTTGACGTCGACTTTTGGGATAGTCTGTATAAAATATGAATGACATTCGTTGAGTTAGAGATAAAACATTCAGGTGACATCCAAACTTCAAGCATTTAAGAATGGTTTTTATTTTCATTTACGAAATTGATAGATATATTTTTATTCCACTAGTTAAAAAAAAGAAAGTATTTACAAATCATTGTTTCGTTTCTTGTACAGTGTTCGATGTCGCTTAAGGGTGGACCAGCGCGAACTGATTCTTGTTTTGATGCTTGATGACGTAGACTCAATAATGATTGTTCTAGAGAATCTGCTTTTTTTACATATCCCTTAGTATAATAATTCGTCCAAATATCTATGATTGTAATAACGGCAAGTTGAACCGCTTTGGTTATTGAGTTATTGAAGTAGATCTAATATTAGTTTCTCTTATGTCCTGGTAGATCATTCGCATACTTGATATTTTATCTAAGATGTATGAACTAAATTCCTTATTTTACGATATTCATCTACTTGACGTAGGTTCTGTCGACGAAAACACTTTCCTGCACGGATAAAACCAGTCTTTCCCGCACAGTTGCATGCAATTGGTAATTTTATACAGTAGGTAAGCTTGGCGATATGTATTCAAGGCTGATTGGATTGAAGAACGTTCTTAATATTTCAGTTCAACTTATATAGTTTGATTTTTATGTTTGCGAAATTCACGAAATCTGGTTGATAGTGATTTCCTTGTTCATTATCAAAAAAAAAATCGGAATTGTATACACGAAACCAAGTCACCTCTCCTTTGTCGCGTGTGCACGATGTGGTTTTTTAACACCACAGGCCAAAACAGTAGTACAGGGAACAAATCAACTACAGAAAACATAAACAGCTTCCACGTCCCTTAGTCATCGGAAGAAGGGCGAAAAACTCGTTACGTATTTTTAGATGAACCTTCACCGTTTTTATACTTCATTCATTTCCCCATAGAACAAAACTTCTCAAATAACTACAAAATTCATTAGAAAAAGTTCGACATATTATGATGAAAAACCTATGAAAGCCACACCCGCCATTTCCCACCTAATTCCACAACAATGCTGACATATTGAAGTTCGCATACATTCATTAATCTTTCTTCTGCATGGCGGCATACATTTTCCAAGCCGATTGTACCTTTGTGTTTCTGAACAACAAAGGCTTTCTTCTATTCCGATAGCAATTTCAAGTTCTTGATACTGTTAGAGAGAGAGAGAGAGAGTTTCGTTTTTCAGAGCAACCGTTCAACCCGCAGGAATTAATTCGTTCTTAATAAATTTTCGCATTCAATCCACTATCAAGCACCTCTATAATCCTCTCATGAATTAATCAAATTTTCTCGATTTCCGATAGGCGATTTTCAAACCACCTCGTGAATTATTGAACTACGGTGCCTTCTAGATTTAACAAGGTTTCTCGGTATTAGTTTTGATGGTCCGTTCAAACCAACAAAAGGTCGCCCATTGCCTCACAGTTTCAACACGGTTATTTCGCCGGGTAGAGAAAATTCCCATTTTCTGAGTGTCTTCAATCTCGTTACGCGAATGGGAATCAATTAATCTTCGAGGGAATGTTTTCTCTGTCGAATCGGATGCTGAACGAACGGACAGGGAGTTGTTCCTATAATTCCAGTTAAAGTTGGGGATCAAATGTGCTTTCTTTTTATTAATTCATCATTGTTTTCGGAACTCCACCGTATGCTCATGGAAACTTACCTAATCCTGTATTCTTACAAGTGGCACGAGCGATTTCATTAAACTAAGAAAGTTGGAAAACTGGGATAAGGGGGTATCGAGAATGCAGTTTTGTATCTTTATTAAGAGATAAATTATACTACATGTGGTATTCTATACCAGCTACTCGGAAGTTCTAGAATCCTTTCACTGCACAAACTATGGATAACACCCGACATCGAATATTAGTTACATTTTCGATGCTTGAAACTTTGTCTTAAAGGAGTGTGGCTTCAGTCAAACTTGAAAATGTACAAAAATCTTGTCGTAATCGATTCATGTCTTTTCACCAACAAAAAAGAAGATCTAAACTCAACTTTCGATCTGTCAAATATCCTTTCTCAAAAAGAGGCCCACCTCTTCTTTACAAAGATGAAAGAAGACATCGAACAAAAAAGATCTTAAGTATTCACTTGGAGATGTAAGAAGAGAGCATCGGCTTTTTTGTTTTGTGTACTTATGTTTTCCGATTCAGTAGTTCTCTTTACCCAAGCTGCAAGAGTAATTCGTTTGAAATTTATCGGCCGCGCCGGACTTTCTTGAAAATGGTTGAAAAAGTTCGAAATTTTAATTAATTCCTCTCGGCGAAATTATCGCCGATGTTCCGTAGCCGAAGGGATCTAAATGAAATTCCGTTCATCGAAGATGAATAAAATCCTTGAATAATCTGATTCGGGCAGAAGAAAAGTTCGACGTACTGCTGGTGGCTGTTCATTTACAATTATCTCGTTCGAGAAAGTTGTAAACTCCTATCCGAGAAAATCATTACTTTCTCGACTTTGAATATGGCTTGTGCAATGCGGGAATCAAATTTAGGTTCAATTGTTTGCTGCGCAAAGCTGCATTAATTATTTCCATGTAACGTTTATGACAATTTTCTCCGAGTCATACCGCGGTTTAATTATAGATATTGCGTTCAATGTAGCTAGCGACTTAAACACGAAACGATACCTTTGCGACAGGTCGCCTTTTTGATTTCAGATCAAATAAGGATTTACGTTCAAGACGTGCGCTACACGAGAAAAGTTTCTTTCGACAACAAAAGAAGCGCTTTTCCTTTTTTCAGGAAACTTTCGCATGCCGTGTTCAGTTGAGGGTTAACGAAACTAATGCGCTTGCAACATAATTTTTTTTCATGAAGTGCACGAGCAAGCTGGTGCAGTACACATGATTACGATTTTCGAATATGATGAGATCTGGATCGAATTATTTGAGCTCCTAAAAGAAAAGAAAACGTCTTTGCTTTCAACATTTTGGGATTGGAGATTTTTAGATTGAGATTTCACAATCTTTTTTTTTTTGGAATCAAACTATGACATGAAAATATAAAGCAATAAGAAGCGGCGCCCCCTCTTTTATTTCCGCCCTACCTCTTAGGTCACTATCGGCGTATCGAATTTTTCTTTATTATTACGAAAATAGTAACGAAAGTTGAGAGAATATACGGTTGTAATGCGGTCATCTTGGCTATGCTAGAACCACAGCGATGATATACGGTTGTAAAATGTAGTGGAAATTTCCATTTTTTTATCAATGACATATTTACTTCGGAATGTATTTGAATTTTTCTTTTTCATTTTTTTATATTATGACCGATATTTATCAAAGATTTTGTTTCATTAATTAATAATACCTCTTCATTGAGAAGAAATGTATTTTTTCCCTACATATTTTTCTTCCTATAATATAAGTTTATTTTTCATAATAGGAATCGAAGATCTACACATTTATTTTTTTGAATTGTTATTTTTTTGTCATTTTGGCTGTGCTGAAGCCACAGCGATGATATACGGTTGTGTGTTGTATAGATATGTTCTCATCCAGATCGCTGATATCCTGTGATCGAAATTAATAGTTAAATTGAAATAGCAACCACTCAAAATTGATACATTTCATTTTGCATTTATGATCAAAAGAAATTAACACAAGAAGAAAAATTAATGAGGTTATGTTACGGTACCATAGACGGACATAGGCGCAGCAGATAATCGACTACTCGTTATACAAATAAATGAGGTGCACTTGAAATTTAAGAAATTGCAAGCAAGGAACCAACAAAGAACGCTCATTGCTCGTATGTAAATAAAAGATATTTTTTAAACTTTCTTAACGAAATACTTTATCGGGCTTTTCAATGATAGAAAGGATAATTCATATTTATTCTTTCCTTTCATAACGATAAACTTCTTTGTAACCGAGGATTGTTCGTTAAAAGATTGAATATATACAGATACAGAATCTTCGAAATTTATAGTTTTTATTCAATTCGTTCGTTAGGTACATCGATATTTGCTCTGCAAAGGCCAGACCGGCTCCTTTAATTTAGATCTGTCAACGCGTCCGGTCGGAACTTTCCGGAGCGCAATCGTACATCTTCGGCACACAAGGGGAAATTTTCGAATCTTCTCGATTTTCTGCCGTTTTTCTCGAAAACGGCTATTCCTAAGACCTAACGTTTTTCGGAAGATTCGTAGCTAATCTTTTTCCAATATTTCCGTGTGAGCGATAATTCGATACTTGACGTAATAACGGAGATATTACAAGAACAAACGTTTTCGTTTGGTTTTGGAATTTTTTGCGGGAAGTCGGTAGATTCTACGTCCGCGACGTCTGAAGAGGAAACAGAGCCGTATTAATTACTGATTCGAAACGGGCATTCCAAATTTGTTAGGAGCTAGCTGTACCCGACGAAAATCGATTCGCGGCACCCTACTTTTTTCTATTTCTCTTACGATAGGTCCTACAGTTTCGGAACCTTCTAGCAAAAGATTGCTCGCAAAAATTGAGGAACATGTTTATAAGTTCGTCGCGTCGTCCGACGTACGACATCCGAGATATAAGCAAAAAACGAAAAATTTCTCGTTTACGAATTTTTTACTCCAAGAAGGGAGGGAGCTACGCAATCGAGCGGAAGTCAAAAAACGAAAAACTATCTTTGCCCTTATGGAAAACGTATTCCGCGTCTTCCGATCGTACGAGGTTTTTGGGATACGGGCTTTTAAAAATTTCGCGAAAATGAGGGATTTTCGATGTTTCACAAAAAAATCGTATTAAGTTTCGGGTTCGAGAGCAAGGAAAAATTTCCACGATAAAATAACGTTCTTCGTGGACCGTCCGAGCCCCCTTCCAAACCCCTAGTTGTCCGATAAACGTCACAAAAAATTTGCGAAAAAAAAACGCGCGACCGCCGATAAGTCGATAACGGACGGACCGATCAATGAGAACATTTGCGTGTTCCAAAAGTTTTTCATACTATTAATATCAAACGCATAATGTCCAAAAAAAAATGGTCTTTCGCGTCATTACTGCATAAGACGACGTTTTATAAAGAAATAATATGGAGAATAATCGGAGATCAAGAAACCACTATACTGTGGAACATTCCTGACCACATCCACTATCCTTCAATCCTGGATTCAAAGTTTATGCATTTCAACGAATTCGTGATCAAAATAAAGTTATGCTACTTAAATGAATAAACACAGGAACACGAATCACCTGATCGGCAAGTACCTCAGATGAATCTGACATAAGTATAGAAAAATCATGAATAGCTAGTGATGTGCAAGAACAAGACAAGACAAGAATCATAAAAATCTTGTCTTGCTAGGGCAAGATCTTGAGAAATATTCATTTTGTTTTGGTCTTGTGACCAAGATTTGGCAAGAATCTTGTCTTGTCTTGTTCTTGCGTTGTTAATAGTCAAGATTAAGTAATTTCAAAGTACAGTCATATTTATCCTCAACAAAAAAATGAAAAAAAGACGTGGCGAAGTGAACTTGATGCCTATTACAGTTCTCCCAGAGAACCCCAAGACACCAACATTCTCCAATGGTGGAAAAATAATCAAAAAACTACTATTGCTAAAATGGCAAGGGACATTCTTTGCACACCAGCTTCCTCAGTGCCAGTAGAGAGATAATTTTCTGCTGGTTCTCTGGTGATGAATAAAAAAAGAACCCCATTATTCGATGATTCTTTAAAAATGCTGGTCTGCATTAACTCTTGGGCAAAATGCTCTCTTAAAAACGAAATTTGTTACGGTGACTTTTCATAATTTCTTCTAGAATGAGTTAAACTAAAAATAATTTCAAATTCAATATAAAAGTTTTGTTATCAGGATATGAAAAAAAAATTTTTTACTTCATTCCGATTATATTTCAAATTTTGTGCAAGAAAGATAGAATAAAAATATTTTACTTCAGAATTTTTATTACTCGAACTGTGTTTTTATTTAATTGTTTCACCTTAACTACCTGCCTGGCATTGAATTTAGTAAGTTAAAAATTGAATGTATATTATCAATTTAGATAACATATCCTTTTTTTAACTTGTTTATTTTTTTCTTTGTTAGTTAGTTTTTTTTTCAATCATACACCACAAAAATATCATCAGAAAATCTTATTGAAACTACGATTGGTTGTAGAGTGAAAAAAAAAATTGTTTTTCAAATTGAATTCTGCAGTGAAATAAGGGTAAATTTTTATGTAGATAATATTAATTCTGCGTAAATAGTTAAAATAGTAAGTAAAATATGAAAAACCATTGAAAATACTATAAAAATCTGGATAAGATCATAATTTTACTTCAATTCGGAGATAAGTGTTTAATGCGGAAATTTGCACATAAATTTATATGCAATTAAGTCTACTTGACTATTATAACTTAAAATTTTTAATATCAGAAATTTACTAATAAACCAAAAGATGATGAACATAATTTTATAATAAAAAATTAGTTTTACGGGGATTCATTTAAATATTAATACGAAACGCGCATAAAATAATGTTGAATACTCAATATTTAAAAAAAAAAATTTTCCCAAGACAAGACAACATTCTTGGGATTCTTGATAGGTTTTATCTTAGTCTTGTCTTGTATTATGTTGGCTTAGTCTTGAGTCTTGGCGCATCACTATGAATAGTTAAACCATAAAACAATTGAAAATATATCATTCACATCATAAATTCAAAGAAATAAAGATTTTCTAATAACAAAATATTGTTTTCATAATCAAGAAATAAATATTCTACATCTATAAAAAGCTGCAGATGTGAACACTTTAAAAATATGGTTTTTCGAACAAATTTTCTTTCAAAGTACAAAACATCGGTAAAACATCGATATATCGTTCTTTTTCAACGATGTATTTTAACATCGATGTTTTTTATGCAAGCATCGAAGTCTAGACATATCGATGTTTCTCACAACGATGTTGCATCCCTAATCACGTCCATTTTCGAATTTGTCCAAAGGAATGTCAAGATTTACCGATCGCTACCAAAACGAACCCCCTATCCCTAAAATTCGGCCCGCTAACCTCTCTAGATCGATTCGTGCGACGCACATTTTTCCACCGGATCGATCTCACGCTACCGTAATATATTTACAACCGTCTATAACAGACTGATCGAGTCAAAATTTTTTTAACTTGGAAATAACCCCCCATCTTTCATTAGCAATAAAAATCAGTTGTGATAAATTCCTTTTTAGTATTTGCAGTAGAGTCAGGTATCGTATTTCTTTGAATTTGTCAACATTTTCTGCTTACAATGACAATTAATGTCTGTTATCTCTTCTAGTAATTGAATCAATTACTTCGAAAGAAAACCGAGAAAAAGTTTCGAGTGCTCCCTCACTGTAACTTCAAGAACTTCAACTGGGGATTCGTAAACAGATTCAATTCTTCGACAAAATTTCTTTTATGTCATAAGCAGTTCCCTGGTTTCAAAGTCAACCTGAAAATACATAGTTCTTAGACAATTAATTTGAAATGGAGGCGCCGCTTTCTCCATCAAAAGTACACCACGAATACAATTCAAAATAAGAGTCATAAAGTTTGGTTACAAAGTCTGCATTGAACAGAAGCATATATAAATATCTGCTTCTTGTGATACGGACTAAATGTTTGTTGGTGACAATACTCCAACCAGCGTTGATCACCGAATATCAATTGTTGGACCAGGCGCCTCGCCAATTCTGCAATCTGCATAATACGCGCAAATTCGCCTCTTCTCCCCCGGTTACCCTCTGATTGTTCTGTTTGTTATAGCCACGTGACCCGAACTGCCGGCTGGCTGCCCCCGGCCGAAGCCTGGCGTGGCGGCGACGATGCTCTTCCTTATGGATGGGAACGAGCTGTCGACGATTCTGGACGCTCCTATTATATCAAGTAAGAATGTCTCTATTAACGTTATATTATTTTTAGAACAACTTTATTACAGTCATTCCGTTACGATTCGTATAATATTGATTAACTTCATGCCCATATTTTATTGAACCAGGTGGGAGTTATTTCGAATTAAAAAAATAACGGCAGCATTGATAAAGTGAAATCAAATAGCAAATATGTTCAGATTAAAAATGTAATTGATCAGTTTCATATAAAACTACTAGAATTTTTCTTAAATTCAGTCAGATTATATTATACGTTATGCACAAAAAATATCGTAAGGTAGGGGTAAACAAACCCTGCAAATTGAATAAACTTGAATGGGGATGTGCCGTGAAGTCGTAAATCATGGAAAAGTGTTTTTGCCATCCCTTACTTCACATAAAACTTGAACATTGTTCGCAAAAACTAGATTTCGTCAAGAGACTTCTTCCAAATCGTAATATGTATCATCGTTTTCACAAACTGAAGAAACGTCTACTGAAAACATCGCAGGTTCGATTTATCGTTATTGATTGATGGTGCCCACTCATAAATCTAAGTGTCCTCACAAAAAAATTCGTGGCGGGGAAAGCTCCCCAATCCAATTCATTGATTTGGAAAATGTTCACACACAAGTGATGGTGATTGCGCAAAACGATTACGCTCCTATCCATTAGGAAAGGAACGTTTTCGTTACTTCAACAAATCGAATGAATGCCCAAATTAATCAATCATTTTCTAAAATTACGAGGAATGTGGAGATATTTCAATGCCGAAAGTAGTGTCCAATCCAGCCATGTTGGTCTTCCGGACCCTCATTTGTTTCTGACTGTAGTTTTCTTTTTCTAACAAAAGCATAAGAACTGTCGTAAACATTTTTGGGAAGCTAACTCACACATACGTTTTTTGGACAAAATACACAGAATGTTTGGAGAATAGACTCTTACCTAGAAACGTCTTGTTAATTCAATTCTTTTCACAAAAACAGTGAGACTTCTTTGTTCACTCTTTAGAATATTGCCAGCCAATAGTGTCGATTGTGCATAAATCAGCCTTCGTCGCAGTAGTGCGTAGGTTCTGAACAAAGGTGTTTACGAATCTCTCTTTGGCGACATATCTGTTTACTTTGGTATGTAATGACGCAAAGATCTAGAACAACCCTTCCGACAATCTCCAGCGCCTATTTCAAGGACCGCGGCTGCGGATGGCGCAGCTTATTTCCATGCATGGCTGGCCGGGCGTTAGATTCGATTGTTTTACCGAGCATGAACGAGTCAAACGAAATAATCCAAAGCAAAACTTGGTTCTCTCAACACTTTCGCCAAGTTCCTCATGACGACGTGATGTAAAAGGGAATTGATTTTCAGCCACGTGAATAAAACCACCACATACGAAACGCCCGTTGTGCGTTATACGGAACCGTTACCGGTGCCTGAACCACGGACGGTCCAGCTCGAAAGATCTCCAACATTGGGATTCGGCTTCGTTGCTGGATCAGAGAAACCGGTGATCGTTCGTTTCGTGACCGAAGGAGGACCCAGCGTGGATAAGGTAATAAATAGCCGATTCCTGCATTAAACTCTTTCAGCTAAAAAATAATATCGTGTAACCCACTGACCTGGGTCTAGTGCCAGAGTTTTCAGGTGCACAAGTGCCTCTGGCATGACCTAATGACTATATATTGAATATATAGCCGGGACCAACGGCTTTACTTGTTTTCCGAAGCACGATGGCATTCTCAAATTTAGTTGGAATTTACCGCGATTCGAACTTAGTTTTTCTGGGTACTAGGTCAGTACTACGCCTGTTGAGCTACCAATGATGTTGAGCCAAGTGAAAGCATATTTTATTGCTTCGATTAGTAAAATCAAACTAATAGGGGACTTTTATTAAATTAGCGTTCCTGAATTTTGAAAACTTGTGTTTCTTATAGTCAACATGCTAGTGCATGATCTTGAATACAGGCTGTCCCAATGAAAAGGAGCCACCCCTGATATTTCTCATATTATAATAATTAGCAGAAATTGAATAGTAGGGGTGGATATTTGAAAACGCAAGCCCTGATAAGAGAGCTTCTTTGTAGAAATGACCTACCTCATATTTTGAAAGCAACCGAAATATTTGTTTTTTAATTTACATTTATTTAGGGTACATAAGGAAACATTTCATCAAATTAAATGTTTCAATTGAGAGCCATTTGCTTCTATACAATAATGTAAACGCGATAGGACAATTTCACGAAAATTTTGTAACACTTGCGGTCCTGAACTATTCTTTGTCGTAATTCTTCCAAATTACTTGGTGCTTTTTATTAATTTCGTGATTCGAGATGTCTCCATAAAGAAAAGCAAGCGGCGTCAGATCCGGTGACCGCGCAGGCCATGCTATTGGATCTCTGCGTCCAAGCCAACGGTCAGGAGAACTTTCGTTCAGAAATTTTCGAACCGGTGCTACATAATGCGGAGGTGCTCCATCCTGCTGAAAAAATATCTGATCTCCGATTAGATTTTCTTCATCTTATACTATTTCCATAATGCGTGGGTAAATTAGATTTTGGAAGACATCTAGATAGACCGTCCAACCAATTATCGAATTGCCCATGATTCCAACCCAAACATTCAGCTTTTCAGGACGTTGAGCCTCATCATTTCAATAGCGACAGTTGTGCCGGTTTACTTACCCATTTAAGAAGAAAGTAGATTCATCCGAAAAACATATTCTATACAAAAATTGAGGTTCGTTATTCAGATTCAATTCACAAAATGGTAGACGTCTATCCGGATCTCCTTCATTTAACTCATGCAGGACTCTTAATTTGTAAGGGTGGTACTTGTGTCTATGGAGAATTTGGAATACTGCCACTGGCTTCTGATACTTTTCGTATCGTTAGGCATTAATGCAACCTGACCAAATACTGCAGTAGCTTCATCGTTGACAACTCTTCTGATTGTCTCACGGAAGTTTTCGACTAAATATATAACGCATTTGTACCGCACTGCGTGAGCAAATGATACATCGATGTTTGTCAAACATCGATATATCGTTCATGAACATCGATGTTCCAATTGACTATACGTCGTCGATACATCGTGCATATTAGCCAAAAGTATCGACATCTTTCCTCAATCTGTTTGAGAACATCTGCGTGTTCACGAATCACCTGACCGACAAGTACCTCAGATGAATTTGACATAAGTATGGAAAAATCATGAATAGTTAGTGATGCGCAAGAACAAGACAAGACAAGAATCATAAAAATCTTGTCTTGCTAGGGCAAGATCTTGAGAAATATTCATCTTGTCTTGGTCTTGTGACCAATATTTGGTAAGGATCTTGTCATGTCTTGTTCTTGCGTTGTTAATAGTCAAGATTAAGAAATTTCAAGGTACAGTCATATTTATCCCCAACAAAAAAATGAAGAAAAGATGTGGAGAAGTGAACTTGATGCCTACTACAGTTCTCCCAGAGAACCCCAAGACTCCAACATTCTCTAATGGTGAAAAAATAATCAAAAAACTACTATTGCTAAAATGGCAAGGGATATTCTTTGCAGACCAGCTTCCTCAGTGCCTGTAGAGAGATTATTTTCTACTGGTTCTCTGGTGATGAATGAAAAAAGAACCCGATTATCCGATGATTCTTTAGAAATGCTGATCTGCATTAACTCTTAGGCAAAATGCTCTCTTAAAAACGAAATTTGTTACGGTGACTTTTCATAATTTCTTTTAGAATGAGTTGAACTAAAAATAATTTCAAATTCAATATAAAAGTTTTGTTATCAGGATATGAAAAAAAAATTTTTCACTTCATTTCGATTATATTTCAAATTTTGTGCAAGAAAGATAGAATCAAAATATTTTACTTCAGAATTTTTTTTACCCGAACTGTGTTTTTGTTTAATTGGTTCACCTTAACTACGTGCCTGACATTAAATGTAGTAGGTTAAAAATTAAATGTATATTATCAATTTAGATGACACATCATTTTCTTTAACTTGTTTATTTTTTTCTTTGTTACTTAGTATTTTTTTTCAATCATACACTACAAAAATATCATCAGAAAATCTTATTGAAACTACGATTGGTTGTAGAGTGAAAAAAGAAAAATTATTTTTCAAATTCTGCATTAAAATAAGTGTAAATTTTTAATCAGATAATATTAATTCTGCGTAAATAGTTGAACTAGTAAGTAAAATATGATAAACCATTAAAAATTAATATAAAAATCTGGATAACATCATAATTTGCACTTTAATTCAGAGATAAGTGTTTAGTGCGGAAATTTGCACATAAATTTATATGCAATTAAGTCTGCTTGACTATTATAACTTAAAATTTCTAATATCAGAAATTTACTAATAAACCAAAAGATGATGAACATAATTTTATAATAAAAAATTAGTTTTAGGGGGATTCATTTGAACATTAATACGAAACGCGCATAAAACAATGTTGAATACTCAATATCAAAAAAAAAATTTTTCCCAAGACAACACAACATTCTTGGGATTCTTGATAGGTTTTATCTTGGTCTAGTCTTATATTAAGTTGACTTAGTCTTGTCTTGGTCTTGTCTAGAATTTCAAGACAAGACCAAGACAAGATCAAGAATATCTCGAGTCTTGGCGCATCACTATGAATAGTTAAACCATAAAACAGTTGAAAATATATCATCCACATCAATAATTCAAAGAAACAAAGATTTTCTAATAACAAAATCTGTTTTTAAGTGCCGATCCATAAGTATATCGACTAAAGTACGACTTCTCCGTTGTTATGTCTTCTCCATCCTTTTATACGGAATGGAGTCTTGGACTCTGACGGAAGCTACCATGAAAAAACTGACAGCATTTGAAATGTCTTGAGGATTTCTTGGGAGGATCACGTGACTAACGAAGAGATTCTTAGAAGAATGAATAAATCTGCAATGATAATAGATGTCATAAAAGCAAGGAAGTTGGAATACCTCGGATATATAATGCGCAATGAAAGAAGATATGGTTTGCAGCAGCATATCCTGCAGGTAAATTAGCAACAAAAAGGGGCCAAATCGGACGAGGATTTCTTGGTTGAGAAATTCAAGAACATGGTTTTCTCTAACAACCACCACGCTGTTCAGAGCAGCGATGAATAAAATTACCACAGCCAGAATGATCGCCAACATCCGGACCGGATAGGAACAGGAAGAAGAAGAAAAATAAAAAAAATATTGTTTTCATAATCAAGAAATAAATAATCTACATCCATAAAAAGTTGCAGATGTGAACACTTTAAAAATATGGTTTTTCGAACAAATTTTCTTTCAAAATACAAAACATCAGTAAAACATCGATATATCGTTCTTTTTCAACGATGTATTTTAACATCGACGTTTTTTATGCAAGCATCGATGCCTAGAAATATCGATGTTTTTCACAACGATGTTGCATCCCTAAGCGTGAGCGGGATGGTTTTGGTTAAAAAGTCCTGCATCAGCCCTTGTACTTTTTCCATGGGAGTAGTACAAAATCAATTATTTCGATACGTTCGTTCTGTAGTTGAAAATACCTTTTTCACAGCTATGTTTACTGATTAGTACTAATTCAAATATAAATAAAACCTTGCCTAAAAGGGGAAAAAACATTGTATTTGTTCTACAAATGTTAATAAAATGAGGAATTGTGATGGACCCAGTTGTATTCAAAACTCACATGGTTCACAGATATTTCGTTTTTTGGCTAAACCGCTTTAAAATATAAAGTAGGTCGTTTCTACGAAGAAAATTTAAAGTTCTTCAACAGGAGGTGTCACTCGACCCTTTTTCCCTGTTCAAATTTATGGGGTAGTAGTCCTCTTATCAGGAGTTGCATTTAAAAGTATCCGCTGTACAGCACAATGTACCCCCCAACGAACATTTGTAAACACATCAATTTAATTTCTGCTAATTAATATAGTATGAGGAATATCAGGGGTGGCTCCCTATATAGTGAATAATGTAGAAATCGCAGGAACAAAGAAAAACAGGATTTTTTAGTAAAATTTAAATGAGAAGAAGGGATCGAATAATTATTATTATTGGATTCAGTTTCAAAATATGTGCTGCATGATTTTTCACCTCATGACTTAGAAATTGGAAAAGTATTATTTTGGGCTTAAACTTGCTGTCTTATCCAAAGTAATCTCGTATTACAGCTTTTTTGTTCACTTGCGTCGAAATAAATATTGATATAAAATTCAAGCTGTAATAAATTAATAAGTAAAAAGTACATCGAGCACCTGCTGGATCATTTCCATTTGGTAGAGCGTAAGACTGAAAGCGGCCATGGAAAAGAAAGTTCGATTGAAATGCCACTGGAACACGTTTCCGTCGGCGTTAATCAGAACTTCCAAATCTTGGAATTACTTCAGAATTCAACTAGGCGTGTATGAATATTTAGAGGAAATTCTTGTTTGTTACCCGAATGACTTCGAGCATCTCCAGAATTACTCAGAATAAAATCAAATTCTCCTCGAATTTACATTCCCGAGATTTCTCGGAAATCAATTAGTATGGAAGGCGGCATTCCGCGCTTCGATTTTCAGTCGATGTTGCGTAAACGTCGGAATTGTTGCATGTAACGAAATTGGCGATCTTTTCGATTTTCAGCTTCTGCCGGGAGATCAAATTTTGGCTGTGAACGACGAAGACGTGAAAAATGCGCCCAGAGAGCACGTCATATCGCTGGTGCGAGCGTGTGCAAAAACCGTCAAACTGGTGGTTTGCCAGCCGCCTGAACAGCAGGGAGCCAGAAAATCCACCCTCTTATCAGCCAGCAAGAAAGCCAGGCTTAGGAACAAACCGTCCAGAGTCCGATTTGCCGAGAGCGTCTGTGTCAACGGGGCGCCGTTGTTTCCAGTAAACATAAACCGATTATGCCGTTCGGTCCGCGACTTTCAAAAGCCAATTTTCAGGCGTCTGCTTTTTCTTTGGGCGATCTTTGCGTGGCGCCGATGGCCAACGTTCTTAAAGTTTTCCTAGAAAACGGCCAAACTAAATCCTTCAAATACGACGCGTGGACTACCGTACAGGACGTAGTGAGCTCCCTGGAATCGAAACTACAGTTACAGGCCACTGAACATTTCAGTTTGGTAGTGGAGCACATAAAATCGGTGAAAAGGAATAAACTTACGCTGTTGGATCCGCAAGATACGCTAGCGCGGGTCAGTTTCGCTTTTAACGATGAATAAATTGCATGAATTACATACTTCAATTGTAACAAAACACCACAAAGCTTACTGGCTTTCGACGTAACTTTTACGACTCAACTCGACGTCATCAAATGAATGAGATTTGATACCAGAAATTATAATCAACTGCAATAATTTAAATTAACTAAGATTATGCATGCAACTATCTCTTCGGAACATAGTTTATCGAAAAAGTGTCAAAAGTTGAAACTTTCTGAAACATCAATCAAATGAACAATTTACCCTCTCATCCTCGGCTTTCAAAATTTTCACTTTCATTTCTTTAAATCTCTGCTACAAACTACCTTTATTAGTCTGCACATTCCATATCTCGGCATTTTATTTTTCTTACATTAAAATCATAGAAAAAAAACAAAGAAGTTGCAACTTACACTTTTATCCAACCCCAAGCCCCTTTTTAAAGATGTGTCGAAAGTTTATAAGTTCTGTGGTTATAATAAAAAAATTTGATTTGCGTCACATTCTTTGAAATGTCTCAAATTACACGAAAAGTATTTACGTAAGTTTGATAATAATACAGGAATTTCGCATTGTAGATAGCATCTAGGCCTGGTGCATACAAATTGCGATGTCTGTTCAGGGTCGCCTTCGTTCCACCTTCCGCCGCGGCTCTTGCACAACGTGATTTGAATGCTCTCGACTATTTGTACACCCAATGTTGTAACGACGTCATTCAGGAACGTTTTGCACCCGAGTTACAATACGACACTGCGCTCAGACTAGCGGCACTTCATATTTATCAACATGCCTTAGCGAACAACATCGTATCCGGAAAACTCACCATGAAGACAATAGAGTAAACGAGAAAATGGTAATCGCCGTTTAAAGTACTAAATCTACCTGTTTCTGTTATAGAAAGGACTTCGGACTAGAACGTTTTGTCCCCGCATCACTTTTAGACAACATGAAACGTAAAGAGCTTCGAAAATTGGTGGCTCATTTCCTGAAACTTCATTCGAGCATGGCCGGGCCGGGAAAGCAACTTACTGCCCTCCAGGCGAAGCTCCATTATTTGGACATCGTCGGACAACTCCCAAGTTACGGAGCCAAATGTTTTTCGGCCGGTCCCAAAGGAGATTCTATGGAAAGGGTCATTCTGGTCAGTCCAAAATTCGGAATCAGTCAGATAACCGGCACACGTAATTCGGTGGTGAGTTGAAATTATTTCGATCGAAGCTCTAGCGAAATGTCTTCATTCCTTCCACAGCCGGTGCCCATAGCTAACATTGAACAAATGCGAAGCATCGAAGTGAGAAGTGACGACGAAATTAGTAGAACGGTATTGATACGTCTGCAAAACGACAAAGTCGTTTCGATATGTCTCGAAGAGAGAGACGCAAGCGAATTAGTTTTGGTGCTCAAGGGTTATTTTCTTCTGACAACCGGACAAAACTTGCCAGTCGATCAAGAAGAAACGCCTCCTATGTACGATTTAGCGCCGCCATACCTTTCTCAGCATAAAGTCGTGCCAGAAAAATGGAGCTATATTAACAAGAACTCAATGAAAACTGCATGTTTCACTATACAACCTGTTTATCAAGGTATCAACAGAAAAACAAACGGACTATACAACACTATCGGACGACAGTCCAAGACTCCATTAATGATGGGAGCTTATAATCTAGACAATAACATGAATAATTCCTTGTCGAATAGAAATCATCAATTTAAATCGCATTATGGCAACCACTTAGATCCCAACTACGAGTTGCAAAGTGTCGTTAACATGGAAATATTAGGAGGCGCAACGGTCGAAGCGAAGAACGAGGAAGTTCTGCGAAGGATGCACGAAATGCAGATACTCGTGGAAAATTCTGAAAAATACCTAACCGAGCAGGAAAATCTGGAAAGATTGAATGCATTAGCCGAATGGCAAGAAACGAGCGTCGATGTCGAGAGCGATACCGACAGTCAATTCACCGAGGACGCTCCCGGAAAATTGAAGCACAGCGATTCGCTTCTCTTGTTGAATCGCGATCATCACGCGCAAACCCATCAAAAAAACATTTTCGCCAACGCCGCCATCGAGATGCTGCGCTCGGAAATGTCTAATAATCAATCGGAAAGCGATAACGAATCGATGGTGGCGTCGCCTCATAATTCGCCTAACCACAAGCTGCACGAACTGAAAAAATCGGACATACTTGGAAATCGGGTCAGCTTCGGCCTCAGAAGCCCCGATACGTCAACTACGAAAGATACCGATTTCCAAGAATACCTCAAAAGGATGAGGGAAATGTCAAACGACAAAGACGAGGAACCGTGCGATAACATCTACGTTTTCGATCCCGATATCATAGATTTGACGTTGCTGCCACCCCCTGCCACCCCCGACGAACTGGACTGTGCCTTACCGACACCAATCAACGTGCCGCCCAAATCGTTCGCCGATTCGGTCGAAAGATTGGACAAACTATGTTCACTCAAGGACGATCAAGACCTGGAAGAATTTCTAGCCAGCGTGACCGTACCACCACCGACTACGAAAATCACGCCGTCTGTGGAACTGACTCCCGAGGAAATAAATTCGTTCATTATACCGCCGCCACCGATAGGACATACTCTCACCGTTCAACGGCAAGGTTCGTATTATCTATCTCTATGTTCTACGCTCTATTTCACAGAAGGTTTTCAATAGTATTTTTATTAGTGTATGGTTTTTATTTTCGTACCTGGTTTGTATAAACTATAAGAATCTTCGAGTTTTTTGCTGATCCAGGTTTATTTACAATATTAAGGACGTTTCGATAGAGATTCTATCTTTGTCAACTATCTAAAATAAAATAATTCACATATGGAAATGGAAAACGAATTTGATATTGAAATTTAAAATAAACCTCGATCACCAAAAAACTCGAAGATTCTTATAGTTTATATAAACCAGGTACGAAAATAAAAACCATACACTATTGAATCACACAGGTTGAAAATGTGTGTAAAGTTGCACGGAATTACATCGAAAAATCTCAGTGAATGTCACAATCAAGAACGATAACAATGGGTTGATAGACAGAAATTCGGAGAAATTATGGAACCAATATTACAAAAAAAATTGAAGAATATAGTAAAATTAAACAATCGGTTAACAAACCTGAAATCGAGAAGAATTTTTCTTTTGGAATGTAAAGGAAACGAAGTTTGTCCTGTGTTCCTGCAATTTAATATGGAACACATCAAATTTGAATGTGAGTATCTTAGCAGGAAGTTCAATAAGTCTGTTACGTTTAATAATCTTTTAATAACAGACACAGCTAAACAAA
This sequence comes from Novius pumilus, assembly GCA_020654155.1. Lineage (NCBI taxonomy): Eukaryota > Metazoa > Arthropoda > Insecta > Coleoptera > Coccinellidae > Novius > Novius pumilus. The sequence continues at coordinate 7,913,651 of JAIFOV010000472.1, forward strand.
TTCATAGTCTATCATCCCAAATTATACGTATAATGAAGAAAATTAAAAATAATCTTCCAGAGGAAGTTCTATTCGAATTCAACCAAAGAGACATTTCAGAACAATCTAAAAGGTACTATCGAAATAAAGCAAAGCACCTGAAAAACTACAACTACATCGAGAAAAACATAATAACGACACAACACCAACCACACAAGTCAACATAAAGAATACTAATCATCTTCTGAATACAACCAACATCACTTTACCAGAATACGTCAAAGAAATACTCAATCTAGGCCCAAAATTTGCTATAGAAATCCATAACGAAAAAGAACTACCTGTCGAAGAAATTATCTCTCAGATAGAAGCTAATATTCCACAAATTCCAATTAAGAAACTAAATAAGATCAGAGCTCAACTTGCCCACAATATAAACATAACTAGACACCAAATCAAACAAAAAGTCAAAAGAACGAAAACAAAAAATCTCCTAATAGAATTTCAAAATACAAAAAAATTTTTAGAAGAAAATACAAATATCATTGTCACGAAAGCCGACAAAGGAAATAAGACCGTAATTATCGACAAAGAACAATACATTGAAAAAATTTACGAAATCCTAGGAGGCACTAACACTTACAAAAAAATGAAAAAGAAAATAACAATTTGGTCAAAAAATGGAAATCCAAAAATTTCATTTCTGATAATCAATTATACATAACAGCATACCTCCAAGAATATACGGCCTTCCCAAAATTCATAAAGAAAACATGCCTTTTCGTCCTATAGTTTCTTATAACCAATCTCCTCTTTACAATATTTCGAAACACCTTGGAAAAATTATCTCAAATATAACAAACAAAAACATGTTTTAGATAAAAAATTCTCAACAACTAAAAAAAGAATTAAACGAACTTTTGATCCCAGAAACTCATAAATTATTTTCCCCAGACGTAATTTCGCTTTATACAAATATTCCAAACAAGGTCGTAGGTGATATTATAAAAGAAAAATGGACGCAACTTCAAAATTTTACAGTGATACCGAAAAACGACTTCATCGAATCCTTACTTTATTCACTTGACACTAATTGCTTTCAATATCAAGACCAATTTTACCAACAAATCGACGGAGTTGCAATGGGTAGTCCGATTTCGAGTGGAATAGCTAAAGTCGTTATGAAACATCTCGAAGAAAAAATTTTAAGTGAAGGTAATTTCACAATAACACTATACAATAGATTCGTTGACGACTGTTACTAGCTGACCCAAAAGAAATAAATAAAATTGTAAATAGTTTTAATTTTAATAATTGTAATTCCAAATTACAATTCACTTTAGAAGAAGAAAAAGATAACCAAATTAAGTTCATGGACATGACAATAATTCGACAAAACCTGAGACAAAATGATTCAGAAAAAATACATCAACAGACAGACATAAATTTTCATTCTTGACATCATGAGACACAAAAAATAAGCATAGCAAAAAATTTAGTAGACAGAGCAATAGCGCTTACCTACATCTCCCAAATTCCGTACAGAAATTCTTAGTAAAGTAAAAATAATATTTACCCAAAACGATTAACCTGATGATATAATAAGTAAAATTATAAAAGAACGAAATCGTAAATTTTACAATCAAACATCAACTAATTTTCCTGTCACACAAAAGAAATATATTTCAATTCCTTACATTCCCGTACTAACAGAAAAAATTTCAAAAATAATGAAACTATACAATATTCAAATTGCATACCATCCTCGAAATCAGATAAAACAAATTTATACAAAACTTAAAAGCAACATTCCTAAAGAAAAACGATCACATGTAGTATACGAAATTCCTTGTAGGAACTGTAACAAATTACACATCTGACAAACTTCCCAACGACTTAAAGATAGGGATGCAAATGATACATCGATGTTTGTCAAACATCGATATACAGGGTGTGGCGTAATGAGTGGACAATAGGGTACCTGCGGGTAGGGGCCATTGTGGCGGTTCAGAAAAATTTGTTATGCTCAGTAAAAGTGCCTCGGTTTTCGAGATATTCGACATTTTCAAAATCCAAGAAATATTTCACCCTTCGTCACTATTTTTGGCGCCAAGCCTGCAAATGAAATTTTTTTTTCTATCTGTTTTTTGCATAGTATTCTTGGATAGATGTGCTATCGAATGGAAACTATTATTTTTATAATATAATAAGCACAGTTATGTTTTTATAATAAGATTTAACTAGAATTTTACTTGCTTTCGTTTGTTTTCCTGACCTTTACCCTTCTGTGGTGTAAAAAAAATGTATGGTCACTTGAATGCCAAATTTTAAAAAAATTAGCCTATTTCATCGAGATTCCCAAATGGTATATTACATGGTATTTCCACAAGTTGATTCAAAAGTATTTCCTATTAAAATGGATAAAGCTAATTATTATAAAATAAAATCATAAATTATAAAAATAAATATAAATTTTAAATGCATTTCATTTATTAAATTTATTATCACAAAAGGTGTTCGAAAAAGCCACCACGTGCTCTGATGCATGCTTTTGATAAAAGATCTTTTAATCATGTTCGCAATTCTTTGCTCTGTGATTTTCTGAGCAGCTGATCGCACACGCTCCCGTGGCTGGTCCACTGTATTGATTGGGTCTTTATAAGCCTTTTCTTTAAGGCATACCCAGTAAACAAAGTCCAATGGGTTCAGGTCTGGTGAACGAGGTGGCCACAAAATTGTCCCCAAACGACCGATCCATCGTCGACGATATGTTTCATCGAGGTATTGTCGAACATTTCGGGCGTAAAGAGCGGGGCAACCATCGTGCTGCAGCCACATTCTTCTTCTATCTTCTAATGAAACATTTGACGATACGTCGTCGATACATCGTGCATATTAGTCAAAAATATCGACATCGTTCCTCAATCTGTTTGAGAACATCTGCGTGTTCCAAAACTTTTTAACACTATTAATATCAAACGCATAATGACAAAAAAAATAGTTTTTCACGTCATTCCTGCATAAGACAACGTTTTCTAAAGAAATAATATGGAGAATATTTGGAGATCAAGAAACCACTATACTGTGGAACATTCCTGACTACATCCACTATCCTTTAATCCTGGATTCAAAGTTTATACATTTCAACGAATTCGTGATCAAAATAAAATTATGCTACTTAAATGAATGAACACAGGCACACGAATCACCTGATCGACAAGTACCTCAGATGAATTTGACATAGCTATGGAAAAATCATGAATGCGCAAGAACTAGACAAGAGAAGAATCATAAAAACCTTGTCGTGCTAGGGCAGGATCTTGAGAAATATTCATCTTGTCTTGGTCTTGTGACCAAGATTTGGCAAGAATCTTGTCTTGTCTTATTCTTGCGTTCTTAATAGTTAATAGATTATGAAATTTCAAAGTAAAATCATATTTATCCTCAACAAAAAAATGAAAAAAAGACGTGAAGAAGTGAACTTGATGCCTATTACAGTTCTCCCAGAGAACCCCAAGACACCAACATTCTCCAATGGTGGAAAAATAATCAAAAAACTACTATTGCTAAAATGGCAAGGGACATGCTTTGCACACCAGCTTCCTCAGTGCCAGTAGAGAGATTATTTTCTGCTGGTTCTCTGGTGATGAATAAAAAAAGAACCCGATTATCCGATGATTCTTTAAAAATGCTGGTCTGCATTAACTCTTGGGCAAAATGCTTTCTTAAAAACGAAACTTGTTACGTTGACTTTTCATAATTTCTTTTAGAATGAGTTAAACTGAAAATAATTTCAAATTCAATATAAAAGTTTTGTTATCAGGATATGAAAAAAAAATTATTTACTTCATTCCGATTATATTTCAAATTTCGTGCAAGAAAGATAGAATAAAAATATTTTACTTGAAAATTTTCATTACCCGAACTGTGTTTTTATTTATTTGTTTCACCTTAACTATTAACCTATTAACAATTAGATGTATATTATCAATTTAAATGACACATCATTTTTTTCAACTTGTTTATTTTTTTCTTTGTTAGTTTTTTTTTTCAATCATACACTACAAAAATATTATCAGTAAACCGTATTGAAACTACGATTGGTTATAGAGTGAAGAAAGAAGAATTATTTTTTAGATTGAATTCTGCAGTAAAATAAGTGTAAATTTTTAATTAGATATTATTAATTCTGTGTAAATAGTTAAAATAGTAAGTAAAATATAAAAAACCATTAAAAATTACTATAAGAATCTGGATAAAATCATAAGTTTTACTTTAATTCAGAGATAAATGTTTAATGCGGAAATTTGCACATAAATTTATACGCAATTAAGTCTGCTTGATTATTATAACCTAAAATTTTTAATATCAGAAATTTACTAATAAACCAACAGATGATGAACATAATTTTATAATAGAAAATTAGTTTTACGGGGATTCATTTAGATATTAATACGAAACGCGCATAAAAAAATTTCAATTATAAGTCATAACTCAATAGAAACTAATTGAAAATCTTTACTCATTGGTGAATACTCAATATTCCAAGACAAGACAACATTCTTGGGATTCTTGGTAGGTTTTATCTTGGTCTTGTCTTGTATTAAGTTCGCTTAGTCTTGGCGCATCACTATGAATAGTTAAACTATCAAACAGTTGAAAATATATCATCCACATCAATAATTCAAAGGAATAAAAATTTTCTCATAACAAAATATTGTTTTCTTAAACAAGAAATAAATAATCTACATCTATAAAAAGCTGAAGATGTGAACACTTTAAAAATATGGTTTTTCGAACAAATTTTCTTTCGAAATACAAAACATCAGTAAAATATCGATATATCGTTCTTTTTCAACGATGTATTTTAACATCGATGTTTTTTATGCAAGCATCGACGTCTAGAAATATCGATGTTTTTGACAACGATCTTGCATCGCTACTTACGGACAGAATGAAAGCCCATAAATATTCGAAAACAGCTAATATCGCACACAACAAGCATAAAAAATCAAATAACCATGAATTTGATTACAACAACGTCAGTATATTAGCAACAAAAAAAAACGTTAAATCTAGAGAAATTCTTGAAATGATACATATGAAAGAAAACGAAAAAGATGTTGTAAATGATAAAACTGACATAAAGGGACTAAGTACAATATACTCTTTTGTACTATAACGATACGTTCCACATAATTTCGAACATTTGAACGAATATTAAACGTCATTGAACTTTTTTTTTAATTTTATTTTAGATAGTTGACAAAGACAGAATCTTTATCGAAACGTCCTTAATATTGTAAATTGTTTAAAATAAACCTGGATCACCAAAAAACTCGAAGATTCTTATAGTATTTGTATTATCAACCCAATAACATCAATAACACTATATGACAGAAGGTAATTGCGTATTTAAGAATAGATGACATTTTATTTGACGCTACAATTAATTATGAATTGTGAAAAACTATCTGCACTTTTAAATTTCAAATCGATCGATACCTAGTCTATAGTTTAATTCAAATTAAATTTTGGATGGTAATTTAACAAGCAAAGATGCTTTATAGAAACGCGAGGAACGGACACGTCCCCCTGCTACCAAAACAGGACCGAAGTGGAAAATAATTGTCGATCGACCGAAAACACCGCTAAACCGAACGTAATCGAATACGCCACCATCGATAGGAAGGGACCGTTTTCTTGTTGTTCCAAGGGTAAAAACGACAAGATTGCTAGGGATAACGAGTGTATCCAGCTGCCGCCTCGTCGCTGTTCGGAGGAAAAACCGCCGGATCGACCGCCGAAGGTGTCCCCTCAAGAGCGAGCACGCTCCCATTCCTTAACTAATAATATCGCACGGACGTTCAGCGAGTCGCCCCCGAAATTGCCTCCGCGCATCGACAATAACCACCAAGTCCCTGCTCATCTGTTTTTACCACCAAAAAAACCGCCTCTGCCTCCGGTGCCGTCCCTCGACGTCCTAAGATTGAAAAAGAATATTCCGGTCCAGACAAAGCAAAGTGCGGAATTACGGACAGCCGGAATCGGTTCTCCGCACCTCCAAAGGAGCCGGAACACGTACTCGGAATTGGACGCCAACTTCAGCGATAAAAATGTTTCTCCGAGACACGGAATGGCTGTGAGCACCCCCACTTCACCACATTTAGGTGAGAAAGAGTTTTTAGCTGAGAGTCTTCAACGAAATGACCGTAGATAAATGATCCGAATAAGATTTCAGGAGAGCCAATCCCAATCTCATTTGAACATTTCCGAAGATTTCCATTAGATGTTCTTATATTCGAATATTGGAGATATTTTGATTCTTCAAGCTCGCCGTATAGATACAGTTTCCTGTTTTCTCTGTAGTCCTTTCACTTTTCAAAGTTAAGTTTATCTACACATTTCCCCCCTAATTGTCTCCATTTCATATATCATAAATCCCCAACATAAAAGTTTTCATGAAAGTCTCATCTGTCAAACGTCGGAAAACTAATTCGTCGCGACTTTTTCATGTCAATGCCACAATTATTCGTCGGAAGTTCATCCTAACAGACAGAGTAAGACCGCAACATTCGTAATAAACCTAAAAATATGGTTAAAAGGATTTTTTTCACGTAAGTCCCATTAAATAGATCGTTTTATGAAAATCTCCCATTTATTCAATTTTTTCCATAGCCGATTCATCAACCCGTAGATTAGGCAACATTTAATACGTTAGAAATTAGCAATCTGTGGAACGAAATATTAGTTGCTGAAATACATAAATGCTGTATTTTTGTCTAGTTTCCGAAAAGTACGAGGCTATAGAATTAGCACGTCTTTTTCCTTTCAGGTAGAGGATTCCAATTTTCCACTGTTGTGAAATCAAGAGAATCTCCGCCATCATCACCTCTTTTGCAGAGCCACCTCCGACCGAGCAGCGATAACAATTACGACATCAAAAGTAGAATAGCTTGTTTCGAGTCGAAACACCGCGAAAGCGGTACATTGAGCAACGGTAGTTCTGCACAATCTTCTCCAATTCGCAACGGTTGCACCGCGAACAAGGAGAATCTCTTAACCAAAACTGACGCAGCGATGGCCAGTCTTTTGGTACGTTTGGATCAGGTTGCGGCTCAGTGCAGTGACGCTCAGGTACACGGCGGGGGCAGATTAATAAGTGAAGAAAAATTCCAAATGGCTAAAGAAGAGTTGATATCCCAGTCATTGCAATTGGTCACCTCGAGCAAGATGTTAGTCGTTGCGATGTCGGATCCCACTTTACCCGATTTTCCAGAAAATCTGGCCATATGTCTATCTATTCTGAGGAGGTTGACGGAATTATGTCAGGACCTGGCTAACCATACAACAGCTCCCTTGCAAACGAGAAACTTAATCCTAAAAGTTCACGACGTCACCGCTGTTTTCAGAAAACTTATCACCACCGATATCGATCGTAGCTCACAAAGGGTGATTGAGGAGCAACTTGCTGGTCAGGCTGAAATCTTAGCAAACGTATTAGCGACTCTGCTAAGGATTTTAAGAGTATTCTCGCCGTGAATTTCAGTCCATTTTCGTTGTATATATGGTGCTCAAAATGTAAAACACGTCACTGGATTAATTTGAAATTGCGAATGATAGATGTTACATTTCAGTGCTTAGGGAATTCGAGTAACCCAATTGGTTATTGAAACTATCAAGGTCTTCATGGCGCAAGCTCTGTCAAGTGGTTCTTTTGCCTACTAAAAGTGCCAGTAGAGAACGGACTACCTCTTTACCATAAAAAAATCAAACGAGATTAACTTCGAAAAACAAGCATGAACTCGAATTAGTTGCAGAGAAATATTATTTCATTTTGCTGTGCCATGAAAACTTTCGAAACGGAAAGCCATCAATGAAAAATTTTCATTTTCGCATTGCGATAGGATTGAAAATTCCGTTAATTCTTTTTGTACCTTTATATTTCGTTATCTAGTCATATTACAAGAAAGAATGATTTTTTTATAATCAGGGCCAACTGTAGAGTTGAATGAAGACCAAAATATTAGATAGGCAATATGAGTTTTTTTAACAAGTCTGAATAGCTGAATACTCTAAGTATGTGATATATACTAATCGTTAAGAAAATTTTGAGTATAACTCATTTATTTAATATGAAATACAGTTCATGTTCCAATAACTAATGTCCATAAAATGATGTACAATTATATTAAATATAATTAATTTCATCCTGTAGGTTTCCACAACGGAATCACTATTCGATATCGAAATATTAATTTTAATCGAGAGGAGGTTTTTTCTCGAGGAACAAAAGTGTATTAGTACAATTGATTCAGTTACCCGTTGATTATAATGTATATTAGTTTATCAAAAATTCCCAGTGTGAATAATTTATTTACATTATGTTGAGTAGTAATTAAGAGATTTTTGACCTTTATTTGAAAGGGTTTGCATTTTATTTATCAAATTATGATGCGTTACATTCTGTTTTTATCAATTTTTTACAGCTAATATTTTTTAATGGAGAGCATATGTTAATATTAAACATATCTTAAACATATGTGACATAATAAAATATAAAAAGATCTGACGAGATAGAATTCTTATTTTTGAACACAAAAACACGATTTAAGAAATTACCAACAAAAAAAACAAATTCCAGAATCCCATTACAGTGGAACCCATTCCCTGTCTCCAATCAATCTCCGTACGTATTACCCATACGTCGTATTTGCAAAAACCGGCCCTGTTTCAAGGTATTATTAATGCATATCATTACCATGAATGAATAAGAAATACATGTTGAAAACGCCGGCCTTTTAATTTATGAAAACCGAGCAGTGCAACTTCCCTCGAATGAATACAGAAAGAATGTTTCAATAATGAAATAATCGTTCAGAATATTTCATCAAGTCACTACGATCCGTCAACAAATAAAATTGTGTAATATTGATAACACATCTGGGACATTTCAGAATAAATAAGTCGAAATTTAGCGATTAATGTTCTAACATGGTTTTTCAAACGGGAAGATATATTAGATCATTGTGTGGTGTTATTCGTTTCAAAAAACTCAACTTACGGGTAAGTAGTAACGTTGTATCAGTAAATAAACTTGTATTAGTTTATCATTGGAACCGATATAATAATCAGCGAGATAAAATATGAAATACAGTAGTGTACTCAGAATCAATTTTTTTGTCCAATATTAGGTCCTGTGTACAACATCGCAAAATGAGCCCTTTTATCCAGGAGCGAAAACTAATTGGACAGAAAATCTGAAATTCGTGCGTGGCAAGGATTATGAGCCAATTCCAATTTACAGAGTGATGAATAATGAAGGTCAAATAATCGACAAATCCCATGATCCAAATTTATCGCAAGAAATACTTCTCAAGATGTACCGCGATATGTCTTTCATCCCTGTTATGGATAAAATATTGTATGAATCCCAACGGCAAGGAAGGATTTCTTTTTATATGACAAATACTGGAGAAGAAGCATCTCATATAGGTATTCAGTCATAAATTAATAAAACTTCTTTCGTTTGCTGAAAACCTGAAGTTTGGATGATATGTTGAATGGAGAAAATTTTGTGTTTTCCATACTTTTTGTAATCAACCAAAATTTTTATTTGCCCTTTGATTCTGAAAACTTGAAAAAAAAAATAAAAAAAAACGAAAAAAAAAGATAAATGAAAGGAAATGTTTCAGGAAGTGCCGCAGCTCTCGATTTAAATGACATAGTGTATGGACAATACCGAGAAGTTGGAGTATTAATATGGAGGGGTTTCACTCCCCAAGAAATGGCTGATCAATGTTATGGTAACGTTGACGATACTGGAAAAGGAAAGCAGATGCCCGTACATTATGGGAGTAAAAGACTTAATTTCGTTACCATCTCAAGCCCTCTAGCAACTCAAATGCCTCAATCAGTTGGGGCTGCCTATGCAATGAAAGGAAAAAATCGGTTGGTAAGATGTTTAATGACTTGCTACATTTAATCTTAAATATTCTTCGTTTTCAGTATCGTAGTCTGCTATTTTGGAGAAGGGGCTGCGTCGGAAGGGGATGCACACGCAGCGTTTAATTTTGCGGCCACATTACAATGTCCAGTAATTTTTTTCTGTCGAAACAACGGTTACGCAATTTCAACGCCAACAAAGGATCAGTACAAGGGTGATGGAGTAGCGGCCAGAGGACCGGGTTACGGAATTAACACATTAAGGGTTGACGGGAACGACGTTTTTGCCGTCTATAACGCAACAAAATATGCAAAATCGTATTGTTTGAAAGAAAACAAGCCGGTATTAATTGAAGCCATGACCTATCGGTGAGAGACTTCAGTGTAAATAATTTCTTTTCAATCATATTTTCTAGTGTTGGCCATCATTCCACATCAGACGACAGTACAGCTTATAGATCACCAGATGAAATAAAATTCTGGCAGAAAAGCACTCCCATCAATAAACTTAGAACATACTTAGAAAATATGAACCTTTGGGATTCTCAAAAAGAAGAGAAACTCATTGATAGTCTGAGAAAGGAAATGCTAACTGCATTTCACAATGCCGAAAAAAAAATGAAACCAAAGTGGTCTGAAATGTTTGCAGGAACTTACGCCAATACGCCGCCATACCTACAAAAACAAATGGAAGAATTGAGAGCACATCTCAAAAAGTACAAGGAACATTACCCTGTAGACAAATTCACCCCCGAATAATAAAGGTCTTATTAGTTTCTTAATAAATTTTTCTATTCATAGTATAAATATATAATTAATAATTCATTATTCTACAAGAAAATGTGATAATCATTAGTGATCTTGTTTCTGAGTAATATAAAGATTAATACTTGTAGATTTGCCCTTCCTTTAATAACAACCACGTTGCCTTGAATTAATCCTTCTCAAAAAAAAAACGGTTTTAATTGTCTAGTGCAAAAAGGAACTTTGTGGTGTAATAAACCTACAGTAAATAAATCTTAAAAAGTACTATCGGCAAATAATTTTCCAAAATGATGAACAACATTCAAACTCAAATACAAAACCTTCAATAAATATATAAATAGAAATATGTGTAGAAAATATATGTAGAAAAAGTACAACAAACAGTAAATAGCTTTCTAGTGAATAAGACGAGAAGTTCAATGAGCATGAAGTGTTGCTATACACAGAGCAACTAGAACAAAAAATATTTGAACCTGAAAGATGTTCATCACCATCCCTACATACAACATCAAACGAATTTATAATGTGACAAGATAATTTGATACACAAAATAGACCCTCGATTTTTCAACAGCGAATTTTAAATTTGAAAAAGGAACGCTCAGAAAAAGCGTCATTCAATAATTTTAAATACAGTTTGATTCAATAGAATTCAATTTCAGGAAGTAAAACGCGAAATTTCATCAGATTGCATCCAACTTTTCTATTTGGATCTAATCGTAAGAATGTTCTATGAAAAAAGTGTTGAGATTGCATACTAGACTCTGTCTCAACTATACGGGTCAAAGAGTAATATCAATATTCTCGATGATGCAAAATTCGGAATATCACACAACATAAAAATACGCCAAGTCAGAAAAGTCGTCGAAATTCGAAATAGATGATTTTAAATTAATTTAGACTGTTTCAAGACTATCAAATAATGAAAAGAAACCGGACGACTTCAACTACTTTCGTACTATTACAGAATTAAGGAACAAACGTGTCTTATCAAAATTCTAAAGATTCTTTTGAGATTCGTACCCTTATAACTATTCAATCGCTTAATATATTACAATCCAAAGTATAATATAAATCAATTATGAAAAACATTCAATGAACATATAACATCCCTTAATGCAACAAATATTCAAAACTAGTCTGTATAATTTACACCAAATATCAAAAGATAAAACAAACATACGGCGAAACCCAAAAATGTATAGACTTTGAGAACAAGTACCTATTGATAATATGACAAAAAATGTTCGGAACAGAAAAAATCAACGATAACGTGTATGAAGACAAAATTTTTTCTGTTAGAATTATTTTAGTGACTGTAAGAGATGTTTGTTAAGGACACAATTGTCGCACTTTTAGTATTACTGTAAATATGACATACATATTATGTGTAAAGGAATCTTATTAATAAGAACCAGAAAAAAGGATCTGCACATAGTCCTGTTTTAAAAGTATTTAAATTATAAATAAATAAAATTGTGAAAGCCCCGTTTTCTTAGGACCTTAGACGTAATGTTTTTAAAAATTTGTACCTGACTGAAGTCTGATCTACATAAGAGAGCAGTTATTTACCTAATATTCGACAACGACAGTTTTACCGACAACGATTCACAGATTCTAAAACCGCTTCTTCCACCTGACGGAACACAGGTACGCCCTTTCGTCTCGCTAAATCTGCAAGGTAAGCGCGTCCCCTATTATAATCCTTCACGGCCTGGTCTGATAGCTGATGACATATTTCAAATCAAATACAAAAAAACAAAATAATTTCAAAACTACCTTGTCCTGATCTATGACACATCCGTTAGCTATGTCTTGGATGCATAGAACGACATTAGCATTCAAGCCAATGTAATAAGCTGCCATAATCATACTAGTCAATGATCTGGTATCGTTTGTGATGACGAACAACACAACATCGCTCTGATCGATATGCTGCTTCCACTCCAGTACATTTCCATGGGGGATTACTACAAATGAAAAAAAAAAGACGAATAAGCTTTAGACATTTGGAATGACCATCTCCTACCTTCAATATCATTCCCATTTTCGAGTATTTTCTTTTCAGTCATATTATCAAGGAATTCCAGATTTTCTCTCATCGCTGGATTGTAATAACTCAAACCATGTTTTTTTAGGATCGGAATAGCAATATTATGCCTCCAATTTGATTTAGTCGATAAGGAACCTCCCAAGCAAACGTTGTATAGGAACGTACGATTATTGTTGGTAGACGGAATATTGAAGTCTTTATTGAAGATGTTTTTATTGGACGAATTTTGTCTATAAAACGACTTTGTTGCCCATCCTGAAAAAAAGGAACGATTAAAATCATTCAATTGCAATGATAATATAATAAAATGCAGGAAGCATGTGAAAACTTGCATTTAAGCGAACCAAAAACTGTATATAAAGACGCAAAGTAAAGTATCTCAAGCCGACATGCAACATTAATCAAAGAAATTGGATACCTAAAACGTTAGTATAAGGTTGAGTTAGAACAGATCTTAATAAATGCCTAGTCTTCACATATGCACATTTCCAATAGAATGGATCAAATATGCTACCGTCTCTGTATTCATCACAGCACTCGGACGAAAATTCAGCTACCAAGGCACAAAATTTGTCAAAGGTTATCCTGGTGTTCATCGTAGAGTTGTTCGCATTGGATTTCGACAGGAGATAGTTCCGTAGCAATGTTGTGTTAACGGATCGTTGAGTGATCTTCTCGTAAGCTTCGACTGCATTAATCAAGTTCTCTTCACCATTTTGTCCATCGTATATATCGAATACTTCACGCAATCTCCTGGGGACATTGAATATTACAGACATTTGTATTTTGTGGGAGAAATACATAAATAGTTATTCATAAATTGGATTATGTTTCCAAAGAATTTATGTCGATCAGAAAAAATGCTATCGTTTTATTGACTACAATCGGAGAATTGAGTGAACTAAATTTCAAAAACCATTGTGAAATCACATTTCAAAAACGTACTCACTTTAAGTTGTTCATTATCTGCTGTTCCGGCGTAATGCCGCGGTCAGACGCGCTCCTGAGAATGTCTGTGGTGCATTGAAGAGCAGTTGTCAGTTTTTTGTGCACCTTTATTCCCCTGCTCTTGACCAGCATCAGCAAATTTGATTGACCTTCTGCCAGATCCCGATATTCTCTAATTGATCATTTGGCTATATAAGATGTTCAGATTCATTACACTTTCTGAACTTACTTCGAACTAATAACTTCACCCATTATCGATTGATTTAGACGATATGGGTACGCGACGACAACCACGCATCTTCCGGAAGCAATCAAATCGGCTACTTCTATCATTCCGCCAATACTGCGCGTTTGCGAATCGACCACGAAGAAGAGAATTGATGCTGATTCTTTGGCGCTATATTCTTCGGCGAGTAGTTCGGGCGCCCAAACGGTTACTTGCTGTAATCAAGAATAATTATATTAGTTTCGTAGGAGTCTGAAGTTTCAGTAGTTTGTGAGATCTTTTTCCACATTGATACTGTTTTATTATACTTACGGGATTATAAAAGGAGATTCCTTGTTTCTGCAAAGCTGGAATTGCGGTGTCCATTCTCCATGTAGTCGGATTACAGGAACCACCGAGGAAAACTTCACAGTTTTTTTTGCACTCTGAAAATTATCAGTTATTAACTCAACTTGGTTTGCACTGTGTAGGTGGGGATGCTTCTACAATTGATGTTTAAAAAGAAGTTAATCACTAATCGTGATTAAAAATATTCAATTGCTTCAAAATGACTCGTTGTTCTGATCAATCGAACTGTATCAAGTTGCATTTTGTTTTGTTGTATCCTGATAGTACTACATAAAAATCATTTACGAATGATGTTCCCCAGGAAATAAAATTCAATGAAAATGTGAATGTTTCGGTATTATCAAACAGTTTGTAATGAGTAAACGACTAAAACTTACTTGAATAATTTTCCAACTGTCCATTTTTCTTCCGTTTCTGCAAGTGATTTCGCATCTCCTTGACGAAAAGACAAACTTCCCCAAAGGTGATGAAATTCCCGTTTCTTTTGCTATACTGTCTTGCATACTGAAGCATCGCAGACACTGTAATTACGAACGTTTTAGCTAACTAGAAACTATTATTAAATCGATAAATTACAATTCACATTTTTGGTTATGTTGTTTGTTTTTATTGACTTTTGGGTGATCACAGAAATGAAAGCAGCGAAGAACCGCCTCGCGAACAGAGTAGTTCGTTCAATGAATAATACATTCTGACTACGATGAAGCTGATTTTCCACGCGTTTCTGCGCAATCAGTAAGGGTGACTAATTTAATAATACAGAAAATAGTAAAAATATGAAAATGACTAAGTCAATGATTTATTTTCAATACAAACGATTTACTCACAGCACAAATGGATCAAATTCCGTAAATTATGGTCGGAAAATAAATTCAATAATAAAATGGACGAAAACTGATCAGCAAACATTTTGCTGCAGCTTACAAAAACGATCACTCGACGTCAAACCATTAAGAAAATAGTGACGGAGATTGAGTGTCACGATTGCTTTTAAATACGAGATCCTCAGACGATGCGATCACTTGATCAGTTCTACGAGCGAATCGCGCACGATCAATTGTCTCGCAAACGTGAACCGTTATTCTTCAAATTAGAATTGACAGTTACTCACCTTCGGCTTTGGACGGATACAATTGCATTTCATTGAAAACAGCCTGTAACGAACTTTCGGGAATGTTGACCGTATTTCCTAAACGCACACAAATGGCGTTGAACACTTCCCTGAAACCGACAGAAAAAATGTATTAGGGAAGCGTTGTTTATTAAAAAGAAATATTTAAAATAGTTTACAAATGTCAAATAAATAAATCTACAACTGGTTGGGGTTCTTTCACCTATTCGCTGAATTACATATAATACGTATAGTGTCGATCATCAGGAAGCGGCTCTTTTCCCACGACTATTAATAATGAGAAGACAGCTTAGATGCGTGACATCATATAACAACCTACGCAATACAAAACAACGATTAGGGAATAAGCACCTAATTGTGCATTCATCAAATTGTTTTACTAAAGATCCGCAAGAAATGAATGGATTTGTTGATTCCTACCGTTTCATAACAAAGACCGACCCAATATCAAGATGGATTAACTATTATGTGATCCTGATGTGGATATTCGGTATCAAATTTCGATTTAACAATAACAATATAAAAATCATAGGACAATTTAATCAAATATTGTTTTTGATGATTAATCTACTTATCTTATCAATTAGATCAATACAAAAAATAACACTCGTGACTACTTGTGTATGTATATTTTGGTTCTTCAATAAAACCAAAAATTGTCTATTGGACCGACTTGCTCTACAAGTATTGCATTTTTTTGACTTTGTAGTCACTTTTGAAAACTAGTTGTATTGACAATACAAAAAATATATAACTGTTAATTTGTAATACTTTTTAACTGTTACGTAATACCTTGCATTTTTGTATATCAAAGTATGTGTCCCACCGTTCTAGCTGAAAATAGTGATGGGTTATTCATTCATTTGAAGTGTGCCGACTCTTTTCGCTCCGCTATACACCATACGAATTTTTTGGGAATTTTCTATTCTATTCTACAGCAATCATGTTCTTTCGTAAACATTTATATTGAATTTTATCTTACTCCTACGCCCATTACGTTTTGAAGTTGAGGTCCTCAAAAAAATAGCTTTGATGTGAACAGTAGTAAACACTAGAAATAGAAGTGTGACTGAATTAATTGGTTGTCTAATAAATACGGACAGTCACTTGATGTATTCCGACAGCAATAAAAATTTTATGACATTAATCCGATAAAGAAATCAATCCGCATAAACTATTTTATTATTCTATTGATAGTGTCATAAAAGAGTCGAATAAATCGTTCAAATTTAACCAGTGCCATCAAACCGATTGTTTTAATACACACATCTTTATTTACATAACATTATCTGTCAATTACATTGCACTGTCGCTATGATAGAAGAAATTGTGTCTAGAATTGTGGTGAATGGAAAATTGTACTCACATTAACAGAAATGATGTTAGTAAATTGAGGTCCATTTTCATTTGCAACAATTCCAATTAAACGCTAAGCGAATAAAACTTCGTCGTCATAAAGTGGACGTTCGTGAAATAGTACCGATAAATGATCGAACGATCATCCACTACAAATCGTTCCGATGTTTCCGGGAAACTTATCAGTAAAATGAAGAAACAAACAAATTTGAAATAACATATTACTGTGAGAAGTTGAATATATTACACTTCAACAGAGGCGGATTCAGTGCGACAATTAAATGTAGTAACAACTTGAATAAAAATTAATGAAACATAACGTCATTTTTTTTTTAATTAGCCATACGGAATTTGCATTTGCCATCCTCAAGGGAGTGAAGTCTTCATTTAGTTGCCTATTTTAATGTTAAATCCTTGTGGAAATTTAGCTATTTCATTTTGAAAAATGGAAGTGTGTTTATTTAATCACCAATCACAAGAAATTTAGAACTGTGTTCATCGGAGGTGGTAATCGTGCAAGGAAAATTTTTGGAGATAAAATAGCCAGAAATGTTAAGAGTTATGAAAGTTATGAGGAAATTATGAAATACAGATAAAAAAGTCTGCGAAGCGAATAACACATTAATCACACATTAGAACGTCCGACAAAGTATTTTAATCAACGAATGATACTAAAGTTTGAAAAATCGTTTCGGCGTTGTATATAAAACAGGAAAAGCAAACGCGAAATGAACTAACATCATTTATAAATTACATACTCAAATCAAACCAAAAGGTAAGGTTTTTATGTTACGCAATCGCTCAAATTAGAAACTGAAAACTAACATGCATCAAAAATTCAAAGGAAACGTTTATGTGACACACAATCTCAATTATGTTGAGTACATTCTCGGTGCATTTAAATATGACTCTGAATACAATTATAGTTTGCATCATATCAAATAAATAGTTTGTGGGCTCTAATCAATAAAAAAATTGAGTGAAACTGTTTTTTTCTGCGTCAGCAACGCATATTATTCAAAACGATTCATATCGACTGCTGTAACCGAAAGATGATTCTGGCATAAAAGGGGATATAAAATAAATATTTTCATGTTTGAAACTATTCCGTCCGCCGGCCCTGACAGAACTGTATTTTCCAATCGTATTTTATAATACAGACGATAATGCGTCCATTGAGATAGCATTGAAAATTACGTGACATTAGTTTAAACATTCGACATATAGTAAACATGAAGTGGCTGAAGAATTCGACTTCGTCGAGTTTACGATTACATAATACTTTCGGTTCATTCAGTTTCTGCAAACAATTAACGACCTTGGCCATGAATGAATTTGAAAATATTTGGTTTCAGCGAAATTACTTGGACACATCGTGTTTTCCCTTAGCAGGAAACTGATATCCCGACGTTTCCATTTCCTGCCACAGCTGACCGTACCGCAAGGCAGGTAGGTAGTAGATAGATGTGTATCGTTATTACCGAGAGAAAATTTTTAGGAACCGTTATCCAAAATAACGTGTCGCAGATATTTATAACAGACGGCGGGCGTGGGACTTCAAAATACAAAACTCTTCGGAACGAATCTCATTCGTCATTTCGAAGGTTCAAGACATGAATAAATCAAGAATGACTATGCAGAAATTGTTTCGACTAGATAACGTACGCACACTTTTACAATAATTGGCCGTTCACTTAGCGAAGTTCAAGGAATAGCGGTTATTATGTAACGAGCGTTTCTTCATATTTTCTTGTCTATGCCGTTTCAGAAGTCGAAAAAGAAATCGGAACGGAATAGATCGAGGACGTGCAATTTCTATACTCAACGCCCATTCCATAATACCGTCGCCTTTTACCTTTGTTTCTTCTCCGTGAACTCGGATTTTTCGAAAAGTTTTTCACTACAGCGAAAGGGTCTTACTAGCATCTTCATGGTGGGGAATGCAAACCACTACTAACGCTGAATGCAGTTGGAACGCCGTTTTAATGTTTCTGCTGGCGTAAGATATTTCACCTGTTTGATACTGGAACCTATACCTACTTGGCAATTTCCTTGAACGAACAATATTCGAGAATTCCGTTTATAAATTTTTTGGACGTGATCTTTTGAGGAAGACATTTCCACACACAGTGGTTATAGCCATTTTTATAAAGCTGGATTGTTTGACAGATTGATATTGGGTTCCGCGTTAACCTTCGCTGTGGTTTGTAGGAATACATAATTTTTATCGATCATTATTAATCAAACCGCAGTCACCAAAAACGGTCTCACAAATGAGTTTTTCACGTTCTCAATTAACAACTTTTTTTTAAACAGTCATGGTCAGTAATTGGCAAAATAATGTTCACAAAATGAAATTCGAGTCTGTCATAACAAACCTGCAACTTTATGTAGTTGAACTTTTCCACCGAATTTTGTAACTCCTTCATACTTTCTTTTCAAATAAAGTTCATGTACACTAGAGAGTAAATAGACCTTTTTTTCCATTCTTAATGTATTCGTGTAGCGGGAAATGATTCATTAAAATACCCACACATCGTTCCGCAATTGTTCGCAAGCTGAAACTACCATTCGACTGGTAATTACGAGTATGTTTCGGAACTTGTAATATTAGCAGCATATTCGCTTCAGAGGAAGTAGCGTTATCTTTCACAAACAACTATCAGGTTATTTTCCTGTGTTCGTAGTAGCGAAATTATCATTTGTCAACAACTTTCTTCATTCATTGAAGTCCATGCAACTAAAGGTGAATTCTTTTCTTATCGTGAAAAACGGAAGCGGTTCGCATTTCAGAACAGTGGGAAACCTCAGGAGCACATATTTAAGAGTCAGGGATAACAATGATGCTTCGTGATTGCAAAACGATTTGATTAGCTGTTATCTAAATAGAGTCTGAATTTTGTTTAGAAAATTGAAATCGAATGTTCCCGCGGGGCAAGTGTCATTTGATAAAAAAAAATTCGCGCTAACGGACAATTCGTTTTGAGAAATTCCCCAAATTTGAATCAGCTTAGCGAATTATTTAAAACAATTCAAAAAAACAAGGAATATCTCTTCATCTCGACGTCAAGCACCAATCAGGCGATAGGCTAGATTATAAATAGTTTCCAGAAAGTTTTCTATTTTGAAAAATACGAACATTTGAAAAACAATCTAGAAAATTTCGCTTCTGTTACTTTAAATTTTAATTATTATTATTTTTTTTTTGCTCTGAGTAGCTGAATTAGTACATTTCCTGGCTAGTGGACAAAGTAATGTTTTTCCCGCACGATTTCGGATAAGTGCGGGAAAGTATATTTCATAACGAGTGCAGAAAGTCAATGATTTCATGCGAGTGTCAGTTTGACGAACCAGGCGAAGCGAAGCGAGCAATGAAAACTGACTTTCCACGAGTAATGACGACATTTTTCAGGCGGACAAAAGAATGGAATTATACGATAATTACTTTGAAGACACAAAATGAACGTTTTATCCCAAGTGGAACTGAATATATCATTCTTCATCTTCTAGATGGCGTGCTGTAGAAAATAATAGACATTATTATTACATATTTTATATTATTATTTATTTATGTTATGTCGTACCTTCTTAGAATTGTTTGCAATAATTCTCACAAGTTTTATACTTATAGCAGCCACTGTTTCTGGAGGGATATTTCTGTAACTTATAAACGTTTTTTCGGCTCAGATGAATGAATATTCGATAATACTTCAACCACTTCGAGCAATATTATCGGCGTTTTATTGAGGAATAATAACCACACAATATATTTCTCATCTATGGTGACAACTTACAATCTAATTTGTCTATAACAGCAAATTAAACCGAGCTGAACGAAGTAGTCCTAATCAACACTTTTCTTTAATGTCATTCTTGCAAGTAATATTCAATATCAGATATATGAACTAAATTTCCCATCTATGTGCCTTGACGTTTGTTCTACTCAGGATATCTTTGACTACAATGACGAAACTCCGTGACACAGTGAAACCTAACCTAATTTATTCACGAATCTAGAATTGAAAAATTGGCGAATTGAATGAAGTTGTGCTTTTCGTTAATGGTATGATATGTTCTTTCAAGTTTTGGTACTTCATTCGCGTCATTAATTTAATGAGATATACGAACTCATCTATTTCTATCTACTTGGCATAGGTTTCATTTCGATGTCACCACTTTCCCGCACGAATCAAAGCGGCTTTACCCGTGGGAGAAAGACATTCCCGCAGATCTGCATGCAATTGGTCACTTTCTACAATAGGTAAGTAAGATATGTATCACTTTCGTAAACGGTCACCTAAAAAACACTTTGCACATGAGATAGGAAGGAATATTATTTTTTCTGCAAATGAAAAAAAAGATACAAATCCAATTAAATACTTCACTGATTATGTCTGACTTGAAATAATACCCTGATCTAGCAATAACATTACAATGGGTGAAATGTCAAAGCATTTTTTAATTTCAATTTTTAATGTTTTCAAATACATCACGTCATAACATCAAAACAAAAGAACGTGCAACTCTTAGTATCTATTTGAGTAAACTCGTGTCTTTCTAAGCAACGCTGGATTTTTCTCATTCATTGCAAGAAGTGCCTTCCACTTTTTATTCATTATACCAAAAAACAGGGGCTTATTCCTCATTGAATAAGTTCAATGACTGACAGGACCCAGTGCGACCTGTCGTAACGTGTGTGGCAATCGAACCGTCATGAGAACAGAAAAAAATGTACTATCGCAGTTTGGCAAGTTATATCGAAAGTTGAAATTTCCAAAAAAAAATTTGTAACTTTTTTGAAAGCTCGCGAATTTTGCAAGTTTGTCAAAAAAATTGCTTATATGTGAAAAAATAAAGAGAGTGCCAATAATTTTCCTATCTTTCAGGAAGCTCTCACAGTCACAAATTTCCTTAAAAAAACCTCAGTGGTCAAAAGAAAAGGGGCTTAATGGAATTTCCGTAAACTTTATAGAAATTTCGAAAAGTTTTCTGCGTATGAACGTGTTTTTTTTTACGTCTGCAGAATCTGTAGAAATTTGCCAAATAGTTTCATCGGAATTTCAATCGGATTCAGTATAACAGCTGTCAGCAAAATTAGACATTGTTTCCACCATTGCAAATTGAATGACTTTGTCTAAGAATTTGAGATTGAATCTTCTGGACGGTCAGGAAATCTAGAAATATCTTCAACAAACGAAAAAAGAAACATCTTGTTTTTTTGATCCCATAGAAGAAAGTCGGCTCGAAAATGTAGGGAATGACCTGTTTGAACTTTGTCCCATATAATGAAAGTGGTCCCCCGCCATGTAAGTATCTAATTCGTTTTCTAATATTTGAGGCCCCTTTTTTATCTATCTAACAATAAGTACAGCAGTGATATATTTTCATGAATAAATCCATCGGAACACTGATATTATCTACAAGTGTATACAAAGCGTTCATTTTAAATTCACGATCGAAGTTTTCAGATAAGGTATACTCGGAATTGCGAGTAGGATTCTAAGGAAATTGGAACTCACCTAGTTCGTTACCATTGCTTACTAATAGATAATATTATCAAGGCGTTCAAAATACTACAAAAAGAATATACGGATAAGAGTGAAATAGGAAAATGTATTTTTTTATTTTCCTTCATACCTCGTTGCTCGTGCAGTCAAGTTCATAGAAAATTTAAAATTCATTAAAAATGAAACGGTGACGATTTTATAAATGAAATGGTCGCCATGATATCATCGATGTATTTGATTCAAGTTAAATATTGACCAGTTCAATAGCTTTATCGCCGATTTTATCAATTATCAGTGAACCAATAAGGATATTATGTACTACCTGATTGAACAGTGTCATAGCCAATTCTAACAAAGCTCAATTGAAAAAAAAAATTCAATACTTAATACATACAAAGGATCTCGAGTCCGTGTGATTAAAAAGTCGATCAGCTGAAGATAATGAGACAATCAGTGATATTAGACAATCAGGGGGTAGCGTTGGGGCAACGGGGCCCGCATTGGGACCGAGAGCAAATGGTTCTTTGTTACCTTCGGAATTTGTTTAAAAATGACCGGAAGTTGTATGGAATATGGACAGTTTGTTCAAGTGAAAAGATCGTCGTTGACGGTTCAATGGGCGACCTTTGCGGACGTCTCCAGCGCGATAGCGAATAGCGATCGACCGTAGACAAGGAATCGAGAAAGCGTGCTCTGTAGCCTTCTTGGAGCCAGATATAGCAATGATGTCATCTTTATTTACGTACAATTGCGATTGGTACATTGTACGTTTCCAAATAATCCCATATATTATATATCGGGATCAATTTATATAATCATTCTTTGTCCAAAGACTAATTTTTTTCAGTCAGCATTTTGAACCGAGAATTGCGTGGTATCATCAACGATTATCATCAATACGATGAAAATACGTGTACAAGCAATCGATATTTCGCGTCATCTATCCATCGAACAATTGTTCGTTTCATTTCGTTATTATGCGACATAATTCAAAATTAAATGAAGCAACAGTTTTTTTTTACCTTGATAATTATGAGCTTGACCTGATAACAGACAGTGAAAATCTAGATAAGACAAAACGTTTTTGTATGTTATTTGAAATTCAATGGTCGTATCGTTAGTATAATTTTTTTTAGTCATTATGCGGAAGGATGAGTCAAGTTATGGTAATAAAAGGTGTCTAAGTCATGATTAAGAAGAAAAGTATTCCAATTCTTCCGGTTCCATTCGAAATTGTAATTGGCAATTTGTGGAACGAGAATGAAATTTCTAATTCAATTCTAGTTTTACTGTATGAAACATTTTAAAAATGAAATCAATATTGCGCACTTCTATGTATTATTCAACTTATGGTTATTGCACTAGAAAGACAATCGAACTTATGAATAATTCGTCAATATAAAAGAAGAATAAATATTGGCTTTGAAAGACAACTATATTCTTTGAAATTATTCTCTCGTGGCCTTCCTTCTAGGGTACGTTGCGTTATTACAGTTTTTGATGCATTTAGGATGATGTGAACTATTACTTGAACTTAATTTTTGTGACAATTTGAAAAACATCAATATGTGCATTATGCAAATATTTTCCATTTACTGCTACAGAAACATTTGAATCAAATAAAATTCAAAACAATCTGCTAGAATTGGAGAATAACATAAGTCACCGTCCAATTAAGGATTATTAGTTCGAATACCCAGACAATACAAAACCTGATTTCACGGCAGTACGATTGACTATATTTTTCCAGCAATTATGACTCAACTTATTAAAATAAAAATACATATCTAACTAATGATCGATAAGAAAATTCCTAGGAATCCTCTGGTTCGATTGCAAATCGATACTGAAAACCTTTCAAAATATATAGATTGAACTATTAAAAAAAGCCCAAAGAAAAATGAAATTAAAATAGCCATTTCTTTTTACACCTACGCTTATCAATTATAATTCCAGTCGGAGATTCGTTTTAAAGGACGACTTATCAATATAATATTTTTCTTCTATGTTTTATTAAAATATTTTCGATATTCAACGCATCCAACATATTTTTTAATTTTTAGAATTTTGCAGGGTACTTTCGGAATTCTGTGTGAGAATGTGAAATACGGAAATAGGTCATTCCAGTAGCAATTATTTTTTTCGGAATTATCATAGGGACGTATTTCCACAGACGTGTGATGGGAGGCTGCAAAACTTCTGATTCTGTAGTCCGTGAACTTTACCTAAGGTCAAGAAGATGCGAAAGCGCCAAGTCAATCGCATCGCATCAGTAGAGTGTCGGCAGGCCTTTAAACTTGTACGATCGTTAACAAGGACGAAAATGACACTCAAATCTGTCAAACATTCAAATGAAGAAGCGAAAAGTTTCGGAGTTTAAAGGAGAAACTGAAAACTTGAACTTGAACTTTTGTGTATCGCTCGACTGTAATAGGTTTCGAATAACCATAAATCATCGTGAAGAAGTTAGAATTATTATTCACGTAGTGAATATTTTGCAGAAATAAATATCACGAAGAACCATCTAATCAACTTAACATTATGAGAAATCGATGAAATGATTAATGAACATAAATTAGTCCTGTGAACCGGACACATATAATTGATTTTTTCAGTTTTTCTTTCATCAGATGCTTCGCAAGGTTGGCATATTGACATTATCATGGGTGAAATTTGATTTAACATCATTCTTCCGGTAGAATTTCTACCGCCAATTGCAATTGTCGTTTCGTAAACGAATTTGTCGTTGTATATACGCTTGCCCAGCTCACAAAAGGAGCGGGCATAAGTAGGCATGCAACATCGTTGTGAAAAACATCGATATTTTTAGACATCGATGTTAAAATACATCGTTGAAAAAGATCGATGTTTTGTACTTTGAAAGAAAATTTCTTCGAAAAACCATATTTTTAAAGTTTTCACATCTGCGGCTTTTTATAGATGTAGATTATTTATTTCTTGATTATGAAAACAATATTTTGTTATTAGAAAATCTTTATTTCTTTGAATTATTGATGTGGATGATATATTTTCAACTGTTTTATGGTTTAACTATTCATAGTGATGCGCCAAGACTCAAGATATTCTTGGTCTTGTCTTGAAATTCAAGACAAGACCAAGACAAGACTAAGCCAACTTAACACAAGACAAGACCAAGATAAAACTTATCAAGAATCCCAAGAATGTTGTCTTGTCTTGGGAAATTTTTTTATATTGAGTATTCACCAATGAGTGAAGATTTTTAATTAGTTTCTATTGAGTTATGACTTATTAATGACACTTTTTATGCGCGTTTCGTATTAATATTTAAATGAATCCCCGTAAAACTAATTTTTTATTATAAAATTATGTTCATCAGCTTTTGGTTTATTAGTAAATTTCTGATATTAAAAATTTTGGGTTATGATAGTCAAGCAGACTTGAATGCATATAAATTTATGTGCAAATTTCCGCATTGAACACTTATCTCTGAATTAAAGTGAAAATTATGATCTTATCCAGATTTTTATAGTAGTTTTCAATGGTTTTTTATATTTTACTTACTATTTTAACTATTTACACAGAATTAATAATATCTAATTGAAAATTTACACTTACAGAATTCAATTTGAAAAATAATTTTTCTTTTTTCGCTCTACAAACAATCGTCGTTTCAATAAGATTTTCTGATGATATTTTTGTAGTGTTTGATTGAAAAAAAAAACTAACAAAGAAAAAATAAACAAGTTGAAAAAAATGATGTGTCATTTAAATTGATAATATACAGGGTGACCCATTTTAATCTATGGACCCGAATTTCTTCTAAACTACGAGGTCTACAAAAAAATGGTTCAGACAAAAATTGGGCAGGACAGAGGGGGCTATTTAATGGTACCATTAGTTTTGACCTTGAAGTCAGTTTTGAAGGTCAAGATGGTTTTTTCAAATGGTAACCCCTATTTTTGAGTGCGGATTTGAAAAGAGCGGGAAATTTTACATCAAATTTGTCTTAAGTGAAAATTGTTTTTGTGACCTTACCAATGCTAAGTAGCTAAACCTGTCAACATTTTGATCAAAAAAGTAGGGTCCAATCAAATACCCATTTACAATTCCGCACCAGACCATCAGGCTCCACCGATTTTTGTGGTCTACAGCTCTGTACCAGTAAGGATTTTCGTACGACCAATAGTGGCAACTGAACAGACATAACTGTCACTATTGGTCGTACGAAAATCCTTACTGGTACAGAGCCGTAGACCACCAAAACCGGTGAAGCCTCATGGTCTGGTGCGGAATTGTAAATGGGTATTTGATTGGATCCTACTTTTTTGATCAAAATGTTGACAGGTTTAGCTACTTAGCATTGGTAAGGTCACAAAAACAATTTCCACTTAAGACAAATTTGATGTAAAATTTCCCGCTCTTTTCAAATCCCCACTCAAAAATAGGGGTTATCATTTGAAAAAACCATCTTGACCTTGAAATGACCTTCAAAACTGACTTCAAGGTCAAAACTAATGGTACCATTAAATGGCCCCCTCTGTCCCGCCCAACTTTTGTCTGAACCATTTTTTTGTAGACCTCGTAGTTTAGAAGAAATTCGGGTCCATAGATTAAAATGGGTCACCCTGTACATCTAGTTTTTAACCTACTAATTTCAATGCCAGGCAGGCAGTTAAGGTGAAACAGTTAAATAAAAACACAGTTCGGGTAATAAAAATTTTGAAGTGAAATATTTTTATTCTATCTTTCTTGCACAAAATTTGAAATATAATCGGGATGAAGTAAAAAATGTTCCTTTCATATCCTGATAACAAAACTTTTATATTGAATTTGAAATTATTTTTAGTTTAACTCATTCCAAAAGAAATTATGGAAAGTCACCGTAACAAATTTCGTTTCTAAGAGAGCATTTTGCCCAAGATTTAATGCAGACGAGCATTTTTAAAGAATCATCGGATAATCGGGTTCTTTTTTTATTCATCACCAGAGAACCAGCAGAAAATAATCTCTTTACTGGCACTGAGGAAGCTGGTGTGCAAAGAATGTCCTTTGCCATTTTAGCAAAAGTAGTTTTTTGATTGTTTTTCCACTATTGGAGAATGTTGGTGTCTTGGGGTTCTCTGGGAGAACTGTAATAGGCATCAAGTTCACTTCTCCACGTCTTTTTTTCATTTTTTGTTGAGGATAAATATGACTGTACTTTGAAATTTCATAATCTTGACTATTAACAACGCAAGAACAAGACAAGACAAGATTCTTGCCAAATCAAGGTCACAAGACCAAAACAAGATGAATATTTCTCAAGATCTTGCCTTAGCAAGACAAGATTTTTATGATTCTTGTCTTGTCTTGTTCTTGCGCATCACTAACTATTCATGATTTTTCCATACTTATGTCAAATTCATCTGAGGTACTTGTCGATCAGGTGATTCGTGTTCCTGTGTCTATTCATTTAAGTAGAATAACTTTATTATGATCACGAATTCGTTGAAATGTATAAACTTTGAATCCAGGATTAAAGGATAAAGGAATGAAGTAAAAAATATTTTTTTCATATCCTGATAACAAAACTTTTATATTGAATTTGAAATTATTTTTAGTTTAACTCATTCTAAAAGAAATTATGAAAAGTCACCGTAACAAATTTCGTTTTTAAGAGAGCATTTTGCCCAAGAGTTAATGCAGACCAGCATTTTTAAAGAATCATCGAATAATCGGGTTCTTTTTTTTTTGTTCATCACCAGAGAACCAGCAGCAAATAATCTCTCTACTGGCATTGAGGAAGCTGGTGTGCAAAGAATGTCCCTTGCCATTTTAGCAATAGTAGTTTTTTGATTATTTTTCCACCATTTGAGAATGTTGGTGTCTTGGGGTTCTCTGGGAGAACTGTAATAGGCATCAAGTTCACTTCTCGTCGTCTTTTTTTCATTTTTTTGTCGAGGATAAATATGACTGTACTTTGAAATTTCATAATCTTGACTATTAACAACGCAAGAACAAGACAAGACAAGATTCTTGCCAAATCTTGGTCACAAGACCAAGACAAGATGAATATTTCTCAAGATCTTGCCTTAGCAAGCCAAGATTTTTATGATTCTTGTCTTGTCTTGTCCTTGCGCATCACTAACTATTCATGATTTTTCCACACTTATGTCAAATTCATCTGAGGTACTTGTCGATCAGGTGATTCGTGTTCCTGTGTTGATTCATTTAAGTAGCATATCTTTATTATGATCACGAATTCGTTGAAATGCATAAACTTTGAATCCAGGATTAAAGGATAGTGGATGTGGTCAGGAATGCTCCACAGTTTCTTGATCTCCGAATATTCTCCATATTATTTCTTCAGAAAACATTATGCAGTAATGACGTGAAAAACTATTTTTTTCTGTCATCATGCGTTTGATATTATTAGTGTTAAAAAGTTTTGGAACACGCAGATGTTCTCAAAGAGATTGAGGAGCGATGTCGATATTTTTGAAGTATCGTCAATTGAAACATCGATGTTCATGAACGATATATCGATGTTTGACAAACATCGATGTATCACTTGTATCCCTAAAGATGAACCGTTTTCGTGAAAAAAAAATTAAAACAATGAATGTTTTATTTTTATTAAAGAGAAATCATGATTTCTAATTTTTGTTGTCTGTAGCAAAGTGTGTTACGAAAGACATTCAAGGAACAGAAATGTTTTAGTTTAGGTGATTTAGTCCGACAAAATAACTAGATTTAAAAAAATGCAGTTTGAAAGTTAAGAGAAAAATTGACTACCAGTGGCGTCCTTTAGGAGGCCGCTGGGAAAAAAATTTATGGGAACTTGTCATGTTATTTTTTAATGTTCTATCTGAATCCGAGAGATCTCCCACATTTTCCCGGACACCCTGTGTAACATTCTTATTTTTTTGAATAGTTATAAGCGATTTTATATTTCCCGACGCTATAGGAAATTGATACATATAAGGGTTGATGTTGAAATTGATTGAAAAGTTGTTCTTATTCTTAATCAACGGCAAAATAACAATTTTCGTCATTCATTTTCGCATACTTCTTGGAAAAAACACTGTCAATCTTTTGGTTACCTCATCATGATTTGTCATTAACTCGATGATCAGTTATGAATAAGCATTAACTGAAATTTAACAATTTTTTTTCGTTGGTTATGGCTACTTCTCTTCCATCTCTAACGCAGTTTCCATTTTTAAACGAATCGTGTTGTGTTATGTAATATTCCTTCTTAAGTCCTTAGATTAATAAAATTGGTTGTGGCATTTTTCTTCTTATCATTTAACCACGGAATTAAGATTTCCAATAAAAACGACACTTGCCTAAATAAATGTATCATAGTCGAATATTCTTTCCACATATATCTAGCAAACATCGATTTACCTCAGTCGAGTCGTCATCGATAAAAATAACCTTCAAATTCATTGTGGAAAAACGAAAGTTTCAATCCCCTGTCATTCGTTTGTTTCGTGAAACGAAATTTGGCAAAGATGATTCATCGGGTTTCTTACCTTCCAATCGAATTAACAACGATTTTACGATCGGGATGAATTTATTGAACATCGAATGCGATCAGAATTAAAAATAGATGTGATGGAAAAGGTGTAATTTTCGCCGCGATTTGATCAGAGGTGTGCCGTAATTAATATAAAACATATATTAAAATTAAATATCGCCGAAGGCGCGACATCACTTCAAATCATCGTTATTGGATGATTACTTCACGAACTCATTAAAACTATTGTGGTGTGATACCTACACGTCGTATAATATATGTAAATTTTTTCCTTATTTTTAACCATAACGCGTTGAAACTGAACTTGAAATAAGTTTACGGAAACAATCGATTTTAATTATTATGAAGGTTTTTGGAGATATTAAAAATTATTTTATTCGATATATCCGAATACAATCTCCAATCGAGCGTTATATATTCGTTGGAAAGGTGGAAGAAATGACGCCTACGATTGAGAAGATTAATAGTGATTTGCGTAAATGATTAATTTGCTTTTCTGATGTTGAACTTGAAGTTGAGAATTTCCATATTTTATAGACATTCGGAATAGTTACCACACCCAGAACGATGAATTCATATCCTGGTGTGAAGAAATTTATGGAGAAGAATCGAAGGAAATCAAATTGGATCGCTATGTATTTAATACGTTTATACAGTGATCTGGTATCACCTGTTTGGGACCGAGAGTTGTTTATTTGAAAGTAAGACGAACAGACATGTTCATTTCAGATTGTACTTTTTTTGTTGGCCTTTATTCTATCTTCGCTATTTCTATAGAATATAATCCATATGATATGACACTCTGCCATGACAAGATAATTTGTAAGTTACAACCTTCTACATTCCTCATATGTTCTGACTTTTGCATAATTTTCGTATAATCAGTCGATAATTAATTTTGACTCAATAATGTAATGGAAAAGGAAAATTGATCATGTTTTAATATCTTCATTTCAGTTGTGTTGGAATCAAAAATGCTAGGATTCTTGTATTATTATCGGAAATTTATGGGAATTCACAAGGTTGATAAGGTATTCAGCTAAAAATCCTTCAAAAGGACCATAAAATGTTTATTTATTCCAATTTCGTGATTAGTTGTTTATATTCAATTTGAAACATTTCCTATGACGACATTGATAAAATGATTTGATATCATTCTCAAGTTTCGCTATAATCAATAGAATAACTGGAAGAAAATATTGATATTCCGTTTTTCGTATGCGAGTTTGCTGAAATCATTGCGTCAATTTCTCATTTGAATATTTTAACTAATTTTCAAAACACTCTAGTCACTCTGTTCGTCAATGTTTTTCGACGAAATTCGTAAATCACATTTCTCGATGGGAAATTTTGATGAGAATAAATGATATCATGTCTACACGGTTGTTGCCGAAATAGTGTTCGTCATCGTGATAATAAAGTTATAAAAAAGTGATCGAATTATTTTTCGTCAAAGGGAAGTGAATTATTTACCCAGTACAGCGTATCATGGATTCTACTTGGCCTTATCATTTAATGTACTCCAATAATCGTCCAAAAAATGCTTTCGTTCAAGAATAATTGCGTTACTAACCTTGCAATTCGCGTATCGTATCGATTTTCGTTATAGTATTGACCTATACAAATTCCTTAATCGAAATATCGATTCAGTACTAAATGCATTAATAATAAAAAGGAATTTTTTTTATAATATCAGTTTATTTTTAAAGTAGTAATCGAAAATCTGTGAATTTATTTTTTCCGTTATTCTGGCTTTGCTGTAAAGTGTAATGTGGATGAAAGAAAAAGTAATTTTGCTCTGCTAATACCTGAACTGGAGGTATACGCTTGCAAATAGTCAGTGCAACATATCAGAGGCATAATGAAGGTTGCAACTATTACAAATTTCAATCATGACACATTTTGTGATTGAAAAAATTGGCAAACTAGAATTATTATAATAATTAAGAAGTTTGATTTGTTCGAATTGTGCTTAAACTTATCGAATAGGAACGTTGCGCACGTCATCTGAAAAACACACGTGTTTATCCCAATATCGAAGTGATTCGTACAAAAATTGTTATTTAAATCGATTTTTCCACCGAGCAGGCGAACAGTTCAGTGCAATGTAATGAAAGTATAGAACCGGCGGTAGTGCTTCTAGTGTCGATGAGTTTACTATCCGAAATGTCAACCAAACCTAACCTAACCTGATGGATGGTGACCGATTCGGACGGTCGCGTTTTGTTCGAGTTCAAAAATGCGTGCAGAAGAATGCACGAATATAATAGGAAAAAAATTTATGGGAACTTGTCATCTAATTTTTTAATGTTTTATCTGAATCCGAGAAATCTCCCACATTTTCCCGGACATTCTGTATAATCGTTTTCGAAATAATCGTTCAATTCAACGCGATTGAAATTTTGAGTAATGCTTGAATATTTGAAGACTACAATACAATCCAATCATCGAATGCCGATTTCAATGCTTACGTGATAAATATTCAAGTTACGATAAAACTGCGAAAACAATTCGAATACAAACCTTGAAACAACTGGGCTTTACAGGTATAATTTTTTATGAACATGAGCAAATTTATAGAAAATTGAAAGAAAAAGAAAGGAAACTTATTTCTAAAAGAAAGAAAAAGATGTTCAGATTCAATTTTCTCATCTGCTCAGCTGAGTGAACTTGCCATAGAAATAATTAAGTCACTTCCTCACACTAAACAGGTTTGAATATTTGAAAGTAACTTTATGTTATATAGAACCATTATATCTAATTCATATAAATATATGTTACGACATCTATAAACCTTCATCGATTTTTTTCTAACTCTTTTGTACCGACGTTTGACTGAAATGATCTCAACGTTTTTATTGAGAGATATTATTTTGAAATAACTGATGGTAGCCTGAATTATTCTTAAATGATTACCTATTTGAAAAACCGTTAATTTGATTAAGTCGTTGTTCGTAATATCATTGAATGTTTTTGAAAATAAAAGGAAGATAATGTATTACCTGATGATATGTTTTCTTAGGTATAGAGTTCGTTTTTTAATTTTGTAAAATATTTTTACTAATTACTTCTTGTTCATGAAATTTGCACAATATTATGTGTCCTAACATTTAAAATCAACTTTCGAAGATTACTTTTGAGAAATTCTTGCCTGGAGTTTTTAGAAAAAAAAACACAAATATTCATGACAATTATAGAATATAATAATGAGAATCACTAGAACGAAATTAATGATTTTCTGTAATGTGTGGTGGATCGCATTGAGTCGGGTGCTGTCCTGCTGGAATATTTTGTAATTTAAGCAGGGCATTTGACTGTGTGGTTCATTTCATCCCCTTAGATAAGCTCACAAAATATGGAATAAGAGGGATTCCTCGTGGCTGGATAGCCAGCATTTTGAAAAATAGAAAACTGTTTCGAGGAAAACACTCGCAAAGGGGGGGTATGTTTAGATCTCTTGAATAATGAGGTTGGAGTACCACAGGGCTCAATATTGGGCCCTGTGTTATTCCTTCTCATCTATGATATTGTGAATAGTGTAGGGGGTGATATGTTGGGGTGCAGATGATGCGACTCTGAGGGAGGAGTCCAAAATAGTTTGAACAAACTACAAGTTTGGTTCAATAGGAACCTCCTTCATATTAATGAAGGCAAGACAATGAATACAGTGAATCATAATTTTAACGCAAATATCACTAATAGTTAATAATACTGCTTTAAAAAGAATGGAAACTGTTAGATTTCTCGGGGTAGAGGTGGACGAGTGTCTTACGTGGAGACACGCATGCTCCAGGTTGAACCAGAGAGATATTTTAACTTTCGATCAGCTCATGTAAGTTTATTATGCGCAGGTACACTCTACGATTTCCTATGGAATTGTTTTTTGCGGTTCTTCGTCCGCGGCCATTGAAGTATTTTTGTGTCAGAAGAGAATTGTAAGAAGCATGCTTGCTTTGCCAAATACTGCTCCTTGCAGATCTTTGTTTAAATCTTTAACAATATTAACATTAACCTCAATGTATATACATGAAATAAATAGGGAACAGTTTGTGACGCATGGCGATCGGCAACCCTTACGACACACGTAATAGAAGAGACTTTGTACTGCCTAATTTTAGTTTTAGGATAGGCCGTAGATCACCAATATATGTCAGCCACTTTTTCGTTTCGAATATAAATTATACTAATAACTATAAATCCTTCTATAAACTGGAGATTTGTGATCTTGCGTTATTCGATATTTTCGATGCCCTAAGGGCCTAGGTATACCGATAAGTGGTCCGAATGTGACAAATGACCATAAACAGAACACTTGTTGACAAAACACAAATGCGTAGGAATTGGGTTCTCGAAACACGTGTGAATGTTTTTCGAGAGCAAAATCAGGGGCAGGGCGTGAGTAGTAGTCGTATATTTGGGACTGTGCAGTTACTAATTCTAAATCAGTTAAAATCTTTAGGTAAAATTTAAAAACTTTCTTGTTGACAAATATTACTACAGTTTAAGTTAGTTTTTGTCACGATCGCGCTTTTGTTTGTTGAATGGATATATGGCGTTCTGTAGCTTATTTTGCATTTGTAGACCTGATGATGATCCATATATGTACCTGCAGGTTCTTTCGTCGACTTTTTCCATAATGTATTCTTATTGTTATTGTTATTGTTATTATGCTTAGAATTAAAATTGTTTTTCTCCATTGAATGGCAAATAACGTACCACTAAATTTAATACCCAAATCAAAATCACGGAAACATTTGTCTTCAGTGAAAAGTAAACTCAATTTCAATTTGACTCTTTTCAAATGGATCGTGAAGTTATTTGTACTTTTTCATATTAAACTATTTTAGAACTTTCAGAACAGTTACGTAAAGTGGTATTTTTATCGTGATGCAATTAACTATGAAGCTTCATAATTGGGACAGTGAATACCAATTTTAGTGACTTCCTCTATTTTTCCAGAGCCAATAACATCGACGCCGTCCACGGAACTTGATGTCTTTTCCATGCGACGCTTTTGCTTCAACAATCGCGTTTCAAGAATACAACGTTCGTTGGAGGACTATATGAACTAATGGGTTAAGAGGTAGCGAAACAATTTGCGCTCAACGATTTTTTAAGTGCCAACTCGTTAATTATACGACTGTTTTCTAACCGATTTCCGGGAGAGTCCACTTTAAAACATTGGGCTACTGCAGCAAGTTCAATTTTTTCGCGTGAAGCTTCGTCTACCCAAGATGTGAGGTGAGAACAACAACCAACGGAAATGATTTCATTTTATATTTATATATATATACGCATATTTTTATACAATCTGCGAGATTTATCGGATCAACGTCAGATAAACCTTGTTAATTTGCCAAAGGTCAGGCGGCGCTATTGGTTATTTACATTTAGAATATCAGTGTGACCCCGCTATTGTTAGGTTAAATTGAGGGAAAAATCTGTATGTAATGTCGGACGCATCGCATTGACACAAAATCAATTTGAAGTGGCAAGATAAAATATTGATTCAATTTATCGACAAGTGACAATAATTGAAATCCATCGAATATTGCACATCAAAAAATAAAAATTGAGACAATTGAACGGAAGTAAACGGGCATGTAAATGCGAAAATTACTGAATTGTTTCGAAAACCGCGATTTATATCTCTATAAAAGTGATAATGAAATAGTGTTTCATTTAATGAAAGAACGATTTTTACTCGTGGTTCAAAATGCGAGGTCTTTCAGTAATAGAACCCTGCGCGTGAGAAGTTATTGGATATGAGTTTCCTGTTGCATTATTTACAGAGATGAATGAAACATCGTGAATTTAAATACATAGTAATAAAAATACGATTTTGCTACAAGCGGAAAACTCACCTTGTGAAAGGGCCGTAAACGTACTCCTCAGAATTATCGTTCAGATTTCCGTTGATTAAATTGAACGATTTTGCGTTAGATTCGCTGTTCAATAATTTATTGATGTTGACATTATTTACTTGTTTTTCCCGAAAACTCCTTGGCCTATTCGGGAAATTCCTGTTGATTTTGTTGATGTTGTTCCTGTTCAAAATCGGTCTATTTTTGAAAGAGCGCCCCGAATGGCTGCGCAGACGCGTTTTGATCCGATTATCTGTTGCTGGCGCTATAACACTTTCCATGTTATTTTATCCAATTTTGAAACGTATTTTCGATCGAAACACCAATTCTTTTTACAGTGATACGTCACTCGAGATACGGATTGGATACATCGTGAAAATGATTGTTTTCAGTTGGTTCCATCACAGGCGGAGTTTAAAAATAAACTACCACGTAGAACCAAACTAAAATTTTTAGCAATTTCTTCCTCGGCCCGTTTATCTCAATACCAACTTTCATCTTGATCTCGAATAGAATTCTCGCTCATAATTTTTCGATCTTTATTTACTTAGCACGGTGCAGCACGTGCCATTTTTTTGACGCGCAAGTAAACGCTTCACACGAACTTATCGGAGGAAAATTTTTGCGCTCAAGAAACTCAACATACAAAACTCAACCGATACTGAAATCCAAGTGTATATTCAGATAGAAAACCGGTGTGCTTAGAAGAGACGGAACTGCGGCAACAGGTGATCTCTGATCCAGAGTATACAGCACGAAGTCCCCTTAAAATTCGATATGTACATTGGATAAAAAACTATTGAGAGGAAATAACTATAAAATAACTAACTGAATTAGTAATCAGTAAGCAGAGCATGTTCCTCACTTGAACATCATTGAAACCTCTATTAATTAAGTACTACATGAGCGGCTGTTACAGTTGCACGTATCAGTCTGAAAGTAGGTAGTGGGTCGTCTGTCTATAGAAAACGTCATCAATATTCATGTAAAATGTTCAATGAATGTTCCTGAAACGTGCGTTTGTTGTACCGATACGGATGCCGGGTTTGACACTCCCGATATAAATCGGGCACTACTTTTTTTATTACTTCCATTATGGTGGAATCCGTAAAAAATAAAATGAAGTCTGGTTTGTGAATAAAACTAAAGAACTGCTGCAGCACTGAAGTATAGGCAAAAATGTTAGAAAATAGAACGATACGGAATATTTAATTTCAAATTAAGTAGAATTGGAACTCCGCCA
Organism: Novius pumilus; assembly: GCA_020654155.1. Taxonomy (NCBI): domain Eukaryota; kingdom Metazoa; phylum Arthropoda; class Insecta; order Coleoptera; family Coccinellidae; genus Novius; species Novius pumilus. The sequence goes on from JAIFOV010000472.1 coordinate 7,950,520, forward strand.
TCTTCCTGAAGTTGAAATATGCTTATAACAGTAAATGAATAAATAATTCAGCGGCTTTTTTAATTTGATATAAATCGAAACATTATCAAAAAGAAATAGAGAAGCAGAAATTCACAGAAACAGAAAATTGTCTTTTTGTTCAGGGTTTGCATGATCATATTATAATGTTTTTATTACATCGATGTTAAAATACATCGTTGAAAAAGAAAGATATATCGATATATCGTTAATTTCGTTCTATTAATTCTTATTAATTATATTCTATAATTCTCATGAATATTTGTGTTTTTTTTTCTAAAAAAATCCGAAAAATCCACGCAAGAATTTCTCAAAATTAATCTTCGAAAGTTGATTTTAAATGTTAGGAAACATCATAATATGTATTGTGAAAATTCCATGAACAGGAAGAAATTAGTAAAAATATTTTACAAAATTAGAAAACGAATTCTATACCTAAGAAAACATTTCATCAGGTAATACATTATCTTCCTTTTATTTTCAAAAACATTGAATGATATTACGAACAACGACTTAATCAAATTAACGGTTTTTCAAATAGCTAATCATTTAAGAATAATTCAGGCTACAATCATTTATTTCAAAATAATATGTCTCAATAAAAACGTTGAGATCATTCCAGTCAGACGTCGGTACAAAAGAGTTTGAAAAAAAATCGATGAAGGTTTATAGATGTCGTAACAGATATTTATATGAATTAGATATAATGGTTCTATATAACATAAAGTTACTTTCAAATATTCAAACCTGTTTAGTGTGAGGAAGTGACTTAATTATTTCTATGTCAAGTTCAGTCGGCTGAGCAGATGAGAAAATTGAATCTGAACACCTTCTTCTTTCTTTTAGAAATAAGTTTCCTTTCTTTTTCTTTCAATTTTCTATAAATTTGCTCATATTCATCAAAAATTATACCTGTAAAGCCCAGTTGTTTCAAGGTTTGTATTCGAATTGTTTTCGCAGTTTTATCGTAACTTGAATATTTATCACGTAAGCATTGAAATTGGCATTCGATGATTGGATTGTATTGTAGTCTTCAAATATTCAGGCATTACTCAAAATTTCAATCGCATTGAATTGAACGATTATTTCGAAAACGATTATACAGAATGTCCGGGAAAATGTGGGAGATTTCTCGGATTCAGATATAACATTAAAAAATAAGATGACAAGTTCCCATAAAATTTTTTCCTAGCGGCCCTCCCTACGGAGGTAATCAATTTTTTTTGAATAAATTTTAAATTACGTAAGATAATAATCTGCCCTTAAAACATAATTAGCTCGTTTAATTTTTCAGTAGCGAACTAGGTTGTACAATTTATTGCTTACATTTTTAACACCCTGTATGATAAGGAGTTGAAAAAAATAAATTTGAATACTTTGAACATTGTGCTGAAGAAAAGGTACTTTTGTTTATTGTCGACGAAATGAACACATGAGCAACATCGTGAAAAACATCGATATTTCTAGACTTCGATGCTTGCATAAAAAACATGGATGTTAAAATATATCGTTGAAAAAGAACGGTATATCGATGTTTTACCGATGTTTTGTGCTTTGAAAGAAAATTTGTTCGAAAAACCATATTTTTAAAGTGTTCACATCTGCAGCTTCTTATAGATGTAGATTATTTATTTCTTGATTATGAAAACAATATTTTGTTATTAGCAAATCTTTATTTCTTTGAATTATTGATGTGGATGATATATTTTCAACTGTTTTATGGTTTAACTATTCATAGTGATGCGCCAAGACTCAAGATATTCTTGGTCTTGTCTTGTATTTCAAGATACCAAGATAAAACCTCTCAAGAATCCCAAGTATGTTGTCTTGTCTTGGGAAAATTTTTTTTTTTTTAATATTGAGTATTCACCAATGAGTAAAGATTTTCAATTAGTTTCTATTGAGTTATAACTTATTAATTACACTTTTTTATGTGCGTTTCGTATTAATATTTAAATGAATCCCCGTAAAACTAATTTTTTATTATAAAATTATGTTCATAATCTTTTGGTTTATTAGTAAATTTCTGATATTAAAAATTTTAAGTTATAATAGTCAAGCAGACTCAATTGCATATAAATTTATGTGCAAATTTCCGCATTAAACACTTATCTCTGAATTAAAGTAAAAATTATGATCTTATCCAGATTTTTATAGTAATTTTTAATGGTTTTTTATATTTTACTTACTATTTTAACTATTTACACAGAATCAATAAAATTTAATTAAAGGTGTACGCTTATTTTACTGCAGAATTAAATTTAAAAAATAATTTTTCTTTTTTCACTCTACAACCAATCGTAGTTTCAATAAGATTTTCTGATGTATTTTGGTAGTGTATGAAAAAAAAACTAATAAAGAAAAAAATAAACAAGTTAAAAAAATGATGTGTCCGTACGTGTCATTCAAATTGATAATATACATCTGATTTTTAACCTACTAATTTTTATGCCAGGCAAGTAGTTAAGGTGAAACTATTAAATAAAAACACAGTTCGGGTAATGAAAATTTTGAAGTGGAATATTTTTATTCCATCTTTCTTGCACAAAATATGAAATATAATCGGAATGAAGTAAAAATTTTTTTTTTCATATCCTGATAACAAAACTTTTATATTGAATTTGAAATTATTTTTAGTTTAACTCATTCTAAAAGAAATTATGAAAAGTCACCGTAACAAATTTCATTTTTAAGAGAGCACTTTGCCCAAGAGTTAATGCACACCAGCATTTTTAAAGAATCATCGGATAATCCGGTTCTTTTTTCATTCATGACCAGAGAACCAGCAGAAAATAATCTCTCTACTGGCATTGAGGAAACTGGTGTGCAAAGAATGTCTCTTGCCATTTTAGCAAAAGTAGTTTTTTGATTATTTTTCCACCATTGGAGAATGTTGGTATCTGGGGGTTCTCTTGGAGAACTGTAATAGGCATCAAGTTCACTTCTCTACGTCTTTTTTTCAATTTTTTGTTGAGGATAAATATGACTGTACTTTGAAATTTCATAATCTTGACTATTAACAACGCAAGAACAAGACAAGACAAGATTCTTGCCAAATCTTTGTCACAAGACCAAGACAAGATGAATATTTCTCAAGATCTTGCCCTAGCAAGACAAGATTTTTATGATTCTTATCTTGTCTTGTTCTTGCGTATCACTAACTATTCATGATTATTCCATACTTATGTCAAATTCATCTGAGGTACTTGTCGATCAGGTGATTCGTGTTCCTGTGTTTATTCATTTATGAAGCATAACTTTATTTTGATCACGAATTCGTTGAAATGCATAAACTTTGAATCCAGGATTAAAGGATAGTGGATGTGGTCAGGAATGTTCCACAGTATAGTGGTTTCTTGATCTCCTATTATTCTCCATATTATTTCTTTATAAAACGTCGTCTTATGCAGTAATGACGCGAAAGACTATTTTTTTGTTCATTATGCGTTTGATATTAATAGTATTAACAACTTTTGGAACACGCTAATGTTCTCAATGATCCGTCCGTTATCGACTTATCGGCGGTCGCGCGTTTTTTTTTTCGCGAATTTTTTGTGACGTTTATCGGGAAACTAGGGGTTTGGAAGGGGGCTCGGACGGTCCGCGAAGAACGTTATTTTATCGTGGAAATTTTTCCTTGCTCTCGAACCCGAACCTTAATACGATTTTTTTGCGAAACATCGAAAATTCCTCATTTTCGCGAAATTTTTAAAAGCCCTTATCCCAAAAAGCACGTACGATCGGAAGACGAGAGATACGTTTTCCATAAACGTATCCATAAAGATCCATAAAGATTCCATAAAGATAGTTCTTCGTTTTTTGACTTCCGCTCGATTGCGTAGCTCTCTCCCTTCTTGGAGTAAAAAATTCGTAAACGAGATATTTTTCGTTTTTTGCTTATATCTCGAAGGTCGTACGTCGGACGACGCGACGATCTTATAAAGATGTTCCTCAATTATTACGAGCAATCTTTCGCTAGAAGGTTCCGAAACTGTAGGACCTATCGTAAGAGAAATAGAAAAAAATAGGGTGCCGCGAAACGATTTTCGTCGGGTACAGCTCCTAAAAAATTTGGAATGCCCATTTCGAATCAGTAATTAATACGGCTCTGTTTCCTCCTCAGACGTCGCGGACGTAGAATCTACCGAATTCCCGAAAAAAAATCCAAAACCAAACGAAAACGTTTCTTCTCGTAATATCTCCTTTATTACGTCAAGTATCGAATTATCGCTCACATGGAAATATTGGAAAAAAGATTAGCTACGAATCTTCCGAAAAACGTTAGGTCTTAGGAATAGCCGTTTTCGAGAAAAACGGCAGAAAATCGAGAAGATTCGAAAATTTCCCCTTGTGTGCCGAAGATGTACGATTGCGCTCCGGAAAGTTCCGAACGGACGCGTTGACAGATCTAAATTAAAGGAGCCGGTCTGGCCTTTGCAGAGCAAATATCGATGTACCTACCGAACGAATTGAATAGAAACTATAAATTTCGAAGATTCTGTATCTGTATGTATTCAATCTTTTAACGAACAATCCTCGGTTACAAAGAAGTTCTCTGGGAGAACTGTAGTAGGCATCAAGTTCACTTCTCCACGTCTTTTTATCATTTTTTTGTTGAGGATAAATATGACTGTACTTTGAAATTTCATGATCTTGACTATTAACAACGCAAGAACAAGACAAGACAAGATTCTTGCCAAATCTTGGTCACAAGACCAAGACAAGATGAATATTTCTCAAGATCTTGCCTTAGCAAGACAAGATTTTTATGATTCTTGTCTTGTCTTGTTCTTGCGCATCACTAACTATTCATGATTTTTCCCTACTTATGTCAAATTCATCTGAGGTACTTGTCGATCAGGTGATTCGTGTTCCCGTGTTTAATCATTTATGAAGCAAAACTTTATTTTGATCACGAATTCGTTGAAATGCATAAACTTTGAACCCAGGATTAAAGCATAGTGGATGTGGTCAGGAATGTTCCACAGTATAGTGGTTTTTTGATCTCCGAATATTCTCTATATTATTTCTTCAGAAAACGTTTTCTTATGCAGTAATGACGTGAACGACTATTTTTTGTCATTATGCGTTTCATATTAATAGTGTTAAAAAGTTTTGGAACACGCAGATGTTCTCAAACAGATTGAGGAACGATGTCGATATTTTTGTACGATGTATCATCAATTGAAATATCGATGTTCATGAACGATATAACGATGTTTGACAAACATCGATGTATCGTTTGCATCCCTATCTGTTCTATGCCTCCTTCCGTTTCGTACTATCCTCATCAACTTTCATGCTTAGGGAAGGGGGAGGGAACTCAGAAGTTGGAAGTTATTGCATTTCTCTTTGTAGACGAACTATTTTTGTAAGTAAAAGCGGATTATTATTTATTTATACTTCCACCTTATTATTTAAAAAATAAAATGCATCAAAATAATTGTTTCCCGATTCAAACCGCATTGGCATGTCCCAACACTCTCATGTCCAGTCCTCAAAGGGTTGAGAGTTGACCATATTCTTGTTGAGATACTTTCAAAGTTTGCGATTTGCGCATCCAGGAATGCGTTTCTTGTAGAAGAATGACGTCACTATTTTATGTAAACAAAGTTTCGACACATAATCACATATTTATAAAGGTTCCAACAGTCTTCATATTTGCTTCTAGGTAAGTCCTAATTCCTAGAGAGTGCCTGTCGAACAAAATGATAAAAAGTGGGTGATCGCGCAAACTTCAAATAATTCCCCAAAACAAATTTTGTACGATTTTAGGAGTTATAAACAAACATACTCAGGCTAGATAATCCAAATAAAACGATCACGAGATAAATAGTATCTTTCATTTTGAGGTTTCGACTTTGCACGTTGCCCCCTTTTCGATTTTCATCAAAACCATATTCTGAGAAAATCGCCGACGATTTCTTTGGAAGTTCATCATGATTTAGTTCGATCGCATCTAAATTTTTCTCGCATGTTTGTTTCTGCAAAATTCAACAAAACTGCTGGATTCTTTGTGAAAGTTCTAAATTTGTTAGAATTTTTATAGTGCCCAGGACAAATTTTGGGATTTCCTTCTTTTTTTTCTTCAACATTTTTCATCAGAATTCATTTACATTTTCGTTTATTTTAGAGGAATTAGGAAATTTTCTCAAAAACTTCAAACTTCAGTAAGTCGCAGAGAATATGTTTTTGTCTCTTCTGAAAAGTCGCTAAATGTTGTCTTTTAAGCATCGAGATAATATTGTCGTTACCTTTTTTTATTGTTTCGGTAAATTCAAAATTACTGTGAGTACGGTTTGCATGAAATTGCATTGAGTGTCGATAGAACAAAATAGGGCGATAATCGAAGAAGAAACACTCTTCTTATCTTCTTATCTCAGGAATGTCGAAGCTCCTGTTCAGCGGACGGATCAATCACGAAAAGTGAGTTATGAACCTCGCGAATTCGCCCAATTGTGGCTCGTGGCCCTAGTATTTTGCGCCCTCGGTAATTTATACATTAATAACGACATTATTTTTGAAAGTTTAAGTTGGCAATAATTTTAATAAACGAATGATAGTAAATTAATGACACACCAAACAAAATAAATAAAACTTTTTGGTCACTAAATGAACTTACTTTTCAACAATATTTACTTTTTGTGTGAACTCACATGTCGTTGTGCAGTAAAAAAATCGATAAACACGGAGGCTCATTATTATTTTCAGATTAGGGTACTTTCGTAAGTGTAAAAGGTTATCTTGTAATAATCCATCAGGTTTGTTTTTAATTAATATTGTCCCATTCATGATATATCATATCGAATTCCGTTTTTTTCCAATAAAATTTTACGTTTTACATTGTCAATATTTTGTTCACCAGATTGCTAAAAATAACAATGACAGTTACTCCCGCATATCGAATAAAACACCGAATAATAATACGCAGTACGCAACTAAACGGCAACAAATAATTCACAAAACATTAGACGCGGAATGAAAGTTGATGAGCCATGATTCCTCCATTTCTATTTCGATCGACACCTACTTGCGAGGACAGCAGCTAATAACTATAGATACAAGACTAAAAAAATATGAATGCGATGGTTCAATGTATAATTGCGCATCCAACATAGTAATCACTTTGTAGTTAATCTGATTGGTGATGCTGATTTTGTTTATGTAAAGTTGTGAAGTCACGTTTATTTCGGAAGCCCAATTTAGCAACGCAAATGGTGTACTTGTTTAGAATCATACGGCTTCCGAATCGTTTAATACATTGAAGTGCTATTGGTCATTTTTTGTTTTAGAAATTTTGGTTTGATTTGGTGAACTATTTAATAAAAACAACTGATAGAGGGTGGAAGGGAAAGAAAATCACTCGTTTTATTGTAAATATGAATTTTAATTGAAACTTAACTACCATCTGTTGAACTTTCCACGAGTGACATAATCATTTCAATCTGGGAATATTTTTATGTGTGCGAAAGTGGGAATTCGATATTTTTACTTTTTCGGTCGTCGCAATGATCAACAAACCAGACGCTCATAAGCAGATAAACCATGATTAGGAAATCATAATTCCTGAAATTATTATGAAATTCCAATAAACCTATTATAGTTATGATCAAAATATGAGTTGCAACATGAAGATGACAATTTAATGAAAACATATTTATCTACTTTGCATACTGGACGGAAATCAGATTCCAATATAACTCAAGTCGATTAGTATTTGTAATTTCATAAGGATTATTATCAATTAACTTTTGAAGTTCTTATATCGAAATTCACTTCGGCACATTTCTAGAAATCCCAAATAATACTCAAAATTTTTGAGGAACATACATGAGAATGAATTCTAAACAATTTAAATATTTGGATGATCAGAACGATCAAGATAACGAGATGGAATAAAAAAATGGATTTTCCGTTGCGCAGCTTGTGTACAAATACAAAAACACGAATGAAATTGAAAATTTCCTAGATCGTCTGTAGAGACATGGAAAACTGGAAACTTGAAACTTGTCTGACGATAAAGATCAATCTGGAACCAAAAACTAGATATCCTATAAAATATTCATTTTTCGATGACGAGACGATAATCGGATCACAAACAAAATTATCTCGAGCAGCGTATTTGGTTCTAATAGCAATTATGATTCACTAATCTCTCATTAGTGACCAGCAAATATTATCGAAAATATCGACGTAATTCGAAATTGTCGAAATAGAAATGACCTCATGCTCTCATACCTTAACCAGAACAAAGGCTGATTGAATTAAGATGTTGTTTTGTCCTCTTCGTATATAATAAATAAGCCGGACGAGAAGTTCCAAAAGTCAATGGACAAATGAATCATAACCGTATTGTGATCCCAAGGAAATATCAATCATCAAATTGTTACAACGTTGTTCGCGTTTTGTCTGGTGAATGATCTCTGCTATAATACCGCCACAAACACCGACAAGTCATCCTTTCTTTCCTAAACGGTTTCATTGTTTCGTTCACGAGACCGACACGAATTTGGCCAACCAGAAAATTTTATTTCACATCATTGTCGATGTAGTTAAGTCCAATTGATTAATACGATACGGAAAAGAAAACGTTTAATCAAATAGGGTTTCAAATTCACAATTCATTCATGTAAAATGAAATTGAAAAGCATACTTTAGAATAACTGATATATAGAATGAATCAATTTATTATTCAAATTAGGAATTTTTTTCAACATGTTGTTGTTTATCTTATAACAATTTTTCTCTTTCAAGGACTAATTAGAGTATTTTTGATGTTTTATATTTAGTTCGGTTTTTCTTTTTAAAGAAATGAAAATATTCGAACCTGTGAAGATTTATTGCAGTTTATCTCTAATTTCAGCCATACCAAATGAAAATAGATTACAATGGCTCACTAATTCCTGAAAGTTGCAACGCTTTCCAAAAATTTATTCTCTCTCACTATTTTTTTTTTTCGAAACTAAGAACTTTTTTCACAGGACAACACAAGGAAAAAATAAAGAGAATTTCACTGGCAGCCACAGAAAAACTCATTCCAAAAAAGCGATGATCCCTTAAATATGTCACAGAATGTGACATATGTAAACGTAATAGGACATCGTGTTGAAGGTACCAAGACTTTTTTTATTGAAAAGTTTGTATACCAGAAAAAAACTAAAGGAGTGAAAAAGAATCAGAAACAAATATTTAATATTAATTTCGTTATTGTAGTACGTATTATTGTTTTCATCTCTTGATTTCAATTTTCGTCGTATGTTATTTTATTTATACGCTGTCGAAACCCTCAAATCCGTTCCGAGTTTTCTCAATATATTTCTAATAATAGTATTGTGACAAAAGGTCGAAGATATATTGTAAACCACAATTAAGACTACAGTTATTCTTAGGCAATACCGTTTTATGTTGATTAACGTTGATGACGAATCCTCGTTAGGAAAGTGGTATGTATATCTTATGTTAAACAACATTTCAATATTACGCACGATTTTCTTCTAAATGCGGATATAAAAACAAACATCAAATGTCATCGGAATCGCAAATTGGCCTCAAAGGTACTCGCATCATCAGCGATCAACCTTCTTCTTCCTTATCGATTCAAAACAACTTGTTTAGAGGTAACAACGAAATTTGCGCCAGAATATCTTTATGGTTCTTTGAATGCCGGAAGCGCGTATCTCGCCACCCACATTTTTTTTTATAAAAATTGCATCTAGAGAAAATTAATTTATTTCAGTTTTTCTTACATTACGTCTAAACGTGTGACTGGGCTCACCGAACTTTATGTTTATCTTCGAGATCTGCGCCATCTTTTTGCTTCAGCATTTTTTGGATCACTTCACTAAGAAAATTTTTTGACAGACCGCGTCGCCGCACTCGACTTAGTATATTGTTTACGCGAGGTCCTTTAAAGCCGCCCACGCACTGATCCTGATACGGTATGAGGCAGAATAATAAACGTAGTTAGCATGTGGACGGATTATAAAGTTAATTATTTGAAATTCTCCGTGATGGAAGTGGCGGCAAATCGTTCACCTTCGATGGACTGGAAACCCAACAGGTGAGTACATTATTTTAAAATGGTTTGTATTTTTGCCAATTTCAATGAGAGGGGGTCACGAAAAGAACTTTGCTTTCGTGTATAAACACAAGCGAATTGGGAAACGACCTCGGATTTGGTGACATAGAAATTGTCTTTTCATACTCAACTTTCAATACGTTGTTTTTCTTTGATTATGTTGCAATAACCGAAAAAAATTAAATTGCAAATAGAAATTTTGTTGGTGATGTTTCAATAGATGTCGTTTCAAGTAATTGATGCTTTTTAAATTGAGCAAACAAAAGATTACAGTCGGATATTTTGCGTCTACGGTGCTTTATAGATAATCACTAAATTCGATAAAAAGAAAATTGTCGATTATACTGTAAATCAATAGGGATGGCTGTTATTTTTATGCAAATGGAGAAAAAATCGAAGCAAAGGCGAGAAAAACTAATTTTCGCAAGAATGACAGCTATTATTATTTTATTCGTAGACAGGCTCCAAGTTTTTTACTATTTTTATTTTCTGGTATCGATTAGGGTTATGTTTACCAGCGGTCAATGACCTAGATGTCCACTCTATTGAGCTGATAGTCATGCTACTAGTAACGCCATTTCAGAAACTCGTTATTTTTCTATGAGCGAATGTCTCTTAAAAAAGAGAAACATATGCTCTTTAACTTTTTTGGAAATCATATTCCAACTTATTGCTGAGAGATAAGTTGTATATTTTGTTTGAGAACAACCTTTTTTTCCCAACAAAATCGCATCTTTTGTAGATATCATGAAGTAGATTTTTATTTAAAATGAATGCATAAATGTAATTAAAAATAAGCTGACACAAACACTTATAAAGAAAAATAATGAAACGTCGCGGATGATCAATTATGTATCGTCTGTAATTTATACGAACTGCAACATTGAAGTGGGAAGATCCAAAAAGCAAAAGTCCAAAACTACACTTCGCGCAAAAATTAAAGGAACAAAAAAATTTTCTAAATTTTTTGGCCATTTTCAACAGGCCAAAATTTCTGTGAAAATAGTCGTGCAGGGAATGAAAAAATATGGCATTTGAGCTTGAAGACCCTAGTCTTAGAATTTTCTGGTTAAAAATTTTTTGGTAGCCATGCAATTTTTGGATAAAGCAACAAAAAACATTTCCAAAATTTTTACCTTTTTTATTTCACTCTACGGGCATGAAAAATTTTTTCCACTTCAAACAATACGAAGATCGCATAACCCGTTTATTCAGCTCCAATATGTTTTTTACGGGAGTCAGAGACGACCAATCGTCTTTGAGATATCGAATTTTGAATGCAGAAGGATCCTTTTTCACTCAACTATCGATATCTCTGAAACTACTGATCGCCTAACGAGCGGATAGGAGGTTTCGTTTCTTGCAGGAAACTTCCTTTAAAAATCTGTCATGCTTGTTTGGAAAAAAAGGTTTTTCCACCTGGAATGTTAACCATGCCATTTTCCCTTTTTTTTATAATAGTTAATCGACTATTATTAGGGGAAGAGGGTTAGTTATAGGCAGTCTCATGTACACCAAAGACCCCCCTAAATTTTTAGACCTATCCGTACAGCGGATTTCCTAGACCGATTGCTTGAAATTTTGAAAAAATTGTGAAAACAAGATATTTGTTCCACAAATGTGACTCAATTATTTTGAAAATTAATACATAATTACATTTTTGTTTTACTTTTTATTCGATTTTGAGTTTTCGGAAAATTGATTGAAGAAAAAAGAATCCAAAAAAATTTTTTTAAAAATTTCAGATATTTCCAGAAAAATTATTTTTGAAAATTGAGAAGAAATTTGAAAAAATTTGTTTTCTCACGATTTGAAAAATTTCCTGAAATTTTCTACAAAAAACATCGAAAAAATCAAAAAAAAATTAATTTAGAAAAATAGAAATTTTTTTTTGGGAAATTAAAAAGAAAATAACAAAATCAAGAGGCCAAAACTATGGACACATTCAAATCTTTACTTTCTCAAAAAAAAATTGAATAAAATCGAAGTTGATATCCCTAAAGGTGCGTTTAAACGGCACCGTTAGTGTTTTTAAATTTTCAAAAAAAAATTTTTGATTTTTCAAAATTAGTTTCTTTCTTATTCGTCCAATATTCATCAGAAGAAATTTTACGGAATCTCCCAATCGTGAGAAAACATTTTTTTTTAAATTTTTTTCATTGTTCAAAAATAATTTTTGCGGAAATGTTCGAAATTTTCAAAAGAAATTTTTTGAATTTTTTTCCTTAATCAATCTCAAAGTTGAGTAAGAAGTCGAAAAAAAAATGAAATTATTGATTTTCAAAACGATTGAGTCACATTTGAGGAACAAAAATTGTGTTCCCACAATTTTTTCAAAATTTCACTCAATCGGTCCAGGAGACCCGCTTAACCGATAGATCTAAAAATTAGGGGGCCCAGCGGGGTACATTAGACTGATAAATTTGCTTATATCCTAACCTTTTCCCCCTCTTTTTGAAAATCAATGATTACGTTTTTTTTTACTTTTTACGCAATTTTGACATTGATTAAGGAAAAAAATCCAAACATTTCGTTTGGAAATTTCCACAAAAATTATTTTTGGACAATGAAAAAAATTTGAAAAAAAATCTCACGATTGGAGGATTCCGTGAAATTTTCTTCAACAAATATCGGAAAAATAAAAAAGAAACTAATTTTGAAAAATTAAAAATTTTTTTTGAAAATTTAGAACCACCAACCGCGCCGTTTAAACGTACCTTTAGGGATATCAACTTCGATTTTACTCAATTTTTTTTTGAGAAAACAAAGGTTTGAATGTGTCCATAGCTTTCGCCCCTTGACTTTTTTTTGAAATTTCCCAAAAAAAAATTTTTCTACATTCAATTTTTTTTAAGTTTTTCGATGTTTTTTCTAGAAAATTTCACGAAATTTTTCAAATCGTGTGAAAAATAATTTTTTAAAAATTTTTTCTCAATGTTCAAAAATAATTTTTGTGGAAATATCCGAAATTTTTTAAAAAATTTTTTTCCTTGATCAATTTCCCGAAAACTCAAAATTGAGTAAAAAGTAAAAAAAAATGTAATTATGTATTGATTTTTAAAATAATTGAGTCACATTTGTGGAACAGATATCTTGTTTCCACAATTTCTTCAAAATTTCAATCAATCGGTCCAGGAAACCCGCTTTACTGATAGATCTAAAAATTTAGGGGGGTCTTTGGGGTACATGAGACTGCCCATAACTAACCTTTTCCCCTAATAATAGTCGAATAAACAAAAAAAAAAGAAAAAAGCCTTGGTTAACGTTCCAGGTGGAAAAAACATTCTTTTCCAAATAAGCATGACAGATTTTCGAAGGAAGTTTTCTGCAAAAAAAGAAACCTATTCGCTCGCTAGACGACTAGTAGTTTTGGAGATATCGACAGTTGAGTGAAAAAGGATCCTTTTGCATTCAAAATTCGATATCTCAAAGACCATTGGTCGTATCCGACTCCCGTGAAAACGTGTTGAAGCTGAATAAACAGACTATGCGATCTGTATATTGTTCTAGGTCGAAAAAAATTTTCATGCCCGTGGAGTGAAATAAAAAAGGCAAAAATTTTGAAAAAGTTTTTCTTTGTGTTTTTTGTCCAAGAATTGCATGGCTAACGGTGGTCCAAGAACGTTTTAATTAAAATATTCTAAAAGAAGAGTCTTCAAGCTTCCAAAGCTATATTTTTTCATTCCTTGTACGACTTTTTTCACAGAAATACAGAGTGTTGAAAATGGCCAAAATTTTAAAAAATTTTTTTGCTCCTTTAATTTTTGCGCGAAGTGTAAATGTCTACTTTTCAGTAGTCATTGATGAACATTCACCAAAACATTCGTTACTTCATATGAAAATTTATTGATTTATTGATTCACATTAATTAGCTTGAATATTTTTCAGTTTTTGATTAAATTAAAACTTCTATCAGTACGTTATCATTTGGATATCTCCGAAACTTCAATAACGTTGTGATAATCCTCAGCAAGTTTAAATGACTAAATTACGCAGAAATCATAAGTACATATATCTGTTTTGAGAATTAGCTGTCTTATGAAATTTGAATACTTATCTACAAATTCGTACATTTTATCTCACAATATAGTAAATCTATGATTTGATGAATTTGATGTGACTGCAAAACTAATTAATCACCAATTCTCATCAAGTAACTCGCGAATAAAAAGCTCATTTGAAACATCTCACATAAAACAATCACCTTATATTTTGTAAACATATCTTGCTAATATGAAATTAAAAATCGTCATGTTTTCATTTCAACCATAAACACAGTAATATGACGACAGAAGTATCATAGCGCAAGTTCGAAATGGGTTTTCACGCCTAGTTTTTCATTGAAAATGCTACCTATTACTACAATTATTCAATTAACGAGAATAATAATTTACGGGTTGTGTGATAACTCGTAACGTTTTTATTCAAATGAGGATCCATCCGGATTATATTCTCTAATATTAGGTATGATCTAACCTTCGGTTCATAATGAGCAGCGGAATTAAATTGAAACGAAATATTGTTTCTTTATCTAAGAACGATCGTCAAATTAATTAAAAGCGTTCGAGACTCGATCAATCTTCGAATTGAACCCTTTTGATTAAGTTTCGACAGGTTTTGAGGTAGGTTATTGAAAATAGTGCTGACGCGCTCTGAAACTATGTACTTATGAGATCACTGTCTGCTCGGACCATCAAAGAAGAACGGATTTCAAAAAGAACGAATGGATTTGTCGTCGAGACATAAAGGAATTTTTTGAGTCGTCATTAAAATGCTTTATCCGATGATACGACACATAATATTCAATTTATTTTGGATTTCATTAGGTCACTTTTAATATTAGCACTATCACGCCATTTGCGATAAAAACAAATTAATCCATATCATTAGCTTGTCTGTTGATGCAAGAATCAATATCTAAATTATTATTTTGCCGAATAAGGCGTGAAGAGGAGGATATTGTCAATAAATTCAATTAATGTTAATAAAGCGACGAGATTTGTTTTTACAAGGATTAATCTGTTAAAATGTCGTTAATGGAGAAAATTAATTGGGATATTAAAATTTTTTGCGTTCGAGAGAAAAAATGTCGACGAATAACTTTCAGAAATCTTTAATTTTTACAACTTAACAATAAACGATGCATGAATATGACCGGGTTTAATAAATAACAAAATGAACATTATAAATGAATTTTAATCATACTGACGAGGAGCTTTGTCGTCTTAATTAAATCGTGGACGGTTTGATGAACGGAATTTCGTAAGATTTGTCTTTGTTGAACACCAACTGAATTTCCTTGGTTTTGTTCTCGCATATAATCGACGGATAGACGACTGAGATGTTTTTCGTCTCCACGAAATTCTTGACTTTAATTAGACAAGAGCAATTGAATGAAGTGTTTTCGGAAAACTCCAGCTCGACCAAGTTGCTATCGAAAAGACTGTCCGGAAAGCATTGCAGCTTATTTGTGTCCACTTGTAAACTTTTTATTGTCTTGTTGATGAACAAATTACTCGGAAGTACCTTGATCCGGTTGCCGCTGATCCTTAAGGTGTCTATAACGCCGGCACCCTCGAGGGCTAGGGGATGGATGTCTTCGATTCTATTAGCAGACAGACGTATTTTCAATGGTCGTGATTTCGTCATGTTAACGAATGCGTAAGCTGGAATTGTTCTCATTTCATTGTAAATCGCACTCACTTTGTAAACATTTGGCGTTTTGGCAAACCAGTTCGGATCGAACTCTTTGATGAAGTTGTGATTCAATTTTATTATTTCAAGGTAAGTGTTGTTTTCCAATGCATCAGCTTCAATCACGGCAATATTGTTGTAAGAAAGGTCCAATTCTTTCGTTCGGACCTCATTGAACACCCCCTTCTTGATTCTGTTCAAAGGATTTTCGGATATTTTAAACAATGCCAAAGTGGCCGAGATATTGAAGGCGGAAGGTGATATGTCTTCAATGCTGTTGTTTAGAAGCTGAAGCACCGTTAATTCATTGTTGAGTATCACATAATTTTGACACAGTTTTTTGATCGTTTGATTAGCCACCAGTACCTGGAAAACGTCCTCTGATAACGTTATAACTCCTTCGGCCGTGAGATTTTTTACGTCACCGTTTACGTCATCGTACACTATAATTTCAACATTGGACGGTTTTTCACAATTTTCGGTTAGTACGGCGACGAGTGCCGCATTAAAAAGAAGAATTAGAAGAGCCCGCGAATGCATCGTGAACAAAAGTCACTTACATACAGAGCGATTCTGTGTTAAATTTAGAATCGTGTAATTCAGAATGTTCCATAAGAATCGACGTCATTGAGCCGAAGTTCAGCACTGATAACCCGTATAGATTGTTTTATCAATAATGTATGCTATTTATAAATATTACCATGTACTATTCATCTCTAGCCGCCATTGTCTTCTTTACGGGGGCGAGGTTCGTCGATTGTCTTTCAAAAAACCCTCCAATTGCTGATAACAGCAGAAGCTATATTAAAAACGTCTCACACAATTATTTATGCAGTATATAAAAATAATTTTATTATTTACTATTTTTTAATTTCTAAATATAATTAAGTTTTGAAATCATAACACAACGTGTATAGATAACGCTCCTAGACGCAACGTTCTTTTTTACGATTTAAAAATAAACAGAAATGGAATTGAATGAAATATTTGTTTTTCAACAATCATGTCATTGTTATAGATATGAAGTGAACATTGGGATTAAAAAATAGCCCGGAAAAAGGGGCCGACCCGGAAAAAAATTCAAGTAACAATTTTTCTTCGAAATACGTTAGGGGGGATCACTAGATGTTTAAATGTCGTTTTGCCTGGTAATCCGTTGGTTGCGTTTTCCGCCATCTTGAATTTAGGGGTGAATGTTTGTTTACTTAATATCTCTGTTATTTTCAATTTTACATGAAAAATGATTATTACAAAAAATGTCCAGAATTAAATTTCCTACAAATTTTCATTCATTGTTTGTTGGGACCGATATTTTTCGACTTATACCCCAAAAGGTTAAGGGGTGAATTCTTATTTGATCGATAACTCCTTTATTTTCCATTTTAGATAAAAAATGTGAGGTTTAAAGTTATTTGAAATTGGAACAGTTTTGTTCTCATCCAATTTTTTGCTAGAATCGATATTTTCCGACTGATAGCCCAAAAAGTGAAGGGGTGAATTCTTGTTTGATAAATAACTCGCTTATTTTCAATTTTACATCAAAAATTGTAACCAACAAAGTGTTTCGAAATTGAATTTCCAACAATTTTGTTCTCGTTCAATTTGTTGTTACAATCGAAATTCTTAGATTCATACCTGAAAGTGCTGAGGACGAAATATCATTATTTTTTCACTTTTATTGTCGATTTTACGAAAAAATTTTTATGAACAAAGTGATCTGTAATTCCTCGTCCGCCCCGCTTCACCTCTAAAAGTATTGCATCAGCTGATTGATAATAAAATAAGATTTTGCCCCCACCAATTCTGAGGTATAAATTGAAAAATATTGATCCTAGGAAAAATTGATTCATGACAATTTTTCGTGTACAATCGAAAATAAAAATGTTAGTCAAACAAAAATTCACCCCCCTGCCTCCCCTCCTCTTGAGGTACAAGTCGAATTATACAACTCATGATAAATTGGACCAATAGCAATCGAGCATTTCCCTTAGCAACCGCGTATGGATAAGTGAATATACTCCTTGACGACATAATATAATCGTTTTGGTGATTCGGCGGGTCGATTGAACTAAAGAACACAGAAATAATGATATAAATCTGAACATTATTGAATATCTGTCATAGAAGTGAATATTTGTTTGTATCGACAAACGTCAAAATATACATACAGAAACAAAATAACAATGCATTGTATAATCCCATCAAATACCACTCGAACAATCGAAAATAAAGAATATTTTTCGCTCGTCACTCGACGTAATCCTTCAAAAAACCATATTCGCAGATTCGTTCCGTGACACGGAAAGATGTTCGGTGATTTTCGATGGTCTTGTGGTATTACTAGTGATTATAGAAATGATAAGTTGAACCAATAGCAATCGAGCATTTTCCTTAGCAACCGCTTATATATAAGTGAATATACTCCTTAACGATGTGATATAATCCTTAAAGTTCGCTTTTTAGCGTGCATTCTTGAGAATTTCAGACCTTTGTGGTTTCTTCTCGATAAGATCTTTATGAGATAAATGTTTTATATCCGAACATTTGTTGAGCAGATATTGTGAAAGTAGAAAATGGCGAAATTGTGATTGAAGAAAATTAAAATATGTGGTCTTAAATTTTGCACCGAGATTTTGTCGTATAATCCTTACATATATCTCTTGTCTATTGAAACCTTTTTTTATTGTCATAGTCAGAAAATTATTCATTTCGTGGGAATTTTCTTTCGGGAAATTAGCAATCGAGCATTTTCCTTAGCAACCGCGTATGGATAAGTGAATATACTCCTTGACGACATAATATAATCACTTTGGTGATTCGGCGGGTCGATTGAACTAAAGAACACAGAAATAATGATATAAATCTGAACATTATTGAATATCTGTCATAGAAGTGAATATTTGTTTGTATCGACAAACGTCAAAATATACATACAGAAACAAAATAACAATTTATTGTATAATCCCATCAAATACCACTCGAACAATCGAAAATAAAGAATATTTTTCGCTCGTCACTCGACGTAGTCCTTCAAAAAACCATATTCGCAGATTCGTTCCGTGACATGGAAAAATGTTCGGTGATTTTCGATGGTCTTGTGGTATTACTAGTGATTATAGAAATGATAAGTTGAACCAATAGCAATCGAGCATTTTCCTTAGCAACCGCTTATATACAAGTGAATATACTCCTTAACGATGTGATATAATCCTTAAAATTCGCTTTTAAGCGTGCATTCTTGAGGATTTCAGACCTTTGTGGTTTCTTCTCGATAAGATCTTTATGAGATAAATGTTTTATATCCGAACATTTGTTGAGCTGATATTGTGAAAGTAGAAAATGGCGAAATTGTGATTGAAGAAAATTAAAATATGTGGTCTTAAATTTTGCACCGAGATTTTGTCGTATTCATAATCCTTACATATATCTCTTGTCTATTGAAACCTTTTTTTATTGTCATAGTCAGAAAATCATTCATTTCGTGGGAATTTTCTTCCAGGAAATTAGCAATCGAGCGTTTTCCTTAGCAACCGCGTATGGATAAGTGAATATACTCCTTGACGACATAATATAATCGTTTTGGTGATTCGGCGGGTCGATTGAACTAAAGAACACAGAAATAATGATATAAATCTGAACATTATTGAATATCTGTCATAGAAGTGAATATTTGTTTGTATCGACAAACGTCAAAATATACATACAGAAACAAAATAACAATGCATTGTATAATCCCATCAAATACCACTCGAACAATCGAAAATAAAGAATATTTTTCGCTCGTCACTCGACGTAATCCTTCAAAAAACCATATTCGCAGATTCGTTCCGTGACACGGAAAGATGTTCGGTGATTTTCGATGGTCTTGTGGTATTACTAGTGATTATAGAAATGATAAGTTGAACCAATAGCAATCGAGCATTTTCCTTAGCAACCGCTTATATATAAGTGAATATACTCCTTAACGATGTGATATAATCCTTAAAGTTCGCTTTTAGCGTGCATTCTTGAGAATTTCAGACCTTTGTGGTTTCTTCTCGATAAGATCTTTATGAGATAAATGTTTTATATCCGAACATTTGTTGAGCAGATATTGTGAAAGTAGAAAATGGCGAAATTGTGAATGAAGAAAATTAAAATATGTGGTCTTAAATTTTGCACCGAGATTTTGTCGTATAATCCTTACATATATCTCTTGTCTATTGAAACCTTTTTTTATTGTCATAGTCAGAAAATTATTCATTTCGTGGGAATTTTCTTTCGGGAAATTAGCAATCGAGCATTTTCCTTAGCAACCGCGTATGGATAAGTGAATATACTCCTTGACGACATAATATAATCACTTTGGTGATTCGGCGGGTCGATTGAACTAAAGAACACAGAAATAATGATATAAATCTGAACATTATTGAATATCTGTCATAGAAGTGAATATTTGTTTGTATCGACAAACGTCAAAATATACATACAGAAACAAAATAACAATTTATTGTATAATCCCATCAAATACCACTCGAACAATCGAAAATAAAGAATATTTTTCGCTCGTCACTCGACGTAGTCCTTAAAAAACCATATTCGCAGATTCGTTCCGTGACATGGAAAAATGTTCGGTGATTTTCGATGGTCTTGTGGTATTACTAGTGATTATAGAAATGATAAGTTGAACCAATAGCAATCGAGCATTTTCCTTAGCAACCGCTTATATACAAGTGAATATACTCCTTAACGATGTGATATAATCCTTAAAATTCGCTTTTAAACGTGCATTCTTGAGGATTTCAGACCTTTGTGGTTTCTTCTCGATAAGATCTTTATGAGATAAATGTTTTATATCCGAACATTTGTTGAGCTGATATTGTGAAAGTAGAAAATGGCGAAATTGTGATTGAAGAAAATTAAAATATGTGGTCTTAAATTTTGCACCGAGATATTGTCGTATTCATAATCCTTACATATATCTCTTGTCTATTGAAACCTTTTTTTATTGTCATAGTCAGAAAATTATTCATTTCGTGGGAGTTTTCTTCCGGGAAATTAGCAATCGAGCATTTTCCTTAGCAACCGCGTATGGATAAGTGAATATACTCCTTGACGACATAATATAATCGCTTTGGTGTTTCGACGGGTCGATTGAACTAAAGAACACAGAAATAATGATTTAAATCTGAACATTATTGAATATCTGTCATAGAAGTGAATATTTGTTTGAATCGACTAACGTCAAAATATACACAGAATCAAAATAACAATTCATTGTATAATCCCATCAAATACCACTCAAACAATCGAAAATAAAGAATATTTTTCGCTCGTCACTCGACGTAATCCTTCAAAAAACCAGATTCGCAGATTCGTTTCGTGACTCGGAAAAACATTCGGTAATTTTCGATGGTCTTGTGGTATTACTAGTGATTATAGAACTCATGATAAATTGAACCAATAGCAGTCGAGCATTTTCCATAGCAAGCGCGTATATATAAGTGAATACACTCCCTAGAGATGTGATATAATCGCTTTAGTGTTTCAGCGGGTCGATTGAACTAACGAACATAGAAATAACGATATAAATGTAAACATTATTCAATCTCTGTCACAGAAGTGAATATTTGTTTGTATCGATAAAGGTCAAAATATTTATACAGAATCGCAGATTACGTCTCGTGACTCGGAAAAATATTCGATTATTTTCGATGCTCTCGTAGTATTACTACTGAAAATATCCTTCCTAGCAAAAAATTGGACGGGACTAAAATTCTTAAAAATACAATTTCATACAACTTTGTTCCTTACCATTTCAACATTTTCAATATTGTCACCCCTCACACTTTTGGGGTATAAGTCGAAAAATATCGATCCTAACCAAAACTGCTGTAGACTAAGTTTTAGACAACTTTTTGTTCAACAATTTTTATCTAGAATCGAAAATAAGCGAGTTATTGATCAAACAAAAATTCATACCTTCACCTTTTGGAGGTATAAGTCGAAAAATATCGGTCCTACCAAAAAAATGAATGAGACCATATTTGTAGGAAATTTAATTCTGGGCAACTTTTGTTTGAACTATTTTTGTGTCAAATCGAAAATCAAAAAGATATCTGTCCAAGAGACAAAAATTCACCCTTAAATTCAAGATGGCGGAAAACGAAATTTAGACTTCTAGTGAGCTCCTCTATCGAATTCCGAAGGAAAATTGCTACTTAAAATTTTTTCCGGGTCAAATGCTAATTTGACTGGGCTAAAAGCAGTTGCGAAGAAGTGATCCTTTTTATTTAATGAAATGATATTACGTTCTTGAACGAAGACAATGTCACGAAAACAATTACGTATGATGTCTCTTCTTTTCTATATAAAATAGAAGGATAAAACTTTTATTCTTTTGTCATAAAACAATAATTTATGTCAAAAAAAACCTTCAAGTCGGGAGGACTGACGTTCTATGAGTAGTCAGCTACCCTACATCAAATGAAAAAGTAGCTACACAAAAAAGTTTTACGATTACATAACAACAATCGACGGCACAATAAAATCGAATATTAACGTCATTCAATATTGATAGTCATCACGTCTATTTCATCATTGTCGTAAAACGAGCGCTTCATCTAAAAGTGATGTGATCGAAGATCAAATACTTTGCTAATCGGAGGCCCACTCTAGAAAGTATTTCATACGCTTCAATTTGCATGAATCTCTTTATTTGGCAGTGCGAATTTTAATCCTGTAACAACTTCCCACGTTCCTTACGTAATTCGTTACATATCGGCAAAAGAAAATCGTCTCGCGCGTTCGAGAAATGGAATGAAACGATAAAATAGCCCGTGGCATTCGATTTGTATTTATGAAGTGGCAAGCAAGGAATATCGACAACGTTCAAATTGCAAATAAGTCAGCTATTGAAAACAAAAGCAGCACAATGAAAGCATTCAGAATCTCAACTGAATATTCCAATGCGGTATCTATGAAAGGACATGAATCATGTTGTTGTTAACTTAATAGTGAATTGTGTAAAATCATGAGCACCTGTTCGTAGCATGAATCACATTTCGTGCAAAAATCATTTGCAGTAATTGTCTTAGAAGTTCGTTCATCAACAATTTTTCCGACAATTTCGAATAAATTGCAGCGAAATTCGTCTTCTGGCAATACGATTACTCGCTTATTCATCGCAAGGCATCACCCCTGACGGGAGAAAAGCAATTCCGTCATACGTGAAAGATGGGGTGGAGTCTGCTAACCGAAGGTGGAGCCAGAAGAGTGCAAGGGTTGAAAGATGCAGGGGTGAGAGATTTTCGATGCTTAGCGAAATCCCTCCCGATTCATGACAGTTATCGCAAATATTTCGGGGTTGATGAATGCTTACCAGTTTCTACACGGAATTTTCTCGCGCAATTGGTGGTATTCTGTTTGTGATATGATGAAAGTGTAATAGAGGTCGCAATGCAAGAACATAAGTCGTTCCTCATTCGGGATCTGCTCGGTGATGTTTTGACCGTGAAAAATGAAGGTAATTCTTTGCAATATATAAAAATGACTGAAACTGTAGAACTTGTTTTGAAACATTGTCTTCGACAATAATAACTTTGCTCCGATTGCATCTACTCGGTTAATTAGAACTTAAACCGCGCTTCACAATTTGTTTGCTACTCTTCACGTTTACCTAGTCGTGAAAACAATCTTGTGGAAAGCATCCTCCGCCATGGATTTATTTCTTCGCCTCCCAATTCTTGACGATATTGCACTTGAGGAGTCTGAAAGGCGAGAACCAACCTTCAATCCTGCATAACAAAGCTCTGTAAGCCTCGGGCTTTCAAAACTATAAAGCCGTGCCTAAACTTGACTCAAGCTCTCGTTATTCATTAGACAGAACGTAATCTGCCCTAAAACAGCGTAACGCATGAACAACATTGTAAGTGGAGAAGTCGAGGGGGATGCCTCTTACGGAATGTTTTGTGAAACGTGGTTTTGACGAGAAACGAGTTTTTTAATTATCGCCAACAGCAATTTTTACGAATTACAAACCGAATGCAATTCAGTGTACACGTGAGATGACGCGACTGAGAGGCATGTTAAATGTCATTATAATAGACGCTGTCTGAAAATTTTCTCATCTGAAAGGAGAAAACCAATTGTCAGTTGAGTAGATTTTAATTCATCGAGTAATTGATCTCTGTAATGTACAATCACTTTTGTATTGTAACGCAGATTTCTGGCACGTGAAAGTAAATGTGATTTTTCATATGAACAAATAAATCAGATTTATGAGTATCGTAAAGGTATATTGTAGACTAGTTGCATATCCAATAAGTTGTTTTTCATTTTCCAATTCTTTGTTCACATATTTATTTAAAATAGGAAACAATCTCATTTAAATAACACAAATCAAAAATTTTCAACTCAATATACGCATTGAAGTTTTTCTCTCATATTCATAAACCATACTCACATAATAATAATTCGCTACATAGTGTAAATCCAGGGGAGCCTGCCGTACGAGAAGATGGTCACGTCACTATTTTTCAAAACCATTTTATATGATAGCCAAGCTATATTTGCTCTCTTGTGTTAGTGGAGGTCACTATGAGTAAACATAAATCAAAAACTGCTGTCCCGGATTGAGGGGGAAGGGGGCAAGCTCGTGCTTACGCCCCGGACAGCACATTCACAGCATTGAACCAACGAGGGTCTAGTGAAGTTCTTTTTTGTCCTCATAGTGAAATTATATTTTTTGAAAAGCGCAATCATGTTTTTTCGTAAGAATGTAAATTTTTGAAAATCACGCGGACACTCGGAGATCCGTTCAGCTGAGGAGGTTGTGTAGAACGGCGCCTTACCGTTTAAACCACAACCGTTTAGTCAGAATTCACCGATTTTGTTTGAAAGACCGACGCCGTGGCTGGAAAAGAATGATGATGATGCCTGTGATTCACCACCAGCGTCGGTTGTTGAACCTGTTCTTGAGTTGGAAAGAATCGGAGCCGCACAGGCACAGTTCAAAAGTGTCGTTCATTCCGAAAGAGCAGCTTCTCACTTCGAATGAGCCGCTCTTATTTAGTGATCCGCTCTTTAGTGGAGAGGCACTTTTTCTGGTGAGTGGCTACACTGTGCGGCTGTATATTGTCCAAATTGAAACTTGTTACCGAGCGAATATTTTATTCATTTACCACATAGCAATAAAAGCTTGATGGAAGTAGTCAAGGTAAAACGAAATGTTGATTAAAAAAATGCCCAGGTGTTTACATGACTTTATAAAGCGCAACCCTGAGAACAAAAGGTGTTCATTGTTATATGATCATTGTTTTAAAGGAGCAATACACTTATAATGGTTGATAGTTTCTTTCTTGTAGTTCCATTTCTGTTAATTCCTTTTCTTTTCATTAAATTACTTATAAAAAGTGTTATTTCATTCCTTTTTGAAATTTTGAACCATTAATGAATATCCAGCACTGGCTTTTAGAAGTTTTAATTATGTTTAAGCTTTGTGCTCAGTTTCAATAGAAATTGGGAACTAAATCTTTGGAGCTTCGTAGTGAATTTTCTTTTCTATAAAAGAGGTCACTAACTAAAAAGAGTTGGCGGCTCTATGTTTAAGGTTCGAGAGTAGTGTATTGCTTAGAGGAAGATTGCCATCCCTGATGAATTTTCTAAAAGCTTATACTCTTCAAATTGTATAATTTCTATTTTTATGTTAATATCAGTTTTTATGTGAAAATTTTCACGAAAGTAGGTATAGCATCGATTTCCTGAATCAGAGTATCGATCATTTCTGAGGATAATTAATACTCAATATCATGCGGAAAATATTTTCACATCCAATAAGTTCTTATCCATTCGTTCGCAGAATCTGAAGACACAGATTCCACCAGGAGTCCAGGAGAGTGTGAAAGCGACTCATACGCTCACCCCAGGCTTCATGGGGGTGGTGGTTTGACGCCGTCTTTATCCGACGCTGGAGCCGGTTCGTTGGAAACGGCAAAAGGGCGAAAGCCCCGACGCCGTCGCACAGCTTTCACTCACGCCCAACTAGCTTTCCTGGAGAGGAAATTCAGGTGCCAAAAATATCTAAGCGTGGCGGATAGGAGTGATGTGGCGGATGCGCTGAACCTGAGCGAGACGCAAGTGAAAACTTGGTACCAGAATAGAAGGTGGGTAACAAAACGGGTTTTCCGATAATAATCAAACTTTTTTCATTTACTATTAGGTATTTGTTATCTTTTCTATTCGAAATATTAAATATACAAGCTCATTGGGTCGCTTACAGATTATGTCTTTAACGAAGTTAAAAGTTGAAAACCATAAAAATTTTCAGAGAAATACAATTTATTTACACCTTTTTAATTTATGTTTCACTTATGGGTACAACGGTTAGAATTCTTTCTGATTGGATTTCAACAGCGATTTTATTAAAAGGGAATTTGAAACATGAAATCGCTTTTAATGTTCATAAAGATTTGTCTTCAGATTATTTGAAGATTATTTTCACAAAATTTTATTTTTACGGTACGCACAATTCAAATCTTACACTAGTCATTGGACATCTATCATCGCATTGTCGCTTTGAAATCCCAATCAAATAAAATATAAGAAACGTTCGAGGAGTTTGAAGAGAAAGCTATTCACTGACATCACCAGATTTAATAGCCAGCCTTGTGGTTAACATTAAAAAGTTTATTTGGAATTTTTAGTGACCAATAAATTTCGTATTGAATAGGTGAAATATATTTTGAAGATTTTTTTAAATAATACCGGTTCGATAGGGTAGAACCGTATTTTTAACGTGTGGGTTGCTTTATTAGGGGAGTCGCGAAGGCGCTGTTGGGAAGTTGTAACGAACCAAAAACGAGCAAAAAGGAAAAAACCACTCACGAAATTTTGCAGTTCAAAAAAGTGAGTAAATAAATCAATCAAAATGAAAATTTGCAGAAAAAACAAATGTAGAATGTGGTGAAGGCGCTGAGGTCTCCGGCATCTCTTTCGTAATACCTCTCCATGTTATCTTTTTATCAAAATGCGATTAGGTGTTGACACCTACCTTTTACTTTTGAAAGTAAGTATGTTTCAAAATTGCATTATATGATAACTAAATCGATTATACAACAAATGATAAATGGGATCAATCGCAATCGAGCATTTTCCTCAGCAATCGCCTATAGATAAGTGAATATATTCCTTGACGACGTGATATAATCACTTTGATGTTTCGGCCGGTCGATTGAACTAATGAACACAGAAATAGCGATATAAATGCGAACATTATTCAATATATGTCAGAAATGATTCTTTGTTTGTATCGACAAACGTCAAAATATACGTACAGAATCAAAACAACAATTCGTTACACTTGATGCATTCATTGTGTAATCCCATCAAATACCACTCAAGCAATCGAAAATAAAGAATATTTTTCGCTCGTCACTCGACGTGATCCGGATTGCGTCTCGTGACTCGGAAAAATATTCTGTTATTTTCGATGCTCTTGTGGTATTACTAGTGATTATACAAACATGGTAATTTGGATCAATAGCAATCAATCATTTTCCTTAGCAACCGCGTATAGATAAGTGAATAAGTGACGACGTGATATAATCGCTTCACTGAACAAACGAACATAGAAATAACTATATAAATGTAAACATTATTCCATACCTATCACAGAAATAATTATTTGTTTGTATCGACAAACGTCAAAATATACATACGAAGTCAAAATAATAATTCATAACACTCGATGTATTTATTGTGTAATCCCATCAAATACCACTCGAGCAATCGAACTTAAAGAATGTTTTTCGCACGTCACTCGACGAAATCCTTCGAAAAATCACGAGGGCGAAGACCGTGACTCGGAAAAATATTCGCTTATTTTCGATGGTCTTGTGATATTACTAGTGATTATAGAACTCATGATAAATTGAACCAATAGCAATCGAGCATTTTGCTTAGCAACCGCGTATAGATAAATGATATAATCGCTTTGGTGTTCCGACGGGTCGATTGAACTAACGAACATAGAATTAGCGATATAAATGTGAACATTATTCAATCTGTGTCACAGAAGTGAATGTTTGTTTGTATCGACTAAGGTCAAAATATTTATACAGAATCCAAATAATAATTCATCCTATCAAATACCACTCGAGCAATCCAAAATAAAGAATATTTTTCGCCTGTTACTCAACGTTTTCCATTAAAAAAACACCCTGTAATGAGTTACTTAGGAAAATGAATAATTTTTTTCTTCAATCGCCATAAAAAATGTAACTTATTGGCATGGAGACTGATGGGGAAACATATGAATGGTTATGTTAATTATCAACAACATTTGTTATTATCAGATGAAGTTAAATATATTTGATGAAATAATTTTAAGGATTTCTATAGAAATCTTGTCACTACAACTACAGATATGAGACACGTTATGAACAAAAATTTAATGTACGTCATAGTGTTGGGTCGCTCTCTAACGAATCTTTCAATTTGAATGAACGGTAAGGTGCCACACTTGTCAGTAATTAGTTTGACGGCATTCTCGTGCACGTCGTCAAATCGTGATTAGTGCCCAAACCCGGGATGAATTCCATTATCATCGGAAGTTCAAAAACCGGCGTCGGTGATGAATTGCTAAAATTTTCGGCGACGATATCTGTCCTTCAAACTAAATCCGTGAACTCTGACAAAGCGGCCCCTGTCAAGGTGACGTAATTCGTCCTCCAGAACCTCCTCAGCCGAATGCATTTCTGATGGAGACTTTAAACGAATGAACCATTTAGGTGAGCTGAGCGAAAACGAACCAACGTCATATAACTTGATCACAACAAACAAAATGTATGAATGCTATTTGTAATTTCAGACAATGAATTTTACAAATATTATTTTTTTAATGATGGAATACAAGTTTTGCGTATGTTGACTTGTTTTTACAAAATTTTTCATTGCAGGACAAAATGGAAAAGGCAAAACCAACTGAGACTCGAACAACTGAGACACCAAACAACAATGGAAAAAGAACTAATGGGTGCGTCTTCTCTGAGGAATACGTCGCCAGTGGAAACACCCTGCTGCTCGACTACCGGAATATCCAGATTTGGTAGCCAATCACCCTGCAGCTTTTTTTCGTCCGCCGCTGCCGCGATTTTTCACAATGTAACATACGTTCATGGATGCCAATTATAACATAACTTGATTTAATTTAATTCTTTGTCGTAATATGGTTTGTACATACTGGGTATATCATAACGTTGTGTAGAAATCAGTAGAACTGATTCTAGTCGTGAAAATCTGAGATATTTGATTATAGTTTTTATTTGTGTTATAGCTAATGTGGTTAATATAATCTTATCATATATTGCGTAATTTTTAAAAATGCTCTCCCACCTCCTGTTCCTGCTACTTGACGATTGAAAAAAGCCATTTATTTGGGTAAATACGGTTAGTATAATAAAACGTTCTTCTCATTAGAGATTTTAATATATTTTGAAAGAATATTAAAAAGAATCTTTATATTGACAATCTCTTATCGATGAATCCTAGATGGTGATTCATCCCGAATGTGTTCTCGACGATCCCTTTTCAAATTGTCAACCGAATGATAATCTTCTGTCAAACTCCCATTCATTAGTAAGGCATCACATCGTTTAACGTTCACTCAAACACAAAGTGTGGACAAAAAGATCGCGTAACGTACGTGATTTCCTACATAAATAGGAGGCTGATTGGCAGTAATTTGAGGGGAAGGATATACTGGAGTTTATTCATCGCTGGGGGAGTGCCTCGTAAATTGGTGCAAATTAGACCCCCCAACGAACCTATTAGATACTCTGAATGAAGCCGGAATAATTCGAGAAAAAATAGTACGTCGAAAAACCTATCCCGAAATTGGTTCATCAGTTTGGATTAACTGTGGAAACACTTTCGGATTATCGTCAAACTGTAATTATTTCTTGCAAATAGAGATTAAAGGGTGATGTCGGACCTCCAGACCGCATGAATAGCTGCTTTGATTCAGGGGTGAAACGAAGTATCCAACTGAAAGCTAATTAGGGTTGTGAATAAATAGGTAATTGACTAGAAACATTTCATATTCAACTTGAAGAGCTGTTCGAATTGTAATGAAAATCCTATTCAGAGTGGTTTAATTGGCGAAGGGTGTCAAGTTTGCCATCGCACTCGTTGTAAAGGTTGATCTCAGGAAAGAAAACTGGAAAACCAATTTTTGCTAGCAAACATCAGAATCCGAGTTACCGATGGGTTTCCTGATTGTTTCTCTGCCCATCGGACAATAGATCGTAAAGTCGTGGAAATAACAAAGAAAACGAGTGTTTTTGAATTGAATTTTTCCGATAAGTGGCGGCGAACGTCCGATCTCCACATATAATGGTCATACACTTCCCCTTGATAACTCGGTCCCTAGTCATCCCGTATATCCCGCTTAGTCTCGTTGCGGGGCGGTATCTAATGACCCCGTGCGGACACTTGACTCTCTATAGTCCTATATCTTCGTTTTCGAACGCCCAACCATTGTGGAGCCTCCGTTTTCTCTCGTTAGCGCACCACACGACATCGACGTCTTCTGAATATCAATGTTCTGCTCTACTAGCAGCAAACCAACACCAATTAAACAAATCGACAATTCGAATTAGAATTTTCATAAACATAATAACAAAAAAGGTTTAAATTAGAAACTCATAACATTTCTTCCAGCAAACAAAAACGATTGATCTTTTCGGAAATGTTCCGCACTCAAACAACTGAACGTATAAATCTCCATACCTAATCGCATTAATTTTTCTCTTGTTTCCTTTAACAAGTTGTGGTATCATCCCCAGGTCTTGGAAGTAGGCGAGTTTCCTAATTGAAGTGAAAAAAGTGATTTATAAAAACCGCCACCAGGCTTGAGGTCGTGACAACGCTTAAGCGGCTCAACGAAGATGGACTCGATCGAGATGTAAATGTGCCTATTTGAAATTCATTGTATTCCAGGACGTGCTTTTGCAAGTCGAACATAAGGGCCGGTTAGGGCGTCAGGCCTTGGTTATGAGCCAATTAACATATCATTTCAGTGTTTTGCTCGTTACTGGAGCCCCGCCGGCTGCTGAGTGTTCCCTGCTCCCCATCATCTTCATAATACTCTCTGATTGGCATCTAAAAGTTCATTGCAACCGCCCTCGGAGATGACAACGGTTTGCACCAAATTGTGAGGAATAAGCGGAAAAACATATTTCGCTACACATCTGTTTTACCTATTCTTGAAGAAATAAACTTCATGTGAAAACAAATAATATAATTGAAAATATATTCCGAGATCAGCATTGAAAGAAGATGAAAAAAACAACTAGATAAGGGATGAAAAGAGTGCAAGTGGCGTGCACTCAATTGCAAATGGTAAACTTTGAATGCTGTTTATTTTCTCAGTCGGATTTGTGATTCGTTTCAATTACCTAATACAACCTGAATTACGGAAGTTATATCTGGATTGTAGATCTCCGAATCCTGATGAGCCCTTTATGTTCAAACAGTTGAAGTTATACTCTGAGTGGGGTATTAAAAGGCATCGTTATTCTTGATAGCACATTGAAATTCCACCCATTTGTTATCATTCAATTTCATAATCAGATGTTTGCTACATTTGTGGATAAATAATTTATTAAGGGGCTGAATTATATTTCACCCGTTCTGTTATGTTCTATTCATATCTTGTGGAATTTCTCTACTATTAACAGCATCATTAAATGAGGCTCTATTTTAAATTTACTTTTGAAAATGTTTCAACGAATAATCATACTGAAGTCATCCAGCGCTACTCTTTAGAATGCCAGTACATGTCAATGAAGACTACTGCACTATAAGTTTAAGAAATGTGACATTGAGAAATTTATTGAACAATTTCATAATATAGATGGGTCAGTAATGCTCGACGTTACGCTACGTGAATCGGAAAACTATTTTTAAAATAATCTTAATTTATGTATCGACAAGACAGTACATAAATTTTCCTACAATAGTACCACAGACCCATATTGGTACCCAGCCTCTCAGAAAAGCAAGGCACACACTAAATTTAAGATATCACAAACAAAGAAAATGAAGATTATATTCAATTTTCAAAATGAGGGACACAATATAAAAAATTAGCGCGAGATAATCATAAGAAATTCTTTATAAGTTTCAAAGCAGGATTAACGAAAATACAAATTACTTCTGTAACCACATAAACAGTAAGAGCAATAATAATTTTTGAGATATAATAATAATACAACAAGAGACGAGAATGAAGCGGTAAATTTTTTGGCGGATCATTTTGAATCCTGTTACTCGAAAGGGGCAGCAAACTCTATACCCATAACAGCTGAGAGTTTTACTCGATGTAAATAATGAAGACAAATTTATAATAACAAACAATAGTTTGGAAGAAATTCAGAAACCTAAAAAACAAACTTCCTTCATAAAGCGCTGTGCAAGAGCTTTTGTGAAACCATTAACAATTTTGTTACAAAAATGTATCCAACATGAGAGAGCGCTAAATATTTGGAATACGAGTCATATCATGCCCATTCTAAAAAATGGAGACCAAAGAGAGGTTAAAAACTATAAGCCAATCTCTATATCTAGCTCTTTTGCTAGAATAATTCTAGCAGACTACCTGACGGGCAAAATTGAAGATAGTATAATATCTGAGCAGAATGGGTTTGTTAAAGTATCAGTTATACAAATGTAATAACAGGAGCTCTGGAGGAAGATTGGCAGGTAGATGTAATTTATACAAACCTGGCAAAAGATTTTGACTGAGTCGATTACAAAAAACCAATCTACGGCATAATGTAATTAATTTACTACACAATATTATAACCAATCGGAAACAAGCAGTTCAATATAAAACAGTAGATTTCAGAATAATAAATGTTACATCGGGTGTGCCCCAGGGGTCCCTTTAAGTCCTTTGCTGTTTTCTTTGTTTATACATGATA
The DNA here is from genome assembly GCA_020654155.1 of Novius pumilus. Classification (NCBI taxonomy): domain Eukaryota; kingdom Metazoa; phylum Arthropoda; class Insecta; order Coleoptera; family Coccinellidae; genus Novius; species Novius pumilus. The sequence continues at coordinate 7,983,271 of JAIFOV010000472.1, forward strand.
TTGGCCCAATTTTCATCAACTCTATATTTTTCGTTTTCGCTGATGATTGTAAGTTTCTTAGGGTTGTAGGAGGAGGATTGTAGTTTCTTACAGAGAGGTTTTGAAGAGTTATATGAATAGTGATAAATGAAAGCTTTTGAGAATTTCAAAATCACAAAAATGTCTCAAATTTTCTTACAGTATGGATGGCAAGAGATACTTAAAGTTGATGAGATTAAGGATCTGGGGGTAATAATTGATAACATGCTCAATTTTGGTTCTCATGTGGATTATATAACTAAGGAGGCGCATAAACTATTAGGGCTTATTAAGAGACAGACAAAAGATTTCTTATGCTTTAGTTAAAACAAAATTAATGTGCTGTTCACTCGTTTGGTCTCCGTACACAGAATGTAGTAAGTACATAAATTTCTAGTCCTTGTGGCATATCGATCAGGTTTGAAAAATCCATCTTTAGATCATGATTACACCGCACTAGTCGCTAATTTAGCCACACTGGAGTCATGTAGAGTAGTCGAAGATGTTATGTATGTGTTTAAACTTCTCACTAATGCTGTGCAATGTATATATTAAGGCTGGGAAAATACAATATATAAGTCAATTTTTATTAAATTTTTCAGTTGAGGTTAGACTAGTTATAGAGATAAATAAATTTCAATTATATTTTTTTCTTTGAATTTATTTAATTATGAAAATTATTTTTCTATAATGTGAAAGAGCTTTAGGGCTATCTTTATTATTTTTGATGATACGAAGATATGGAAGAGATTATTTTTTAATAATGAATTTATTATGATAAAAATTCTAATTTTATTAAGAATTTTGATTTTTAGAAGAAAATGGATTTCATTTCATCTTTTTATGAATTTATTTATATTAATTTATTGATATTTTTTATTTAGTTTTCCTTTTTTCAATTTTTGTTTTATTAGGTTTAGGTAGATAATTCATCTTATTGATTAATTTTATTAACATTATGATTGGGGGTTTTAATAATTACAGCAAGATGAAAAATTTATAGATCAATAAATTTTTCTAATTTATTTATCTTTATAATTAGTGTTTTAATTTTGTTTTTAGTATTAACTTTTTTATCTTTGAGAATAATATTTTATATTTTCTTTCAGTCTAGCTGAATTCCTGTAGTTTTAATCATTATTGGTTGGGGGTATCAACCTGAGCGTGTTCAGGCGATACTATATTTATTTTTTTATACAATAGTTGCTTTTTTACCTATAATTTTATTTTTATTGTACATTCATAATTTTTATTTTTTTTAAATTAACGATTTTGAGAATAATAGTTCAATTTTATTTATATTAATAACTATAGTATTTTTTGTTAAGTTTCCTATATTTTTTATTCATTTGTGACTACCAAAGGCTCATGTTGAGGCCCCTGTTTCAATAATTTTAGCCGGTATTATATTAAAATTAGTGGGTTATGGGATAATTCGGTTTTTAGGATTATTTATTAAGATTGGATTGAGAATCGGTGTTTTTATTTTGAATTTTTCTTTACTAGGAGCAATTATTTTATCAATTCTTTGTTTACGTCAAGGTGATATATAATCTTTTTTTGCTTATTCTTCTATTGTTTATATATCATTAGTGTTAGGGGGAATTTTAACTATGAAAACTTAAGGAATTTATGATGCTTTAATTTTAATACTAGGCCATGGAGTTTGTTCTTCTGGATTATTTGGTTAAGTAAATTTGAATTATGAGCGAATTACAAGACGAAGAATTTATTTAAATAAAAGATTAATTAATTTATTACCATTGTTGACATTTTGATGGTATATATTTTCAATTGGTAATATAGCAGCTCCCCCTACATTAAATTTATTGGGTGAAATTAGTTTAATTAATAGATTAGTTAGATTCTTTATTTATTTCATAATTTTAATTTTTTTATTTCGTGTTTTAGAGCAGCTTATAGACTTCATTTGTTTGCTTTTTCTCAACATGGAAAAATTTATTTGGGTTTATATTCTTATTTAATTGTTTCTGTTCGAGAGAATTTATTTTTAATTTTACATTGATTACCTTTAAATATGTTATTTTTAAAAAGAGATTCATTTTTTTTAAATTAAATAGTTTAAAAAGAATTTTGATTTGTGGGATCAAAGGTATTAATTGATTTTAAATCATAAATTTATTTAATTTTATTCATATTTTTTTATTGTTGAGTTCTTTAATTTTTTTAGGATTAAGCTTTTATTTAATAAATTTTTCTATAGTTTATTTTTAAGGATTTAATATTTTAGAATTAACTACCTGTAAAATCAATATTTTAGATTTTATTTCTTCTATAGTAATAATGTATAGAAAAAATTATGTGCAATGTGAAGTTTATTTAAAACGATTTATTTTGTTAGTTTTAGGATTTTAAATTTCTATAATATTTATAATTTTAAGCCCTAATTTAATTTCTATTCTGTTAGGTTGGGATGGGTTAGGTTTAATTTCCTATTGTTTAGTAATTTATTATCAAAATGTTAAATCTTTTAATGCTGGGATATTATCAGTTCTTTGAAATCGAGTTGTGAACCCTGTTAAAAACTATGACACAAGAGTGAAAGTTTTGTTTCAAAGTAGATTTCATAGAACAAATTTCTGCTTTTATACTGCGATGACTTGTTGGGTTGAGAAATAAATATATAAATATATAAATTCGTTTCAGCACATGAAACGATATTAGAACTAAAGAATTGAAGTAAAATTAGGTTAAATAAATGACAGTAGATCTTTATAGCATGTAACTATATCCTATTGTATTGGGGCTAGAAATCCAGTTGTACTTTCTAAATAAATAAATAAAAAGATAGAGAGATGAAATCTGAAAATTTTAAAAGATTTTCAAAATATTTACGAACATTTCCATTTCTTGTAAAATAAGAAGAATTTCGCCAAAAACGAACATGTATGTCATTTAATTTGTAATTTTTCTCATTGATTTTCATACACACTTTGATGACTCTGGGTAAATTTCAGAAGAATTTGCTACTTTTTGAAGTTTCCGAAAAAATTTAAAATATTTCACATAGGTATTTTTGAATTCCCTTGGAAATTTATGTTGAATGGCTAAGAAAATTTATCTAAATTCCTAAAAATTTGTATTTGGTTCGAAAAATTTTTCAAAAGTCTGAAAATTTTGAGACAAATTCCATAAAAATTAATAGTTTTCTGTTTGTCGTTTTTTTCTTGGAAATAAATTCATTGTAAAATTTGAGGTGTTCGTTCAATCTGGAAAAAGGAGAAGAAATATTTTCGTTTTGATTCATAAATTTTTCAGGCAATTTGTATTCCTAGTCTATGTAAGTTTTTGGAGGATTTTCTCTCATTTTGAAAAGAGATTTTCTGTTATTCCTGGGAGATTCTCGAGGATTTTTTAAAAAGTTATCCATCCCAAAAAATCAATAAGGAGCTTAACGATTTATTTAAGAGAGCAAGAAAAAATCAGGACGAGCGAACAACAACGGATTTTAAAAAACTGTGATGGGCTGCTTCAAGTTCGGTGATGGAACGGTTCCATTTTTCGCATATAGTTCTGTATTAATATGTGTAGACGTGTATGGTGTTGTTAAACGCCCTCTCCAATCACCTGAAACTCAATTAGTAAACCGCGGCAGTTTTAACGAGATGAAAACGAAAAAAAGATGCGCCCTTTCATTTTTCCACTGAAATAAATCCCCGTTTCGTGAATTATGCGAAAGGACTTTTCCGAATGGAAAAATGCGGATTCATCGTAGCATACCGAAACGGGGAAGTTTTCCGGGAGGTAAAAGCATTGAAATGACTTCCAATTAAATTTATATTTTAGTGGTATAATTGGAGCTGAGGTCTCTGTAAGTCCTTTCATTTTTCCTACTCGCTGGGATGAATGCCGGGAAACATTATTTCTGACACTTTAAATAACCAGACCGACTTTCCGGTGGATTTTCCACGCTCCGAAAAATCCAACATAAATCCGAACAATTCACGGGAAAATCGGCTCTTCCGTTTCTCGTCCAGGACCGTGCTGGGAGATCTCCGTTCGTATTCACTCACCTGTTCGTATTTGTTCGGTATGCAGATAAGAAAATCTGTATTGTTCTTAACGTTCCATTTGGGTGATATTATTTTAACGCGATTCGAACTATAGTTATCAATGGCTGATTGTTTTCTAAGAGGAAATGTAAGTCGACGACGAAGACCGATTAGGCCAGAAATCGAAACAGTAATAATACATAGTTTCATTCATTTGAATTTTGAAATCTTATGGTTCTACTTTTACAGATACAGGAAGTTCCGGAAGAAGACAATAATGCGACTGCGATAGTACCGCTAACACGAAGTAGAAGAATCAGAAATGCTATATGTTCGTTTTTTTGGAAGCTGTTACTTTTTTATTTCAATTTCATGTTTCTTGAACTTCAATTTGTATTTTTATTGTCTGATCGAATAGTGACATTCATCGAGCGAAGAATGAGACGACGTCAATAGCAATATTTCCGAAACTAAGAAAAAAAAGATCAATAAATATACATACGTAGCAGTGGTGATTTATTAACGCTTCCAGAATTAAAAAAACATCCAAATATCAAGAAATAATAATTCTTTAATCATCAAGTTCGTTTTTACACCAATCGTTTCCTACCATTTGCTAATGCATAGTCAATCAGTGATTGTTCTTGTTTTTTAAATAAACTGCATTTGTACTTGTTTTGTTATACGTTATTGAAGTTTATCGGTCAAGTTGAACGTTCCTACTGATTGCCGGAAAATGTGTCTCCCACGATGGGTAAGTAAATAATTCCGATATCAAATTCAAAGCATAAGGGTTAACTTTTCTAGGAAGAAGCAATTAAAGAGAAATCTAGCTCTGAAATTCGAGTACTCTCAAGGAATAAAGGACTGAAAATGCTAATTCTAAAGTACTTGGCCATAATATGCCATTTGCTTTTCTATCAGATTCCGGCATATTTAGGAATTCTTCTATTGGTAATACTTGTTTTTATGGCCAGCCTTATAATCACATTCGTCACCTTTATAATGCGAATTTTCCACTTTGACTACCATAAATCTTATTCACTCCTGATTTCACCAACCATAGAATTCGATGACTCCTGGTAAACCTTCCAAAGCTTTGAGAATATTATGTATATAGACATAAGTTTTATTTAAAAACATAACAGATCTATGTAAAATTGATGTGAACAATTCTCCGTCCACAATTGTGAACACGTGACAATTATAAATGATAAGCACTGCGATTTTATTTTCGGAACGAGTTTTTTATTGCCAAACAATTTTCCATTCATTCAGTGTTATCCATTGTTCATAAAGAATTATTTTTGCACTGCTAGTTCAGAGTTAAAAAATGGCGACACCCTTGAAAAGTGTCGCTATGGCTGTATTGAAAACTAAAAAGTCACCTTTAACTCCACGTTTATCTGTTTTATCGAAAACATCGTCATGTAGGTAGGTAAGTGAAAACCCATTTCATTTAATTCTGTATTTCAATTCAATCTTTCCGTTTTAGTCATTCAAATGCAACGAACCGTTTGACATTTACTCCAATAGATACAAAAAAAAATCGTAAACTATTAAATGAAAAAACCTCACCGAGAAATAACGCTTTTATTGTCAACACCCCAACAAGGGAGCATTTGATGAAAAGCGGATTAGACGGCAAAAAAAGAAATGTGACTGTTCTAGGCAAAGGTTCATTCGGCACCGTTATCAAAGGATTTTACAGAAGTGAGTAAATAATTTTTATATATATAAAACTCAAATTCCATTATTAGACACAACAGTTGCTGTGAAAATTGTCGCACTTAAGCCATGTTCGGATATCCAAGACTCCAACGTACTGCATCTCCGCCATGATAATATAGTGAAAATTGTTGATATTGTAACAAAAGCGAATTCCAAAAATGGTATAATTATAATGGAATATCTGGAAGGGACCCGAGAATTGCAAAAGATTTTAGAAACTGAAAACCCACTGAACAAATCCACTAAATGCAAATTCATTCAAGATATTTGTTTCGGTCTGCAGTACTGTCATCAAAAAGGCGTTTTGCATTTAGATATCAAACCGAAGAACATTTTGGTAACCAATAACTTCCAGTGCAAAATATGTGATTTTGGGAATTCCTGCAAAATGGATAACATCAATAACTACAATTTTCAGGTATAAGTAATGAAAACAAGGAAAAATATTTTATTGCCAAATTTTATAGGGTACAATCGCATACGCTGCTCCAGAATTATTGGAAGGTAAAAAACCATCAACCAAATGCGATATTTACTCGTTAGGTATCACGATGTGGCAAATCAAATATCAGCAAAACCCTTACGAAAATTGGAGTAGCAACGAATCTATCCTTTACAACGTAAGCGATAAGTAAAATTTTTATTATTACTTAACATATTTTTAAGGTTGTCAAAAATATTGCTCGTCCTATATGCAAAGATGCCAATCAGATGGATGTAATAATGAAAAATTGCTGGCAAAAATATCCTATCTGTAGGCCAAAAATTGAAGAAATTCTTAAAGTTTTAGAGAACTGTTCAATTGTCTTTGATTTGTAGTTATTTTATCATTTATTTGAAATAGAGGGGTCTTTTCGATCAATCTTCCAATTTATTGCCATGAACGAAGGTACCGCTGAAGCTTTGAGTAAAACCTGTGACATCACAGTACAACAGTTGAAAAATGACATCATCACTGCTATTTCATCTTCATGATCAACTTATTTTCGATGGTTGAAAATCTAACCTAACTTTATTAAATTTGATTTTCTAATACTTACTGGAGCGTTCATGGTAAATGAAAATTGAGTTTTAGAAGATTTATTAACAAATTGAAATTTTGCCAGAGGTAGAAAAATAGAGAAGAATGTTATACGTAAAGTGACTTTCATTCCAGAAACATATTGACGTTCCTCGAAAGTTTTTGTTCATGTGAAATTTTATTGAATATATGGGACTTTCAGCTTTTAGTCGAAGATTAACGATTATTACATTCACATGTATTAGTAAGACGTGTGAATTGATTTACACACAGTTATTCTGAATCTAGATCGGTGTACTGGATAGCGTAGAATGATGTTTATAATTCTTTTTTTCCACGTGTTAATTATTGTAACTTCCACAAACTTTCTACCGTAGGTCATTTATAGATATAACTTTTCTTACCAATATTTCCTAAATCATTCTCTCATAATGTGATCCAGGTCTCCTGATCTATGTTTCTTTTTTATTCCATCAATTAACATTCCCGTTTATACAGGCTGCTGGGACAGCCAAACTTCTATTGGATGTTCTAGACTAGTGATGTTACGAAGCTTCGACTCCGTCTCCGATATATCGGAACTTCCGATGGAAATTCGACATTCGACTCCGATGTTTTTATGTCGGAGGTTTCGGAGGTGCAATCGTTGTTTTTTGGAAAGATATTTCAGTTGTGAACTGAAACTCAATCTGACTTATTGAGAAGTCATTTTCGTGTATTTTAATATGTTTTTTGTTCTTAAGACAAGAAGGGATGAGAATGATAAAATTTCTGGTTTGTCTTCAGATTATTTTAGACTTTTTCGTTTCTTCTTTTGCGAGTAGTTTTGAATTTAATTGAGTGAAATGGTTTCTGGGTTTTTGATCCTTCATTTTAGTTCATTGTTCCTTAAAGTTTTCTTATATAAAAGAAGTGCAATTTGGAAGAACTTCAGTGAGACTGACTTGAATAATGCGAAGCGTAATACTTGCCAAAAAATATATTATAGAAAAGGTTGTACTACAACTTCATTGAAAGGGCACTTGAAATCAATGCATATTGATAAGTATGAACATAATTAATGCCGAATGAAAGACAACGAAATTCGAAAGAATATTCCATCAACCGAAGCTAAGAAGCAGGTATCAATTTCTTGATAAGAAGCAAAACGGGGATTGATCGCATCCAAAATCGAAAAAAATTGACAAACTATTTTCGTAAATGATCATTTTAGACGTTTTGTCGTTTAATGTTGTAGAAAGTTTGGAATTTGTTAAATTTATGCGAACGCTGGCGCACAATTATAATATGTGGGGTGGCCAGTTTTTTCACTCACAATACTTGTAGTGATATTTATTCCAAAATTCCAGAAGAAATTGTCTCATTCTTGATGTAGTTCAGACGAAGACAAAGCAGTGAAATTAATTTTCATTATTATTTGAATTTTTATTTTTTCTAATATATATTTCAGTTCATATTAACGTATACCATGGTTTTTTTATAATTTGATAGTAAAGTTTTATTGTAGCGCGAACAATTTAATTTTATTATCCAATTTCGGAACACCTCCGACTCCGAAATACCTCCGACTTCGCGGAGGTGAATGTGCGACCTCCGATTCCGACTCCGATCAAACCACCTCCGTAACATCCCTATTCTAGACATTACTTAAGGTCGATTTGACCAAAATTACATAATCCAAAAATGCTCAGTTGAGGAGCTGGTGCCCTCTGAAGATGACGTCCAGGCAACATTTTTGGACACATATCTCCAAAACGGGTCCATCAAAAGTATTGCAATTTTAAACCATGACTAATATCAAAAATACGCATCGAATGGTTTGATTGAATGTTTCCCATGTCAAGCATAGGCGTATCTTATTGGGGGGTAAAGGTTATTTTTACTGAAAACTTTTTTACCTTTTATTTTTTTACAAGGTATGCATCAAATTCATAAACTATGATATGTTTTCTTGCAGAAAGGTGCCCTTGTGTCATACAGCCCAGATGCACAGGTTTTGAGAAAAATCGATTTGAAATTTTCTCTCGGTTTATTACTCAATACTCGTTATCTAAAGAATCATAATGAGGTAAATGAAATATGAATTTCTTGCACTTCTTTTCTGATATTTTATCGAAACTTTATCTCATAAAACAATTTTTGCTAAATACGTGACCACCATTATTTTAAATGCGTGAATTAATGCAAATGCAAAATGTAGAAATCATCGTGTTGCCGCAAAGTGAAAATTTTCCGTGTTAAGTTATCCCATTAATTAAATTCATTTTAAAAGTGTAATAAATTAATATTTCATCTACTTTATTATGATTCTTTAAAAACAGTAATAAACCGGGAAAAAATTTGAAATCAATTTTTCTCAAAACCAGAGCATCTGGGCGATATCACACAAGAGCACCTTTCTTCAAGAAAAAATATCATAGTTCATGAATTTGATGCAAAATTTGTGAAAAAATGAAAGGTCAAAAAGTTTTCAGTAAAAATACCCTTGGCCCCTCCTAAATGATACGCCTACGCTTGGCATAGAAAAAATTCATTCAAACCATTCGATGCGTATTTTTGGAATTAGCCAAAATCTACAATTTCAATAGTTTTGGTGAAGCCGTTTAGGAAATATGTGACAAGAAGTCTTGACTGGACGTCATCTTCAACGGGTTCCAGCTGCTTAACGAAGCATTTTTGGATGGAGTGATTTCGATTGAATCGGCCTAAAATAATGTCTACAACATCCACTAGAAGTTTGTCGGTCTAGTTATGGGACATCCTGTATAGCCACTTCTCTATGGAATTTCTTTCTCATTATCATCATTGATTAAACAACAGCTGCTATATTGTGCAATAATATAATAATAACTTGCTGTTTTTATTCATTTTTTCCAAAAGCTGGGTAGTCTCATATAACCTACTGACTTAAGTTTGAGTGGCAGAGTTTTCAAGCACCAACAGCTTTTTCTAAAATTTATTTTCAAATTTTCTTTACTCGAAATATTAACTGTTTCAATTATAACAATAATAAAAAGGAAGTTTGGATATCCTTTTTTACCTCTGCAATTTCAATGATGAAAATTGCGCATCCGATGCTATCCAGAATTCCTTTAATACGTATTAAAGTACGCTATATACATTATATATCGGTTGATTTTAAATTGCTGAAATAATGACACTATCGATAAATACATACAGTTTAAAAATTAAAAATAATGATAAAACTCGATCTTCCCAAACAATTATAAATCCTCATTTATTTATTTAATATTAACGTTTTGAAGTCCTGACGCGATAAGAGTACTTGGCGGAACCTCGGTTCGTTCACGCGCGGCTGCCGCCTCGCTCGCCAGTTTATCAAATTGTACCGATATTAATGTTTATAAACAGGAAAAAATATTTCTAGTGTAAGTATGGTGTAAAATGTAAATATTTGTCAGCAAATGTAAACATATCGGTTATGGATGTATCGATTGCACGTGCAATCGTTTTCCGTTTTCGGAAGAAAATTGAGATATGTAGAATAAATAATTGCAGTTCCCAATTAGTTGAAATTTACAAGGATTCTAAGTGGGTTTTTCTTGGTAGTTGGTCAGTGTTAATGTCTGGGGTTCTCAACATGTCCTACATTTTGGAAATTCAGTTGTTTCCTTTTTCCCAAAACAGAGCTGTGATGCTCTTTTCTTCTGAATGTGCTGTCGCAATATTTTTTCTTCACATCAGCATTTAGATTGCTATAAAATTGCATATGAAAATATAAAAAAAGGTTCACTTATTTGAAGTTATAATCATTACTAGAGATTAAAAGTCATTTAGGGAATGTTATGAAGCAATTTTATTCCCAATCAGTTGAAATTGATAAGGATTCTAACTGGATTTTTCTTGGTAGTTGGTCAGTGTTAATGCCTGGTCTTCTCAACATGTCCTACATTTTGGAGATTCAGTTGTTTCCTTTTTCCCAAAACAGAGAAGTTTGTCGGTCTAGTTATGGGACATCCTGTATAGCCACTTCTCTATGGAATTTCTTTCTCATTATCATCATTGATTAAACAACAGCTGCTATATTGTGCAATAATATAATAATAACTTGCTGTTTTTATTCATTTTTTCCAAAAGCTGGGTAGTCTCATATAACCTACTGACTTAAGTTTGAGTGGCAGAGTTTTCAAGCACCAACAGCTTTTTCTGCCTTCCAAAAGCTGATGACATTCCCAATTAGTTGAAATTTACAAGGATTCTAAGTGGGTTTTTCTTGGTAGTTGGTCAGTGTTAATGTCTGGGGGTTCTCAACATGTCCTACATTTTGGAAATTCAGTTGTTTCCTTTTTTCCCAAAACAGAGCTGTGATGCTCTTTTCTTCTGAATGTGCTGTCGCAATATTTTTTTCTTCACATCAGCATTTAGATTGCTATAAAAATTGCATATGAAAATATAAAAAAAAAGGTTCACTTATTTGAAGTTATAATCATTACTAGAGATTAAAAGTCATTTAGGGAATGTTATGAAGCAATTTTATTCCCAATCAGTTGAAATTGATAAGGATTCTAACTGGATTTTTCTTGGTAGTTGGTCAGTGTTAATGCCTGGGTCTTCTCAACATGTCCTACATTTTGGAGATTCAGTTGTTTCCTTTTTTCCCAAAACAGAGCTGTGATGCTCTTTTCTTCTGAATCAGCATTCAGATTGCTATAAAATTGCATATGAAAATATAAAAAAAGGTTCACTTATTTGAAGTTATAATCATTACTGCAATTTTATTCCCAATCAGTTGAAATTGCAAGGATTCTAACTGGATTTTTCTTGGTAGTTGGTCAGTGTTAATGCCTGGGTTCTCAACATGTCCTACATTTTGGAGATTCAGTTGTTTCCTTTTTCCCAAAACAGAGCTGTGATGCTCTTTTCTTCTGAATGTGCTGTCGCAATATTTTTTTCTTCACATCAGCATTTAGATTGCTATAAAAATTGCATATGAAAATATAAAAAAAAAGGTTCACTTATTTGAAGTTATAATCATTACTAGAGATTAAAAGTCATTTAGGGAATGTTATGAAGCAATTTTATTCCCAATCAGTTGAAATTGACAAGGATTCTAACTGGATTTTTCTTGGTAGTTGGTCAGTGTTAATGCCTGGGTCCTCTCAACATGTCCTACATTTTGGAGATTCAGTTGTTTCCTTTTTTCCCAAAACAGAGCTGTGATGCTCTTTTCTTCTGAATGTGCTGTCGCAATATTTTTTTCTTCACATCAGCATTCAGATTGCTATAAAAATTGCATATGAAAATATAAAAAAAAGGTTCACTTATTTGAAGTTATAATCATTACTAGAGATTAAAAGTCATTTAGGGAATGTTATGAAGCAATTTTATTCCCAATCAGTTGAAATTGACAAGGATTCTAACTGGATTTTTCTTGGTAGTTGGTCAGTGTTAATGCCTGGGTCCTCTCAACATGTCCTACATTTTGGAGATTCAGTTGTTTCCTTTTTTCCCAAAACAGAGCTGTGATGCTCTTTTCTTCTGAATGTGCTGTTGCAATATTTTTTCTTTACATTAACATTTGGATTGCAATAAAAATTGCATATGAAAATACAAAAAAAAAGGTTCACTTATTTGAAATTACAATCATTAGTAGAGATTAAAAGTCATTTAAGAAATGTTATCAAGCAGTTTTATTCTGTATTAAAACGTCAACATGTGAATATTATGTAAAATAACAACAATGACACAACCATTAAAAAATTTAAACGTGATCATGTGTCCTGATTGTTCATCTTTCGTATTTTTTTCTTGAAAAAATATTACAATCACATTATTTCCTAAATAAATGTTCTCATTTTGAACAATTAACACAACTTACGTCTCACTTTTAAAATTTCAAAAATTGGATGAGTTATGGAAGAGAGCTTTTGAAATGAATTACATCTAGGTGAGGAGAATAGCAATGTAAAACACTATAATAACATCAGCCATCTTAAAAACGATTCTAAAATTTCTGCTTTATACTAGCGAATTAATTAAATCACAGCCTACGGTTTAGTATCAAAGAAACTGTACCTTTAGGTGAGTTTACATTGAACATAGTTAACGGAAGGCTGAATATTAATGAGATACATTTATCGACATTTAGCATGTGCCTTCAGTATTACGACACGATTGTTTTAATGATAAACGAACTGAGAAAGTTCATCAGCAATATGATTGATCATCGAACATCTAATTACGAACATATAGTTCAGTCGAATTGATTCTACCGATTGTTTTTTTTAACGTCAACATTGAGCACTGGCAACAGCTATATAAACTAGTAAGCAACAAAAACATTCCATGATAAATACTTATAAGTGCATCTTTGACTTAGCAATCAATATTTTGCTTGTGTATAATTGGAACATGAGTACAGTTTAATATACATTTGGTAGGGATGTTGGTTTATCTTGTTGGGCTCCAAAAACTGATAACTTGTTTCAGCCCACCTGGTTCAATATTTCTTTTAAACGATTTGCATTTTCAAATTAAGTACTGGATTTTCTTTAAGTTTCATTTTTGAATTGACATCCTCCATGATGGTTAACATTTTAGCGTTTGAGCAATTACTTTCTGTTGACTCGATAAGTTGGAAAATACGCATTCTTTCGTTAAAATACTCTAATAATACTTCTAAAGATTCAGCTATTGAGCATGTATACTCTACAATTCTCTCAAAAATACATAAAAGCGAACAATTTTAATCCTTGTATCACGATATGTCGGATACTTCACTGTTAGTGGAATGAGAACCGGTGCTATTGCTTGCAATTTTAAATTTGGGTCGTTGAAGAAGTCGGTTACCAGTTAAATTTGGAAATTCCATACAAGGAGGAAATACGTTTTGAAGATACTGTCCAGAAATGTTTCCTGGGGGGTGGTAATGGGCCACCACTACTACCTTCCCTGTCCTCGAGCGTGCTTTACCTATACCAAATCTTCTAGAACTAGCCCAGACCAACTGGGTAAAATGACCTGCAAGTTGATTCATGCAACGAACGGAAACATGTCACACTTGTATTAGGTACCAGAATTAACATTGGTGTGCAAAACATCCGGTTCCTTTCCATAATCGTACTGGCGTACAGCACAGTACCAATAATTAGCAACTTCTTGTCCTGAAACATACTGGTCACATTCGAATCCCAAGAGAATATAAAGTAACCTGTAACATCTATATTCTCAATACTGTTCGATAATTTACAAAACAAGTTTTGCCCTATTTCTCGGTCATTCCTGTAGTAAAAACGATTCGTATGGGCTAAATGGTTGGCCCAGGTTTGGGCTAAATGGCACAACTGCAAGAGACGATTAGATCAGACAAACGATGTTTCATTCTAATCATTCACCTGAGCGGACATTGTTAGCGTCGGTGAATTATGCCTTTGGCGATAAACGTTATGCCAACAAAGGCATTCACTGATAAAATCGCTATCCTGCCATGCAGTCCGCAAATCTGATATGTCTAAAACCATACTCACTGGACGATTTATCAGAATCTGTAAAAAAGCGAACGATAATCAATCTTCCCTCTACTGCTATTCGTAGATCAATTTAGGAAACTACTTTGTTAGTAATCACGTCAGATAATTAATTGAATTACATAGCCGAAAAAACTGTTCCCTGAAGCGGATTCGATTAAAACTTCGCCCGCGCAAGAACAAACAGCGAAGGTAGATAATTTTCGAACGGATGAAACCAATAGTTTCACGAAAATTGAATTACTTTCGCCATTAGTTCACTGCATTATGTAAATAAACGGACATATTTCAATGAAATTGGCACGTGCCTTTGCTGGAAATTATCCGATTTCTTGGTCGTCCATTTCACTAAAAGCTACAATTGTGTCGTTGCCCTTGACCTTTAAAGGGCTCGAATTCGCTATTCCTAAATACGTCACAGATTCGCTACATCAATATGAATAATTTACCTCAGCACTTCTTTTATAAGTGAAAAGACCCGAATTTCAAGCAATTTTCCTGAAAGGTTATCAAAAGCATCCAACGACGTTTTATACAAAAGAAAAGTTCCAATTGATGAGTTGCTCAGCTCTTTTCCTCATTTTTTGCATTGCATGAATGCTTTACTTAGCGGGGATCTCATTTCGGAGGCAAAGTATATACAGGGTGGCCAGAACAGTGACGTCCAAAAATATAATTTAGGTCCCTCGTATCGTGGGGTATCCAAATCACCCCATGTATGTAGTCCGATTTTTTATAGTTTTCGAGTTATGATTTTTTTTCTGAATTTTCGGGAATTTCCGACATGACCAACGAATTTTTATCTTCCTTGAAAAAGTAAAGAACGTTTTCTTGATTTTTTTTGCAATTGATTTTTTATGATTTGTACTTTTATGAGTAAAAGAATCAGCTTCACAACTCTAATATAAGCTGTCAAAATGTTGGTCTAAAATGAAAACTTTAGGATCGTTGAATCATGACCTTAATTTTTAAGTTTCAATTAAAAATCTAAAAAGGTGACTTCGTAGGTACTAAGTGGGCTTTAAAACTGCGCCATACTTTTAGCTTTAATAAGCATTAAAAAAGTGGTACTTAAGGGGGCTGAAATTGCTAAAATTGGCTTTTAAAGGCAACAAGGTGAAAACTTCTAAAAATAATTAATTTAACAAAAAAATTTTCTTTTGCCATTTTATCATTCCAAAAGTAAATTATTAAGAGAAATTACTTGAAACTAACCAACAAACACTTCACAGGTTGGGTGGCACTTCACAGCGTTAACTTGTGGTCTGGCACACTCAGTGGTGAACTAATTGGTCCGTTTGAATTGCCGGCCAGACTAAATGGAGAAACCTACCGAAACTTCTTAGAAAATGAACTTCCATTGTTGCTGGGTAATGTGAATCTCGAACTACGACGAACCATGGTGTTCCAAAATGATGGTGCTCCGTGTCACAACGCAAGGCAAGTTCAAAATTATCTCCATGCAACATGCCCCAACAGATGGATCGGACGCAGCGGACCAATTAGGTGGCCTCCACGCTCACCTGATCTCAACCCCGTAGATTTCTTCATTTGGGGATATTACAAGGAAGTAGTATACGCTCGAGACTGTCCGAGTGAAGGAGAGTTAAGGCAGAGGATTAGAGAAGCCGAATGTGTGGTGAGAGAGGATAGAGACGCTTTTCGACGATTGAAAGACAATTTTCTACGTAGGTGTAGAATGTGTATTGCTGCCAGAGGTGGCCACTTTGAAAACCTTTTGTAAATATTGAAGCAATATTGTTGTTATGATGATCTGTTTTATTAATAATACCATTTCTTGTCTAAAATTTTTTTACCCAACCTGTGAAGTATTTGTTGGTTAGTTTCAAGTAATTTCTCTTAATAATTTACTTTTGGAATGATAAAATGGCAAAAGAAAATTTTTTTGTTAAATTAATTATTTTCAGAAGTTTTCACCTTGTTGCCTTTAAAAGCCAATTTTAGCAATTTCGGCCCGTTAAGTACCACTTTTTTTTAATGCTTATTAAAGCTAAAAGTATGGCGCAGTTTTAAAGCCCACTTAGTACCTACGAAGTCACCTTTTTATATTTTTAATTGAAACTTAAAAATTAAGGTCATGATTCAACGATCCTAAAATTTTCATTTTAGACCAACATTTTGACAGCTTATATTAGAGTTGTGAAGCTGATTCTTTTACTCATAAAAGTACAAATCATAAAAAATCAATTGCAAAAAAAAATCAAGAAAACGTTCTTTACTTTTTCAAGGAAGATAAAAATTCGTTGGTCATGTCGGAAATTCCCGAAAATTCAGAAAAAAAATCATAACTCGAAAACTATAAAAAATCGGACTACATACATGGGGGTGATTTGGATACCCCACGATACGAGGGACCTAAATTTTATTTTTGGACGTCACTGTTCTGGCCACCCTGTATCATCATTGAGGGAAAAATAATCAAGTTAAGAAAAACTTACTTTTTGCAATAGATGCGGCCTATCATCGGCGTCGCTGGGAGACAAGTTATTATTGGAAGGCGAAGGGAAGGACGATTCCGGTCTATTGGCTTCTAGGATTTTCACAGCTCTAATCCGTTTTCTTAAGTTTTGCAAGGCTTTAGCTTCTTCTTTTTTGATGCTAGGTATTTGAAAATTCGGAGGTCTCGGTAGAACGGCAAACGTAGGCTCATAGTTGTTGTGATAGTTTAGCAGACGTTGACTGAATGGAGTTCGCGATTTGTATGAAGTGATTTGAATCGTTGGCGGACAGACGGAAGCTTGAGAGGAAAATCTTGAAGTTTCCATATTTCACATTTTGACAAGGATTGTGCAAGAGTTGATTGATTATCTTGAGCATGAATTCGATTGTTCAGCGATTGTCAACAGCATCTACAAAACAATGCGTTTCTTCTTCGAAGTACGTAAAGCAAATAAAGAAGCTTTCCATGAATATTGAAATGAATATCCTTCGTTTGACTGCTGAGTGCCCTTTTTCAGATCTCTCCTTGGCCTTTTCAGATAACGAAACTCTTGCCAAAGGCGAACTGGCTATGATAAATTGGAATCGATAATTTCAGTAAGATCTGATACGTTTGCAATTCGTGCCAGTTTGGCCGCATAAACGTTCATGCAATATATGAATATGTGAACGGAACTGAGGCTTGCATAAAGAAATATTCTATCTAAACTGTAAAGACATCACAGATATAACAACCTCTGTTTACAACGTTGCTACCAAATAAACAACTGAATTCTAAGAAAGTATTTGTACTTACAGAATATAGTCATAATAGGATTTTTTCAAATGATTTTCATAAGTGTATTCAGTTTAGACTTTTTTGGATACTCTTAAGTGATTTAGTCACTGTTACCGAAATTTTCCCTCGAATATTCAGAAATATAGTTGATGAAAGAAGTGTTGAAGATTATCACAATGAAGTAACAAGAAAGGTCAGATGTTTCATGATAGGAAACTAGAGGCAGCACACGAGGCACTGCCGTTCTGGCGGCGGCGAGTTGGCTCATAACGGCGCTGATGTTCATGCGCCAGGTCAATAATTTCCTTCTCGTGATTTTCTGCAGTGCTATCATCTTAAGATAAAACGTGCCTAGGAATACATTGGAAATTTGAACTCTTAAATTTTTAGGAATGACAGACTTTGAGGTAGCTCTTTGGGCGATAAATCAACTTAATATTACTATCAAAAAACTGTTCCCGATTCTTCTCTATAAACTTTTCCTAATCTAATATACGCTGAGGTTCAAATGGGTATTTCGTATAGGATTCCAGAAATCAAAAAACAACTTTAAAAAAGAGAACAGTTCATTCAAAAGACGTTGTATTAATAAATTAACATTAAAAATATTATTTTCGTTCCGAGATTTACGATATATGCAAAGAAATTATCTGTTTTCTGTTAATGTGTAACATTTTTCTACTTGCTTTTGCAAAAAGATTATATATAACATTACATGCATAAAACGCAGTAATCAAGATGTCATTATATTAAACACCAAATCTTGATTGGTTTGTGAATACAATATTTATACAACGACTGAAAATTTTGTTGTTTGAACCTTTTAAACCTAAAGAAAAGTTAATTTTAAGGTATTCATACAAAATAAGAATGACCAACACAACTTTTTTACACTATGGTAGCTGACAATACTCTTATTCTGTGGTTGATAGTTATAACCTGAAATTCGCCTTTCTCCTCTATAAGCGAAGTGTTTGAATAAATAAAAATGGGTAAGTTATAATGTTTATTAGCTCTCTATATAAAGGGTAACGAACATAACTCGAGTTACCTATTTTACGAAGTGTTAATTCTGTTTTGGTTTTTAATATGGCGAATTAAAATGTAGGTGTGGATCGCAACATCAACATTGATCGACAAGTATCTCGTCAATCTTTTGTAAATTCTACAATATAAATACAACTTCGTGATACACATAAGCTATGATGCGAAATACTTATGTATTTTCGGAATCTAAATTTCATTGTAGGTAAACCGCGAGGTTTAAGGACAGCTCGTAAACATGTAAATCATCGTCGAGAACAGCGATGGGCTGATAAGGATTATAAGAAAGCACATCTAGGAACCAGATGGAAAGCAAACCCTTTCGGTGGTGCTTCCCATGCAAAAGGAATTGTTCTTGAAAAAGTGTAAGTGAGGTTAAAGTGTTGGGGTATTGATAGATTCCTAGTTAATTTAGATGATGGGGCGTTTAGTAATTGGTAAGTTTTGTCCTATGAACTCAACAAGGCACATGTACAAGCATTTCTGTGTCTCATAGAATGTTCTTGGTGACTGGTTGTCTTCAATCCAATCACAGGAACATTCCATGTGATTTGGAAATATTGGTGCTACTAGCTTTCTCCTTAAATAATTTATGTTCGTTGTAACATCTCCATTGATAATAGTTCATTGCAATATTTTCACAGAGGCGTTGAAGCTAAGCAACCCAATTCTGCTATTAGGAAGTGTGTTCGGGTGCAGTTGATTAAAAATGGAAAGAAAATTACAGCTTTCGTCCCCAGGGATGGTTGTCTCAATCATATTGAAGAGAATGATGAAGTTTTAGTTGCTGGATTTGGTAGGAAAGGACATGCTGTGGGAGATATTCCTGGAGTCAGATTTAAGGTAAAATACAGTGAAGTAAACTAACTGTAAGGTTGCATCAAATATCAATATCAAGAAAGATTAGGTTTTTAAAGAACTGACATTACACTGTTCAAATCCAAATGAACCGAATTCTTAATACATCAGGAAATGATTTAGTTTTGTATATTCAGGTGTTTTTGCTAAAAGACAAACTATTGCGTTGCTGATTTATTTCTTGACTTATAATCGTATTTCTTTGATTCTGAGTTCATGAGATTTTAAATTTTGTTACAGGTGGTGAAAGTAGCCAATGTATCACTTTTGGCGTTGTATAAGGAGAAGAAAGAAAGACCTAGATCGTAATATGTATGAAATGTCGTTTTTCTCCCGTTCTTTTTTTATAGAGACGAGTTGAGGAAAAAACAAATAAAGTTTCTTAATGACGTCAATAATGATCTGGCAGAAACGAAAATATGACTACAAATTACAAATGTCTATGACCTTGGAATTCCAAGGGTGCGTTGTATCAACCTTAGCTAAACCTTTGTTAAAGTTAAACCACTGTTAATTTTGAAATTACGTTGTAGCATCCATGATTACCCTAAAAGTGGCGGTTAAACCACTGTTGTCCTAACCGCTGAATATTAGTGGGTTAACAGTCGACCACTGTTCAGGGAGAATTCAAATTGATATTGTTGATATCTTACAGTGGTACGAAACTTGTTGGTTGTTGCAATAAATAATATTGTGCTCAATAATTTAATTAACACACATTATCAGGGACATTTGTAATAACCTCATTCTATTTTATTGTTATATTTATATTGACGTATTATTATTATATTTAAATATTAACATTCCTAATTTTAATCAATGCTCTTCCTCATTGTGTCGCATCTTTTACTCATGTTCCTCTTTTTTTCATTTCATGCCGCTCACGCATTTGCTGCATTTTTAAGATGTTTCTCTGCAGCGAAGTATTGTTTATGTTGTTCTTCGCTTTCCTTCTTCTTTGTTCAATCCTAGTCCTGATGTCAATCGCTGGTAAATTCCTACTAGGTCTGTTTCTTGAAAAACAAACACCTTGTGTACAACCAACAGAATTACTCTCGACACACAGGATTTCCCCGCACCTTCTTCTTCCGTTGGCTCTTAAATTTATACTACTTCGGTTGGGTTCATATAAATTGTATTGTTATCATAGCGAGAAGACGAGTCTGTTACTTGTTCACCTAGCCCATTCTAGATTGGAATCGGTCTCATTTAATTTGGGAATATTGCCGTTTGAAATAGCATTTTTTGTTACTGGTCTACGTTTTCACATATGTATGCAATTTACCATTTCTAGATGTTCGTGAAGCTTTGTTTTCGGTTATACAAAAATCATTCGCATATAACTAACACATTTGATTATTTAAATGTTTTCTTAACCTCAATATACATTGAATTTATGATTTATAAGATCTACTCTCTGTTTTTCATTGTTGCCAACCTAAGCAAAACTACAAATTGAATGAACTACTAGAAAGCAAAACTACAAGTCGAATGGACTACTAGAAAGAAAAACTACAAATCGAATGAACTACTAGAAAGCAAAACTACAGGTTGAATGAACTACTGACCTGGAGAACTACAAGCTGATTGACCTATTCTGTATCTGTCGAAATATTCTTCTTTTTCTTTTCCTTTAATGTCCTTGGCAGTTGGCCATTAAGACATCAAATATTGTTGTTCCTGGTAGCTCTGATGAATTATAAACGAAATTTCCAAATTTAATCATAGACGTTTTGGCGGTTATCGACACGCCTTTTAGGGATTGAAGACAGTATGCCGGTAAAATGGGAGAGTGTTGATTTTATTATCGGAAAATACAATGTACCACAAAAACTACGACCACGTGGGATGCCTGAGACCGAATGAATCTCCCGTTCCCAATCTATTCGATGCTCGTCGTTTTGTTCCCGCTACGCGGATGTTTTGGCTACGCAGGACGGCTTGAGATCACCACAAAACAACTAAAGATAGAGATCACGTTACCTTGTAGCCGTCGCATGACGATCGCTACAGAGTCAAAAGAGTGTAACGAAAACCTACTCTTTTGACTCCTATGTTCCTGGTACCTCCGTCGAATTTTTGACAAAATTTTCGGCAAAATTCGACCAGGTTGCCGAAAAATTTGTTGAAAATTCGACAGAGGTACCAGGAACATAGGAGTCAAAAGAGTGTGTAACGAAAACATACTCTTTTGACTCCTATGTTCCTGGTACCTCTGTCGAATTTTCAACAAATTTTTCGGCAACCTGGTCGAATTTTGCCGAAAATTTTGTCAAAAATTCGACGGAGGTACCAGGAACATAGGAGTCAAAAGAGTGTGTAACAAAACATACTCTTTTGACTCCTATGTTCCTGGTACCTCTGTCGAATTTTCAACAAATTTTTCGGCAACCTGGTCGAATTTTGCCGAAAATTTTGTCAAAAATTCGACGCAGGTACCAGGAACATAGGAGTCAAAAGAGTGTGTAACGAAAACATACTCTTTTGACTCCTATGTTCCTGGTACCTCTGTCGAATTTTCAACAAATTTTTCGGCAACCTGGTCGAATTTTGCCGAAAATTTTGTCAAAAATTCGACGGAGGTACCAGGAACATAGGAGTCAAAAGAGTGTGTAACGAAAACATACTCTTTCGACTCCTATGTTCCTGGTACCTCTGTCGAATTTTCAACAAATTTTTCGGCAACCTGGTCGAATTTTGCCGAAAATTTTGTCAAAAATTCGACGCAGGTACCAGGAACATAGGAGTCAAAAGAGTGTGTAACGAAAACATACTCTTTTGACTCCTATGTTCCTGGTACCTCTGTCGAATTTTTAACAAATTTTTCGGCAAACTGGTCGAATTTTGCCGAAAATTTTGTCAAAAATTCGACGGAGATACCAGGAACATAGGAGTCAAAAGAGTGTGTAACGAAAACATACTCTTTTGACTCCTATGTTCCTGATACCTTCGTCGAATTTCTAACAAAATTTTTGGTAAAATTCGACAGAGGTACCAGGAACATAGGAGTCGGAAGAGTATGTGTTTTATTCAATTCGGAAATTTGCCCAACATTCGCCAGAGTTACCAGGAACATAGGACTCAAAAGAGTATGTCTGTTCAAATTGACATTTTTGACATTTTACAGTGGTACGAAACTTCTTGGTTGTTGCAATGAATAATATTGTGCGCAATAATTTAATTAACACACATTACCAGGGGCATTTGTAATAAACTCATTCTAATTCATTCTGTTATATTTATATTGAAGTATTATTATTATATTTAAATATTAATATTCCTAATTTTAATCGATGCTCTTCCTTATTGTGTCGAATCTTCTACTCATGTTCCTCTTTTTTCATTTCATGCCGCTCACGCATTTGCTGCATTTTTAAGCTGTTTCTCTGCAGCAAAGTATTGTTTTTGTTGTTGTTCGCTTTCCTTCTTCTTTGTTCAATCCTCCATCCTGATCCTGATGTCATTTGCTGGTAAATTCCTACTAGGTCTGTTTCTTAAGAACCGGTCCCTCTTGAAAACCAAACACCTTGTGTACAACCAACAGAATTATTCTCGACACACAAGATTTCTCCATATCTTCTTCGGTTGGCTCTTTAATTTCTACTACTTCAATTGCGTCCATATAAATTGTGTTGTTATCAAATCGAAAAGACAAGTCTGTTGCTTGTTTGCCTAGCCCATTCTAGATTGTCATATCAGTCTCGTTGAATTTACTTTGGGAATATTCCCGTTTGAAATAGCAACATTTTATTGCAACCCAATTTTTTGTTACTGGTCTACGTTTTTACATATGTTTGCAATTTACCATTTCTAGTTCATGAAGCTTTGTTTTCGGTTTTACGAAAATCATTTGTATATAACTAACACATTTGATTACTTGAATGTTTTCCTAACCTCAATATACATTGAATTTATGATTTAAAAGATCTACTCTTTGTTTTTCATTGTTGCCAACCTAGTAAAATCAAGGTTCAGCGAACCACTTGTTAACCACAACTGATACAACGCATTGACAGTTAAACCTGGGTTCAACTTAATCCACTGGTCAGGTAATCGCCGGGTTAACCCGAGTTTCTACAACGCACCCCGAGACAAGGAACATATGAGTGAAAAGAGCGTCTCAGTAGTTTTATTGACTTGTAGTTTTTCCGCGAATAGTTATGGTGACCTGTAGTTTTTCCGATAATAGTTCTTTCTCCTAGTAGTTCTTATCACCTAAACTAGTCGCGGAAAAGCTACAAATCAACAAAACTACTGAGAAGTAGTTCAAATTGATGAGGTTTATTCAAGGTCATAAAATATTTATTTTATTGAATCGAACTTGAAATTTGCGTTTTATCAACCTTATTTAGAGTTAAACCACTGTTAATTTTGAAATTACGTTGTAGTATCCATGATTACCGTAAAATAATTTGATTAACACACATTATCAGGGACATTTGTAATAAATTCATTCTGATTTATTCTGTAATATTTATTTTGAAGTATTATTATATTTAAATATCAACATTCCTAATTTTAATCGATGCTCTTCCTCATTGTGTCGCATCTTCTACTCATGTTCCTCTTTTTTTTATTTCAATACCGATTTCATGCTGCTCACGCATTTGCTGTATTTTTAAGATGTTTCTCTGCAGCGAAGTATTGTTTTTGTTGTTGTTCACTTTCCTTCTTCTTTGTTCCTGGTCCTGATGTCTCTCTGAGCCTCTCTTGTGATGCGATTTGCATGCTTCATTACTGGAGAGTAATGAAGCATGCACTATTAGTATTATTAATGACGTGAAGAATGTTATTGATAACAAAAGCTAAATGAAATGATGTGTTAATTGTAAATTAAACAATATTTATGCAAAAATACTAAGAAACTAATATCAAAACCTCTCTCGCTTACTTGTTGGCCAGTAACGGCAGTTATGCCCATTACGGCCAACACTTTCTCTTCGAGATTAGAGAGGTTCCTTTTACTTGCTGGGCCACCACAGTACCCGAAACCTCCCTCCTTATCGCCAAAACCTTCTTCTTGGTGTTGGCCTTCCAGTCTGCCCACACCTAAACATTGCATAAAGTTAAGTTATTTTGTTAAAATGGTCTTGATTTTACTTTCTCCCACTTCTCGGTAGTTCTGTCACTATCCGCCCGTGCAATTTAGGAGCTCCGTCAGTTGAGCCCATAACTGGTCACTCCTTATCCGCCCTTGGCTTCCCGGTTGTGGGTTGGATAAGTCCCCTTCACATTTTACCGTTCCATAAAATCCATTAGAATATCGAACTGCTCAGGACTAGTTCTTGTTCGACTATTTTCCATACTGCAAAAACAAGTGGTATATCAATAATGATATCTATAAATCTTTATTTTCATCACATTCATAAATACATATTCATAGAAAATTTTGATATATAGAAAATATATTTACTTACATTATTGATAATGATTCTAGCTTCGTCCGGAGTCTTTTAATGTTCTTTCCCGCGTAAAATGTAATGGAACTTTACGCACAGAATGTTATTTGACTTCTCCTTTTGACTAACATAGAATAGTACGGCCGACTTTTCCATCACCGCGTTCTATCGCGATCGTGTAAAACGCTAACGATCGTAGAATGAGAATAGCCAAGTTGCCACTTGGCTAGGCCTGCTGATGTCATTTGCTGGTAAATTCCTACGAGGTCTACTACTTCAATTGCGTTAATATAAATTGTGTTGCTATTAAAGCGAAAAGACAAGTCTGTTGCTTGTTCACCTAGCCAATTCTAGATTGTCATATCAGTCTCGTTGAATTCAATTTGGGAATATTCATCACCTCCCATTTGAAATTGCAACCAAATTTTTTATTACTTGTCTACGTGTTCACATATGTTTGCAATTTAGATGTTCGTGAAGCTTTGTTTTCGGTTAAACAAAGATCATTTGCATATAACACATTTGAATATTTGATTGTTTTTTTAACCTCAATATACATTGAATTTATGATTTAAAAGATCTACTCTCTGTTTTTCATTGTTGCCAACCTAGTAAAATCAAGGTTTAGCCCATATAACTAATAATAATAAGTATTAGTTATGGTTTAGCCAACCACTTGCTAACCACAGTTGATACAACGCATTGTCAGTTAAACCTGGGTTCAACTTAATCCACTGGCAGGTTATCGCCGGGTTAACTCGAGTTTCTACAACGCACCCCAAGTCAAAAAGATGACACTGACATTTCGTCATCAAACTTCAAACCAGTGCCAACTTAACTTATGTTGTATCGATGGAGAGGTTAAATATTTTCGAAATGGATCAAAAAATTCTGTACGCTTTTAGAGGGTGGATAGGTTTCGTAGCATTTATGGATTTAGGTACAGCTGTGCGGAGTTATATCGAAAAACGATCGTTTATCAATAAAACTTTTGAAAACGAATACAATGACGGTAAGCACATAATTATTTACAAATGGGACGTTTATTCCAAAGATTTTCAGATGAATTCACTGTCTCGCGAATTTTGGGCATTTATTCCATTCTCAAAGCTTTGGTTTTGATCCATTGCACCCTGTTTATCCATTACAAGCCGTAAGTGAAATAAAAATCGACGGTTAGTGATTATTGTTGCATTGGACAAACAAACGATATTAATGGGTATACTGTATCTTCATCAGAACGTTTTCGAGCCACAATATTCACTTTCCGTTATCAGTGGTTCATTGATAAATAAGTGATGTATAGGATTTTTTAGGATAGTGAGTGTTGGAATTTGTTCACTAATTGTAACGATAATTCTGTATATCTCAGAAACGTTATATTTTCGGGCAGCCATTCTGAATTTTTATGTTATTTTTCCTTGCATTTTAAATAGTGAGTATAATGAATAAAAGTTTTTTTAGTAATATGCTTGCATGGAGTGAAATAATCGAATTTAATAAAGCAAAGCCATTTCCATTTGGAACAAATATTGATTCTTTCAAAGTAATTTGTAGTTATAAAATAGGAGTAAAGTCTTGAATAATTGAAAATAGAATAGGGTTAAAGGCACGAACACTTTTGTTTTATTCAAAAACAATCATTACAGAATTACCTATTTTGTAAAGTGACGTTTTTCAGTTGAAGAATTCAAAACCAATCGAATTTCAAAGCGTGACGAAATTTGTAGATTAAATGCTTCATCACTTATGCATGGAATTTAAGCACACACATTCAAAATTTTAATTATGTTAATAATTTTAATTATTGTTATATGTATTTTCAGTGGTAACACTAGCTGGCTTAATATACTTCCCGATCAAACTTAATTTATGGGGCAATATGGAACTAGGTGAAGACAATTCATTTCAGTTGAGACCACACTCAATGATGAAGAAACGACGGAACGTGAGAAAGAATAACTGATCGCATGAAATTTTGTAAAAGTTGAGATTAATAAGTTAGCGAATCTAGTCAATAAAATATTGGATTATTTCGTTAATGTGTTATTACCTACCTTGCAACCGAATGTAACAAAAAAAATTTAAATATTGTTTTGCGGAAAGATACTTCTGTGGGATTATAATTTTTATGAACAATAGATATTTCAATAGAAACGAAATAGATATCAGTTTAAAAAACATCGCAATTCATGAACATTTCAAATGCGAACAACTGTAATAAATATAACACTTTTTTGAAATTAATTCTTTTTCTGTATCTTAAACAGTAGGAAGTAAATTTCAGAAACAACGTGGAGATTGTATTACTTTTATATAACAATTGATCCAATTAGTCAATTACGCCTAAAGCAAATCCTGCTTTCATTTTCAATCTTGTTCGAACCAACTGTATAACAAACGAGCGTTCTCTTATCAATTCCCCACCTCTAAATTCCGTCACAATCCGCAGAACGACAACCACATAACGTTGCCAAACTTTGTTTAGTGAATGTTCAATTTTTAGTTACGTGCAATATCAGCTCAAACAGATTTTCTTTCAATCAGATTGATTTGATCCTGATTTTATTGAAGCTATGTTTCATGTGTATTTCAAAATCAATCGTTGCAACTCAGTCACATAACCTCAAAATATTTGAAAGTGAAAGGTGAACTAAATTTCGAATTGCGAGATTACGTATACTGTTCCATTGAACAGTACAGTTTACAGTGAAATAAGATACTTTCAATTGATCAATTGTCGTTTAATTACGTCAATAAGTGCATTGAATTGTTTCAGTTAGGCCTGTTATTGGGAGGTAAGTTCTACACAAAATTTCGCAACAAATCGAAAGTTCAGGTTTCAAATTACTTGTTTGGGTCTTTTTGTAGCCGTCGAATATTATAACCCAACAGGTTTTGGTGAACCCTGGTTTCACCCAACGTCAAGGAAGAGCATAATTAATATCAATATTGGAAAATCCTTTGCATTAGCATATATTTAAATCAAACACATTGGGACCGTTTATGCACGATTTCGAATTCTATTGAAAAGAGAAGACGTCTTCTTTTGATTTTTTCTGATTAAATATTATTTTTAGCTTTTCCATTACAGTATAAATAAGATAATATCCTGGATTGTTATTTGTTGAACAATTGCAGTGTTTGATTTTATTATCTTGGAGTTTTTCAGATGGATACGATCTCTTGATAGGAACATTTTTCTATATTAAATATTTTCATCAATTGACGATGATTTAAATTAATATAAAATGGAAATATTTTTTAATGCAGTCATTGTTCTACGACGATGTTACCTTATATTATGATTCATATTGTAGATAAGTCTTTTAATCAGTGCAAGCCCAATTGTTGAAGTTCTAACAACATTTTTGAGCTTGTCGAAAGCAGATCGTATTGCGAATTTTTCTACTGTTGTTAATTTGATAAAATTATCATTTTGTGGTGCTTGTAGAATATAATCCTACGTTATCTTTTAATCATTATTTATCTTAACAGTGCAGTGAGCCACGAAAACCGATTAGATTCCAAAGTTTTTGAGTTGGCCCTGGTTCCTTATCATATCTTTTCGAACACCTTGAGTAGCTTTGGGACCTCCACTGTTATTCTGTGAAGACGAATAAGTTTTTTAATTACAGACAATGGATCATCATCACCACCACAGTGGACACGGTATGGATAATATGATGAATGATCAAACAACTATACCGACAGCTCAAAATCCGCCACTTGAGGGCATGGATCCCCATGGGGGTCATCAAGGAGGAGGACATTCTATGATGAATATGGTGGTGTGTAGTCTATGTATACTGAGTGATAAAAAAAGGTAAACAAGCATAA
The DNA here is from genome assembly GCA_020654155.1 of Novius pumilus. Classification (NCBI taxonomy): domain Eukaryota; kingdom Metazoa; phylum Arthropoda; class Insecta; order Coleoptera; family Coccinellidae; genus Novius; species Novius pumilus. The sequence goes on from JAIFOV010000472.1 coordinate 8,011,920, forward strand.
AGTATCATAAGATTTTAATAATTTTTGTTATTTTTGGTGTTGCATCACTTTTGGACAAATGTTTTGTCTTCCATTTAGGTATTGTTTCGTATCCAAATGTGATATGAATTTCTTTTATACTATGATTCATCGATTGGCACCGAGTCTAATAAGCTTGAACGTTCAAACTCATGCAATGATTTTACAAAATATTCGAGAAAAAAAAAATAAAAATGAAATATTTCTCTAGATTCCGATTTTTTGTTATGCTGATTCTGGTTGTGATTGACAAGTTTAACACTTGTAACCCGCTTTCACTTAATAATAAATTTCAAATAATCCAAAAGATGGCGCGATTCATATAAAGTTTGCATGTCGAAAAGTAAATGATTTTTCCTTACTACAACAAATCAAAATCCCATTCACCACTTCTTCGTACCTAGACACCTAAAGAATAAAAAAATTATTGAATTTTAGGGAGCTTGTATGGATGTAAACCTTTTTTTTTATTACTCAGTGTACCATGTAACTATCCCCTTTTCAAATCGCTCAATGCTGTACCGTGTTCTAGTTCCACTTCAGCACTTCCGGCACTGTTCTTTTCGATCAGTGGACTTTCAGTACTACACAAGGTCTTCTTTTTGCTATGTTCGGGATAATAATTATGGGTGCTGTCTATGAAACGCTCAAGTTCTTCCGGTAATCAAATTTTTTATTATACTGCAATCTCAAATAATAATTTTATTCTATTTTGCAGGGAATATTTATTCTGGCAAACCTATAAGAATACCCATTACAGAGCTGTCACGATACCGTCAAAACTTGAACCAAAGGATCCAAACAATCACGTTCAGTAAGTAACCTTTTAGCTTTGAAAATTTGATCAAAAAACAATGCATTTTTCCATTATTACATTCGAATACTGACTACCTTTGTTTGTTTGAAGAATTGTGAATGGGATCGTCCATAAACACTCGTAAGTGAATGTAGAATAGCTTGCACCCAAAGCTTTTATTGCTTTTAATTTACGCTGCTCAATAGTTTTACTACAAAATTTTACCCACCACATAAATTATTGCGAGGTGTTTTTATAAAATCAACATCAATTAAGCAATATAACCCCATTACCAACTTAAGTAAAATATGTCAATTTTTATTGTTAAAATGAAGCAATGAACTAGTTGTCGACTGAAAATCAAGTTTTTCAATACATATATTGAACATTTTTGCCAAATCAAGCTTAAAGGTGAGATAAATCTAACTAGCATAGTTTTTGGATATGCAAATAACTTTGGCCTGTATTTATAGTCGTCGTTCCCTTATGTTACGTATATTGAGACGTCCTTGAACCAACCGATCTCGTTGTCATTTATTTTAGTTAGATTGAAAACCGTTGAAGAACTGCACAAAAAAAATTAAATTCTATTGTTCTAATGCTGAATCAATACTTTATTGATTTTAATTCACATATTTAGCTCTTGGGTTTTCGACCGGTTTTATACACAATAAAACACTTTTTAATAACAGAATTCGTTTCTATATTTCGCAAGAAATCCTTCCATGATCACGAGAAAATGACAATAGAACAAGTGAATATCATAAATATTTGTATGTAAACCAGATATAATATAATATATGATAGTATAAAAATTTTTAATTAGAAAATAATTCAGTTGAATATTTTGTGTGGCTTTGAGGAAATGAAATACTAGTAATTTTTATGGCAAAACCGTGTGCAATGCTGCAATGGTTTGCCTCGATAAAGCATTCGCTTCGAGGTTTAGGAAAACCAGCAAAACCTAAACATACCAAACCAAATGGAACTAAATCTAATAAAATAATTATTATTTGCTATCAGAAGTTAAAATGTGACAATAAATATTGCTTAAATTATTCGTGTCAGTTTTGGTGTTCATAGAGTTGTTTTTATAAATATGACACATCTCAAGAAAAAGTCTCTTTTTAAATTGTTCTTCTCTCTCGAGTACTTGTACCTCGTCGAAATTCATTGTGTGGCCTGTAGAATTAATATGACTCGCTAACGCACAACGTTCAGGTCTTAATCTTGAGTCGCTTCTATGTTGTGTCAATCGTTTTTGTAATGCTTGTTTTGTTTGTCCAATATATGTCAAGTCACATCGATTACAATCTATTTTATATACGACATTCTTCATTTTTTTAGTTGGAATAATATCTTTGTGTTTGTTGAATAACGATCTGTTAGTTGAAATATTGTAGTTAGTTGTTTTGATATTCAAATATTTTTTGAATAATTTTCTCAGTTTGTCTGAAAGTCCAACTAAATAAGGAAGAACGGCGTATTTACAGTTATCTTCGTTTAAATCAGTTGTAAGTTTTTGTTTGTTATTTTTGCTATGAGTCATCAGATTCTTAAGAATGTTTTCATTAAAGCCATTTTCTTTCATCATTGAAAAGAATTTGGATAATGCTTGATGTCTGTACAATGGATGAGTTATGTTGGTTATCCGTCGTGTCATATTTGAAATCATATTGGTCTTGAAAGAATGATGTTGGTATGACCTTTTGTTGATATATCTCGTAGAACTACATGGTTTCTTATACCAATCAAGTCTCAAAGATTCTTTCTTCATCTCGGTGTACTAGAGTATCAAGAAAAGGAACAGATTTGTTGGTTTCAGTTTCAATAGTGAATTGAATAAATGGATCAAAGTTGTTGAACATTTGAAGAACTTCATCTTTTTTGTTATAAGGTACAGAAGTGATTATGTCATCAACATATTGATAGATGAAAAGAAGGTTGAAAGAAAGTTTTGGAATAGTTGCTGTAAGTAGTTTATTGATAGCAAGATTGGCTAGAATTGGACTTAAAGAGCTTCCCGTTGGACACCCAAATGATTGTCGATAAAAATTACCATTGTAGATGAAATAATTAGATTCAAAAAGAAAACGAATTATGTTTAAAAAATCTTCTAAAGGAATATTTGTTTGTGTGGAGATTTTCTTCAATTTTCTGTGATGATTTCTATGGTTATATCTAAAGAAACATTAGTGAAAAGTGAAATGGCATCTAATGAAATGATCTCATAGAACTCTGGTAATTGAAAATCATAAATTTTCTGTGCAAATGTTTCAGAGTTCTTTATAACAAAACTCATATCGTGACTCAATGAATCATGAACTAATGGTATCAGTAAGTTCATTTCTAAAATACTTCATGATTCATTGAGTCACGATATGAGTTTTGTTATAAAGAACTCTGAAACATTTGCACAGAAAATTTATGATTTTCAATTACCAGAGTTCTAGGAGATCATTTCATTAGATGCCATTTCACTTTTCATTAATGTTTCTTTAGATATAACCATAAAAATTATCACAGAAAATCTCCACACAAACAAATATTCCTTTAGAAGATTTTTTAAACATAATTCGTTTTCTTTTTGAATCTAACTATTTCATCTACAATGGTAATTTTTATCGACAATCATTTGGGTGTCCAATGGGAAGCTCTTTACGTCCAATTCTAGCCAATCTTGCTATCAATAAACTACTTACAGCAACTATTCCAAAACTTTCTTTCAACCTTCTTTTCATCTATCAATATGTTGACATAATCACTTCTGTACCTTATAACAAAAAAGATGAATTTCTTCAAATGTTCAACGACTTTGATCCATTTATTCAATTCACTATTGAAACTGAAACCAACAAATCTGTTCCTTTTCTTGATACTCTAGTACACCGGGATGAAGAAAGAATCTTGAGACTTGATTGGTATAAAAAACCATTTAGTTCTACGAGATATATCAACAAAAGGTCATACCAACATCATTCTATCAAGACCAATATGATTTCAAATATGACACGACGGATAACCAACATAACTCATCCATTGTACAGACATCAAGCATTATCCAAATTCTTTTCAATGATGGAAGAAAATGGCTTTAATGAAAACACTCTTAAAAATCTGATGACTGAGCAAAAATAACAAACAAAAACTTACAACTGATTTAAATGAAGAAAACTGTAAATACGCCGTTCTTCTTTATTTAGTTGGACTTTCAGACAAACTGAGAAAATTATTCAAAATATATTTGAATATCAAAACAACTAACTACAATATTTCAATTAACAGATCGTTATTCAACAAACACAAAGATATTATTCCAACTAAAAAAATGAAGAATGTCGTATACAAAATAGATTGTAATCAATGTGACTTGACATATAATGGACAAACAAAACAAGCATTACAAAAACGATTGACACAACATAGAAGCGACTTAAGATTAAGACCTGAACGTTGTGCGTTAGCAGGTTATATTAATTCTCCAGGCCACACAATGAATTTCGACGAGGTACAAGTACTCGAGAGAGGGGAACAACTTAAAAAGAAACTTTTTCTTGAGATGTGTCATATTTATAAAAACAACTCGATGAACACCAAAACTGACACGAATAGTTTAAGCAATATTTATTGTCACATTTTAACTTTTGATAGCAAATAATAATTATTTTATTAGATTTAGTTCCATTTGGATTGGTATGTTTAGATTTTGCTGGTTTTCCTAATCCTCGAAGCGTATGCTTTACCAAGGCAAACCATTCCAGCATTGCACACGGTTTTGCCATAAAAATTACTAGTATTTCTTTTCCTCAAAGCCACACAAAATATTCAACTGAATTATTTTCTAATTAAAAATTTTTCATACTATTATATATTATATTATATCTAGTTCACATACAAATATTTATGATATTCACTTGTTCTATTGTCATTTTCTCGTGATCATGCAAGAATTTCTTGCGAAATATAGAGACGAATTCTGTTATTAAAAAGAACCGACCGAAAAAACGATATCTTAATTCATATCCATTTGGAGCCTATAGATCAACTTCCCCCATGTGAATGTATATAAAACAAATTTTTAACTTCGAGACGATACTCAGATGAGAACATTTTCTTTAAATTTAATTATGGAAACATAATTTATTCATTACGTGAAGCAGACTTAACGAACCTCTGTCGACAACTAGAGTATTGTTTGTAATTGTAAAACGTACGACTTGTTTATCCAAGAAATGCGTGTGCATATCTTACTTCTAGAAATGCTTTTGTTGTTACCTAATAACCTCTACTCGCTTATTAATATGTTCAGGAACGGATATCAAGTGAATAATGGTAACATAATTATCAATTTAACTTACAGTCGCCGGATACTGAACCAGATGCACTGCCTCCAGACAATACTCCACATTCTGCAGTTAACGCTTTCGTATCTTCTGATGCTGATATTCATGACCTACAATATATGGCTGTGCCTGGCTGTTGTCATTGGTTCCGGAATAGGTTATTTCTTGTTTAGTTGGAAAAAATCCACGTTCCTCGATTTAACCGATCACTGTCACTGACCGGTTAAATTCCACATGCCTTGTACCAGTAAAGTATTGCCAATGTATAATTTGTGTGTAAAGACACCGCCTATTGGTCTTGCATAATCAAAACTGTTAAATTTTTTAGATATATTTGTTTATCGTTAACTGTTTATTGTACATAAGAATATTTTTTGGAACCATTCATACAAGGACGGTAAATAAATTAACTGGAAATAATATTTATTATATAGATGAACAAGTATGTCAAAAAATCGTTTGAAGCAAAACTACTAGGAACTGAAAATTTGTTTCTAGTAAAAAATTCATTTTGCTCAAATTGCAAATAATGAAAATGTACATTCCATGTGCAAAAAAGATTGAATTCTGTGTATAATAGCCAAATATAAAAAAATGTAAAACAATTCCAGTTACTACATGAATCCACGACTCAATTTTCGTGTCATCAATAAATGAGAGAAAAGATACGATGAAAAAAATCAGACCGTCAACACCTAGTGTTGAGGACAAACGTAGAAAAAATGTATATCATGGCAAAATAGTTTGAAGCGCAAATCAAACGAACTTATGAAGTTCGAGTGTTCTTATTGAAGAGCTGATCTCCTTCAGAGACGAAACGTTTGCGTCCTCTGTTTGGCATATTTTCGATTACTCTGTTTGTCAATATACCGGCTTTCTGGCAACGATCAACAAAGCGATCAAGAATAATGTAAGCGAAGGGCACATCAGTTTCAATATCTGGTAGATCTGTGAAGATTCTCATGAAACCCTGTTCCATTTGAGATGGTGTAATCAGCAATATTTCGTCGAACGCTTTCAGAAGATCACAGAGCGACACTTCTACTTCTTCCTTATTCGCTTCCAACGCCATTATAATGGTTTCATACACTATTTCATGGTGAAACGACGGCACCTCGAGTTCTTTTAAGCAACGACAAGCTTCTGCAATATCGCCTGAACAGAGAAATTCCTTCAGTAGTAAAGTCATCTGCTTTGTTAGTATTTTGACCGGTCTCAATGCACCGCCGACGCCCCACACGTTGTGCAACCTGATCAATCCGTGCTCCATTGATAGAAGAGTTTCGGCACGTTCCAAGGCCTCTTGAAACCGTTCGTTATCGCTTTTTTCTTTGGTATTGGCGATAAACTTGGGTGGAATGCAATCATCCGCTATTGCCCGTGCAATAAAGTTTCCAATCACAGTAGGAGCGTCCGGCAAATCCAATATGAGATCGTCGATGTTTGCCAGTAGGTTTTCAAAAGCCTTCATTATATCTTCCATCCTTATGCAATCGTTAAACAGATCTGATATCAAGATTGACGTCAATTCACGATGGGACGGGCGATGATCCATTGATGTCTCAATGGCTTGTTCGACCACAACATCCCGACGAGTTTTTGGTATACATTCTTCGATGGCGATGGCTGCTTCGTGTGTATCGCCGTTTTCAAAATACTCGAGAATGATAGGTTCAAGTTTTTTCTTCACTTGCAAGTTAGGCTCGTCTGGAACTACGGGTTGCAAAACAATGTCACCATTGTTCATGTTTTCATTATCGAAGTTTGGGTCGTTCACGTCTTCGTACGTTTCCAACAATTCGGAGCCCGGCAGGCCCCACACGCCTTTCCCACCTGCACCTCTCTTCTTGGGAAGACCACGACCGTACCCGTCCCTGGAACGGCGACTGTTTTTCCAGGATCTTGGCGAATGGATGTATCCGGAAGCCATAACAGCCACTTTGCCGTGCAGCTTGTTAGGTTTTTTTGGCTTGCGCTTCAGGAGCACCTCGCTCGGACCGGCGACTGACTTCTCGCCTTGCGATTCCTGATCGTCTTTATCGTCAACATCAACTTCGATGTCATTGTCCAATTCAACTTCAATATCGGGTTGTTCAAGGGCCATGATGGGAAAAATTGTCTTCTTCGCAGTTTGTCGAACGCGTCCAACTGAAACGAATGACGTTTAACTTGAATTTTCGAAAAATATAGCGGGCTTGGAATTCAATGAAAAAAACATACTCAAGGTGGCCGCTGCATAATAAACGCCTACTCAATTTTGAAATTTCACGACGACCATCATGCCGAATGTAACCAATATAAACCACGCGACAAGTCGATGACATAACGACTATTTCATAAGATAAGCGTACATTCAAAATACATAAAAAAAAACGACCGTTTTCACATAACACGTTGCGCGACAAAGGAATATTCTGGAATACGTTCGAGGCGGCTTCTACCATAAACAATGCAACGAACGTGGTCGGCTTAACCGAAGATAACAAACTGCGATTTCTGATTAGATTTCAATTCAATTCAACAATTACACTTACCTCTCTTTTCACAAATTAGTTGGTTATCGTGAAGAAAATAACAACAGCAGATGATTTCGTCTTTTGCGCAACAAATCCAACCAAACGAACAATTCTATTTCCTTTTCATTCGCCTTCACCGCCACACCAAAACATAATAGACAGCATGAAATTTCTACACGCCACTCCGCTGTATCTTTCTCTTTCAGATTCTCCTTGTTGCTATGCTACCACGTTTCGTGCGGCGTAGCCACGTTTGACAATTCAGCCTTAAATATTTTGATCTTCATTGATTATTGACCTCAAATCAAATTATATGGTTTTAATGGATAGATTATAAATTAAAATCGATCCGATTCTCAAAGTTTTAATGTCGTTAATTTCTTAATCTTTCTTACATCCAAAATTGCGGTCCTTAAGATAACAGCTTCGATATTCGATATTTTCATTATCGCTTTTATGGGTACCCTTTTGAGAGGGATCAAAATGTATGCATTTCTAAAAGCCAAAAAACTTGCCGCCCTGGGAAGCGCAAGGACTCTATTCAGAACATAGCAAATCAGGCGGTCTAACTTTTTTTTTCATATAACTAGACATTTTTTTTTGACAAAAACAATTGAATACGTCCATCAATTCAGCGCTTACAACTTTTTTTTAGTAACGAAAACCACAGGAGTAACATGAAATGAAATCATATTCCATTATTAACGATTAGAAAGTTCAAAAAAATTTCTTTCCTCTCATCGACGCCCTTGTAATCCACAGAAAATATACAATGCCATCAGAGGCGTGCCAAGTTTCTTGAGGCCCCCCCCGCAAAAAAATTTTGTGGCCCCTACCCCCGTCCAAATGGGTTAGCTTATTAGAAAATTGGGGGCCCGTAAGGCACGCTCCTGACTGCCATCGTGACAGTAATCGTAAAGTTTACCGATCTAGGTGCCAGACGCCTTCATATCGCCTCTGACATGACCTAACCACTATAAATTAAATTTATAGCCGACACCAACGGTTTTACTTGCCTTGCGAAGCACGCGATCCGTTTTTTTTCAAACCCCTTCATAATACTGTTTCAGATTCTTCATGTCGACGTTTGTCCCATACTGCACTCGTTTTTTTTATTGTAATGTTAATCAACTCTTTAATGCATGGAATGATTTCAAATAAACAAAAATCGTATAAAAATCAATGATTTGCTAAAATACGTTACTTAAAATTCTTTCTTTCAACATAAATCTAACAATAAAAATATGTAGTTTTACAAGGAATAAGTTTTCCTCAAACTATTACACCCAAAAAAGTGATTAAGGCGCAAATCGTAATTGCGACAGTCACACCCATAAATCTGACAAACGCGCAACGAATTAAAATCTATTTCTGTTTTAGTAAACAAACAGGTAAACATCCAACAATGCCTGTAGATAAACATTTATCGGAATGTAGATAAGTTAGTCCGTTTTAATAGTCAGTGGCTTGTTCAGTTTCACCTCATTTACTGCAAAATCAATTTAAGATGTACTTTCATACTACCTCTTAATTTCCAAGTTTCACAACTGCTCGAACCGCCCCTTTTGTTGGACATGAAATATTACCGTCACATTTATTGATGTTTTATTACACACTGTCTAGTGTAAAATTAATAAAATAGACAAGTGTACAAGTGTAGATTAGAATAGATATAATGTATATATAAAATTTGTAAAAGATCCAACAGTATAAGAATAGAAATACAATTTGATTGTAACTAGCTAAAGTGAAAAACGCAGTTTCTTCTCAAGACTGCACATTGACAAATAATCTAATTTTTCATAGCACGAAATGATGCGTTTAAGTCGTAAATTATGTCCAGAAGAACAACATTCTAACATATCCACATATTACAACTATACAATTATTTGGTCCTTAGAAACAGTTCTACAGATACTTCAGCTTCGAACAGCAAATTTCACAGCGTATACTAATCGAATAAATACTACAATACTTGCTCAAGGAGTTTTAGAACCTGCTGAAATACAATGAAAGTATCTTGTGCTTTTAGTTTCTAGTCCCGACACAGACTGAAGTGATCCAAACTTCAAAATATACGACTTCCCAGTCTTGGTTCGGACATGAACAGCAAGGAAAATAACATTCAGCCTTCCAGTTGAAGTGAGCTCAAATCAGTGCGAATAGGAATGATGAATGCAAATTGACATCAATATGTTGATAGTTGTTGGTCACAGCGAAGAAATCAAAACATTTTTTTACGCACTGCCGTGAATCGATCCATGTAGGTTTCATAACCTTCCATATCCGACAGTTGTTTCACTTCAAACAGATTTCCATCAATTAGTAGGTTAGCAATTTTCGAATCCGTCAGTATTCTTGGTGATATCGCTGATAATTGTAAACAATTTTCTTCAAGCCTCAATGTTTTTAATCGGGGACATTCTGCTATTTGTTGTGATATAAAAGTGATCTGATTTTGATTTAAGTTTAATTCTGTGACGTTCAAAGTAGCAATATCTGACGGGATCGAATCGATTTCATTCTTCGATAAATCGAGTAGGTCTAGATGTTTCAATCCACAGAACACCAATGGGAACTCCTTGATGTGATTGCCACTTAGGTAAACTTGTTTCAAATGAATCAAGTTCGATAATGTTCTAGGTAAGGTGCTCAGATTGTTGTAAGACAAATTCAATGTTTCTAGTTTTGTCAGAGCACCAATACAATCGGGCAGCTTAGCTAGTTTGTTTTTTTGCAAATTCAAATGTTTTAATTGTGTGAATCGGCTTATTTCTTCTGGTAATAGAAGAAATTTGTTTTCTGATAAATCTAGTGTTCGAAGATTTGCTTCCAGCTGTCTGAAAGCGGGTGGAAATTCCGATAATTTATTTTGAGACACTTTTAGAACACCGGTTTTTTGAGCCGTTTGGATATGTTGCTTCATGCTTGAGTTTCCCATGTTGCTTGTTTCTGAAAAAAATCGGGGGATTTGAGTCATGTTGATTGTTACCGAGTTTATATACCTGTTTAGTTTAGGAATGATGATTTTATGAACGTACAAATTAATGTTTTTGTAGTAACATCAATTACAAATTATAGAATACATTTTTGGTGTAGAACTTTGACAGTAACAAAATTGTTTTGAATTTTGACATATTAGCGCACTGTCTTTGTTTTATTTGCACTCGTGCTACATCAGGGTTTATTCAGTGCACTACACGCGTTTTCTATAGTGGTGGATGTTGCCAGGTTGTCTCAAAGGATGATGATCTGATCGGAATGTACAAAACTGAATATCTATTTTGATATTGATGTATTGTGGAGTATGATTTAGTTGTTTGAAAGGTCGCGCAATAAAGAGGATATGTTCATTTAACGAAAGGTCGTGCGCTATGAATTTAGGCATTTTTATTGAACGCGGCAACTACGCAGCAAATCAAACATGGATGAACGATCGATAAAATGTCGAATTTTAGAGCTGTAGTTCATGTCTAACAGATGTGGACTCAGCGGCGCTGTTTTCAATTTTTGCGTAAATTATTTTGGAGCAAAGTTTCCTCCAAAATATGCATTTCGTTAAATTCACGAGTTTCCCTTCTGTGAAATATAAGTAAAATGTAAACCGGTGGACAAAAGCACGATGAAACGACGAAGTTATACGGTTTAATGGATTTTCTTGAATATGTCATCAACACCAAAATCGGGCAAACATGTTCAAGGTATGCGTTTTATGTTTGTTCGGTATATTTGGTGCATGACATTTAATATCGCTTCTTTGTAGATGGTTTTATAGTAGAGTGTATGATAATTCCTGATGTGCTTTTACCGATAAAAAAATAGGTCCATTTGATTCTGATAGACCTTATGACCTTTTGTGTTTATTAATTAATTTTGGAGATGGTACCCGTTTATTTAATTGTATCTTCATGACGCTCCATTCTGTTTTACATTATTTATGTATGGATTGGAAATAATTTATATGAAAGAATGAAAACTACCGAAAGGTTTAAACTTTCACTCTGATGAAAGTCCATTTAAGAGCGAATGTCTAGAGTTTTCAGTTTTCTTTTAAATGATGACTATGTTAGAGATTTTAGAAAAATTACAAAACTCTTTTCGAATTGAATTATCTCCTTTTTTTCTTCACAAGAAAATTGTATAGTGTACAGTTAGCAAGCCTATTTCAAAATTTGTACTACAAAAGAGTCCATGTTTAATTCAGGGTGTCTTCCTCACTACTATTTTGTGCTACAGTTGCCAATTGTGATGAAACATAAAGGGACGAGATTTTTTTATTGTATAACATTTTTTTCTGGGAATCTGTACCATTTTCATGAGGTTTAGCAAAACTAAGCTTTTCTGGTTTCATTTAGCTGATTTTGTAAAAATTCTGTCATCAAAAGCATATTTCACATTCCATTGAAAGTTGTTTTATTATTTTTACAATACTGAAGCATAATTTCTCCTAATTATATTTCAGGTAATATTGATAAAATCCCTCTTTTGTGAACGAATTATTGAAAATAATATCTAAGTATCAACTTTTTTTTAAATACAGGGTGGCCAGAACAGTGACGTCCAAAAATAAAATTTAGGTCCCTCGTATCGTGGGGTATCCAAATCACCCCCATGTATGTAGTCCGATTTTTTATAGTTTTCGAGTTATGATTTTTTTTCTGAATTTTCGGGAATTTCCGACATGACCAACGAATTTTTATCTTCCTTGAAAAAGTAAAGAACGTTTTCTTGATTTTTTTTTGCAATTGATTTGTTATGATTTGTACTTTTATGAGTAAAAGAATCAGCTTCACAACTCTAATAAAAGCTGTCAAAATGTTGGTCTAAAATGAAAACTTTAGGATCGTTGAATCATGACCTTAATTTTTAAGTTTCAATTAAAAATCTAAAAAGGTGACTTCGTAGGTACTAAGTGGGCTTTAAAACTGCGCCATACTTTTAGCTTTAATAAGCATTAAAAAAAAGTGGTACTTAAGGGGGCTGAAATTGCTAAAATTGGCTTTTAAAGGCAACAAGGTGAAAACTTCTGAAAATAATTAATTTAACAAAAAAATTTTCTTTTGCCATTTTATCATTCCAAAAGTAATTAATTGAAAGAAATTACTTGAAACTAACCAACAAATACTTCACAGGTTCGGTAAAAAAATTTTAGACAAGAAATGGTATTATTAATAAAACAGATCATCTTGTCTAAAATTTTTTTACCGAACCTGTAATATTTGTTGGTTAGTTTCAAGTAATTTCTTTCAATTAATTACTTTTGGAATGATAAAATGGCAAAAGAAAATTTTTTTGTTAAATTAATTATTTTCAGAAGTTTTCACCTTGTTGCCTTTAAAAGCCAATTTTAGCAATTTCAGCCCCCTTGAGTACCACTTTTTTTTAATGCTTATTAAAGCTAAAAGTATGGCGCAGTTTTAAAGCCCACTTAGTACCTACGAAGTCACCTTTTTAGATTTTTGATTGAAACTTAAAAATTAAGGTCATGATTCAACGATCCTAAAGTTTTCATTTTAGACCAACATTTTGACAGCTTTTATTAGAGTTGTGAAGCTGATTCTTTTACTCATAAAAGTACAAATCATAACAAATCATTTGCAAAAAAAAATCAAGAAAACGTTCTTTACTTTTTCAAGGAAGATAAAAATTCGTTGGTCATGTCGGAAATTCCCGAAAATTCAGAAAAAAAATCATAACTCGAAAACTATAAAAAATCGGACTACATACATGGGGGTGATTTGGATACCCCACGATACGAGGGACCTAAATTTTATTTTTGGACGTCACTGTTCTGGTCACCCTGTATAGTATGATTTATTCATATCTCACTCAATTACACTTCTCAACATCAAAACAGAAAAAATAAATGTTAGGTACTGGGTTTACGAGAATATAAAAAATTTCATCTACATTTCCAACTTGTATCGCGATTCCAATTTTTTGAATTAGGAAAGCAGTGGATCTAGGCTCTTCAGTGTGTAGGCAAACGCATTTTCCCAATTTATGTATAAAATCTAATGCTTGGATTTGAATTTGGCCAACATGTTTGTCAAAATAATCGTAAAATTTCAAGCGAGCTATGCTTCCTCCCATGTAATAGATCTAATTCCACTTTATTCGATCACTAATCTGATTTAATTCGAAATTGAAAAAAAGGAACGTTTTTAGCATGAAATTCAAATAAGAATTATATGCTCTTTTATGTTTCTTCTTTATGCAAATTATGGTAATTAATCCAATTTTTGAAGACCAGATGGAATGAATAATAATTTATTTTTTAAAATTGGTGTTTGGTGTTACAGCATCGAAAAATTAATTGAATTTTGAACTTTCTTTGTGTTTATTGTTGTCAGAGAAAAATGTGACATTTGAAAAATTTGTAATAACACGTGATTGTGGTGATAAAATTTTTCTAGGTACAAATATCTGACAATTCAATTCATTATTAGCGTATATTATTGTTTCATAGTAAATTTCGTTAGTAAGAACACATATGTACAAAACTTACCTCTTATATTCTCTTTTCATAATACAATACATTTTCTGATTAGCAAACAAAAATGTAAAATTTCTTTCTTTTATAGATCTAACTTCAGTTTAATCACCCAAATTAAATCAACTCCAAATTCAAAATTTTGTGAACGTCTTTGTTTTGTTGCATTATCGTGAATATAAATATTTATAAATTGAAATTCGAAATTAGTAATGATTATATCTGGTGACGTTGGGTCAAAAGCGAAAAGGCAATTTTGTTTAGCCGCAGTTGTTTTAAATAGATACGCATTCATGTTAGCTAAATAATTATAGAAAGCCGAGAAGCGGTCATCGTTATTTTTCGTGCCCTGCCAACTTTTCCGATTGTTGTTTTTTTTTTTTCATCCGGCGCTGCTGTTCAAATTTCTGTTTGTTGCATTTAAAATTCATTATGATAAATATATCGTCGGATTTATTGATTATTTTCCGAATATGCTACTCGAAGCGCAATTATGTCGTGTTAAGTTTGCGAGTGAATTGTAGTTCAGGAAATGGTGCGCGTGTCGACGCCGCATTGTAATTTGAAGTAAAATTGAGCATAATGCCCAGTTACGACGAATTATGGAGGCTCATGTGGAACACGCGTCAAAAATATCGTCCGGGGAAATGCGATTTATTAACTGAGCGAAAGAGGTCGGTTATTTTAATATCCGTACGACTAACCCCGGAACCATCATGCTCTGAGGGTGAGTGACACGATGGGGAACTGCCTACAAATTACGCATTTTTGCGGTTTTGAGTCACCGAAGGAAGTTTGGAGATACGCTTATACGGTACATATGAGTAAAATACCGTAAATAGTTTTCTCAAGAATTAATCGTATCTGATTGTCGGTTCGATTTCAAATATGCTATTTTTATTTATTGCGATGATTTTAAGCAGTAAAACGCTCTTCGCGTTTTCCTTTCAACAACTTCATTTAACTTGTCCGTTTATGGGAAGTGAAACTTGTATTAAATGCTCAAATATGGAGGAAACAAAATAACCTCTGCAAATAATTTATTTTATTTATAGAAGGGATTCCGTAAGGTGACGCCAGTCTCTTCAGGATGGGATTTGATGAATTTCCATCACGCATTGTTGTCAGATTTATTATTATGTGAATTCGAAATAATTCATCAAGCATCGTGCGTAATCGATCGCATCGAATTTTATGAATTATAATTAGTGTTCGGATAATTAGAAATTCATTGTGTTTATTGTTGATTTAGTCCGGTGCTGTTATTGTCGACTGTTCCTATTATTCCCCAATTCAAACACCACGTTGAGGCGTTGGCGCTTCCATTGTTTTCCTTGAACTCACTTTTCGAACTTATATTACTACACGATTTGTTGTTTTATATTTAATAACCATCTACAGTATCTATATTATTCGTTAGCGAATCCTCTGTCCTTCCCAACCTCACCTTAGCCGAGTCTGTGTCTGGCATCGTGCAGTCGCATGTTCTCAAACTTTACTCAGTATGTTGACGAAAACCTCATTCGCGGTTGGAAAATTAGATATCGAAATGAGCGTGCGGATGAGATCATTCGAATGAAATTCTTCGAGTCTCCAGCGTCTGAGTTATGTTAGTTTACAAAGAAAAAATGTTTCGAATCGGTTGATCCTTGGGGTAAGTTCCTTCGGCAATATATGCGCTATGAATTGTTGCAAAAATATATGATTTTTAAAAGAAATATATCCTGAAATTCGTTACAGTCCTTTCACGAAAATGAATACAAAATTAAAGAAGGAATTGTAAAACAAAAAATTTTTTTCTGAAATTTTATTCATCTCGAATGTATTTTTGCAACAGTTCAAGAAAATATTAAATGCATCTTTTCTCTATTGGAAAAATTATTTCTCTTTTCGACCTTGCTGATTAGTTGGCTTAATTGAACGCGATGGTTGAAGTGCGCTTTTGCTATCAGCCGATCTAATAAGTCACAAAGAAGCAGGAAATTACTTCCTGTTATCCCCTTGAAACAGTTTCACTAATCGTTCCTATGATTTATACTAATTAGTTAACTGGAATCAGTTGTTGAAACCGCGCTGCTAGATTCGTTCATTACGATTCGACCGTAAATAATCGCCTAGTCGCTGGTATGAAACGACGACACGATTAATTGGTTCTGTTTTCGTGATCTAATTCGAGCAGATGAACGGTAAAATGAATTTCAACCTTCGTTAATTCGAATTACAGGCGAACCATCGAATAAAGACCAAATTAGTTATGATAGTTTGCTTTTTCATTCCAACAGACGACGAGCCATCTTCATCCGCGTCCCCTTTGGCAGGCGGGCACAGACCATCCTTCAGGAGCACCAAATTGGCCAGGCGGGCACGTTCCTTTAAAGACGACTTTCTCGGCAAAATATCACAGATGAGGGGTCCTGGCGGCCAAGCTGTGCGATCGCAGAGCCCTAAAGGAAGATCATCCAAGATGAATGCTGTTGAGCACATCTATCCGGAGAACAAAGGGCCAATCGAGGAACTAGACGGTTTATGGAGGCAGACCGCCCTAGCTCTGAAACATTTCAGGTACATTCGAGTTTTTAATAAAATAATTTAGTCATTAAACAGTAAAGTTCGGATTTTAATATTGCAAGATAAACTATTACATTTTTGGGTGCTTGGACTCAGTTTCTGATAAAAATGGATAGTACTATGTGACTCTTCTTAAAATATTGTATTCATTTACAAAACATGACAATACGTGTGCCCTTGAAACCGAAGATTTGGTGTTTATCTTAGAAAATTTTTGAGGAAAATAAATTTTGCGTAAAAATGATAAAAAACCCTTTATCATCATAAGACATATAAACTCAACCAATTCTCCAAACAATATTTCAACTGATTCGTTGATTTATATTCACTAGTAATACCATAAGAGCATTGAAAATAGCCGAATACTTTTCCAAGTAACGAGACGTAACCTGCAAAAAACCACGGCGGCTTTGCCCTCGTGGTTTTTTAATGGAATACGTTGAGTAACGAGCGAAAAATATTCTTTATTTTCGATTGCTCGAGTGGTATCTGATGGGATGAATTGTTATTTTGATTCTGTATAAATATTTTGACCTTTGTCGATACAAACAAATATACACTTTTGTGACAGAGACTGAATAATGTTTACATTTATATCGTTATTTCTATGTTCGTTAGTTCAATCGAACCGCCGAAACACCAAAGCGATTAAATCACATTGCTAAGGAGTATATTCACTTATTAATGTATACGCGGTTGCTATTGGTTCAATTTATCATAAGTTCTATAATCACTAGTAATACCACAAGATCATCGGAGATCACGGAACGAATCTGCGAATCTGGTTTTTTGAAGGATTACGTCGAGTGACGAGCGAAAAATATTCTTTATTTTCGATTGTTCGAGTGGTATTTGATGGGATTATACAATGAATGCATCAGGTGTAATGAATTGTTATTTTGACTTTGTATGTATATTTTGACGTTTGTCGATACAAACAAATATTCACTTCTATGACAGATATTCAATAATGTTCACATTCATATCATTATTTCTGTGTTCGTTAGTTCAATCGACCGCCGAAATACCAAAGCGATTATATCACTTCGCTAGGGAGTATATTCACTTATATATACGCGGTTGCTAAGGAGAATGCTCGATTGCTATTGGTTCAATTTATCATGAGTTCTATAATCACTAGTAATACCACAAGACCATCGAAAATCACCGAATATTTTTCGGAGTCGCGGAAAGAATCTGCGAATCTGGTTTTTTGAAGGATTACGTCGAGTGACGAGCCAAAAACATTGTTTATTTTCGATTGTTCGAGTGGTATTTGATGGGATTATACAATGAATACATCAGGTGTAATGAATTGTTATTTTGATTCTGTATGTATATTTTGGCGTTTGTAGATACAAACAAACATTCACTTCTATGATAGATATTCAATAATGTTCACATTCATATCATTATTTCTGTGTTCGTTAGTTCAATCGACCGCCGAAACACCAAAGCGATTATATCACTTCGCTAGGGAGTATATTCACTTATATATACGCGGTTGCTAAGGAAAATGCTCGATTGCTATTGGTTCAATTTATCATGAGTTCTATAATCACTAGTAATACCACAAGACCATCGAAAATCACCGAATATTTTTCCGAGTCACGGAACGAATCTGCGAATCTGGTTTTTTGAAGGATTATGTCCAGTGACGAGCGAAAAATATTTTTTATTTTCGATTGTTCGAGTGGTATTTGATGGGATTATACAATGAATGCATCAGGTGTAATGAATTGTTATTTTGACTTTGTATGTATATTTTGACGTTTGTGGATACAACAAATATTCACTTCTATGACAGATATTCAATAATGTTCACATTTACATATATCATTATTTCTGTGTTCGTTAGTTCAATCGACCGCCGAAACACCTAAGCCATTATATCACATCGCTAGGGAGTATATGCACTTATATATACGCGGTTGCTAGGAAAATGCTCGATTGCTAATTTCCCGCCCCCTTTATCAAGAAAATTTCCACGAAACCCCGCTGAAACACCAAAGCGATTATATCACATCGCTAGGAGTGTATTCACTTATATATACACGCTTGCTATGGAAAATGCTCGACTGCTATTGGTTCAATTTATCATGAGTTCTATAATCACTAGTAATACCACAAGACCATCGAAAATCACCGAATATTTTTCCGAGTCACGAAACGAATCTGCGAATCTGGTTTTTTGAAGGATTACGTCGAGTGACGAGCGAAAAATATTCTTTATTTTCGATTGTTCGAGTGGTATTTGATGGGATTATACAATGAATTGTTATTTTGATTCTGTGTGTATATTTTGACGTTAGTCGATTCAAACAAATATTCACTTCTATGACAGATATTCAATAATGTTCAGATTTATATCATTATTTCTGTGTTCTTTAGTTCAATCGACCCGTCGAATCACCAAAGCGATTATATTATGTCGTCAAGGAGTATGTTCACTTATCCATACGCGGTTGCTAAGGAAAATGCTCGATTGCTAATTTCCCGGAAAAAATTCCCACGAAATGAATAATTTTCTGACTATGACAATAAAAAAAGTTTCAATAGACAAGAGATATTTATAGGGATTATGAATACGACAAAATCTCGGTGCAAAATTTAAGATCACATATTTTAATTTTCTTCAATCACAATTTCGCCATTTTCTACTCATACAATATCTGCTCAACAAATATTCTGATATAAAACATTTATCTCATAAAGATCTTATCGAGAAGAAACCACAAAGGTCTGAAATTCTCAAGAATGCGCGCTTAATAGCGAATTTTAAGGATTTGATTTGACCGCCTAAAAATATTTTTTCGTAGATAAAAATACGTTACGTTTATATTTGAATGCAGAATATTTCAAATAGGACAAAATTCTCTGCAGTAATATTCTAAGCAAGCAGTTACGTATAATGGGTTCTGTAAGCCATTCAGGAACACGTGTCTATTGTATTAATCGAAGTTGACGTGCACTGGGTGCGTAATATGTTCCCTAATATATCGGAAGTATTCTACTGAAAATCTTTATAATTTCTCCGTATCTAGAATAGTTCTATTTTTCACAACAAATAGCATTTACTTAAGGACGCTGATAAAAAACCTAGAATTATTAAATATCGAAGTCCATCGCAAAAAGTCGCGAACCTTGGATTGTGGAATAGACGACTTCAAATTGAATATTTGACCACAATTCTTCAACATAATACGAATGCGAAACATTTACAAGGAATCATAGTAGGCGAACATTTTTAATAAATAATAAATAAAAGTGTACATTTGCTTTCTTGTATTTTTCCAGAGACATATTCAGGAAGCAAATTTTTCTAATGTTACCTGGCAATGGCACACTCATATTGGATAACGTATGGCATATTAACTTAGCTATTAAGTCGTCTGTGGCCGCCGATTCGAGTAGCGGTGTTCGTTCGGCCACTCAGGGCATGTACCACAGTGTGGCTAGACTTATAAAGCTATGCGACGACGTCCTCATCGATTGCAATTCCACCGAACTGGATCAACAGAACGTCGAAGAAATCGTCTCGCACGTGGAGAATTCCGTCAAAGTAAATTTGTCAAATCTTCGAATTGTTTAATTCTATATTTGCCCTCTTAGGATTTAATTGAATTAGCTAAGGAGAAAATCAAGCAACAGCAGTCGAGTTATCGAACAACGCCGAGATTGTCTTACAGTAATAACAGTCTGGAAATTAATTCACAAAGGAACTCGTTGCCTGATATACCTTTGACGCCGCATGAGCGAGATGTATTGGAAAAGACGTCCAATCATTCAATAGTCAGAGGAAGTCATAGCACGGAATCCATTTTACAAGATTCAGGACCTCCTCCGAAACCTCCCCTACCTGACGGGTACGGAATTTCATTTGATCATTCGCACTACATTTATTTCTCCGTTGTTCAGAATTTTCCACGCTGATCCGGCTAGAGCGATGACGCCACCACCTTTACCTCCGAAGAAGAAAATCAACCGTTTAAACCAGTTGATGGATGGTATTTTAACGCTGGATAATTCGCCATCCAATCTCGAAAGGTTCGTTCACACTTTATTTTATCTGTATTTCCACACGTTTTTCCTCTTTAGATTGTCTTTGCGTTCTAAATCTCCTGATGATTCTTTGTTATCGGGAAGCGGCAGTCTTGATTCCATACTGAACATGTCCAGAGAAGACGAGGAAATCAAAGCTTTGATGGATCCTGCCTATGACTTCGATAATACATTCGAAAGTCATTGTTCAGATATTTTTGGTAAGCATTCGTGCGAAATGTTTGTACATTAAACCAAATAGGCCACAACTGCGCACTTCATAATAATCGGTAGGTTTGTTTGTTAAATGCTTGTTTATTTTGAAGAGAGAGTGTACTCGGTGACGCAATTTGCAGAACCCATATGAGGTTTTTTCAGAAGATCAATTTTGTTGTTTCCAATGAGACTTTTTTGATCGACGGTATTCCACAAAGTTGTTGAACTTAAGACAAAGGTCTAGGCAAAAGACCAACTCTAGAATGGTGGTCATCATTATTTATGAAAAACGAAATAAGAATGGCAGCAATTTAAAAATGTGTCTTCCAGTTTCAAATGGATCATACAATTCTTGGGAGGAGTCGTCTCTGAGCTCGAGTATATCGAACCACGCTCACCTGAACAACGCCCAATATGACTATCATAGATTATCCAACGCTGATTCAGGCATTGCCTCGTCGGAGTCTTATCGTTCGTCGTATTATTCGAAGAGAAGCTCACAGCAAAGTACTGTCAGCAGTTCTCAGGTGATGAAGCATTCGGCCCACTCGTCCAGTGAAATGGTTAAATCAGAGAGCATGTCGCACAGTCTGAGCGAATCGTCGTCAAATCATGTCAGCATAAAAAGCTCGAATCAGAAAACAAGTAGTAGTGTAACATCGATCGTTTCTTCAACCACAAAGTTTAGTACTGGAAAGGAGGAATGTGATTTCGTCGCCGTTTCGCCACCTCCATTACCACAAAAAACCAAGAAGAAGTCTGACAGACAACCGTCGCCATACGACAATGTACCTGAAAATGGTATAAAATGAATTAATATGAGATCATTTAATGTTGTTGAAAATTTTAGAAGGTGAAGTATTAGTAACATGTGAAAAGCACCAGTCGCATCAAAGTTTATCCACGTCCTGCGCAGAAGATGATGGCAATAAACCACCACCTCTACCCGTCAAAAAAAGGCACAGTAAGTGTATTAACTCGTTTTTCTATACTATTTGATAGATTCGTTATAATGCTAACATTCTTGTAAATTCTCGATTGTATTGTTGATATTTCCGTCCCCAGTGTTCCAATCAGTGGCTTACTCTGGTAAGTAAGCTACTTCTGCAGCGTAGTTGCAATTTGAACTTTCAGTTCTGTTCGCTGGATCGACGGGATAATTATGTTGATGTTAAATACACAGTCCCTGAAAAAGGGTTAATTAAAAACATGATGTTCGTGATTATCCTTCGATTACTTTGACAGCTTATATGTTCTTGTTGTCGATGTAGATAGTGAAAATGGCTTAATGGATTTTCAGTAATGGCGTATATGGAAATGTTTGGGAACTGCCAGTCAAGCGAGAATGAACACGACTTGATGCGACATTCTGTACATATGACTCAAGCACAGTGGGCACAGCCAGCGACACCTGGCTTACCTTCCACCCAATCGTGTTCGTTCAGCCAAGTTTCCACTCATTCATCGCACACACACTCACACATATTGTCAATACCTACCAATTCATCCCAAAGGTCAGTAAAGTGGATTTGAACACTAGACACGCAGTGTCTATAATGCCCTCAATTTCAGAACACCTTCTCCATCATACGCTGATGGATCCGTCCCTCCGGCACTACCGCCCAAGCAGCGGCCCCGGGCGAATTCTAACAAATCGCCACCACTGTCGCCAACGTTAACTGAAATCAAGAATCCTGAACCGATTAAGGTCCTACCGGACCTCTTAGAACAGGCGGTGAACGCCGAGAAAGAAGCGGAGGAATTGAATCCTTGCGATATGGATCTCATGGAAAAATTGGACGTTGAAGAATATATTGTTTATAAAAAAGCAGACGAAGAGGGGCCAGATATTAGGGGCGGGACCATCGATGCTCTAATCATCCAAGCGACCAAAGCAACCAAAAATGGAGGTAAGATTCGATTTCGTATATAATAGGCGAATACTGAATCAAAACGTTCAGATAATAAAACCGTTCATTTATGTGTTTGAAATAAACCATTTTTCAAAATATTGATTGTATTCTAAGTTTTTCATAATATATTTGGGTGATTCTTTTTCAAATCAAACAGACGCTCGCAATTTTTTTTGGAAATGCGTACGTTTTTTTCAATATGAGGATTGTGGCTGCCCTTACCGAAAATAATGCTCACTCCCATCAAAAAAAAATCAATTATCCTCAATTTAAGTAACTTATTCCTGAGGTTGTCATCGTACTCTACATGAAAAAACGAAGAAATTCTCTTATTACACCTTTTTTCAAAAACCTCTCATTCCGTGCGGAAATTGTGCGAGAAGAATTTCCGAATTTTTAACTTTTAAGAGGCTGAAACTTGTTTCTGGTTAGGATAACAAAAAAAATAAAAGAAAGAAGTATTTATTTTTTTGAATTAAACACAAATTTTTTATCTCCAGCGGCAAATTTTATTAAAAACATAATTGGAATTTCGGAAAAAATGGTAAAATTGATGTTGCGGTGTTTATTATGATTCAAACATTGTTATTGTAATTCAAATATATGCTAAGACTGTTTTTTTAGATCATGTCTATTATACTTTATAGAATGAGAAAAGTTAAGACGAAAAAAAAATCTTGCCAAAGCAAAATTTCGCGATGTTGCTTGTCAGATTCATTTGGCATCGGAGAAAAATATTATTTTTGCACTTTACATTTTTGACACCCCATTCTCGTGAATAAGGTACACGACTTTGCATCTTTTTTGAAACCCAAGTGATTTTTCCCAATTTTACCATTTTTTTCGAAATTCCAATTATGATGATGTTGATGTAAATTTGCAGCTGGAGATAAAAAATTTGTGTTTAATTCGAAAATATAAATACTTTTTTGTCTTATGTTTTTTTTGTTATCCTAACCCAGAAACGAGTTTCAGCCTCTTAAAGGTTAAAAATTCGAAAATTTTTCTCGCTCCATTTCCGCACGGAATGAGAGGTTTTTGAAAAAAGTTGTAATAAGAGAATTTCTTCGTTTTTTCATGTGGAATACGAATCTTTACTCCCAAAGGTGATAACCTCAGGAATAAGTCACTTAAATTGAGGATAATTGATTTTTTTCGATGGGAGTGAGCATTATTTTCGGTAAGGGTAACCTCAATCCTCATGTTGTAAAAACAGCATACAGCATGAGGAAGCTGAAGGTTTGAGCTGTCGTTTCCACCAAGGTGCATCTCCGTACGCATTCCCAAAAAAAGTTTCGAGCGTCTGTTTGATTTGAAAAAGAATCACTCATGTATACTTGATGTATTTACGCTTTTTGTATATATTTTTATTCTATTCCGATGTATTTGATTATAAAGGGTTAATAAAGATTCAGTAATTCAAATAATATATTATCGATGTTTTGGGTTGAACCCTTTTTCAAGATATGACAATTTAAATATTTGACAATGTTGTTATATTACGAAATAGCTTTACAAAATGCATTGAAATCTTATTTGAACTCTCGAAACTATCGTTCCAAGAAAACTGCTTAAATCCTATCAAATTAATTGTTCATTTATACTGACCGTTAAGCCTACCGAATGGAATTTTCTTCCTAACGAACTCCCTATCGGACATATCAGTTTCAACACAATTCCAATTTCACTATCGATTGTTCCAATAGGCGAAACTTTCAAATCACAAATCTTCAAACAATCCGTAAATGAAACACCCACCGTAAATCACTAATCGATATTATTTATCGACGACAATTTAACGCGCCTGAAATCTAATCAGATTTTGACAGATAGCGGCAAAAACTTTTGGTTAGAGAATTGAAAGTATGAGCGCAGCGCTCACCGCGATAAAGGTCTTTAAGAAATAAAATTAAATAAAGTGATTCATGTGAAGTTCGTACATTTCTTAGATATTAAGAGTATTCAAGTGAAAATATAAAATAGATTCGAACACTGATGGAATAGTGAGATTTTTTTTGTTTTTATTTATTTACTAAACAGGAACCTCAACAGGAAAGCATCATTACAGAGTTACCACCAAAAAAAATATCAATGAAATATTGGACACTGAGTTCAACTTAACTACATAATTAATTAAGCCTTAACACAAGTAAATAAATGAAAAATGAATGAAAAACAAACATTATAATTCACATGGGAGAGCTCAAAAAATTGATATATAATGTCATCTATGTTCTTTCTTGACGTTTCGGGTTGAACCCTTTTTCAAGATATGGCAATTTAAATATTTGACAATGTTGTTATAATAAGGTGGAGTATATTTGATTCAGATTTCGAATAACTGTTCTGTCATTAATTGCTTCAGAGTTTCTTTTGATATGAATCATTTCAAGAAATTCTCTTGCTTTTCTGTTTTTTTTCGTAATCTAGAATTTTCACTGTGTTAAAATCAAATGTATGTTTTAATGTTTGTTCATGTTTATGTAATGCTGTTTGTACTTTAGAGTATTTATGACCTTTTATTCTTTCTTTCAATTTTTCTTTTGTCTGTCCAAGATAAACCCCGTTATAATCTTTACATGAAATTTGGTATACGATGTTAGATTTATCATTTTTTATTATTTTCGATTTTAATTTCGTAAAAAGTTGTTTTATTTGAATGTGTGGTTTATGTGCTATTTTGAAATTTGGATAAGGTTTGAAAATGTTGGTAATTTTTTCAGAAAGGTTTCGTATGGATGAGATTGGAATATATGTTGAATTCTCTTCTCTTTTCTCGGTATTTGTATTGAACGTGTTGTATAGTTTGTGTATACGTTCTTTCATGATTTTGTTTACGAATGATGTGGGATAATCATTTTTTAAAAGTAACGATTTTATGGAGTGTAGAATAGCGGGCCTGTGAATTGGTGAGGTTAGTTTGATTGATCTGTCTATATAGTTTATTATGATGGCTTTTTTTGTTTTATGTCATGTGTTGTGTTAAAATCTAGAATCCTATTTGTATTAGTTTCCTTCCTAAACCATTTTGTTGTCAGTTTATTTCCGTCTCTAATAATGGTCATATCCAAGAAATTTAAGCAATTTTTCGATTCAGTTTCGAGAGTGAATTCAATTTTTCTCATGGGAATTATCGAGATTATTTAATATCGTTTGTATTTTATCTTCAGAAGTGATAATAAGACAGTCATCAACGTACCTTTTGAAAATGGTTATATCATTAATATGATTTTTTAGTATTTTTTCTTCCAAATTTTCCATTACAAGTTGAGGTATGGTCCTGGAAATGCGGGATCCCATTGCCACAACAAATGTTTGTTGATCAAATTTTTCACCAAATTGATCCTAAAGTTAATTGAACTGTTTCACAACATACCTCTCAGACCCATTGTCTCATATTCACAATCTCCTTTCTACAATCTATCAAAACATTTATCTAAGATTCTTTCTAACATCATAAACAAAAATCAATATTACACAAAAAATTCTTTCACACTCAAAAACGAACTCGACAAATTAATTATTCCTTCAAATCATAAACTCTTCTCATTAGACGTCACATCATTATACACAAACATTCCCACATCTTTAATACCAAATATAATTGAAGAATATTGGCAATCAATCTCAACACACACTTTTATCCCAAAAAAAGATTTCATTGAAACAGTTCAATTAACTTTAGGATCCTGTTATTTTCAATTTGGTGAAAAATTTTATCAACAAACATTTGGTATGGCAATGGGATTATTCCCCATTTCCAGGACCATAGCTCAACTTGTAATGGAAAATTTGGAAGAAAAAATACTGAAAAATCATATTAATGATATAACCATTTTCAAAAGTTACGTTGATGATTGTCGTATTATCACTTCTGAAGATAAAATACAAACGATATTAAATAATCTTAATAATTTCCACGAGAAAATTAAATTCACTCTCGAAACTGAATCGAAAAATTGCTTAAATTTCTTGGATATGACCATTATTAGAGACGGAAATAAACTCTCAACAAAATGGTTTAGGAAGGAAACTAATACAAATAGGATTCTCGATTTTAACACAACACATCGCATAAAACAAAAAAAAAGCCATCGTAATAAACTATATAGACAGATCAATCAAACTAACTTCACCAATTCACAGAACCACTATTCTACACTCCATTAAATCATTACTTTTACAAAATAATTATTCTACATCATTCGTAAACAAAATCATGAAAGAACGTATACACAAACTATACAACACGTTAAATACAAATACCGAGAAAAGAGAAGAGAATTCAACATATATTCCAATCCCATACATACGAAACCTTCCTGAAAAAATTACCAATATTTTCAAACCTTATCCAAATTTCAAAATAGCACATAAACCACACATTCAAATAAAACAACTTTTTACGAAATTAAAATCGGAAACACTAAAAAATGATAAATCTAACATCGTATACCAAATTTCATGTAAAGATTGTAACGGAGTTTATATTGGACAGACAAAAAAAAATTTGAAAGAAAGAATAAAAGGTCATAAATACTCCGAAGTACAAACAGCATTACATAAACATGAACAAACATTAAAACATACATTTGATTTTAAGATAACGAAAAAACAGAAAAGCAAGAGAATTTCTTGAAATGATTCATATAAAAAAAAACTCTGAAGCATTTAATGACAGAACAGATATTCGAAATTTGAATAAAATATACTCAACTTTATTCTGAACAAACAATTCATATCAAGTCTCCATCTTTTTGTTTTTCATTTGTCAGATTATTGTTACTAAGAAAACTTATTATAACAACATTGTCAAATATTTAAATTGTCAAATCTTGAAAAAGGGTTCAACCCGAAACGTCGATAATATATTATTTGAATTACTGAATCTTTATTTATTTGAATTCATTTATTTGATCATTAAGGGTGTTCAAAAAGTTGAATAATTGAAAAATTACTATTTCTTTATCAACGTTTCCAAGATTTTAGAAATTTGAGGGATGTGTAAACGACAAGAAAATTATTGGATAACAAATGCTTAGAAACGGTAAAAAGAAAAAAGAAGAAAAATAGACAGAGACTTGATTTGAGTCATGTGTTATCAAGTAAAAATGAATATATTTTGTGTAAATTTTTAATATCTGTCCTTATCGTTTATTGAATATTTATTTTTTCTAATATGAATCATTTCCAGAAATTCTCTCGAATTTTTGTTCTTTTCGTAATCTAGGATTTTAACTCCATCGAAATTGAATGTGTGTTTTAATATTTGTGTATGTTTATGTAAAGCTGTTGGTAATTTTGAGTATTTGTGTCCGTTTAATCTGCCTTTTAGTTTTTGTTTTGTTTGTCCAATATATACACCTCCGCAGTCTTTACATGGAATTTCGTATATGATGTTTGATTTGTCTTGAATTGGTGTTAGTGATTTTAATTTTGTGAAAAGGTTTTCTATTTGGATTTTTGGTTTGTGAGCAATTTTGATATTCTTATATGGTTTGAAAATATTTTCAATTTTTTCGGAAAGATTTTTAATGTATGGAAGAGGTATATATGATGTAGGATCTTTTGTGTATGTTTTTTTGTGTTATATAATATGTGGATTCGTTGTCTGAGAATTTTATCAAATCAAGTCTCTGTCTATTTTTCTTCTTTTTTCTTTTTACCGTTTCTAAGCATTTGTTATCCAATAATTTTCTTGTCATTTATACATCCGTCGAATTTCTGAAATCTTGAAAAAGGGTCCAGCCCGAAACGTTGATAAAGAAATAGTAATTTTTCAATTATTCAACTTTTTGAACACCCCTAATGATCAAATATCTGAATTGAAATAAATACATCTTAAAGGGGTAAATTTCATCAATAAAGAAGATGAATCTTTATTAACCCTTTGTAATCAAATACATCAGAAAAGAATAAAAATATATGTATGTATATTCATACGTAAATCAGGAAAATAAATGGATGGTATATTCTTGTTTATTTGGAAAAAATTATCACACTCGTTCGAAGTAGTACTGAATTTTCTTTTAAAATTTCGCTGTTGTTGCTGCGGTTTGTCGTTACAGAGGAGAAGGAGAACGGTATGTGATTCGTCAGTAGCGTTTCCAAACTGTTATCTATTTTCCCCCCAATTTGAACTGACGTATCTTGCATGACGCACTTATTTCTTCCCAATATTACAATTTAAAAAACCTCAGATCAGTGATTACATTTTTCTCAACCCATATTACACACCAAATCTTTTCTGTATTCTAACTAGCAACAATAATTCATTTGTCCTGGTTTTTAGAAAACATTAGCACTAGAGTTGTTTTTGCATCAAATTTCTTAAAAACCAAAAAAGTGATTTATTGATTTCTATTTTTATGTACTATTCGCAATAATAATTTATTTGAAACGTATACAAAAATTTTCTTGACCTTAATGATTCCATTCTTCATTGCAGTTTTCACATATCAGGAAGCATTCTTAACAACTTATCGTACTTTCATAACCCCATGTGATCTTATCAATAAGCTAATCAGGAGATACAACTATTTTTACTACAAAACGGATAAAAAACCTCGATCACGGGAAGCTTTTGCGTTGATCGTAAGAGTCGTTAATGACCTCACGTGAGTTTGCAATACTGCGAGATATCTTTTTCCTCAAACTTTCGTTTGCAGCTCTGTCGACTTAGACCAGGAACTCCAGCAAAAATTGATGAGCTTTGTGCAACAGTTGATATGTTGCGGCGAATTGACGTTGGCGAAAGCCCTCAGAGTGAAGCATCTGGAACGGCACGAAGCGAAACAAAAAAATCAGTCTAGTATGAGTAACGTTTTAACGACGATTTCGTTAACGCCCAGGACGCTAACGTTGCTCGATTTCAAATCGGAGCAGATAGCCGAGCAAATGACTCTTTTGGATGCGGAACTGTTCATGAAAATAGAAATTCCCGAAGTTTTAACTTGGGCCCAAGAACAAAACGAGGAAAGAAGTCCGAATTTAACGTTATTCACAGAACATTTTAACAAAATGTCTTATTGGTAAGTTTGGTTTCGGTGATGTTTCTATTCATCAAAAAAACGAACCGTTTTAAGGGCGAGGACGAAGATTCTGCAAATCACCAATAAAGATACGCGCGAGAAATATTTTCTAAAGTTCATAAAAATAATGAAGCACCTACGGAAAATCAATAATTTCAATTCTTATCTGGCTTTATTATCGGCCCTGGATTCGGCTCCAGTACGTCGTTTAGAGTGGCAAAAACATGTTCAAGAAGGCTTGAAAGAATACTGCGCGTTAATCGATAGTTCATCCAGTTTTCGTGCGTATCGACAAGCATTAGCTGAAACCCAACCACCGTGTATACCTTATATGTGAGTAAAACTTCAACCTTTTGTGGTATTGATGAGACTGAATGTGTTTATCGCAGAGGCTTGGTCCTGCAAGACTTGACCTTCGTTCATATTGGAAACAGCAACCTTTTACCGGATGGAATGATAAATTTCTCCAAACGCTGGCAACAATTTAACATTGTTGAAAATATGAAAAAGTTCAAAAAATGGTAAAGTCGATTGTCCAATATAATCATCAGTTAAAATTTCGCTTTCCAGTACATATTCTTTCAAAAAAAATGATAAAATCATTCAGTTCTTCGAGAATTTCGACGATATTATTCCCGAGGACGCGATGTGGCAGCTCTCGGAGTCCATAAAACCTAGAGGTGGCAAGAAAACGGTACAATGAAATAATAAGTCTTCGCCATTATCACAGCAATATTGAGATTGATTTTAGTGCAATTAATATATCATTTTAACTGATTTACTCTAAAGACGACATGAACGTAAAAATGCCGTTCGTTGTTTTATAAATCCGGTATTTATTTCCCAGTGTAACTAGAAAATCACTTTTAGATAATTGAACACTATTAGTTAGTTGAAAATTAATTGAATTATTTTCAACGTTACTTATATGAGTGGTTTGTTGAACATCACAGGAGTGCACGCTTTAGATGGGAATGTTTTTTCGAATCGAGAAATTCTTGTTTCATTCATCGAAGTCAACGCTTATGCAAAGAAAATTGTGTATCGTAAATAAGCAACGAAACATTTCACGTCGAGTTTGATTCACATTCTGAATGTTCGTGGCCAAAATTAAGATAAATCTACAAAATTTCCGTGTTTAGTTAATTTTTTTACGTATGTTCTTGTGATATTAAAACTTAAAGCAGCGTGTGAACCTTAAGAAAACCTCATGACTTATCTGATCTACATGGCCTGGAATTTTTCCAGCCAGAATGGAAATTTCGCTGTAGATTCATTTGCAATAACGATTTGTTGTATTTTAGCAGCACTTTGTCATGCTTGTAAAAGACTGATCTTTCTTAGAAAATTCTTTCATTCTTCGACTACATTACATCATCTTATTAGTATAAAAGATACGAATGATTGCATGAAATGCTATTTTTGAAAATAGTATAATACCTACTCCATCTGTCGGTATCAATTTGATAAAGTGAATGTGTTTTCCAATGATATCATGGTGTTTCAGCACTTCTTTGAAACTATTGCATTTGTCAAATTAAATGTTAGTCTAAGTGGCTAAGGATTCCAGAGCTTTGCGCTGAAAATATTTATTTCCATTTGAATGTTGAATAAAGAATTGTTCAGATATTGAATACATTCAGTATTAGTTTCATTATCTGTATCAGTCCTGGAATCTGAAAGTCGAGAAACTAGTTCAATGTATTAATCTAATTATTATTGTTAGTGAGAAGATACTACTAGGAGGCCTAATTAACATTTAAGATCAGCAGGTATAATTCTTTTTTTGTCTGTGTGTACCAATTTCCATATCCAGTAGTATCAAATCCAAGATCATTGACAACGTTTTTTATCCAAGTCAT
This sequence comes from Novius pumilus, assembly GCA_020654155.1. Classification (NCBI taxonomy): domain Eukaryota; kingdom Metazoa; phylum Arthropoda; class Insecta; order Coleoptera; family Coccinellidae; genus Novius; species Novius pumilus. The sequence goes on from JAIFOV010000472.1 coordinate 8,043,717, forward strand.
GTTGTCAATGTCATCTTATTACGCGTCGAAATCCATAAAGCGAATTCAACATAGTTCAACATCAAAATATTGAATGTAATACCATACATGTTACAAATCCAAATGTAATCATCTGTATTTATTTTGGCGGGATACCTATTCAGTTTTTTGTTCAAGAACAATTTGGAATTTCTATTGTGCGATATTGTCAATATTGAGCATCGAAAAATTCACTTCCACGTCACATTTCTTCTGTGATTTTTACATTTTTCCTTGGAATGAAAAACGAACCTCATTTGAGTGATAAATATTTTCTATTCTATTAATAAGATTGAAATCGACATTAGGTAACACCTTGTATATGTTTAGTATTACGTTGATGTTCAATATTTTTGTTTGTTATCAATTGGTGCCATGTTAAAGTGTGATTTAGAATTTTTGTCCAATGTTTCATAATTTTTTATTAATTCTATTATAGGTATTTGTAAATAATGTGTATAATCATTTTTATCCCTCAATATATTCCAATTTATTGATTTGAAACAATGCAAACTAAAGATTAACCTTCGTGGGTGAAAACTATAATGGCGGGATTCTTAATAATCTTTAACAAACTTATTTAAAATAATTTATTTTCAGCGTAAAGTAGTATTGTTACATTTCAGCAAAAATAACGTTATAAAAATATATACATTTCGTACAAATATATTAATCCTCAATATTAACCATATGCCCATGAACAGTGGCAGATTGATGATATCTTCTCCTATTAGCAAAATCTTCGTTGTCTTCATTCAATTGTGATGAAGTTACGTTCAATCCTGGATGAACTGGAGTAACAACGATTTGTTCATAATCGTAAACACGCTTTCTAAAAAATAAATTATACGGAAAATTTATTTTTAAAACGTTTTCAGTTCACAAACCCCATGCAACGCAATAGAATAACTTTGATCCACTTAAAAAATTTGAATTCCGATGCTAAACCTGGTTTAACAGCGGGATTTGCGGTACCTATATACAACCAAACGAAGAACACAACCATAATGCAAATGACTGCATAAACCCAATTCACAAGGAACATTATTAGAATTTTAAGTCCGGCCTAAAATGAAAAAATAACTACTTTTTATAGTTGCAGAGAAAACAAATAACTTTCATTTCTTGACTACAATTCGCGCAAAAGTTGAGGACCAAAAAAATTTTCTAAATATTTTGGCAATTTTCAGCAGGCTGTATTTTTGTGAAAAATGCTCGTACAGGGAATGAAAGAAGATAGCTTTTGAAGCTTGAACACTCTAGTTTTAGAACTTTCTGGAGCACCAGTAGCAATGCAATTCTTGGGTAAAGCACAAAGAAAAATTTTTACCTTTTTCATTTCACTCTACGGGCATAATGAAATAAATCGCATGGCTTGTTTATTCAGCTTCAACATGCTTTTTACGGGAGTCAGATCTAACCATTTGTCTTTTAAATATTGAATTTAGAATGCAAAAGGATCCTTTTTCACTCAACTGTCGAAATCTATAAAACAACTAGCCGTCTAGCGAGCGGTTAGGAGGTTTTGTTTTTTGCAGAAAATTTCCTTCAAAAATCTGTCATGTTTCATCGGAAAAAACTTTTTCTCCACCTGTAACGTAAAGGTGAAAAAAAAGAGCAAAAAATGCCATTTTCCCTTTTTTTTGGTTAATCGACTGTATATTTAGCAATACTGGGGGAAAAGGTTAGGTTATAAAAAAATTTATAGACCCCCCGAAATTACTAAGATCTATCGATTCAGTGGTTTTCCTGGACCAATTGATTGAAATTTTGAATAAAATAAGGGAACAAGATTTTTGTTTCTTGAATGTGACTCAATCTTTTTAAAAACCAAAAATTTCAGTTTTTTTACTTTCTTCTCCATTCTTAGTTTTCAGAAGATTGATTAAGGAACAAAAATTTCGAAAATTTCCTTAAAAATTATTTTCAAAAATTGAAAAAAACTTGAAACAAATTTTTTCTCACGATTGAAAAAATTCAATGAAATCTTCTTCGAAGAATATAAATGAAAAAAATTAATTTTGAAAAATTAAACATTTCCAGATAACGAATTACGCTTAATCATTATCGGTAAACTGAAGGGAAAAGCACTAACATGGTTTCACTCTCGACCGGAAAACGTCACCTTATCTATAACTGAACTGATTTTGGAAATTCGTAAAATGTTCGGTCAACGAACGAGTAAAATTGAACGTCGGAAAGCTTTCGAAAGTCGGCTTTGGACTATAAATGAAACTTTTAGCGAATATGCGTTTGAAAAAATCATTTTAGCTAATCGAGTAGGAATTGATGACGATGAAATGTTAGAACATCTTATCGAGGGCATTCCAAACGAATCATTACGAGATCAGGCCCGAATGCATCGTTTTGAATCAAGGGAAGATTTAATGAACGCCTTTGAGAAAATATCGTTAAAAAACCGATCCCTGGAGTCAAATAAATCTAAAATTCATAATAGCGGAACAATAGATTTCAAAAACAACCTCGATCATAACCGAAATAAAACTATAAGTAAATTTACCGGTACAACTCAAAAACGGTGCTTCAATTGCGGCAATCTAGGGCATATATCGGCTAATTGCAAAAAGGAGAAAAAACCAAAGGGCGCATGCTTTCAATGCTCATCCATGGAGCACATTATATCGGAGTGTCCTGAAATCGCGAAGAAGAAATACGGAAACTCGGAAATCACTAATGTTGAAGTGAATCAAAACGGGGAAAATTCATTTTATCCGGAATTTACAATGCAGCTGGAAAATGAAGAAGGGGTTTTTCGAATGCAATTTCACGCACTATTAGATAGCGGCAGCCCAATTAGTTTTATAAAAGCTAAGTTTGTACATTCAGATTTGATCGAACGAGAATATTTGAGACAACACAATTACCACGGCGTTAATGATTCGAAAATTGAAATCCTAGGAAAAATAAATCCCCTATGTTGTTTAAATAATCGTTCGCGTAAAATTGAACTTTTTGTTGTAAAAGATAGTACAATGGAGCCACCAGTAGTATTAGGAAGAAATTGTTTTGATATATTCGGCTTGAGCATTGTACAAACGGAAAATCATGCGGGAAAACCAAACGAAACGTCTTTGGAGTTAGCTAACAATTTCGAAATTATGCAAATAGAAGTCGAAGAAATAAACAGTGGAACGGAATTGAATATCAATCCCGATATATCATTTGAATATCGAACCAAATTGAAAAATATCTTTGAGAAAAAATTACTTGACGCCTGAAAAACCCTCAACACCAAAAACAAAAATGGAGTTGAAACTTAAACTGAAAAACGACAAACCATTCTTTTGTTCACCGCGTCGACTCTCTTTTTGCGAAAAGAACAAACTTAAAGTAATTATCGACGATTTAATCGAACGAAAAGTAATCCGGCATAGCGAAGCAGAATATGCGTCACCCATTGTTCTGACAACGAAAAAAAATGGACAATGTCGAATGTGCGTTGATTATCGAGTACTCAATAAAAATTTGGAGGCGAATAATTATCCCCTACCGTTAATAGAAGATCAAATTAGTATTCTTAAAGGAAAAAAATACTTCACATCGCTAGATCTAAAGGACGGATTCTACCATATAGATATGGAGAATAATTCGGTTAAATACACAGCGTTTGTCACACCATTTGGCCAGTATGAATTCCTGAAAATGCCATTTGGGCTAAAAGTAGCTCCTAGACACTTCCAGAAGTTCGTCAATACAGTTTTAGAAGAACTGATCGTATCAGGTGACATTGTCGTTTACATGGACGATATACTAATAGCATCAAAAACCCTTGAACATCACTTGATCATAATTAGAAAAGTCTTCAAAATCTTAACAGAAAATAAACTCGAAATACAGATCCCAAAATGTTTCTTTCTAAAAACCGAAATAGACTTCCTCGGATACAAGGTTTCGGAAAGAGGCATTCAGCCAACTGATCGTGGAATTAAAGCCGTTTTGGATTTCCCAATACCCAAAAATATTAAAGCGGTGCAAAGTTTTATAGGACTCACTTCATATTTTCGAAAATTCATTGAATCGTTCTCTTTGATAGCAAAACCATTGTACGACCTGTTGAGACGAGGTAAGCAATTCAATTTCGACACGAAAGAGATCGAAGCGTTCGAAAGATTAAAGCGTGAACTAACCAACGCACCAATTTTGGCGATTTATAATCCAAATGCTGAAACCGAACTTCATTGCGACGCAAGCACACGGGGTTTTGGAGCAATTTTGATGCAGCAAGGTAGCGATCGGAAAATGCACCCTATTTTCTACTTTTCCAAAAGAACAACCGATTCCGAGAGTCGATACCACAGCTTCGAACTAGAAATGTTATCTATAATTTATGCACTCAAACGATTCAGAGTTTACTTACATGGAATAAAATTCAAAATAATAACGGATTGCAACTCGTTAGCTATGGCATTAAAGAAACACGAAATTAACCCCAGAATCGCTAGATGGATTCTAGAATTGCAAAATTACGACTACGTTACAGAACACAGACCTGGGAACAAAATGGGTCATGTAGACGGACTTAGCCGCTGTAATTTCGTCGCTGTCATCAATGACAATTCATTCGAGACAAATCTCAAAATTTCGCAAAATTTGGACGAAAACATCTTGAAAATAAAAAACGAACTGGAAAAATCGGAAGGCAAATTATTCGAAATGAGAAATGATATAATCTATCGTAAGGTTCACGATAAATTATTGTTCTACGTTCCTGCAGCAATGGAAAAAAATATTTTATTCAAGTACCATGACGAATTGGGACACATGGGTACTGAAAAGGTGGTAGAGATTATCTCAAAAAATTATTGGTTTCCACAAATTAGAAAGAAAGTCTTCGAACATATACGAAATTGCTACAAATGCATAGCATACAATCCGATTAGTGGTAAAAGAGAAGGATTCATTCAAAGTATTCCAAAAAGTGACAGACCCTTCGAAGAAATCCACATCGACCACACAAGAGTAGCAGATGCCAGAATTCATGGGAAAAAATATATTTTTGCGATAATAGATGGTTTTACGAAATTTACTAAATTATTTCCAGCCAAATCAACGACAACAAAGGAGGCAATAGAGCAACTCAAATTATTCTTCAATTACTATAGCAAACCAAAAGTGATAATTTCCGACAGAGGTTCGTGCTTCGATTCGAAGGAATTTGAGGAATTTATGAACGAATACGATGTGAAACACATCAAAATAGCCACAGGATCGCCACAAGCAAATGGGCAAGTGGAGAGACTCAACCGGACGCTGGCACCAATGTTAGGTAAATTATCCGATGCGGAAGTAGGGAAATTCTGGACTCATGTACTCAAAGACGTGGAATTCGCACTAAACAATTCAGTTCAAAAATCAACCAACGAAATACCGAGTATACTACTATTCGGAGTGCAACAAAGAGGAAAAGTACATGATCACATCGCCGAATTCGTTGAAAAACACATCAACAAATCCAATCGCTGTTTGAGAGAACTGAGAAGAAAAGCATCAGAAAACATAGAAAAGAACCAATTGGTGACAAAGAAGCAAGCGGACAAAAAACGAAAAGAGGCAAACAACTACGAAATTGGGGATATGGTGATGATAAAAAACTTCGATTGCTCAACTGGAATTTCTAACAAGTTAAAACCACGGTTTAAAGGACCATACCAGGTCATCAAAACGCTACGAAATAACCGATATGTCATCGGAGACCTCCCAGGGAACCAGATGTCGCAGCGGAAATATGAGGGCGTATGGGAGCCATCTAATATGAAGCTGTGGCGCAAAGCAGTTGGAGCAGAAATGGAAAACTAAAAAAAAAAAAAAAAACCAAAAAAAAAAAAAAAAAAAAAAAAAAAAAATTGTTTCTTCTTAAATCATTGTGATATTCTTTGTATTTGCCGCTGTGTTGTCTTGTGTCTGAGTTTTTTCCCTTCTTTTCTTAACATTTGATCCACAGCTCGTTCGAGGACGAACGTTTTTGTCAGGACGGCCGAGCTGTAAGAGTGAGCTGAGTCCATCACGAACTGGCGACTACCCGGAGGGGGAGCACAGAGGGTGGCGGCACGAGCTCGGGGCAGTCGGAAAGAAGACACTGTGAGAGATAGATCGTTGTTGTGACCAAGAAATCCAATAAAGTGTTGAAACGAATAAGTTTAATTCAAAAAAGGGGCCAACCTTATAACATTTTTTTTGGACATTTTAAAAAACAACACTCTTTGAATGTGTCCATAGATTCAGAGAGGTAATTCAAATGTCCTCGTGGTAATTATGTAATTTTTTTCAATTTAACAAAATTTTTTTTTATATTTTCCAAGAAAATTTTACGGAATTTTTTCAATCGTGAGAAATTGTTTTTTTCAAATTTCTTTTCAATTCTCAAAAATATTTTTGTGGAAAGTTCCGAAATTTATGAAAATTTTTTCCCGATCAAACTTGCGAAAACTCAAAATTGAATAGAAAGTAAAAAACAATTCAATCATTGATTTTAAAAAGAGATTGAGTCACGTTTAAGGAACAAATATCTCGTTCCCCCAATTTTTTCAAAACTTCAATCAATCGGTCCAGGAAAACCGCTGGACAGACAGATCTGAAAATTTGGGTGTTTTCCTGGACCAATTGATTGAAATTTTGAATAAATTAAGGGAACAAGATTTTTGTTCCTTGAATGTGACTCAATCTTTTTAAAAACCAAAAATTTCAGTTTTTTTACTTTCTTCTCAATTCTTAGTTTTCAGAAAATTGATTAAGGAACAAAAATTTCGAAAATTTCTTCAAAAATTATTTTCGAAAATTGAAAAAATTTGAAACAAATTTTTCTCACGATTGAAAAATTCAATGAAATCTTCTTCGAAGAATATGAATGAAAAAAATTAATTTTCAAAAATTAGAAATTTTTTTTGGACATTTTAAAAAAACAACACTCTTTGAATGTGTCCATAGCTTCAGAGAGGTAATTCAAATGTCCTCGTGGTAATTATGTATTTTTTTTTGATTTAACAAAACTTTTTTTTTATATTTTTCAAGAAAATTTTACGGAATTTTTTCAATCGTGAGAAATTTTTTTTTTCAAATTTCTTTACAATTCTCAAAAATATTTTTGTGGAAAGTTCCGAAATTTATGAAAATTTTTTCCCGATCAAACTTGCGAAAACTCAAAATTGAATAGAAAGTAAAAAACAATTCAATCATTGATTTTAAAAAGAGATTGAGTCACGTTTAAGGAACAAATATCTCGTTCCCCCAATTTTTTCAAAACTTCAATCAATCGGTCCAGGAAAACCGCTGGACAGACAGATCTGAAAATTTGGGTGTTTTCCTGGACCAATTGATTGAAATTTTGAATAAATTAAGGGAACAAGATTTTTGTTCCTTGAATGTGACTCAATCTTTTTAAAAACCAAAAATTTCAGTTTTTTTACTTTCTTCTCAATTCTTAGTTTTCAGAAAATTGATTAAGGAACAAAAATTTCGAAAATTTCCTCAAAAATTATTTTCGAAAATTGAAAAAATTTGAAACAAATTTTTTCTCACGATTGAAAAAATTCAATGAAATCTTCTTCGAAGAATATAAATGAAAAAAATTAATTTTGAAAAATTAAACATTTTTTTTGGACATTTTAAAAAAACAACACTCTTTGAATGTGTCCATAGATTCAGAGAGGTAATTCAAATGTCCTCGTGGTAATTATGTAATTTTTTTCAATTTAACAAAATTTTTTTTTATATTTTCCAAGAAAATTTTACGGAATTTTTTCAATCGTGAGAAATTTTTTTTTTCAAATTTCTTTACAATTCTCAAAAATATTTTTGTGGAAAGTTCCGAAATTTATGAAAATTTTTTCCCGATCAAACTTGCGAAAACTCAAAATTGAATAGAAAGTAAAAAACAATTCAATCATTGATTTTAAAAAGAGATTGAGTCACGTTTAAGGAACAAATATCTCGTTCCCCCAATTTTTTCAAAACTTCAATCAATCGGTCCAGGAAAACCGCTGGACAGACAGATCTGAAAATTTGGGTGTTTTCCTGGACCAATTGATTGAAATTTTGAATAAATTAAGGGAACAAGATTTTTGTTCCTTGAATGTGACTCAATCTTTTTAAAAACCAAAAATTTCAGTTTTTTTACTTTCTTCTCAATTCTTAGTTTTCAGAAAATTGATTAAGGAACAAAAATTTCGAAAATTTCCTCAAAAATTATTTTCGAAAATTGAAAAAATTTGAAACAAATTTTTTCTCACGATTGAAAAAATTCAATGAAATCTTCTTCGAAGAATATGAATGAAAAAAATTAATTTTCAAAAATTAGAAATTTTTTTTGGACATTTTAAAAAAACAACACTCTTTGAATGTGTCCATAGCTTCAGAGAGGTAATTCAAATGTCCTCGTGGTAATTATGTATTTTTTTTTTGATTTAACAAAACTTTTTTTTTATATTTTTCAAGAAAATTTTACGGAATTTTTTCAATCGTGAGAAATTTTTTTTTTCAAATTTCTTTACAATTCTCAAAAATATTTTTGTGGAAAGTTCCGAAATTTATGAAAATTTTTTCCCGATCAAACTTGCGAAAACTCAAAATTGAATAGAAAGTAAAAAACAATTCAATCATTGATTTTAAAAAGAGATTGAGTCACGTTTAAGGAACAAATATCTCGTTCCCCCAATTTTTTCAAAACTTCAATCAATCGGTCCAGGAAAACCGCTGGACAGACAGATCTGAAAATTTGGGTGTTTTCCTGGACCAATTGATTGAAATTTTGAATAAATTAAGGGAACAAGATTTTTGTTCCTTGAATGTGACTCAATCTTTTTAAAAACCAAAAATTTCAGTTTTTTTACTTTCTTCTCAATTCTTAGTTTTCAGAAAATTGATTAAGGAACAAAAATTTCGAAAATTTCCTCAAAAATTATTTTCGAAAATTGAAAAAATTTGAAACAAATTTTTTCTCACGATTGAAAAAATTCAATGAAATCTTCTTCGAAGAATATGAATGAAAAATTAATTTTCAAAAATTAGAAATTTTTTTTGGACATTTTAAAAAAACAACACTCTTTGAATGTGTCCATAGCTTCAGAGAGGTAATTCAAATGTCCTCGTGGTAATTATGTATTTTTTTTTTGATTTAACAAAACTTTTTTTTTATATTTTTCAAGAAAATTTTACGGAATTTTTTCAATCGTGAGAAATTTTTTTTTTCAAATTTCTTTACAATTCTCAAAAATATTTTTGTGGAAAGTTCCGAAATTTATGAAAATTTTTTCCCGATCAAACTTGCGAAAACTCAAAATTGAATAGAAAGTAAAAAACAATTCAATCATTGATTTTAAAAAGAGATTGAGTCACGTTTAAGGAACAACTATCTCGTTCCCCCAATTTTTTCAAAATTTCAATCAATCGGTCCAGGAAAACCGCTGGACCGACAAATCTGAAAATTTGGGTGTTTTCCTGGACCAATCGATTGAAATTTTGAATAAATTAAGGGAACAAGATTTTTGTTCCTTGAATGTGACTCAATCTTTTTAAAAACCAAAAATTTCAGTTTTTTTACTTTCTTCTCAATTCTTAGTTTTCAGAAGATTAAGGAACAAAAATTTCGAAAATTTCCTCGAAAATTATTTTCGAAAATTGAAAAAAATTTGAAACAAATTTTTTCTCACGATTGAAAAAATTCAATGAAACCTTCTTCGAAGAATATGAATGAAAAAAATTAATTTTCAAAAATTAAAAATTTTTTTTGGACATTTCAAAAAAACAGCACTCTTTGAATGTGTCCATAGCTTCAGAGAGGTCATTCAAATGTCCTCGTGGTAATTATGTAATTTTTTTTAATGTAACAAAATTTTTTTTTATATTTTTTAAGAAAATTTTACGGAATTTTTTCAATCGTGAGAATTTTTTTTTTCAAATTTCTTTTCAATTCACAAAAATATTTTTGTGGAAAGTTCCGAAATTTATGAAAATTTTTTCTCGATGAAACTTGCGAAAACTCAAAATTCAATAGAAAGTAAAAAACAATTCAATCATTGATTTTAAAAAAAGATTGAGTCACGTTTAAGGAACAAATATCTCGTTTCCCCAATTTTTTCGAAATTTCAATCAATCGGTCCAGGAAAACCGCTGAATCGACAGATCTGAAAATTTGGGGGTTTCCTGGACCAATTGATTGAAATTTTGAATAAATTAAGGGAACAAGATTTTTGTTCCTTGAATGTGACTCAATCTTTTTAAAAATCAATAATTTAATTTTTTTACTTTCTACCTAATTTTGAGTTTTCGGAAGATTGATTAAGGAAAAAAAATTCAAAAATTTTTTTCAAAAATTTCGAAAATTTCCACAAAAATTATCTTCGAAAATTGAAAAGAAATTTTTTCACGATTGAAAAAATTCACTGAAATTTTCCTCAAAGAATATTGAAAAAAGAAAAAATTAATTTTCAAATATTAAAATTTTTTTTTTTTGGAAATTTAAAGAAACCAAGAGGCACTCTTTGAAGGTGCCCATAACTTCAGAGAGGTAATTCAAAATGTAATTTTTCTTTTGATTATTCGATCGTATCTGACTCCCGTAAAAAGCAAATTGATAGCCCAGTCAATGGAAAAATTTCATGGAAAAAATTAATTACAGATAATAAGTAGGTGACCCAGTGGAAATTGTTCAGGGTTGTGAGTACAATATGAGGTTTCCATGAGGACTGCTATCGAGCGTCCTAGGGGGTGGGGGTGCAGTTCAAATTTTCGAAATCACACATTTTCGCTTCTAGTTTCCAAACTAGGGATTTTCTTGGAAACGTCTTCAAGCCAAAGTTTTAGATAACAGAAATACCTTCAATCTGAATTTGGTTTCGTGCCATTTGGGTCGACGGTTAACAAGAAAACTGCAACAAACTTCTCAAGATAGGCGTTTTTTGCAAACGTGATATTTACGAAGCCAAATTTTTTTTGATATTTTTTATCATTTTAAAACGAAGCTTTTCAAGTATCGAATCAAACTGAATGAAAACAAAAATTGTTACGTTCATCGTTCACGAGATATAGCAAATTGTTTATAAAAAACTGCTTTTTTCACGACGAAACGTGCTAGTTGTCGACGATATTCTTCGATTTTTTTTTGTTTGAGTATTATAGCCAAAGACCCATATTTTACTCTGCTGAAAAGTTCCAGACTAGGAAATGCGAAAAAGACTATTTTTTACAACATTGAAAATAAGGTTATTTTTTTCCATAAACAAATAGCCTCAGACCTCAGACGGTTTAGTTTGAACTCCAGAAATTCCATTTTCTCGGAAATGAAAATAAGCATTGAAATAAAGGGCTTGACCTTTCAAGAAATCTTCTACTTTTTGAACGCGGGTTGCATTTTTTTCTTAAAAACATTACAGTGACTTTATAAACAACAATTTAGGAATGAATTCAACTTCATACTCTTCCCAATGAGTTATATTTTATATTGCTCCAGAGGAATATGAAATAAACCGTGTGTTTGTCGGAAAAAAAAGATGAGAATTTGGACGGGTCATCGCATTCTCGTCTTGCGGTCGATGGGGTCTTGGAGGGAATAGCGGTTCGGCGCGTATCGTAGTCGTGACTGCCTTCATAATCTTCGAGCGATTGTTTTGGAAAAGTTAATCCAAAATTACAAACAACGACCCACTCGAATTTCAAAGCAAAGTGCCGACTATGTGGACGGGAAGGGATGAAATCCCCTTCATTCGGAATGAAGATGAGTATGCCACGGAATCGAATCAAATTGTCACCTGTTTATTTGTATCAAAAACAGCCATATTGTCACTTTTTCTTTTAACATTATAAAACGTAATTCATTAGGAAAAGTATGAATTCGAATTAATTCTGAAATTGTAATTTATAAAGCCACTGTGTCGTTTTTAAGAAAAAAATGCAACTCGCGTCCAAAAAGTCGTACAAGATTTCTTGGAGTGTCAAGTCCTTTATTTCAATGCTTTTTTTCAATCGCGAGAAAATGGAATTTCTGAAGATCAAAATAAACCTTCTGAGGCTATTTGTTTATAAAAAAATGTACCCTATTTTCAAAGTCTTAAACAGTAGTTTTTCCGCATTTTCTGATCTGAAATTTTTCAGCAAAGCAAAATATGAGTCTTCAGCTATAATACTCAAATAGAAAAAATCGAAAAATATTGCCGGCAACTAGCACGTTTCGCCGTGAAAAAGGCAGTTTTTTATAAACAAATTGCTATATCTCGTTAACGATGAACGTAATAATTTTTTATTTGATTAAGTTTGATTTGTTGCTATAAGAGCTTCATTTTAAAATGATGAAAAATGTCAAAAAAAATTTGGTGTCGTAAATATCACGTTTGCAAAAAACGACTATTTTGAGAAGTTTTTTCCAGTTTTCTTGTTAACCGTCAACCCAAATTGAACGAAACCAAATTGAAGGTGAATGTAATGCTTGCATCTAAAACATTTGTTTGAAGATATTTTCAAGAAAATCAGTAGTTTAAAATCTAGAAGCGAAAAGGTGTGATTTCAGAACCCACCAACTAGGACGCTCGATAGCAGTCCTTATGGAAACCTCCTATTGTACTCACAATCCTAAAAGATTTCCACTAGGTCACTACCTTTAATTAATTTTTTCTTAATTAGCACTGGAAATTTCTCTATTGACTGGACTATGAAGCTGAATAAACAGGCGATGCGATCTATGTCCGTAGACCGAAATAAAAAAAGTAAGATATTTGGAAAATTTTTTCTTTGTGCTTTATCCAAGAATTGCGCGGCAACGGGTGCTCCAAAAAATTCTGAAACTAGAGTGTTCAAGCTTCAAAAGCTATTTTTTTTAATTTCATGTACGACTATTTTTCACAGAAATACAGCCTGTTGAAAATTGCCAAAAAAATTTTTTCGTTCCTTTTATCTTCAGAAAAAAAATTGATTCCATAATTAAATAACTCTTTTGAATGAGTTCTTCGTCTTTGTTTCCTCTTGATACTTATATGAACATTTAAAGTGAGAAACTACTGTTTGCAGAATGCAAATAAGGAGATACAAAACTACCTCCTTGGACTGGCATTTAATCAAAGAACAAATAATTTTTTTTCTCACCCCAAATAACGATAACCATCTGTTGCAAAAGTTGGAATACCAATTCTTTGGCTTTGAATGTATATGAGTCTTCATGGCAATTGGTGTTGTTTCAGTGTCTTCGACACTACTAGGACTGCTGGAGCTTGAATCTCCCTAACAAATTAGTTTTGTTAAAAACAAAATACAATGGGGTTGAAATTTTTTTCCGCTCACCCTGAGAGTTTTGTGTCGTGTTCTCTCGGGAAATAGTCTGTCTAAATCGCTTTCTTCAGAGTCTGGACTAGAACTAGGCATTCTTGGTTTGTGAAACCTTTGCTCCCTTTGATGTTGAATATCAAACGTCTGCGCTAAAGCAAAGTATGCGTAATCGATGCTGGCGTATGTTAATAAAAATGGCATCGCCACGATTGGAGCCAATACGTTAATTTCGCCAATCATGATGAACGCAACCGTAACTGAAGCTACTACACTCATAGCATACAACGGAACTTTGTTTGGTCCCCTCTGTAAATATTTGTGCCACATTACTAAAATGATTTGCTCAAAATTTAGTTCCACTTACGCCACTTCCTAATACATTAATTCCCGGAATAACATTTTCTAAGGCAATCGATTGTAACACCCTTGGTGTACCGTACATAGCACCTAGACAGCTGGATAAAGAAGAGACATACAGTCCAGCTAAAAGTAAGACACTTATGGCTGATACTTTTGATGCAATCATATAATCAGTCAACAAATAATTTCTGCGGCATGTTGCTCCCAAAAATATCACGAAAACGAGGTAAAGGAATGTGCCAGTACTTATCGCAGCGAGCGAACCATTTGGAATGTTCGTAGACGGTGCCTTCAGGTCTCCGCTCATGTTTATCCCTGACAATATGCCAGTGATTGTTGGAAAGAAAACACCGAATACGGTAAACCAGCTTGTATCGCTGCTATAGTTTGACCACATATTTTCCGCCAAATTGTTTGATAGCCAGCCATCCACCCCATGCTCTAAAAAAGGACATTGTATCATGAATGACTAAAATTCTAATAATTTTGGTATAAACTGATTTGATTGATTACCTATGTCAGTTCGAATGAAACTACCGACCATAAAATCTAGGCCTGCCAGCAATAGGATAAGTAGCAGTACGAATTGTAATTTTATCACCCACTTCACGCCAGCAACGTTAATAACACCCAGTAGCAGTACCGCTGTGCCCGATATAAATCTAACTGCCCAAATAGAATCACCCAAATTCATTAACTCAGCCATGGATTCACCAAAACCAAGCACATTTAAAGCACAACCTACTGCCTGAAAAATATTTGATAGATACACCTAACAAACTAAAAATTCTTACTTGTCCAAAGCAGTATAACAGTCCCAGTGATCCACCAAATCTGGAACCCAGCACATGGGCGTTCACGAAGTAAACGCCGCCACTTTCAATGCGACATCTTTCACAAATTCCGACGGCCGATAGAACAGAAATAAGAGCTATGAAAACTGTAAAATGTATTTTCATTATATAACGCTTTTTTTTTGAGTGGAATATTACCAGTTGATAGGACTATCAACACAGCGCTCAAAACTCCTGCTTCAGCAACTATCCATCCAGATCTTAAAAATACAATTACACCAAAAATATTTATCAAGCAGGATGTAAAAACGCCATCCCAAGTACCAAACAAAACTGGTTGTGATATGAAAAAATTTGATTTCCACCATGGTACATCACCCTAAAAAAAAATGCACATTGTACTTTTTACGGAAAAATTTTATTATACACAAAAGAAATTATCAGCGATTTAATTAGTGCAAACAAAATATCTGCAAACTCAACTGACACAATTGGCTTAGCAATGGTTGTAAAGAAAATTCATTTTATGTTCTCTCTTAATTCTTCTTACTGTTGAAGCATTAGGCGATTTTATAATGAGTACAGTCAAGCTTTTATTTTTTCTTTCTTGATGTATTTACCCTTTTTGTATATATTTTTATTCTTTTTTGATGTATTTGATTATAAAGGGTTAATAAAGATTCAGTAATTCAAATAATATATTATCGATGTTTCAAGATATGACAATTTAAATATTTGACAATGTTGTTATAATAAGTTTTCTTAGTAACAATAATCTGACAAATGAAAAACAAAAAGATGGAGGCTTGATATGAATTATTTGTTTAGAATAAAGTTGAGTATATTTGATTCAAATCTCGAATATCTGTTCTGTTATTAACTTCTTCAGAGTGTTTTTTAATATGAATCATTTCAAGAAATTCTCTTGTTTTTCTGTTTTTTTCGTAATCTAGATTACGATTTTCTTTATCAACGTTTCGGGCTGGACCCTTTTTCAAGATTTTAGAAATTTGACGGATGTATAAATGACAAGAAAATTATTGGATAACAAATGCTTAGAAACGGTAAAAAGAAAAAAGAAGAAGAATAGACAGAGACTTGATTTGATAAAATTCTCAGACAACGAATCCACATATTATATAACACAAAAAAATCATACACAAAAGATCCTACATCATATATACCTCTTCCATACATTGAAAATCTTTCCGAAAAAATTGAAAATATTTTCAAACCATATAAGAATATCAAAATTGCTCACAAACCAAAAATCCAAATAGAAAACCTTTTCACAAAATTAAAATCACTAACACCAATTCAAGACAAATCAAACATCATATACGAAATTCCATGTAAAGACTGCGAAGGTGTATATATTGGACAAACAAAACAAAAACTAAAAGCAGATTAAACGGACACAAATACTCAAAATTACCAACAGCTTTACATAAACATACACAAACATTAAAACAGACATTCAATTTCGATGGAGTTAAAATCCTAGATTACGAAAAGAACAAAAAATCAAGAGAATTTCTGGAAATGATTCATATTAGAAAAAATAAATATTCAATAAACGATAGGACAGATATTAAAAATTTACACAAAATATATTCATTTTTACTTGATAACACATGACTCAAATCAAGTCTCTGTCTATTTTTCTTCTTTTTTCTTTTTACCGTTTCTAAGCATTTGTTATCCAATAATTTTCTTGTCATTTATACATCCGTCAAATTTCTAAAATCTTGAAAAAGGGTCCAGCCCGAAACGTTGATAAAGAAATAATAATTTTTCAATTATTCAACTTTTTGAACACCCCTAATGATCAAATAAATGAATTCAAATAAATAAAGATTCAGTAATTCAAATAATATATTATCGACGTTTCGGGTTGAACCCTTTTTCAAGATATGACAATTTAAATATTTGACAACGTTGTTATAATAAGTTTTTTTAGTAACAATAATCTGACAAATGAAAAACAAAAAGATGAAGGCTTGATATAAATTATTTGTTTAGAATAAAGTTGAGTATATTTGATTCAAATCTCGAATATCTGTTCTGTCATTAACTTCTTCAGAGTGTTTTTAATATGAATCATTTCAAGAAATTCTCTTGTTTTTCTGTTTTTTTCGTAATCTAGAATTTTCACTGTGTTAAAATCAAATGTGTGTTTTAATGTTTGTTCATGTTTATGTAATGCTGTTTGTACTTCGGAGTATTTATGACCTTTTATTCTTTCTTTCAATTTTTGTTTTGTCTGTCCAATATAATCTCCGTTACAATCTTTACATGAAATTTGGTAAACGATGTTAGATTTATCATTTTTTAGTGTTTCCGATTTTAATTTCGTAAAAAGTTGTTTTATTTGAATGTGTGGTTTATGTGCTATTTTGAAATTTTATTTTTATTTTTTTAATTTAATTTTTGAAATTATTATGATGGCGTTTTTTTGTTTTATGTGATGTGTTGTGTTAAAATCGAGAATCCATTTGTATTAGTTTCCTTCCTAAACCATTTCGTTGTGAGTTTATTTCCGTCTCTAATAATGGTCATATCCAAGAAATTTAAGCAATTTTTCGATTCAGTTTCGAGACTGAATTTAATTTTCTCATGGAAATTATTTAGATTATTTAATATCGTTTGTATTTTATCTTCAGAAGTGATAATAAGACAATCATCAACGTACCTTTTGAAAATGGTTATATCATTAATATGATTTTTTAGTATTTTTTCTTCCAAAATTTCCATTACAAGTTGAGCTATGTTAATAATTTTTCACCAAATTGAAAATAACAGGATCCCAAAGTTAATTGAACTGTTTCAATGAAATCTTTTTCTGGAATAAAAGTGTGTGTTGAGATTGATTGCCAATTTTCTTCAATTATATTAGGTATTAAAGATGTGGGAATGTTTGTGTATAATGATGTGACGTCTACTGAGAAGAGCTTATGATTTGAAGGAATAATTAATTTGTCGAGTTCGTTTTTGAGTGTGAAAGAATTTTTTATATAACATAAAAAATCATTTGTTTGCCTGTCTGTCTACTGTTGCTAGGATACAACTTTCAATTTCATTTCACAAAATTGATGTATTAGATTAGAAACATCATTAGCAGAAGTGATCAATCTGCAGTGTAACATTTTTTGAAATTGTGTCCTCCTGCAGGCAAATAATCTAATTATCTACATTATGATGTAGCGGGCCTTTCCAACCTCCTTATGTATAACTCATAAAATGAAATTGGTGAAAGATGTGCTTACTGATTTCAAAATATACATATTTAAAAGACTTTTAACTGTACCTGTTCTTCCGCAAATAACTCGTTCGCTCCAGAAGCTTGGTGGCCTCCAATACTATAGTCAAAATTACTAGATAAATCAACAAATCCGCTGGTGTTTGCACGCACTCTTTGAGCAGTCTCAGTGCCAAGACCATATCGAGACCAGTCAATATCTTTGTTTTTATTTCTATTAGATTCCATTTATTAACTAAAAGAAGCATTAGCCAGTCATTACATCCAAATACATTTATTAAATCAACTTTATATTATACCTGAGGTAACAAGTCACAACCAAATAAAATTTTAAGAACACAATGATTTTGGTAACATTTCGTATATTGTTCAATATAATCTACTTTTTTATCTATTTAAACTCTTCACATTTTTCACACTTGAATTTATCATATGTTTATGACAACAGGTAGATTGTATAGCTATCAACGTAGTTTGGTGATATGATGCGTCAACAGATATAACCTCTTTTTTAATGACAATAACAAAAACATCGCTGCAAACATAGACCAATTAAACATTTTGTTCTGTGCGTTAAATCATGATGAAGTGATCTATTCGACAGCAGGAGGGCGCTAAAAACTATTCGTTTCGTTAACGATTGTTTCGATTTCGTTAACTTTACATGAAGAACTTTAAAATAAAAGTTAGCATGGCGTAACGGTTATTAACTGAAAATATTTTTCCTTTGATGAAAGCGATTGGCGCTTTCATGATTCGCTAACATTTATTTTCATTAAATTTTATGGGTTAAGAGTTAACGACTAACGATCGTTATGATGCACATAAAACGAATTGCTATTGGCTATGTTGTTCTGTGGTTGTAGTAATTCGATTTTTGAACGCCAGTTGAGCTAACCTACAATTATTTCGTACTTTCGTAGCAAACATCAAAAGTTAATTTACTTCATTGCTTAGAATCAAGTCCCAGATTTCACATGCTAAAAGGTATCAACCAATTGGAACCACTCTTCGTATAACAATCGACTTTGGTGATAACATTGTTCAAGGTACACAATGACTTGCTCTTCATATCTACTTTGTGTTGTGATTAATTGATAAATAATTTATTATTAGATTCACGAACAGAATGTTCGTATGGGGCAAGACATCCTTCGCAGAACCAGATTCTGAAAAACCAGAATGTCACAATTTCATGACGCCTCAAGACTTGCAGTGGAGCAGAGGAATCAGAATAATTGATGTTGCAATGGGGGAAAATCACACTTTATTGCTCACAAATGAAAATAAAATATATACTTGTGGAGTGAATCAGGGTGGTCAATTAGGACACTACCTTACAGGAAAAGTACCACGTAAGTGACCAATAACTATGATGGCAACTGCAAATTAACGTTTTTCTATACACATGTGATAATTTTTAAGAGCCTTTTTTATCAGCTAAGAGAGCTGTCGATTTTACAACTCTAAAATTGCATATATTATTTATTTACTAACTTTAAGGATTATTCATAAAATAAGATAATTTCATATCTAATTTTTTCACCAGTAATTTCATTATAATGAATTTTTTTCATTTCAACATTTCCCCACTTCTTGCTATTGCTAGATTTAAGGTTAAAAATAATTGACAGTTAATTGAATGCCAAAAGTCTTTATCAGATTTTTTTTATTCTGTAACTTGTAAATGTAATTATCATATATTTTGAGTTAGAAGAAATTGACTTTACCAACATATTGCACAATTATATTTTTTAATAACAAAATAGTTTCATAAATTTTTCATTCATTCTACTTATTAACCATTTGTGGAGGAGGTAATAAATGGAATGAATGGAATATTGGTACCTCTATTCATGTACAAATTTGATGCCTTTAATCTATTGATGAAAAAATTATATAAAGTACAATTGGTATATATTCTATTCAAAACTGGCAATAAATTATCGAAACATGTTCATTCCTAAACATTTTACTTGAAACAATTCTTTCATGGATTATAATGTTAATTGGCGTTATCAAAAAGCTTTTTGAAATAGATGTATTGCCTACATTTTTTAGATGTCATCGAATCTCTGTCTGCAATTGCAATGACTGCTGTGGCATGTGGCAAATCGCACTCATTAGCTTTAAGTGAATGGGGTTTAGTTTATTCGTGGGGCTCAAACACTTATGGACAATTAGGGTCATATAAAGAAAATGGCATGCAAAACGTACCAAAGATTGTGAAAGGTTTGACCAAATACCCAATCGTACAAATAGCCTGTGGCAGCAACCATTCTATGGCTTTATCCAACTGTAAGTACAACAATCATTGACGAATTTCTTAAGTTGAATCATTTTTCTTTAGGCGGACATATTTTCACTTGGGGTAACAATGAATATGGGCAGCTCGGGTCTAAGGATGTTGAATCTACAGAGCCTGAAATTAGGAAAGTTGATCTACTCGTTGGAGTACCAATAGCTTCAATATCAGCAGGTGGAAACTCTTCGTTTGCTATTTCTAAATTTGGTGCTGTTTATGCATGGGGTAAAACGCGTTAGTGAGGTAAAATTGTTATTCGATATGCCGTGATTTAAGGTGACAACTCGTGTGGACAGTTGGGCACCGGTGATAATATTAACCAAGCAACGCCAGTGCAAATAAAGTTACTGAGAAGCATAAACGTCAGGCATATAAAGGCTGGTGATGATTTTTCGATTTTTTTAACGGTTAACGGAAGGGTATTCAGTTGTGGGTCAGGTGAGAGTGGACAGATTGGCCACGGTAATATTAAGAAACAGATGTACCCTAAGCAGGTAAGTTCAAAATTAAAAGAGCTTATGTAACCGGTTTGTAGATTTTAGAGCTGATGGGATCAACGGTAACGCAGGTAGCTTGCGGTTGTCAACATGTGTTGGCGTTTGTGCCTAGTAGTGGAAGAGTATACAGTTTCGGAAACGGACAGTTCGGTCAACTAGGTCTCGGTAATAGAAACAAATACGATGTCCCTCAAATAATTCCTTGCCGTTGGGATCGACCTGAATCAATTAATAAGTATCGCGTCCACAAGATCTTCGCCGCTTACAATCGGTCTTTAGTTCTTTTGTCGTACGACACAGGTCCACCCGCCGATTATAGGTTTTACGATAAATCGTCCCAAATCTTAGAAGTAGATTACAAATCGTTGAATAGATCTGACGAGAGTCCGGTGGATCAGGATTTTTTCACTTATGTCGAGACAGTATTCGGTAGCCTATCATGTCTTAATGGTTCATTTTTATGCAAGGATATTCACAATTTTGGATTTCCTAACTACCACGGTGTGGAAATAGAATACGTTCAAAGATGCTTTTCTCTCATAGCAAAATTTGAAACTGAGAGTATCAAAGATGTGGTAAGTATGCAAATGTAATTCTCATTTGTGAAATCTTGTTTTTCGTTTTTCGTGGTTTATTTTAGATATTTCGTGGTCTTACTGATACAGTCCTGAAGCAAATACATCGATTTCCATTAGATGCCGAATGTATGAGAATATATATAATTTTGCCCCTTTATCATGAATTCAATAACGTGAGACACCACAAAGTGCTGCACACTCCTTTTGCCGAAGCGGTGTTGAATCTTAGCTTCTACCATAAAGAGATCTTGAGTCTGTGGTGGAAAACAATGTCTTCTGATTATTTTGAGAGCTTGGTGAACACTTTCAAATCAGTCGTGCTGTATCTTTTGATGTCGCCTAATATTACAATTGTGAAGGTTCGATGCTAAGTTTTTCGAGAAGTATGGTTTATTAATATTTTGCAGGGAATAATATACCATCACAGTTTAGAAACTGGGTTGAGTATGCTGGCTTATTTGAATAAAATTAATGTCACTTCAAACAATTTCAAAGTGCCTTATAATGTTTTTCAAATACCAGAAATTACAGAATGTATGGATATTGCAGCGGATTATCGACGGTGGTTAAAATCCACAAATGACGTGAGATTCGTTCCAACTATTCCAATATAAAAATGATTGTGTGTTTTTAGCCTAGGGGAATATACCTTTGCAATTATCCATTCATATTCGATGCTCAGGCAAAAACCATCTTACTGCAGACAGATCAAGGCTTTCAGGTAATGTTGTAAATGCCGAATTTATCCAGTTACTAAAACATGAGCAGATGCATAATGCTATGCAATCTGCTGCGGAAAGAGCCATTGCAGCTATGGTGTCGCCTTCTGAGGAATTCATTTCACAATATTTAATATTGGTAATACACAGAAATCATATAGTAGAGGATACTCTTAACCAATTATCCAGAATGAGAAATACCGATTTTAAAAAACCACTGCGAGTGATTTTTGTCGGCGAAGAGGCCGTTGATGAAGGGGGTGTGAGAAAAGAATTCTTTTTATTAGTGTTGCGAGAAGCTCTAGATCCAAATTATGCAATGTTTATTGAATATGAAGAGACAAGAAACCTGTGGTTTTCTGATGCGTCCTTTGAAAGCAGAAATGTCTATTATCTCATTGGAATCATTTTTGGGTTAGCAATTTATAATTTCACAATTATCAACATATCTTTCCCATTGGCTCTGTATAAAAAACTGTTAGACGAACCCGTGGATCTAATTGACGTGAAGTCGTTATCACCAACGATGTACAACTCGTTCATAAGTCTCTTAGAGTATAAAGGCAGTGATCTCACAGACGTGTTCAATTTGAATTTCGAAGTGAACAGATGTAGGTACGGTTTGACGACAAACGTTGAATTGATTCCAAATGGTAGTTCGATTGCTGTCACCCAAGAGAACAAGTGAGTATGAAGATGGAACCACGAGGATTGGAAAGTGTTTCATTATTTTAGGAAAGAATATGTAGATAAATATGTAGATTATATATTCAACGTCTCTATTCAAGAGCAATACAACCAATTCCGGACCGGATTTATGAAAGTGTGTGGGGGGAGGGTATTGAAACTTTTCCATTCAACCGAATTAATGGCCCTTGTTGTTGGAAATGAGAACTACGATTGGGAAACATGGGAAGAGCATACCATTTACAAAAACGGTTATTCCTCAGGATCGAAAGTCATCAGGTGGTTCTGGAAGGTTTTTCACGAACTGAGTTTAGACGATAAAAAGAAATTTCTACTTTTCTTGACGGGTTCCGATAGAATACCCATAAGTGGAATGAAGTCAATCAGAGTAATTCGCTAATTGAATTTAGTTTCAATTAAATCAGTGTGTAATTTCAGTTTATTATACAAAAAACGTCTGATGGCAGATTTTTACCAGTGGCTCACACATGCTTCAATTTATTAGATCTGCCGGAATATGAAAGTGAGGAAGTTTTGCGCAAAAAGCTCACGCTTGCAATTCAGCAAACTGAAGGTTTTGCACTTGTTTGATTGAACATCTTTTTGCCCGTGGAAGTTTCAGTTCAACATGGAATTTTTCCATTGCATGACATCCGGCATGAACGTTTGAAAATGAAATAAATCCATCTCCTGTCATTTGTTATTATGGTGTTACTTCGTGTTATTTGAGTTTACTACTTTGTAATATATAGGCAGAAAGATTTTTATATTAAAAACAGTATTTTTCTATACGTTTATGATGAAACATCAAATTTTGAGAGTATTACGCTGATAAAGTCAATCAGTCCTGGTTGGCATGATTTGTTCTGGTGCTTGTTGAATTTCGGTTTCAATACTTTATGGGACCAATGACAGATATTGTGACGCACTGATGTTTTTGTTTTTCCAAATATATCTTTTTTCATAAAATATTAGAAGTTTGACCTAGTACCTAGTTTCAACCTAGTACCTATACAGGGTGTGACCGACAAAAATTTTGTGGACACTGCTAGGCTCATTTGCTACCCTCCAGTCTTGGACCCTGGGTTCTGAGGGTCACGGTTATGGACATATGTTTTTTTCATTTTTACCACCTTTAAACCCCCGTAACTTTCTTTTTTATCATCGTAAGAGCACGAATTTTTTTTATTGTGTTTTCTAACATAATATAATGTTCTATTCCAGTCAACACAACTAAGAGGACATGCATTTTTAATCCACAAAATTAGTAAAAGTTTGAACAAAACACAAGTTCTAAATTTAATTTCAGAAAAAGTAATGCCTATTAAGAGCTTCCTTTTCTTTTAAAATATTTTGTAGTTCATGACCTTTCTAACAGTATGTTATACAGGGTGACCAGAACAGTGACGTCCAAAAATGAAATTTAGGTCCCTCGTATCGTGGGGTATCCAAATCACCCCCATGTATGTAGTCCGATTTTTTATAGTTTTCGAGTTATGATTTTTTTTCTGAATTTTCGGGAATTTCCGACATGACCAACGAATTTTATCTTCCTTGAAAAGTAAAGAACGTTTTCTTGATTTTTTGCAATTGATTTTTATGATTTGTACTTTTATGAGTAAAGAATCAGCTTCACAACTCTAATATAAGCTGTCAAAATGTTGGTCTAAAATGAAAACTTTAGGATCGTTGAATCATAACCTTAATTTTTAAGTTTCAATTAAAAATCTAAAAAGGTGACTTCGTAGGTACTAAGTGGGCTTTAAAACTGCGCCATACTTTTAGCTTTAATAAGCATTAAAAAAAAAGTGGTACTTAAGGGGGCTGAAATTGCTAAAATTGGCTTATAAAGGCAACAAGGTGAAAACTTCTGAAAATAATTAATTTAACAAAAATTTTCTTTTGCCATTTTATCATTCCAAAGTAATTTATTGAAAGAAATTACTTGAAACTAACCAACAACTACTTCACAGGTTCGGTAAAAAAATTTTAGACAAGAAATGGTATTATTAATAAAACAGATCATCTTGTCTAAAATTTTTTTACCGAACCTGTGAAGTATTTGTTGGTTAGTTTCAAGTAATTTCTTTCAATAAATTACTTTTGGAATGATAAAATGGCAAAAGAAAATTTTTTTGTTAAATTAATTATTTTCAGAAGTTTTCACCTTGTTGCCTTTATAAGCCAATTTTAGCAATTTCAGCCCCCTTAAGTACCACTTTTTTTTAATGCTTATTAAAGCTAAAAGTATGGCGCAGTTTTAAAGCCCACTTAGTACCTACGAAGTCACCTTTTTAGATTTTTAATTGAAACTTAAAAATTAAGGTCATGATTCAACGATCCTAAAGTTTTCATTTTAGACCAACATTTTGACAGCTTATATTAGAGTTGTGAAGCTGATTCTTTTACTCATAAAAGTACAAATCATAAAAAATCAATTGCAAAAAAAAATCAAGAAAACGTTCTTTACTTTTTCAAGGAAGATAAAAATTCGTTGGTCATGTCGGAAATTCCCGAAAATTCAGAAAAAAAATCATAACTCGAAAACTATAAAAAATCGAACTACATACATGGGGGTGATTTGGATACTCCATGATACGAGGGACCTAAATTTTATTTTTGGACGTCACTGTTCTGGCCACCCTGTACTCTAATAGTTGTTTATTAGTTCTGGTATAAGTTCAGGTTATCCATTCAAAATGCTAGAAGTCGTACTTTCTAATCTAACAAAAGGACTGGTCAAAATTCCAACTTTAAGCCTCGAACCTTTTTTTTTCTTAGTGGATAAAATTAGAAAATACAAGTCAACTTAATATTAAGTATTGGTAGATAACCAATTGGTTTGTGGGAATTTAATCAGTAAAACAATCTTATTTCTACAATTATTCATTGAATTGATGTTTAATCAATTTACAAATTTTGTTCAAAAGGTTCTCCTCTATTTCGAATTCAATCACGACACCTTTTTCTCACCTCAACGGTTGTGGTGGTCAACTTTATTTCTTGTTTCATAACTGAAAATGCAACATTTATTCAAAGAATCAACTGTCCTTTTGTGGACACCATCGTAACATAAACTAACTCCTTTGCATGTCCCCAGATGTAAAAATCCAGGGGAGTTAAATCTGGGGATCGTGCGGGCAGAGCCGGATCTATGGGGGGGCATTTGCCCCGGGCGCTAAAATATAGGGGGCGGCAATGGACCAGTTGTTTAAATTGACAACGTCTCACTCTGACATCAAAATAAATATTATTATCGATTCTTTCTTCACTTCACTAATGATGATTGACAACTCATTCCGTTGAATAATATTCCTTTGAATTTTTGTTCCATGCTTTGGTCAAATGTTTTGATTTAACACAGCCTCGAGTCGGTACGTCCTCATGGCGATTGATTTCATTACGATAAAGCGAATGTGTGGTATGGTTTACAGGAACAATGCTTCCTATATTCTAGGACGATATTTGAATACGAATCCCAAAATGTTTTTGCGAAAGAAGACTATTATCACTTATTATGTTCACTATTATAATTCTGGCTTCATTAAGAAGTGATTATCTGCCATTAATCAATTGTTAGATATATACAGTGTGCTTCAATGAAAAGGAGCCACCTTTGATATTTCTCATTCTATCACTATCACCGGAAGTCAATACTGTTTGGAGGGGGACACATTTTGAGATAATCTTGAGTCTAAGAAAAGCAACGCTTTACGGGGGCAGGGGGGAGCTTTAACCCCATAAATTTGAATAGGGAATAGGATCGAGTGACACATCATTTTGAAGATCTCGGAATTCTCTTCTCAATAGTGTGAATTTTGATTTCCTCAAATGGAAAATGTTGGAATAAAACGGATTTTCTTTATGATGTTCTTTTCTCGAAATCGAGCAATGAAATTCAAGGCCATTCAAATCAAATGTTCGAGTTGTTCTCCATTCAGTTCCACACAATAAAACAAACGCGATTCAATCATTCTGCGAACATCTCGAAAGACTTCTGGTGTCAACTGATTACTCTTTGCGATACTTCTCTACTGCAAGTCGTCTAAGCTATTTAGCTCAGTTTGAAACACTTCATATTTCAAGTATCACTATAGGAAAAAATCAAGAGGTGTCGAATCCGGAGACTGTGCAGGCCATTCTATTGGACCTCTGTGGACAATTCAACGCTCTGGAACATATTCGTTTAAGAAGAATCCAACTGGTGCTGAATAATGAGCAGGTTCTCCATCTTGTTTAAAGAATACTTCTTCTTCAATCAGATTCTCATCATTTTGGATTATTTCCAAAATTCTTGGGTAGATTGAGTTTTGAAGAAATTCCAGATAAACTTTACCATTCAAGATTTGCAGAAGAAGAAGTGGAGCGATAATATGATCTCCAAGAATTCCAGCCTAAACATTCAGTTTTTCTGGACGTTGAGAATGTCCTTCCTCATCAAATAGGGATTAACGTCACTCCAGTACCGAAAGTTGTGACGGTTCACATGACCATTGAACGAGAATGTACACTCATCTGAAAAACAAATGCTGTTAAGAAGTTGTGGGTTGAGATTCAGACGATCTGTCATTTGTTCACAGAATTGAAGACGTCTATCTGGATTATCATCGTTCAATTCCTGCACAAAATGTATTTTGTAAAGATGAAACTTGAATTTGTGGAGAGTCCTTGAAACTGATGATTGGCTCAATCCAGAAGCTGCACATATCTTTTTCAGGGACTGTGTGATTAGCATTAAAACTACTTGTCCCAGAATAGCAATTTCAGTAGCTTCATTGTGGACTACCCTTTCTGGTTGCTGCTTTTTACTCTGAACTCAACCAGTTTGTCGAAACTTTTCTACAAGCATCAGAATGTCCCGGATCATTTTCCTTGAAAATTCTCGCATTTTTTTCATTCGAGTAATACAACTCGATTAGTTCTACTCGTTTTTGAATTGAACAAACCATTCTCACTCATTTAAGCAGTATTGCCGAAGACCAAATTTAATACTCACCTGGCAAGAAAAAGATACCGAAGTTGTCCACAATAAATTCAGATGAAGTTCAACAATAGGAATATCATATGGTTCACAAGGTTTTCCAGCAAAAGAAAAAAGTACGCAGAATGTTTGTTTCATTGTATGGGAGTGAATGGAGGATAATTCGAACATTTGATTTGCATGGCTTGGAATTTTTTCGCTCGATTTCAAAATAAGTACACCATGAAGAAAATTCGTTTTATTCAAACAATTTTGATTTCTGGAAATGATGTATCATTCGACCACTATTACCTATTCAAAATCATGCGGTTGAGGCTCAAGTGTATTTCAAAATGTGTCCCCCCTCCAAACATTATTGAACGTATCTGATTCAATTCTGGTGATAATGATAGAATGAGATAGGTCTTTTTCATTGAAACACCCTGTATAATTAACCGCCCTGAATCAACCCGACTTTTTTCTCTAAGGTTAGGGGGGGGCGGCACATGAGTACTTTGCCCCCCCTGCTAAAAATTGTAGATCCGGCCCTGCGTGCGGGCCAGGTTATAGGGCCTGATCTACCTATCCATGAATTCGAAAAGGAGTTGTTCAGGTGCTCCAGAACAGCTCTATGAAAATGCGCCGGACAACTGTCGTACTGGAAGACAATCGGCAGGTTTTCTTGAAACACAGGAATGTCGGAGTTTAGTTTTGGTACTACAGTTTCTAGGACGTCCAAAAAAATAGCCTCGTTCAGACGATGTGGAAAGTAATGTGGTCCAATAAGATTAGTCCAGCCCAACGACAGATGATGTCCAGGACACAAGAGCTAATTGAGTGAGAAACGGACAGGGTTTTTACATGCTCGCGTTCACTGTGTGTTAAAAACAGTTTTTTTGTTAGGTACCAGTTCCACCCGTCGAGGGAATACCACGAATTTATACCAGAACTAATGAACAACTACTAGAGTATAGCATACTGTAGAAAGGTCATAAACTACAGAATATTTTAAAAGAAAATGAAGTTCTTAATAGCCATTACTTTGTCTGAAATTGAATTAAGAACTTGTATTTTGTTCAAACTTTTACTAATTTTGTAGATTAAAAATGCTCGTATGTCCTCTTAGTTGTGTTGAGTCGAATAGAAAGTTTTATTATTTGAACACACATATGTTAGAGAACGTGCTCTTACGATGGTAAAAAAAAAGTTACGAGGGTTTAAAGGTGGGACCCTCGGAACCCAGGGTCCAAGACTGGAAGGTAGCAAATGGGCCTACCAGTGTCCACAAAATTTTTGTCGGTCAATGTGCCGAACACTCTGTATAATAATATAAGCACTTGTGAGGGACGAAATCATCATTCTATCAGTATTTTTCTGAATTTATTCACTTTTGAGATATTATCGAAGTCTTGAAGGGACAAAATTCAGAAATTTGAAAACAAGCACATTTTCCGCTTTAAATCAAATGAAGGATGAAGCTTAATATAATGTAAGTATGGAAGCTTGGGGCCTACTTGAAGACATGTTTCAGCTTATTGTTTAAAGATTAAAGAGTAGCACTTTTAATTTCGATGTAAAACTTGTTGAATTACGTTTGCTCTGTCAGAGTTACGCTTATTATAAATAATGACACTCATGCATTGATATCCATCTAGGTTCGCCGAAGTAGAATCTTTTTGTTATGCTCCAACATTTTGCATTTAGAGCCGTTTGCAGGATGCTTCACATTTTTCGAGTTCACAGCCATCCGATGAAAGACTGAAAGGCCGGTAACGTGCCCCTGTAGAGCTGGGGATGCCGCGTTGCGCGTTTTAGACGCTGCGGACGCCCGCACCAGGCGACGACATCGAATGGCACAGTCGTCGCGACGCGCCAGTCTGCACGTTGACACCAAGAACACCGTTTGATCACCGGAGCATGGTGGTTGTGTTGTCGTGCGAAAACGCGCCATGTGAGAGTGTAGACTTACCATGAAGCTGGGATTGCTCGGGGCGCCCCCGCCTCTGGTCCTGGTTCTCGCCTTTTGGGCTATGTGGGGGGGCGCCTCGCCGCAGGGTCGAGGCTCTCGAAAAGGTAACTTTTAGTTTTTACCCAATATTTATACAAGTGATTCATTTTGGAGGCTCAACAGTAACATACAAACAAAATAATATATTTGATCATAATGTTCACCATGTATTGCCCACTTGTTTCTGTTGATCTTTTCGACACTGCGTTATGAGCGACATTTAAAATATTCCATTGCGTGCTTTTCACTTCATCGATTATATGTTATTCGCGAACTATTCGAATTATCCAACACTGCGTCAGTTATTTTTTTGGGGATCACGAATAGGTTTTACCTAAAAAATCATTGCGGGCATGTCACAGCACTCGCGCCTCGAATAAATAAAATGAAATTCAATACTAAAACGAATAAATTTATGCTCATTAATTATATGCGGCATAATGAGCAGTAACGGAAAATTCTCTTTCTTAAGAACTGGCAAGCAGTCTTTTCAATCAAAGAAAGTTCTTTTACACCAGCATATCTGTAAATTCGGGCGGATGTCGCAGAAAAGAAATTACTTTTCACATTTCAAATCGTCTACTATTTACGTCTTGATGAAATGCCGAGGAATGATGGATAAGATTCGAGTACGAAATTATCTCTTCAAACCAAAATATACGAATGTAGGGCAATAGTCCAAAGGGTGAAAATTGAATTCCAACGACGAAGCTCTTCCTCGTTAACGCGTGTTCTAAATGCTTTCACGTTTTTAATATTGAACTGACTCGAATCACTTTCGAATAAGGAGAACATATCAATTTTATTCACAACTCCATAGGGTGATGCGAGCTTTTATCAATTTGGCTATCCTGTCTATTGTTTGCGCAAATAAAATGAAAAGGCGGTAATTAGAGCTAGCAGGTATCTGCAACAGGATTGGTTATTGGTTAACTCTTCAAAATAAATATTTGACGTACCAACTAACCCAGTTAAATGAGAAATGGGATCTCTCGGTATCAACAAGGTGCGAACGTTTCGAGGCGGCTGGGTCAATAGTTTGTCTAGCGAAAAGTAAAGATTATTATATTTTCCTGATGGCAAATGAATCAAGTTTCGTTATGAACAATATTTCATTGGGCCTTTTCGTTAAATAATCGATTTAACTAATAGTATTACAGGAATTTGCGAAACATCAAGTGCCACGCATATTCATATTTAGTTGTATAACATTTATAAACTCGCGCTCGGGGAATGGAATGAAACAATAGTTATCGATTTCATGCAATTCTCCCCACGACAACTTTTTGTTCAATCAATATGGTATTTCTCCCTCGGTTTTGTGGTCGCAAGTTGTTGTAGTGGAAGGGATACTTACGGTGAATTTGCAGTGTGCCTGTGCACGTGAACGAATTAATTTAATAACAATAAAGTACGATATAAAGGCAAATACGATAGGGAATATATTTTCCGTGTAATGAACTCAAATTTCATGGTATATTAATTAAACAATCAAATTTAGATTAATTTATACATCCGCAAAATGAGGTTTGTATTGATTCACATAGGCTAATCAATCTGGGAAATATCCGAATACGTAGTGCATGTCCAGGAATCGATTACCCGCGTTACGGACTTGCCCTGCCAACAACAGTAATGAAAACTAAAGCCGTTCAAATCGGCTTTAGAAAATCAACGGGTTCATAATCGGTACAGTGAAGCAGTACAAAAATGTCATGTTCGCTAATTGGCAAATTTTCTAACTGCGATGTTTAATTAATCCAGGAAACACCCTTCCAGCAATCGGTTGTAAAAAACCACGCGGAACATTTCGCATTTTTCGGTTGCGCTGCTTGAATTAATATTCCGTGCCATACCTCGCGGACTCTTTCGCATTCTGGATTAATATGTTAAGACGAGCAAGGCGTTGTTGGCTGGTGCAAACAAGGAATTGTGTGCCGTACTTGTTCCCTTCTCGTTTTTTCCATATATCACCCTGTTTCATACTCCTTTGCCGGGAGTGTTCTTTTGATTCGTTTTCTTTTTCCCCTCGCTCCAAGGCACAGCACGAATTGGTGTAATTACACTTCCACGAGTACAATGACGAATTTGATACTATACGTTGACTACGGCGATGTTTTGTCTTTTAAGAGATGAAAAATGGCAATCAAATGGGAACGACTGGCGTTTCACATTCAACTTTGACATGATGAACATTTTTGTTCCGAAATAACGCCCGTCATCCAATATGCACTCAGAGATTACGCATCAAAATATTACCCTACACGAACATATCCTCGCTCAGGAAATTACGTAATTAATACTAAATCCAAATTTGTGAATGTTCCGGTAGTTGATAACGGAGGTTTGGGGTTATAAACTTTAATTGGATGTATAATTATGTATGTACCTATATAATATCGAAGAACTAGCTTAGTCCCAACAGAGATTTCGGATGATAATTAAGATCTCGGGAGAAATTTCGCCTTAATGATTTATGCCGTTATCGAACCGCAAAAGCCGTGTGGTCCCCAATTTTCAACGGGAAATTCGCATTCCTGTTGCTAAGTGATCACTTCTTGGTCTGTTCGGCCACATTAAATACGTAACAACTGTTCCAATTTAGAAGACGTTCTGCCAGTTTCATTTGAAGCTGTGATAGCACTCGAACGATTTTATCTACCAACCCTTTCAAACTTGCAATATAGACAGTGAAACGTATCACGTTTTACACTTGCATCCAATATTCATTTATAAAGCCGGTCAAGGTAGAATGAAAAAATTGTTTATTCACGTGGCTTCGCCAGCGGTTTCACACAGTCCCGTCTTTTCCGTAAGGGCACAAGATACACCATTGCAAGTGTTTCATTGTTCTTCTGTTCAAAACGGTCCTGTTTTATCTTCCTGTGGTCACATGTTTCACAGTAACTCGCTTAATGTTAGCAAATTTTTCCTGACCGGTGTTCTGGAATAGGTAATATACCACACAGACGTAAATAGACAATCATTATATCAATTTGAAATTTGGAAGGTCAAAATAAACCATAAATTACTGCAATTTGATGTGAAGCCGACAACCTAATGTTGCAAAATGGCGGCGGGATGCCATTTTGAAAAAAAAATTAAATAGAAAAGGGGGTCGTGCGTAGGAATGCAACATCGTTGTGAAAAACATCGATATTTCTAGACATCGATGCTTGCATAAAAAACATCAATGCTAAAATACATCGTTGAAAAAGAACGATATATGAATGTTTTACCCGATGTTTATGTTCGAAAAACCATATTTTTAAAGTGTTCACATCTGCAGCCCACTTCATCCTTGCAGGTATTCTATTTTGTATCACACAAAACTATTTACTTGTAAACACGAATCTGGAAAATTATGCAATAAATGTTACTTTTTGGTCTTTAAACAAGTGGAAATAGTAAATTTGAATGGACAGATATTTCGGAAAAATGTTATGTAGTAGTGATTTGATAATTAATTAATTCCGGTGGTCGAATGAAGAACCTGCTCATTCACCATTTTGTTAATTCAAAGTTATTTTCCTCTAATAAGAAATTTCTGTAAAGTACCATCAGGACAAGCACGAAAAACTGTAAGATTGAGGGTTTTCTATTCCAAACAAGTAAAATGGAACGCTTTTAGTTTTGCTCTTACACATCTCTAAGGGGAAAGTGATTTTTAGGTCCTTATTTAGGGATGCAACATTGTTGTGAAAAACATCGATATTTCTAGACATCGATGCATGCATAAAAAACATCGATGTTAAAATACATCGTTGAAAAAGAACGATATATCGATGTCTTACCGATGTTTTGTACTTTGAAAGAAAATTTGTTCGAAAAACCATATTTTCAAAGTGTTCACATCTGCAGCTTTTTATAGATGTAGATTATTTATTTCTTGATTATTAAAACAATATCTCAGAAAATCTTTATTCCTTTGAATTATTGATGTGGATGATATATTTTCAACTGTTTTATGGTTTAACTATTCATAGTGATGCGCCATGACTCAAGATATTCTTGGTTTTGTCTTGGTCTTGTCTTGAAATTCAAGACAAGTCCAAGACATGACTAAGCCAACTTAATACAAGACAAGACCAAGATAAAACCTATCAAGAATCTGGAAACTTTTTTTTAATATTGAGTATTCACCAATGATTAAAGATTTTTTAATTAAATTCTATTGATTTATGACTTATTAATGACATTTTTTTATGCGCGTTTCGTATTAATATTTAAATGAATCCCCGGAAAACTAATTTTTTATTATAAAATTATGTTAATCATCTTTTGGTTTATTAGTAAATTTCTGATATTAAAAATTTTAAGTTATATTAGTCAAGCAGGCTTAATTGCATATAAATTTATGTGCAAATTTCCGCATTAAACACTTATCTCTGAATTAAAGTGAAAATTATGATCTTATCCAGATTTTTATAGTAATTTTTAATGGTTTTTTATATTTTACTTTCTATTTTAACTATTTACACAGAATTAATAATATCTAATTGAAAATTTACACTCATTTTACTGCAGAATTCAATGTGAAAAATAATTTTTCTTTTTTCACTCTACAACCAATCGTAATTTCAATAAGTTTCTCTGATGATATTTTTGTATTGTATGATTGAAAAAAAAACTAACAAAGACAAACTAAACTTCATCAACCTTGTCACTGGTGGCAATTGCGACAAATTTTATTATTTACAAGCCACATAAGTCTTCAAGTGAAATATTACCTATTCTCCGCATTAATAAGAATGCGCTATTAGTTATTTCACATAATGCGAGTTGTGATGAGATTTTGTACATCCATCAGTTTGAAGGTTTGTTGACCACGTTCGGACATAAAAGTTCAATAAACTATTTCTGCCTATACACATTTCATATATGAAAAGAAACCAAAAAACAAACAAATAAACCAAATCCCCTCTTTCCCCACCCTGTCATTATTACAAAAAAAGAAAGAAAAGTATTTTTTTCTGTACCGTTTCTTATTTATTTAGATATTCTTTAAGGTCATGGACAAAATGGCTACTTTGTTTAAGACCCCCTGGAAGCCCATTGAATGTTGCTGCCATCAGAGAGGATGCTTGTTCTCGGTCGTTGTTGTCTGATTCCTGCACAATTTCTAGTTTTGCGGTGTTGAATTTCTTTGTTCTATATTAGAAGTGTCCGTATTTTAACTTGTTTTTTTTTTAATATTACATATAAGCTTTGATTGTTCCATTATTAGAAATTTCTTTATTTCCAAAATGCCTGCGAATTTATACACTTTTTCTGGTAGTGTGAAGAAATCCATGCAGTATACAGCTTTGACGGCTTTATTTTGTATTATCTGAACTTTTTTCATTACATACTTCGAGCAAGACCCCCAACATGGCAGCTTTCGTATTAATTTTTAAATGAATCCCCGTAAAACTAATTTTTTATTATAAAATTATGTTCATCATCTTTTGGTTTATCAGTAAATTTCTGGTATTAGAAATTTTAAGTTGTAATAGTCAAGCAGACTTAATTGCATATAAATTTATGTCCAAATTTCTGCATTAAACATTTATCTCTGAATTAAAGTAAAAATTATAATCTTATCCAGATTTTTATAGTATTTTCAATGGTTTTTTATATTTTACTTTCTATTTTAACTATTTACACAGAATTAATTATATCTGATTAAAAATTTACACTCATTTTACTGCAGAATTCAATTTGAAAAATAATTTTTCTTTTTTCATTCTACAACCAATCGTAGTTTCAATAAGATTTTCTGATGATATTTTTGTAATGTATGATTGAAAAAAAACTAACAAAGAAAAAATAAACAAGTTAAAAAAATGATGTGTCATTTGAATTGATAATATACATCTAATTTTTAACCTACTAATTTTGATGCCAGACAGGTTGTTAAGCTGAAGCAATTAAATAAAAACACAGTTCGGGTAATAAAAATTTTGAATTAAAATATTTTTATTCTATCTTTCTTGCACAAAATTTGAAATATAATCGGAATGAAGTACAAATTTTTTTTTCATATCCTGATAACAAAACTTTCATATTGATTTTGAAATTATTTTTAGTTTAACTCATTCTAAAAGAAATTATGAGAAGTCACCGTAACAAATTTCGTTTTTAAGAGAGCATTTTGCCCAAGAGTTAATGCAGACCAGCATTTTCAAAGAATCATCAGGTAATCGGGTTATTTTTTTATTCATCACCAGGGAACCAGCAGAAAATAATCTCCCTACTGGCACTGTGGACGCTGGTGTGCAAAGAATGTCCCTTGCCACTTTAGCAATAGTAGTTTTTTAATTATTTTTCCACCATTGGAGAATGTTGGTGTGTTGGGGTTCCCTGAGAGAACTGTAATAGGCATCAAGTTCACTTCTCCACACCTTTTTTTTCATTTTTTTTGTTGAGGATAAATATTACTCTACTTTGAAATTTCATAATCTTCACTATTAACAACGCAAGAACAAGACAAGATAAGATTCTTGCCAAATCTTGGTCACAAGACCAAGACAAGATGAATATTTCTCAAGATCTTGCCTTAGCAAGACAAGATTTGTATGATTCTTATCTTGTCTTGTTCTTGCGCATCACTAACTATTCATGATTTTTCCATACTTATGTCAAATTCATCTGAGGTACTTGTCGATCAGGTGATTCGTGTTCCTGTGTTTATTCATTTAAGTAGCATAACTTTATTTTGATCACGAATTCGTTGAAATGTATAAACTTTGTATCCAGGATTAAAGGATAGTGGCTGTGGTCAGGAATGTTCCACAGTTTAGTGGTTTTTGATCTCCGAATATTCTCCATATTATTTCTTTAGAAAACGTTGTGTTATGCAGGAATGACGTGAAAAATTATTTTTTTTTGTCATTATGCGTTTGATATTAATAGTGTTAAAAAGTTTTGGAACAAGCAGGGGGGGGGGGGAATATTTACGTCCGCACGGTATTTTTCATCTCCGTATTATACGAATAATTGAATCAACTAAGTATGTCAAGTCAATCTGTAGTCGAGGTGATTGAACATTTTGATTGTCACCAAGAACCGAACAAAGGCTCGGGAAAGCAATTTCGTCTTCTTTGTATATCGCACTGTTCTGACACGGCGATTACAAAAACGATGAATTCATAGAATCAAACCTTTCCTGTTGGCGCTTTGTTCCTCATCAATCAATTTGATAATAGCGCTGCCATACTGAGGATGTTGAATGATTAAATTACCAGAAGAGATGTATCATGTTATCGTGGGGTGTGCGATGTTTTCATTGCATAAAGAATCAAATCCTTGATTTCGCATACACAGGATTGGTAGTTTGAATGACGCATCGATCGACAAAAAAAATTGTCTGAGATATCTTATCAATACAACAGTTCGTGTGAACTGTCAAAAGCATATTGCACAAATTGCGTCACTCATCCCCAAAAAAAATCAATAGAATTAGCCTTCACATCAAAATGTTTTTCGTTAAGATAAAAAATGATGGTTACCCAAACTACATATACCCTACAAATACATTATCGGTATATATTTCGTAGTATTGTTGAGTAAATATCTACACAAAATTACCATCAATATTTCGCCTAATGGTCGCGCTCATTTAATGATTTTCCCTACCACTAAATTATTAAACCACATAGTATCAGCAACGAAGGGTATAGCCAGAGGGCCAAAGTTTTCATTTTTGATTGTGGGACACTGAAAAATTCTTTCAAGATATTCCAGAAGTTTTAAACGACATTACCTCATTAATTAGTCCTGCCCAAAATTGCGTATGGTCTGTTACCAGTATACCCTTGCCTCGATCTTGTCAATCGGAACCCTTTACAAAAGGTACAAAATAATTGCTGCAGGCAAGGAAGTACGATAGAGGAGTTAGTTCAAAAATTCGCGATCTGAGATGGCTCAATTTTTTTAAGCTTTTTGAATGTCAATTTGCTACTATGGTCCATACAATCCTGAAGTCTAAATGTCCACTCTATTTACTTGAAAAATTAATTTTCAGAGGCAACATGCATGATGTCAATAAAAGGTCGATAAATTCTCTTTCTCTCCCGAGATACCGCCTGTCCTTATTTCACCGGTCTTTTACTTTTAAAGCGGTTAAGATTTACAACAAGGTAAAAAAAGACACAAAGAGTCTGTCAGTGAATAGTTTTCCTCATAAGATGAAAGACTATATTTTGAGTAATTTTACTTAGAGCAATCACTTGTGATTTCTTTAAAGCATTTACTTCATTATTTAACTTATTTCACTCATAAAACTTTTTATTTGCTTTAATTTGTACGTTTAGTTTGTATACAATTTTATTTTGGTTTTAGGTTAATATTAGTTATTGCATAGAAAATAGTTGAGATTTAAGTTTTTTTTTCCTTTTTGTAAATGTAGTGGAGTAGCGTAGCTAGATTTCGCCCTGTGCCAAATCCAGTGTTGTGAAGCAATATGTTTCCTTCCTTCTTAAATAAAGTCCAATATTATTATTATTAATAATAATTAAAGGTAGTACTTTATTACGAAACTCAAGTCAGTCATAAATAATAAACCCAGACTTGCTTTGACAGTGGGGGCTTTTCGGCAAAGAAAGTTTGGTTTAAGTGTAACCATCACAAGGAATAATTAACCAAATACCGGGATTAAGAATATGGCTGTTTTGTATTCAGTAGTGGTTAAAATCTGGAACGAGATGTCCGTGAAATATTGTGCTAATTCCTTGGAGTAGAGAAGTTGAGTTTTGTCGTTACCTTGAGCCGCGGAGAAAACTATGTACATACATACTTTCGGTTTGGAAACTCAGCTCTAGGCTACGGTGAAGTGGGTGGCGACAATTACTTTGCGTTTCAAACGGCTCCCTGGCGACAGGGAACTTTTTAATATCACGCTGAAAATACAATAGGATTTTTGCAACCCTTCTAAATGCTGGAAATGTATTCAAGCTTTTTCCTTTGGCGAACGCGATTAAGCAGGAACGTTCGGATATCGACAAATTATCACGTTGTCTGCTTTTTTTATCGGAGTTGCGGATAATACTGAAGCGATTGAGGCCGCTAAATTATGAAACCCTAGAACGGATGGGGTTGAATAGAAACTTCGTCTTGAAAAGCTACAGTATAAAGAGTGATTTCATATTCCAGCGTCCGGAAAATCGCATTGCTGTATCTCATTGAGGATAATAATACCGTCGTGAAAAAGCGACGCTATAGGGGTTAAATGTATTATTCATTCAAATTCAATGCATGCTTAGGTAGGCAAGGAATTTCGACTGTTCTCCTGTATTTCAAAGAGCATTGGCACACTTGCACACGCACCTACATATACATAAATATTAATGATTTATTAATAAGGGCTGACTAAATAGTTGAAATAACCGTATCAATAATATAATTATCCATATTGATATTTCTAGGAGCTGATAACGAAAAGAAGTATGGGGACCGATGTAATTCAACGGACCAGTGTAGCTTTGACGGGTCTATATGTAACGAGGATTCGGGTAGATGTTACTGTCGTCCCGAATTGCCAATCACCAATCAAGTAGATAAATGTGGAGAAGGTGAGTACACACATTTCTCCGCGCACATACTCTAAATTTCTCAAATCTGATACTCAAACATAAATACCAACATCAAATTGGATGATTGATTTTGGGGGAGTATGTAAACGGAATCAACATTTAATCAGTCTTATATTGAAGTTCGAGTTTTATTAGAAGAGCAATAAACCTCAATGTTTATGAACACGCGACATGTTTTATCTTGTGTCTCAAGAATCAACGAGTTTGGATATGGAAGTTTAACTACTTCATTCTATTATTTATTATTATTTTACTAATGTTGACACATTCAAATAAAAGTTTTTCCTGTTGGCTGCATATATATCACTCAAACTGACATTTGCATGAAATTATATTACTAACATTGATTGTTGAATGTCAGCTGTCCGAGGGGGATACGGGAATTATTATAATTACTTTGACATGACATATACATTGGGGCCCAAAATATGAAAGATTCTCCTTTTAAAGGTAAGAGCGGACGTAAATAGTCCCCCCCTAAATTGGAAACGGTTTAAATTTGGAGGGTCAAAATAAACCATAAATTACTGCAACTTGATGTAAAAATCGACACCCTAATGTCCCGCCGCCATTTTGAAAAAAAAATTAAATAGAAAGGGGGGCTGTGTTTCGTATTAGTATTTAAATGACTAATTTTATTTAAGACTAATTTTTATAATAAAATTATGTTAATCATCTTTTGGTTTATTAGTAAATTTCTGAGTCGTTTTGAAACTTCTACGTTTAAGATAACCAGAGATTTATCGAGTTATATTCATTGGTTACCTACACCTGGGTTATATTTATTATCAAATTTTCCTGAGGGCAATCTCTCCGCTCTTTCACATGTGGCTTGATGTACTACGTTTATTATCCCATATACTATTACCACTAGTAACTATTCTTGCATTGTAATTCTCCAATGTTTTTCTTTCACATCATAAAACATTTGAAATATTTTGATTTGAATTTAATGCTCATATTATCTTCTTGAACTATCAAGTTCAATATTGAGACGATAATCCTAAACTTTCTGTTTGATTATCCCAATGACTCTTTTTGTAGTTGTTTAATCTTTTTGGATTTCAAATCAGTTTTATAAATTTAGCTTTACCTATTTAGCTCTATTCCCTTGTTCAACGAAGACTTATCCGTGTCTAAGATAGAATCACAAAATAGTTTTCTAAGATACTAAAGAAACATTTTTATTCATTTTTTTCTCGTTATTATAAAACAAGCGTGGAAACAGTATCAAAAACACTTTTGACAATTAGATGAAAAAAATGTCCTCTGATTCTAACTGGTCAGGGGACGTTCCTAGGGATGCAACATCGTTGTGAAAAACATCGATATGTCTAGACATCGATGCTTGCATAAAAAACATCGATGTTAAAATACATCGTTGAAAAAGAACGATATATCGATGTTTTACCGATGTTTTGTACTTTGAAAGAAAATTTGTTCGAAAAACCATATTTTCAAAGTGTTGACATCTGCAGCTTTTTACAGATCTAGATTATTTATTTCTTCAATTTAAAAACAATATTTTGTTATTAGAAAATCTTTGATTCTTTGAATTATTGATGTGCATGATATATTTTCAACTGTTTTATGGTTTAACTATTCATAGAGATGCGCCAAGACTCAAGATATTCTTGATCTTGTCTCGAAATTCAAGACAAGACTAAGCCAACTTAATACAAGACAAGACTAAGATAAAACCTATCAAGAATCCCAAGAATGTTGTCTCGTCTTGGGAAAAATTTTTTTTTTTAATATTGAGTATTCACCATCATTTTATGCGCGTTCCGTATTAATATTTAAATGTATCCGCGTGAAATAAATTTTTTATTATAAAATTATGTTCATCATCTTTTAGTTTATTAGTAAATTTCTGATATTAAAAATTTTAAGTTATAATAGTCAAGCAGACTTACTTGCATATAAATTTATGTGCAAATTTCTGCATTAAACACTTATCTCTGAATTAAAGTAAAAATTATGATCTTATCCAGATTTTTATAGTAATTTTCAATGGTTTTTTATATTTTACTTCCTATTTTAACTATTTACACAGAATTAATAATATCTAATTAAAAATGTACACTTATTTTGCTGCAGAATTCAATTTCAAAAATAATTTTTCTTTTTTTACTCTACAACCAATCGTAGTTTCAATAAGATTTTCTGATGATATTTTTGTATTATATGATTGAAAAAAAAAATAACAAAGAAAAAATAAACAAGTTGAAAAAAATGATGTGTCATTTAAATTGATAATATACATCTAATTTTTAACCTACTAATTTTGATGCCAGGCAGGTAGTTAAGGTGAAACAATTAAATAAAAACACAGTTCGGGTAATAAAAATTTTGAAGTAAAATATTTTCATTCTATCTTTGTTGCACAAAATTTGAAATATAACCGGAATGAAGTAAAAACTTTTTTTTTCATATCCTGATAACAAAACTTTTATATTGAATTTGAAATTATTTTTAGTTTAATTCGTTCTAAAAGAAATTATGAAAAGTCACCGTAACAAATTTCGTTTTTAAGAGAGCATTTTGCCCAAGTGTTAATGCACACCAGCATTTTTAAAGAATCATCGGATAATTGGGTTCATTTTTATTCATCACCAGGGAACCAGCAGAAAATAATCTCCCTACTGGCACTGAGGAAGCTGGTGTGCAAAGAATGTCCCTTGCCATTTTAGCAATAGTAGTTTTTTGATTATTTTTCCACCATTGGAGAATGTTGGTGTCTTGGGGTTCTCTGGGAGAACTGTAATAGACATCAAGTTCACTTCTCCACGTCTTTTTTTCATTTTTTTTGTTGAGGATAAATATGACTGTACTTTGAAATTTCATAATCTTGACTATTAACAACGCAACACAAGACAAGATTCTTGCCAAATCTTGATCACAAGACCAAGACAAGATGAATATTTCTCAAGATCTTGCCTTAGCAAGACAATATTTTTACGATTCTTGTCTGGTCTTGTTCTTGCGCATCACTAGCTATTCATGATTTTTCCATACTTATGTCAAATTCATCTGAGGTACTTGTCGATCAGGTGATTCGTGTTCCTGTGTTTATTCATGTAAGTACCATAACTTTATTTTGATCACGAATTCGTTGAAATGCATAAACTGTGAATCCAGAATTAAAGGATAGTGGATGTGGTCAGGAATGTTCTACAGTATAGTGGTTTCTTGATCTCCGAATATTCTCCATATTCTTTCTTGAGAAAACATTGTCTTATGCAGTAATGACGTGAAAGACTATTTTTTTGTCATTATGCTATTATTATTCTTTGCTATTTTATCGTTTAATTTTTACTATCCAAATTTCAAATCAATGTCCTAAACCGTTTTCAGTTTAGGAGCGGGTGCGCGCTATCAAAGAGAATTTTTGGTGCTACTTACAAGCCGTAACTTTGACGAGTCGCCATCTTTGACAGGGTAACAGTAACAATTTCATACTCGAGGTTTAAGTTAGACATGAGAAGACCTTTCGAACAAGGTGTTGCACGACCTTATTTTTTCAAAATGGCGTCCCGCCGCCATTTTTCAACAGTAGGCTATCGGTTTTACATCAAATTGCAGTAATTTATGGTTTATTTTGACCCTCCAAATTTCAAATTGATATCTCAAACCGATTTAGAGGGAGGGGGGCTATTTACGTTAGTGTGGTATGTGTCAGTCTTTGTTTGATTCTTAACATAACTATATTTGCCAGTTAATTGAAAATTCGGGTGATTTTCCACCCGGATCTGAAGTCTTCGAATTTCTATTGAGTTTCAATTAAGAAAATGTATTTTGGATAAGGGACAAGTTAAATATCTAACTCGAGGGTGCCGATTGAAAATTGGGACAATCAAACATAAAATATCTCAATACTTGCGACGAAGAAGATATTTATTTTCATCTGCATTGATTTAAATAGAAGATATTGCCGACCGGAGTCAGAATCTAATGGGAAACGATCATAAATTTCAAACTTTTACCAGACTCGCGCTATTGTTCCTCGTGGATACACACATCAATCCAAATACATTGAATCACAACTTGTACAAGAACCGCCACAAGGTATGCAGTGTAAAGCACAATTTATTCTTTCATACACATGAATATATGGCGATAAGTCGAACTAATAGCAATTCTCGTTAAATTTCAAGTTTCAGTTCAATGTAATCAAAAACAATAATACCGAAAATTTAATTAAATAAACCAATAGAAGTGGAAACTATTAAAAACTATTTTTTTTGCACAAAAAGGTGGT
Source organism: Novius pumilus (assembly GCA_020654155.1). Classification (NCBI taxonomy): domain Eukaryota; kingdom Metazoa; phylum Arthropoda; class Insecta; order Coleoptera; family Coccinellidae; genus Novius; species Novius pumilus. The sequence continues at coordinate 8,087,004 of JAIFOV010000472.1, forward strand.
TGTAACCGGATTTATATCGAGAAAGCGATGAAATATTATGTACGCTATAATAGGGAAATAGCAAACTAAGTGATAATATTACTCTAAATAGTTCCCGGTTTTTTCTAAATCTGAGATTGGGACATGATGTGCCGATCTAGTTAAGTGGAGACCGCATATATAACTTAGATAATAAAAAAGCTATTTTAAATAATAGTTATTTATGATATGAGTGTTAAAAGTTCACTTTTATGACCCCAATATGAAAGTTTGCTACTTGAGCGAAGCGAATTCTACAATTCACAAGAGTGCCATTAAACTTCTTTCAACTTGATTATAAAAAAATGTTTTACCTAGAAATGTCAATTTGTCAAATTATTTTTATAATTTTTTTAAATAAATGAATGATTGTTTAGCAAATATTGGCCTTAATCTTCTGAATTACTGAGGATAAAAGTATTACGGTAGAAATGGGAAGTGAATTTTTTAGTTAAGTTTATTGTACAATTGAATAATTTGTGACGTTTCACTTTATTGCTCTTTGTCTTTAATTATATAAGACATAGAACGAAAGCTATAAAAACGAGTGATAAATGTTTGAATTCGTTCTTAAATCGTGAGTTATGTTTTTTTTGGGAATTAGGTTTAACTATTATAAATTTTCTCTGTCGCATTGTCGCATTGAACCCATAGTGGCTTTGAATCCCATACGGCTTTATCAATCGTCTCACATCATCCCGAAATTTGTTGGCAGCTGCAAATGTCGCTCGGCCAACAGCAGAGAATTGCTCTGTAATTCGATAAATAACATTTTATTATCCCGGATTTGAAGTACCGTATAAAACGTTTGGGTTCCAGTAGGTCAACAAAAAAAAAGCATTGAGAAATCAATGATTCATGTTTGTCTCCGCATATTTGGCAGAGAGAGGCGAATTTAAAAAGCTACTCTGTTACAAAGGAATAGACATCAGGTGCCATATAGGAAAGTTATTGACCTGTTCTTCACCTGCGTCGTTTAAACTACCGCTTCCATTTGCAGAAATAAGAAGGCTCAAGGGCATTCAGGGTTGATGTAAACGGTTTATATCCTGTCGCGTTACTCGTGAAAGTAATTTTCTGAAATGGTTTTTCTAGTTACGCAACAGGGAAAGTAAACTTCATTGATCTTTAGCAAAGAATATCTGTTGATCGTTGCTAATCGAATGTTACGTTGCAGGAGAGAAGTGTATACGCATATCTCCAAAATTTATGCAGATCGATACTTCATAAGCGATGTGTTCAAAAGTTTCCAACGAGACATAAATTCAGCGCACCCGTTGGCTGTAACCGATACAAGCATTTCCCAAAATTTTATGATTTGTTTCAGCTGTTCGGGTGAACGAATCGTGTTTTTTCACCGAACAATGCGAAACGGTCACGCCGCAGACCGAGTGCAGGGATGGGATCTGCGTCTGCCGTTTCGAGAAAATTGCGGTCTTGAAACCTGACGGGAAGGTAGAATGCGTAGGTGAGTTATGTCTCCCTGTGGAAGTTGTATTAGTTTATAGAATCTCCCTCGGATTACTGAAGATCCGGAAAATATTTACTATCTGCTTTCTCCACGTCCCTGGAAATTGTAATCCGATAAAGTATTTTTCTTGTTGGGCTTTCAACCCTTGCCATTGAACAAAAAGCTCCACAATTTTGTGGTGTCAGCGTTTTATACAGAACTGGATGAGAAAATGTACTTCTGCTGGATAATCAACAGGCCACGAGGGCACTTGGCCAAGTATGTATAATCAATATTTTTAGTCGGCAAGTTGCGTCAACTGAAGTGGCTCTACTTCTGGGAAGTCTGAAGTCTCGACAATGCCTGAACCCACTCCAAACAACTAGGGAATTGATAACAAAGAAGCTCGTTTCATTAAAATAACAAGCAGATAGAGATAGAACGTGTTCTCAAAATTCCATGTGATTCTGAGAATGAAAAAAAGTTGCGTTCCTATATTTTTCCAGCATTATATCTCATAGAGCTCTTTACTTCATTTTCAATTTGATTTTTATGTGTTACTTGGCTGGCAAGTCATATTGCGGTTTAAAACGAATCCAACAGGGAAATTATTTCCCGCGATTTTTTTGAAATGCTCCTTTAGTTCGAATTTTTTACAGTTCCGCTTCAATCCAGCAACCACCCTGGGAAATACGTAGATCCAGCAATGATTGGTATCCTCGTGGCAATGTTTCTCATGTTCATCACTATCTGCGTTGTTCTTCGTCTTTTCAGCAGGTGAGTTGCCCCCAGTTTAATTTGGATGGAAACAATCTCGCGTTAATTATTTAGGGCGAGGTGGCGTGAAAACAGGACCATCTTTAATACACCGAATCCGCGTTTGATGAACGTGTCCCTTTTACGTGACAACAAACTGTTGCATGGGGACAGGCGGGGCTCCAAAGGTAGCGCTCGGGGTCCAAGCCGACAACCGAGTATGGCTTCCCTACGGCCGCACTCACCAAATTCTCAAGGTAAATTTTATGAAGCGTTCATACAAATTGTAGCTTGAAAGCATCGTTACAGTTGAAAAGCTGCGGACGAAATGTTAACACCATCTGTTGTATAAAACATTTGTAGGAATGGTTAGGATGATTTCAAAAACAGAAACTACAAAAATATTTCATGAAATTGACGAAACAAAGAGAAAGATAACAAATGATTCAGTTTTTACTTAATGGTGACTTTTATCTTATTAACTCCAAATGCTCCACCTTTGTTCGATCTTGATGCTACAAAAAATTTGTTTTGAAATTTTCTGTATACACCATATAGTCCAGTCAATAGAGAAATTTCCAGTGCTAAATGGAAAAAAATTAATTACAGATGATCCAGTGGAAATCATTTAGGGTTGTGAGTACAATAGGAGGTTTCCATAAGGACTGCTATCGAGCGTCCTAGTGGGTGGGTTTTGAAATCACAACTTTTCGCTTCTAGATTTTAAACTATTGATTTTCTTGAAAATATCTTCAAACAAATGTTTTAGATGCCAGCATTACGTTCACCTTGAATTTGGTTTCGTTCAATTTGGGTTGACGGTTAACAAGAAAACTGGAAAGAACTTCTCAAAATAGTCGTTTTTTGCAAACGTGATATTTACGACGCCAAATTTTTTTTATATTTTTCATCATTTTAAAATGAAGCTCTTATAGCATCAAATCAAACAATAAAAAAGAAATTATTACGTTCATCGTTAACGAGATATAGCAATTTGTTTATAAAAAACTGCCTTTTTCACGAGAAAACGTGCTAGTTGTCGGCAATATTTTTCGATTTTTTTTATTTGAGTATTATAGCTGAAGACCCATATTTTGCTTTACTGAAAATTTTCAAATTAGAAAATGCGAAAAAGACTACTTTTTAAGACATTGAAAATAAGGTACATTTTTTTATAAACAAATAGCCTCAGAAGGTTTATTTTGATCTTCAGAAATTCCATTTTCTCGCGATTGAAAAAAAGCATTGAAATAAAGGACTTGACACTCCAAGAAATCTTGTACGACTTTTTGGACGCGAGTTGCATTTTTTTCTTAAAAACGACACAGTGGCTTTATAAACTACAATTTCAGAATTAATTCGAGTTCATACTCTTCCTAATGAATTATATTTTATAATGTTGAAAGAAAAAGTGACAATATGGCTGTTTTTGATACAAATAAACAGGTGACAATTTGCTTCGATTCCGTGGCATACTCATCTTCATTCCGAATGGAATCTTCCCGTCCACATAGTCGGCACTTTGCTTTGGAACTCGAGTGGGTCGTTGTTTGTAATTTTGGATTAACTTTTCCAAAACAATCGCTCGAAGATTATGAAGGCAGCCACGATTACGATACGCGCCGAACCGCTATTTCCTCCAAGACTCCATCGACCGCAAGACGAGAATGCGACGACCCGTCCACATTCTCATCTTTTTTTTCCGACAAAAACACGATTTATTTCATATTCCTCTGGAGCAATATAAAATATAACTCATTGGGAAGAGTATGAAGTTGAATTAATTCCTAAATTGTTGTTTATAAAGTCACTGTAATGTTTTTAAGAAAAAAATGCAACCCGCGTTCAAAAAGTAGAAGATTTCTTGAAAGGTCAATTATTTCAATGCTTATTTTCATTTCCGAGAAAATGGAATTTCTGAAGTTCAAACTTAACCGTCTGAGGCTATTTGTTTTTGGAAAAAAATGTACCTTATTTTCAATGTTGTAAAAAATAGTCTTTCTCGCATTTCCTAGTCTGGAACTTTTCAGCAGAGTAAAATATGGTTCTTTGGCTATAATACTCAAACAAAAAAAAAACGAAAAATATCGTCGACAACTAGCACGTTTCGTCGTGAAAAAGGCAGTTTTTTATAAACAATTTGCTATATCTCGTGAACGATAACCGTAACAATTTTTGTTTTCATTCAGTTTGATTCGATGCTAGAAAAGCTTCATTTTAAAATGATAAAAAATATCAAAACAAATTTGGCGTCGTAAATATCACGTTTGCAAAAAACGCCTATTTTGAGAAGTTGTTTGCAGTTTTCTTGTTAACCGCCGACCCAAATGGCACGAAACCAAATTCAGATTGAAGGTATTTCTTTTATCTAAAACTTTTGCTTGAAGACGTTTCCAAGAAAATCCCTTGTTTAAAAACTAGAAGCGAAAATGTGTGATTTCGAAAATTTGAACTGCACCCCCACCCAGTAGGACGCTCGATAGCAGTCCTTATGGAAACCTCATAGTGTACTCACAACCCTGAACAATTTCCACTGGGTCACCTACCTAATTACCTGTAATTAATTTTTTCCATGACATTTTTTCATTGACTGGACTATTAATTTGCTTTTTACGAGAGTCAGATACGATCATTTGTCTTTGAGAAAATATCGAATAATCAAAAGAAAAAATTACATTTTGAATTACCTCTCTGAAGTTATGGGCACCTTCAAAGAGTGCCTCTTGGTTTTTTCCAAAAAAAAAATTTATTTTTTTTTCGATATTCTCTGAGGAAAATTTCAGTGAATTTTTTCAATCGTGAGAAAAATTTCTTTTCAATTTTCGAAGATAATTTTTGTGGAAATTTTCGAAAAAAAATTTTTTTCCTCAATCGATCTTCGGAAAACTCAAAATTGAGTAGAAAGTAAAAAAAATGAGATTATTGATTTTTAAAAAGATTGAGTCACATTTAAGGAACAAAAATCTTGTTCCCTTAATTTATTCAAAATTTCAATCAATTGGTCCAGGAAAACACCCAAATTTTCAGATCTGTGTGACTCAATCTTTTTTTAAAATCAATGATTGAACTGTTTTTTACTTTCTATTCAATTATGAGTTTTCGCAAGTTTAATCGAGAAAAAATGTTCATAAATTTCGGAACTTTCCGCAAAAATATTTTTGAGAATTGAAAAGAAATTTGAAAAAAAAAATTTCTCACGATTGAAGAAATTCCGTAAAATTTTCTTAAAGAATATAAAAAAAAATTTTGTTAAATTAAAAAAAATTACATAATTACCGCGAGGACATTTGAATTACCTCTCTGAAGCTATGGACACATTCAAAGAGTGTTGTTTTTTAAAATGTCCAAAAAAAATTTTTAATTTTTGAAAATTAATTTTTTTCATTCATATTCTTCGAAGAAGATTTCATTGAATTTTTTCAATCGTGAGAAAAAATTTGTTTCAAATTTTTTTCAATTTTCAAAAATAATTTTTGAGGAAATTTTCGAAATTTTTGTTCCTTAATCAATTGTCTGAAAACTAAGAATTAAGAAGAAAGTAAAAGAACTGAAATTTTTGGTTTTTAAAAAGATTGAGTCACATTCAAGGAACAAAAATCTTGTTCTCTTATTTTATTCAAAATTTCAATCAATTGGTCCAGGAAAACCACTGAATCGATAGATCTAGTAATTTAGGGGGGTCTATAAATTTTTTTATAACCTAACCTGTAATAAATTTTTTCCATGGAATTTCTCCATTGACTGGGCTAATAGGCGGTAATTCACTTTCAATACACAAGATTTGAATGATATCATAATAGAAGTAAATTTTGAAAAACGACGAAATATTTTGAATTTTTGGGTCAAATTAAAATAAGTAAGATATTCGGAAAAGATATTAATCAGTCTAACATGTAGTAAAGATTTAAACAAGCACACGAAAAGAAAAATTTGGACCAGCATTATTAATTTAAGAACTTGTATTAATTAGGACCCTTCGAGTATAAGGTATTTGGCAGAATCGATACCATTTATTAACGGTTAGTTTCTGGTTTTTTAGTCAGTTGTTATCATGATATAGATGATGTTAAGATTTTGTTAGCAGCTCTCCCAGAGTAGTCACAGCCGATTCATTTCTGCACCTATTCTTACCGATTGTCTTTACCCTACGTCTAGGGCGTTTGTTTCTAGGATCAAGAAGGGGATCTCGTGGCAGCAGCAACGCTTCGGCGGTCTCCGTCCGCTCGAACAAGAGTCCTCCTTATAACGCTACTTCAGTGACAACACCTATGTTAGAAAGCGTTCAAGTTGAAATACAACAACCGAAGTAACAAGTTACAAACATATAAGTAGTACTACTCCAATATACCCGTTTCATTAAGGTCGAAAATAGTGAACTCTCTCCCCCTATAGGATTTCTGGAAATTCGCAAATATTTGGAAATGAGTGTTTGTAAGGAGTGGAGTTTGAAGAAAATGCCGTTCGATACTTCAATCGTTTCCAACGATTTTCGATTTTTTATATATTCATATATATTAATAGATATTCAGAGAATTTATGCAAAAGTCAATGAGAATACTTCGAAACTTGACTTACTCTTAGCTGAAACAGTGATGTTCGGGACCAGGAACTTAATAATTTTGTCCAATCATCACACTGTAGCGCTCTATTCACCATGATTATATTTTATTATCATGCATACTCATGTTACTTTGTGATTTACTTTACTATTGCTATCATGTGATCGTTATTACTTCTTTGATAGGCACACTTCCAAAGTTATTTGAGAGTTTCGCACAAGTAGAAGTTAGATGTTAAGATAAGATCTCCTAATACTTTAACCTACCCATCTAATTGCTTTCATAATTCGGTCGAATATCTTTGGTAGTATCGAAAATACTGGGAATATTTTATGATACTAACAAAAGCATCTTGTGATTGTATATTTAAAAAAATTATATCTTTCAACAACTGGGGGTGACAGAAAGTAGTGGGAAAACTTTTTGCCAGTTTCAGTTGGTTTTCATGAATTAAATAAGAAGAAAAGTTGGTCGACTACTTTTAAAATCAGTATGCTCAACCATTTTCTATAAAAATGAATTATTTAATACGAAAATTCTCTAGCGGCATATTTCGCTGACGGTGACTTTATTGAGAACTCCAATACTTTTTGAATGACAACGTTATTGAACATAGATTGCTTGCTTATAGATATGATGAAATATTCAGTATAATTTTATGCATTTTGAACGAATATATCTATATTTAGCTTAAAATTTATACTCTTGTACTTGTATTTTCACATATATCTATATCTACTTGCCAAGGTTTTAATAAAATGCTATCATATCACATTTGTTATTCATTCTTGTAATTTATCCTTCGATTAGTGTTTCAGTTGATTTTAGTTACCAAAGTTTCATTGCATTTGTATAATTGCATCTTACCATTATAAGGTATAGTATTACAGGAGATGTCGTTGAAAAGTACGAGAATTACAGAGGGTCGGGGACAAATTTAATATTCTGCGGATGTGTTAATGGGCTGAAATGAGTAGTTTGTGTGAAATATGGTTTCTAAATCAACTATGCAAATTACACATTTTAAAAACTACCTTAAAGAGCTTTTATAACTAACTAATGAGACATTTTAGGAACGAGCAACCTAAACAGGAGTAAATACCATAATTAGAATGATATTAATATCTTCACGTAAGGTTACTCCTTTTATTATGTTGAACCTTTTCGTTGTTCCCCTTCGTTATTTAAAGCTTTGGATACATATTTGCCTAACTCTAATGTCATAAAGACCCTCTTTAATAAATCGGAGATCTGTTTCTGCGATTCTATTTTGTATGAATTTATGACCCAGAAAAAAGTGAGTTTTGATTAATCAATGAAAATGTATGGCTGGAAAGTTTTAATATATTGGAAAATAATTAAAGGATTTCGTGCCCAAAGAACTAAAACATTTATACGAAACTACTGTCTTCGACTAGTCATCAAGAAAAATACTGAGGAAAAATGCAGGACAATCTACGACCACAACACGTAAAAGACATGATCTCAAAATCTGCCGGAGTTCATGGATTTAAAGCCCTCACAGCCGTAACACTTACCTATTTCAAATCTCGTGAAAGCATCGAAATTTATTTTGGATCTCATCAAGTGGGCGTTGCTACCAAAACAGGCTGTGAAGCCGCGGTCCATACGGTCAGATTACTGAAAATCGACTTAAGAAAAGGGTTTAACACCGTCAAACGAGAATCTTTGAATGACCTGCGCCCCATAAGTTTACTTCCAGTGTTCTCCAAAATTTTGCAAAAAATAGTAGATTGTCAACTACTACTAAACCGACGAGTGGTTGAAGAGCCTATGACAGAACTTCATCACTGAAACTGGAGATTCAGCGAATTTCTGTAACCATTCAATGTGGTAACGCAGCAAACATTTGTGGAACGTCTAGGGATGCAAATGATACATCGATGTTTGTCAAACATCGATATATCGTTCATGAACATCGATGTTTCAATCGACGATACGTCGTCGATACATCGTGCATATTAGTCAAAAATATCGACATAGTTCCTCAATCTGTTTGAGATCATCTGCGTGTTCCAAAAGTTTTCAACACTATTAATATCAAACGCATAATGACAACAAAAATAGTCTTTCACGTCATTACTGCATAAGACAACGTTTTCTAAAGAAATAATATGGAGAATATTCGGAGATCAAGAAACCACTATACTGTGGAACATTCTTGACCACATCCACTATCCTTTAATCCTGGATTCAGAGTTTATGCATTTCAACGAATTCGTGATCAAAATAAAGTTATGCTACTTAAATGAATGAACACAGGAACACGAATCACCTGATCGACAAGTACCTCAGATGAATTTGTCATAAGTATGGAAAAATCATGAATAGTTAGTGATACGCAAGAACAAGACAAGACAAGAATCATAAAAATCTAGTCTTGCTAAGGCAAGATCTTGAGAAATATTCATCTTGTCTTGGTCTTGTGACCAAGATTTGGCAAGAATCTTGTCTTGTCTTGTTTTTGCGTTGTTAATAGTCAAGATTATGAAATTTCAAAGTACAGTCATATTTATCCTCAACAAAAAATGAAAATAAGACGTGGAGAAGTGAACTTGATGCCTATTGCAGTTCTTCCAGAGAACCCCAAGACACCAACATTCTCCAATGGTGGAAAAATAATTAAAAAACTACTATTGCTAAAACGACAAGGGACATTCTTTGCACACCAGCTTCCACAGTGCTAGTAGGGAGATTATTTTCTGCTGGTTCCCTGGTGATGAATAAAAAAAGAACCCGATTATCCGATGATTCTTTAAAAATGCTGGTGTGCATTAAACACTTGGGCAAAATGCTCTCTCTTAAAAACGAAATTTGTTACAATGACTTTTCATAATTTCTTTTAGAATGAGTTAAACTAAAAATAATTTCAAATTCAATATAAAAGTTTTGTTATCAGGATATGAAAAAAAATTTTTTACTTCATTCCGATTATATTTCAAATTTTGTGCAAGAAAGATAGAATAAAAATATTTTACTCTAAAATTTTTAAAACCCGAACTGTGTTTTTATTTAATTGTTTCACCTTAACTAACTGCCCGGCATCAAAATTAGTAGGTTAAAAATTAGATGTATATTATCAATTTAAATGACACATCATTTTTCTTAACTTGTTTATTTTTTCTTTGTTATTTTTTTTTCAATCATATAATACAAAAATATCATCAGAAAATCTTATTGAAACTACGATTGGTTGTAGAGTGAAAAAAGAAAAATTATTTTAGAAATTGAATTCTGCAGCAAAATAAGTACATTTTTAATTAGATATTATTAATTCTGTGTAAATAGTTAAAATAGTAAGTAAAATATAAAAACCATTAAAAATTACTATTAAAATCTGGATAAGATCATAATTTTTACTTTAATTCAGAGATAAGTGTTTAATGCAGAAATTTGCACATAAATTTATATGCAAGTAAGTCTGCTTGACTATTATAACTCAAAATTTTTAATATCAGAAATTTACTAATACACCAAAAGATGATGAACATAATTTTATAATAAAAAATTAGTTTTACGGGTATTCAGTTAAATATTAATACGAAACGCGCATAAAATAATGGTGAATACTTAATATTAAAAAAAAAAAACTTTCACAAGACGAGACAATATTCTTGGGATTCTTGATAGGTTTTATCTTAGTCTTGTCTTGAATTTCAAGACAAGACCAAGAATATCTTGAGTCTTGGCGCATCTCTTTGAATAGTTAAACCATAAAACAGTTGAAAATATATCATCCACATCAATAATTCAAAGAAATAAAGATTTTCTAATAACAAAATATTGTTTTTATAATGAAGAAATAAATATTCTACATCTGTAAAAAGCTGCAGATGTCAACACTTTGAAAATATGATTTTTCGAACAAATTTTCTTTCAAAGTACAAAACATCGATATATCGTTCTTTTTCAACGATGTATTTTAACATCGATGTTTTTTATGCAAGCATCGATGTCTAGACATATCGATGTTTTTCACAACGATGTTGCATCCCTAGGAACGTCCCCTGACCAGTTAGAATCAGAGGACATTTTTTTCATCTAATTGTAAAAAGTGTTTTTGATACTGTTTCCACGCTTGTTTTATAATAACGAGAAAAAAATGAATAAAAATGTTTCTTTAGTATCTTAGAAAACTATTTTGTGATCCTATATTAGACACGGATAAGTCTTCGTTGAGCAAGGGAATAGAGCTAAATAGGTAAAGCTAAATTTATAAAACTGATTTGAAATCCAAAAAAAAAATAAACAACTACAAAAAGAGTCATAATCAAACAGAAAGTTTAGGATTATCGTCTCAATATTGAACTTAATAGTTCAAGAAGATAATATGAGCATTAAGTTCAAATCAAAATATTTCAAATGGTTTATGATGTGAAAGAAAAGTATTGGAGAATTACAATGCAAGATTAGTTACTAGTGATAATAGTATATGGGATAATAAACGTAGTACATCAAGCCACATGTGAAAGAGCGGAGAGATTGCCCTCAGGAAAATTTGATAATAAATATAAGCGAGTTGTAGGTAACCAATAGAATATAACTCGATAAATCTCTGGTTATCTTAAACGTAGAGGTTTCAAAACGACACCCTCGTATTTTATATCTCATTCATCAAGTAAAATACGATTTTTGCCATAAAAGTCCTGGAGTATCTCGTTTAAGATCTTTGTGATGTATGCTTCTTAACATACTTATATGCAAATTCCTAGCCTCTCTAGAAAAATGAGATAAAAAAATGAGCTTCTACAGGATTTTATTGGAAGTAATAAAAAGATGAATTGCAAGAAATGAGGGTTTCATTTAACCGAAATGAGTTGTTTCACCTTATTTAATGCTTATTCTCTGCATTTCTGTCTTGCATTTGTGAAAGAATTAGGTTCAATCAAAGGCAATATTCATTTTTTTTTATACAATATAAAAGAATTTTTCTTATTCCCAGATAAACTGCCTGCGATTCTTATGCTCTTTATCCATTATTTCTTCAAAACTCGATTCTTTTAAGTGTGCAACAATCACTAATCTAACCAACTTTATTAAATCACCTTCAAAAAGAAAATAGATTACAACGAATAAAATACTGATATATTTTTATCGATTTTCATATACTTTAACGTGAATGAATAATCCATAAAACATGTGCTCCCCTTCGTAAAACCGCATATTGCATTCAATGTATTAACATTTCTCGTATCACACCAAAGCCAGAGGTTCCTGTTCTTTGTTGGACCAATTGCTCCATTCCTCAGCGGAAAACAATTCCTCCTGTTTCGAATTAGTGGGATCGTAGGGTTGTATTCGTACATAAGGCGGCAACTGAAACCGTAAACGCGTTTTGGGATGAGGCGTCAGGGAGTTCTAAGAAAACCTACCGAAATTGGCTTAAGGGCAAAATCGACTCTTTGTGCCTGAGTGAAGGGTCTGTTGATTACTGTTACTAGTCTGGTATGCGGAAGATAACCATCTCTGTAGGCTGTTATTTTATACTGACCGGGAGTTAACAATCTGAAGTAGTCACCGTCATGAACTGAAACGGAAAAAGGTTTTATGGTTTTATTTCGATACTCCTTTTGGAAATACCCGATATTATATCGTGCTGAATGTCTTTTGGAACGTTGTTTGTGATATTTTTGACGTGAATAATTGCATTTGATACGCCGTGTTTTGTTGTACTGTCGTAAACTATTCCTTTAATTCCAATATGACTCTGTAAACAATTTATTTATATCTAGAACGGATACAAGTAACCATGAGATCACCTGCCATATAAAATTGATTAGTGCTTTCTTGTTCCTTTCCCATTCTTTCTCCAAAATATCAGCATGCGGGTACTTATCGCATCCTAACTCCAATGTTATTTCGAAATCATTACTTGATAAATAGTTGAAGTCTTGCATTCCTACAATTTTTAGATCGTTCGTGTGCCCGGTCTTTTTAAAAAAATATCACCTCCTTGGAGACTATACCACTTAGCGCCGTTCGTTATTCCACCTTGTTGAGCAAAATGTCCGCTTTCAACGTCTCCACAGCTTTTGCGTTTGGGATCCGCCATGTCTGAATGAAATAAGGAATATTGAAGTGCCAAATGCCTGAGAACAAAAATAAATTGAAATTTTTGTAAATGGGCCCTTTTGAACAGCCACCTGAATGTGTTGTCATCTGGTGTTGATGAATATTCTCCAGTTAATTTTCCTGATTTGCTTTCATCGTAAGGATAATTTGCTACGAGATCACCACCGTGCAGATTAGCGGATAAAACGAATGGTACTTGCATTATAAGTCGTATTACAGCTCTAGTCTCTGGTTGGAGCTAAAATTCATTAAAATCCGTTATTAAATATAGAACGATGAATGTCTGTAACGTTACTGGTTCTTTTACAATCGTAATTTCTTGTAGAAGATGATTGTTATGGTCGATATGATTGCTTTCATGCGAAAACATTATTCGATCCAGATTTGGAAAGTTCCTGTTGAGATCGACTGAATTGTTATTTGTTCTACCGATGAGATAATCCGTTCCACCCTGGGGAGTTGATAATAACCATTTTAAGTATTGTAATTGGTGAACGGGAAACCCTAACCGTATCTGTAGCCAACTGCCATCCGTCAGGGTTCATAGAAGGCATCAAATGGATCCTTGTTAGTTCAATAAGCTCCCTTATGTTCTTGTTGCCTTTCATATACTCGTCGCAGAGGTAATCCGCCAATTTCAATAGGAGTTCTCTACCTAATACCTCATTTCCATGCATATTGGCGATGTACTTGAACTCCGGTTTCACTGAAATGTTAATTATGACAAACTATTCAGTGCATTTCTGGAATGTGTTATAAGTATATTGGTTCTTATCAATGACCTAGACATAAAAAAGAAAAAATCTTTTTGTGTCGACCGGAAAATTGGTAATTTTCCATCCAAATGTAGAAAACTCACAAATTTCATGCTGTCCAGGCCTCATGGAAAACTCAATCAGATACAGAGGTAAACCGTTAACAGACGTTTCACTCAACGTATATATCCTGGTGATGTTAGGACATTTCGAATTGATGTCTTCCAACACTTGCACCAACTCCTCATTGTCATGATGTTTGAATTCGAAAGAAAGGGATGAATGTACGAGCCCGGCTACTAAAACGGTCAAAATTTGGAACCACATCGTGAAATAGCGGTTCGACATGGAGCAACACGAATGATGTGGGCGAAACTCAGCTGGATTCTTGTGTAGGAGCGTCGTGAATGACACTGTACGCCGGCGCTTGACGTCGTTCACTCAGAATATGGATTTTCATATCATTCAGATGGGATACATTATCAGAAACAGGTCTTTGGAGGCAGCTTCGTTATCACCTATATAATTATGTTATCATGAAACGGTGCAGGTTTGATAAACCGATTCAGGAAACTGCTTTTAGGAATCGATATTTTTGAACTCGAGAAAAATAATTGAGACTGTTATTATTTCATTTAGAATTTTTGTTTTATAAAAAAATCTATAAACTAGACTATTAATACAAAAACTGCATTTAGCGAAACATATTTTCTATATGCGCATTTAATATGTTTTGTCTGGATTGTTGATTCACAAAGTGGTCCAGATGGACTCCCAGGGGTCCTCGGCAAACGCGACGGGGGTCTACGTTGGCGAGATAAAAAAATTCGTAAACGATGGTCCACAGAAATTTATCTGGTTTCTATAGTGAAGAATTAAAATGTAACCAGGCCGAATCTACAATTTTCAGCAGGGGGGCAAAGTACTCATGTGCCGCCCCCCCTCCTTAGAGAAAAATTTCCTTTTGTCTAAGGGGGGACACAAGAGTATTGATCATAGCACATAATCACTTCTTAATGAAGCCAGAATTGTAATAGTGAACATAATAAGTGATAAGTGATAGCAATCGAACATTTTCCTTAGCAACCGCACAAGTGGACAAGTGAATATACTGCTTGACGACGTGATATAATCGCTTTGGTGTTTCGGAGGGTCGATTGAACTAAAGAACACAGAAATAATGATATAAATGTGAACATTATTGAATATCTGTCATGGAAGTGAATATTTGTTTGTATCGACAAACATCAAAATATACATACAGAATCAAAATAACAATTCATTGTATATTCCCATCAAATACCACTCGAACAATCGAAAATAAAGAATATTTTTCGCTCGTCACTCGTCCTTCAAAAAACCAGATTCCAAGATTCGTTCCGTGACTCGGAAAAATATTCGGTGATTTTCGATGGTCTTATGGTACATATTACTAGATTTTTTTTTTAATATGATAAGAATAAAATAGACTCATAACATAACATAATACAATTTTCAAGCTAAGCCATATTCACCATCATAAGAAAACAGACCTCTAGGCAGTACCATATGTACTGATAGTGAGGTCTTTAGTGTTCTATTACCAAGCAATCATTCTAAATGTACTGAACTTAAATTAAATTAAACAGAATCAAATCAACCAACATCCAACAACATGATTTAAATAATATGATCAACAACAAAAGAGAAATGAGACAAACCAAAACTAAAATTAAAACTAAAATTCAATTGAGGTAACCAATTTAACCATCAGACGACATTAGGATAGTTGTTATAGTATTTATCATAGCTGCGTAGTCCTTGTAGAAGTCCCATTTGTTCTCCATCATCGCAGTACAAGAACAGGATGCTGCTCACCCAATCATCATTAGATTGTTGAAGAAATTTTTTGTTCTTTGTGGTTATAGAACTCAGGATAAACCAATAGAAATCGAGCATTTTCCTTAGCAACCGCGTCTATAATGATAATAATAATATAATAATAATAAGTAATTAATTAATACAACTGCAACAGCAACAAATGGTTTGAGTAAATTCATCAGTAAGGTTCTCCAAAAATCATGTGGACAAAACATAGAATTTTCAGTGAAGAACTCTCGATCTTTTGCACAAAAAATAAATGATCTCCGTATCCCAGATATAGAGAGTTATAGAGTGATCTCACTGGATGTAGTTTCTCTCTTCACGAATATATCTCTGGATCTCTCTATCAAGATAATTAAAGACAATTGGGAAAACATCTCCAATCATAAAACTATTCCGCAAGAAGATTTCATAGAAATTATCAAATTCCTCTTCGAATCAAACTACTTCATCTACAATGGGAAATTCTACCGCCAATTATTTGGTTGTCCAATGGGCAGCTCACTTAGTCCAATCCTTGCTAATCTGTCGATGAACAAGCTTCTCCATGAATCTATACCTAAATTGTCCTTCGAACTACCGTTTCTTCATCAATACGTTGATGATATTATTATGGCAATACCCAACAATAAAGAAAATGAAATGTTAAATATCTTTAATAACTTTGACGAAAATATAAAGTTTACCATCGAGAAAGAATCGAATTCCTCAATCCCTTTTTTTGACACTTTGGTCTGCAGAACTGAAAACAACATTTTGAAGCTTGATTGGTACAAGAAACCTTGCAGCACCAATAGATATATAAACAACATATCATATCAACATCCCAGTGTCAAGACGAATATGATTATAAACGTGAAGAATAGAATTATCGATATAACTCACCAAGATTGTAGAAGTGCATTAGAAAGATTTTTAACCATGCTTACAGAAAATGGATATGATAGAAATTCGATGAAAAAACTAATCTTCAAAGAGCGTATTCAACAAAACCCAGAAAGAATAGACCTTCAGAACATTACCGTATATTGAAGGACTTTCTAATGAACTGAAGAAATTATTCGAGAGATTTATTGATATCAAAATTGCTAATTCAAATATCGTAACTCTAACATCATTATACCATCGGCATAAAGATATTATTCCAAAAAATAAAACGAAAAATATTGTTTACAAAATTGACTTCAATAATTGTCAACTGAGTTATATAGGACAAACATCGCCAGCTCTTCAAAAACGAATAACCCTCCACAAAAGTGACGTAAAATTAAGACCAGAACGCCGACACCAATATCCTGAGCAGAACTTACAGCTTTCTCCTGACACTAGATTGAAAAAAAAAACGATGAAGTTTTTGAAAAATATTTCATTTATTCGTTACCATTGAGATATTCAATTGTCAAATAATTGTCAAATTATCCCGACGATGCTTTGAACACAAGCGAAATATAGATACGTTTTTCGAACAAAAATTGTATTACTTGGTCGAATACCTGATAAAAATAACAACTATATAAGTGAATACAGGGTGTCCCATTAATCACACGTCACAGTGACACTGGAGGTAGACCAGGTTAAGAGGTACCAAACCAACTTAACATGACCCCAGTAAAAGTCCCACGGTTTTTGAGTTATCCTCGAACTAAAGAATTTCATGAATTTTGACCGTTTTTAACATTATTAGTGCCAGTGTGTACTCGGAAAGATGTTAAGATTAATTTTTCTTATGCGTACGATACCAAGACTAAGTAGCTAAGGTTACACTAACGGTATTTTATCCAAAACCTAAGAAAAAAATTACAAGTATCTTTCAGAGATATTTCCAAGAAGATGGATCGGCCGATTATGACCAGTTTCATGGCCGCCGCGTTCCCCAGACCTAAACCCACTAGATTTCTTTTATTGGGGATGCTTAAAAGATAAAGTCTACTCCAAACCAATAAGGTCCCAAGAGGAGCTACGGCGGCGTGTGTTCGAAGCAGCACGAAACATATCAGAAATGAATTTGAGAAACTTAACAAGAAATTTTAAAAGACGGTATGAAGCATGCATACGAGTCGGAGGAAAGCAATTCGAGCACCTGTTGTAAAATCTAAATAAATCAATCAAATTTCAACCTGTATTTCATTTTCTTTGAACTCAATGATATCCTTATTAAACTTTAAAATACCATTAGTGTAAAATACCATTAGGATAAAATACCATTAGTGTAACCTTAACTACTTAGTCTTGGTATCGTGCACATAAAAAAAACTAATCTTAACATCTTTCCGAGTGCACACTGGCACTAATAATGTTAAAAACGGTCAAAATTCTTGAAATTCTTTAGTTCGAGGATAACTCAAAAACCGTGGGACTTTTACTGGGGTCATGTTAAGTTGGTTTGGTACTTCTTGACCTGGTCTACCTCCAGTGTCACTGTGACGTGTGATTAATGGGACAGCCTGTATACTCTTTGACGACGTGATACAATAGCTTTGGTGAGTCGACGCGTCGATTGAACTAACGAACATAGAAATGACGATATAAATGAGGAGCAAACATTCAAACCGTGATTTCTCCTTCAGATCAAAATGATCAGGAAAGACAAAATACTAATAAAACAATAATTTGAAGTCATTTAACGTCAGTAGTGATTTTTATTGCTTGTATAAGCTGAAAGAAAGTTTTTTATGAATTATTTTAGATATTAATACTGGAATAATAAGAAAAAAAAACAATTTTATTTTGGAGAAATCATGTTTTGACCGAATTCTTAGGAGAAAACACATATTGATTGCAACTTACTTGGATAAAACATGTTTTGAATGGGTATAAGTTAGAACTCACATGAAACACAAAACAAGTGGTTCATTAAAAACTTTTAGGAAATGACAAATTTAAGGATAGGTACTAACTAAATGAGATAACCACAAAAATCAAAAACTATCTTTTTAGTCATAGGTTATCTGAAATATGAGAACTCGTTAGACTCTCGATCCAATATCTTCATCCAAACAGTCACAAACTTCATCTGCGTCTTCGTTCCCATCTTGTTCATTGTGTAGGATTTTTTTGTACCATTTGAAGTCATCATTTGGCTCATTGTGCCATTCGTCACCAAATAACAGCTTCATCAATTTGTCAACATCTTTTTTCTTCTCAGCAGAAATGGGATGACTTAGTTGAAGAGGTTCCAAAACTACATTTTTGACATTGGCAACCTTAACACCTTTTTTCAGAAGTCTCACACCAGCTTGTTCATTCAGTTCTTCAAACCTATAGTTTTTAAACCCTTGGACTTTGACAAGTCCTTGTTGTTTTTCAAGAACAATCCGTTTTAGTTCTGAAATGTATGGAAGATTTTTGAACAACACATTGAGTGATTTGGTGTTTAAGAGTTCCCAATCAATACCTAACACCTTTACATCACCACGTCACGTGGTCAGAAAGAGCAGCTCTCATTGGCTG
This sequence comes from Novius pumilus, assembly GCA_020654155.1. Lineage (NCBI taxonomy): Eukaryota > Metazoa > Arthropoda > Insecta > Coleoptera > Coccinellidae > Novius > Novius pumilus. The sequence continues at coordinate 8,105,948 of JAIFOV010000472.1, forward strand.
ACTGGAGGAAGCACGGTTTGTCTGAACACAGTCTGTGGAGGAAACATTCTTTGATTGAAATGCTTGTTTTCAACATTTAATTTATACGGGAGAAAACTTATTTTGAATGAAACTTACTATTGAATCTGGTGCTGTTCAACACAGTATTAGAAACAGTTGCTATCTCACAATTTTATTTTTTTGGAGAAAGCACGGTTTGAATGTTTGCTCCTCAAATGTGATCATTATTCAATATATGCCACAGAAGTGAATATTTGTTTGTATCAGTGGCAAATATAATACAGGGTGACTCATTTTAATCTATGGACCCGAATTTCTTCTAAACTACGAGGTCTACAAAAAAATGGTTCAGACAAAAGTTGGGCAGGACAGAGGGGGCCATCATTTCAAGGTCAAGATGGTTTTTTTCAAATGGTAACCCCTATTTTTGAGTGCGGATTTGAAAAGAGCGGGAAATTTTACATCAAATTTGTTTTAAGTGAAAATTGTTTTTGTGACCTTACCAACGCTAAGTAGCTAAACTTGTCAACATTTTGATCAAAAAAGTAGGGTCCAATCAAATATCCATTTACAATTCCGCACCAGACCATGAGGCTCCACCGATTTTGGTGGTCTACAGCTCTGTACCAGTAAGGATTTTCGTACGACCAATAGTGACAGTTATGTCTGTTCAGTTGCCACTATTGGTCGTACGAAAATCCTTACTGGTACAGAGCTGTAGACCACCAAAATCGATGGAGCCTCGTTGTCTGGTGCGGAATTGTAAATGGATATTTGATTGGACCCTACTTTTTTGATCAAAATGTTGACAGGTTTAGCTACTTAACGTTGGTAAGGTCACAAAAACAATTTTCACTTAAGACAAATTTGATGTAAAATTTCCCGCTCTTTTCAAATCCGCACTCAAAAATAGGGGTTACCATTTGAAAAAACCATCTTGACCTTGAAATGACCTTCAAAACTGACTTCAAGATCAAAACTTATGGTACCATTAAATGGCCCCTTCTGTCCTGCCCAACTTTTGTCTGAACCATTTTTTTGTAGACCTCGTAGTTTAGAAGAAATTCGGGTCCATAGATTAAAATGGGTCACCCGGTATAATAAGTATCCAAAAGACAAAATAATTCACCACTCGTCGTGGGAAACCACAGGTAGACAAAATAATTCGTTCATAGAAACAAAAATAATATGAAACCTACACTATAAAAAACAAGATTGAGAATAAGTATTTATTTATGTTCACTTCATTTAGCAAACCTTTTTTTCTTTTGTAATCTGCGACGAACATAGACACAATACCTACCCCCTCTCTTCCCGCAGGAACCGAAACCAGAAAAGTCACTTGTCACTTGTGCTTCAAACAAACGAATGGTACTGAACGGCACATTCAAGGGGGCGGAGCGAAAAGACGCGGCACGCTTCAAATGAACGAACGAGTCATCACAGTAGAAAATAGTTTGTTTACGAGTGAAAACTTCAATTTACATTTGAGTTTAGTAACGTAGTCGTAAACGCAGTCCACTGATACCAGTTTAGTACTGTGGCGCTGACAAGTTTCTGTAGATTCCTATAATTTACTTAATTTGAATTTACTGAACAATTAAAATTCTATCAATTTTTGATAACAAAGTATATTGCATCTCAATCTTATGAGACATCATGCTCAGTTTGTGCGAATGACTGAAATTCGAATGAGTTAGTATTTTAATCTAAACTGTTAAAATTTATACATAATTAAAATCGAAATTTTCATTGATAATTCTTTATGAAAAAAAGTGCAGATAAGTTTTTTTATGCGATATTCTATCACGTGTCCCGATCAAAATAAACACCGGTGAATAACGGAAATTAGTGAGACGGTCAAAACGCTTAGTATAGTACCAGCGCTTGGCAGCGGCTTTCGACTCTTCCCAGTAGCGTCGAGTGCCAGTACCACCAGTACAAGCACCCAACATAGCATTGGTACAAGTACCAGTTTTGAAACGCACATTCTGATTATGGCGATTGGCGGGGCCGCTCGCTACGGCACAAACGATCAGAAAGTACGGACACCTGTTGAGTGTTGACGTCGAGTGTGATTTTCGTGGTTTTCCTTGATACAATTAATATTTAACTATGAACTACCTGTTTCATTTTTGCCATGTCTAGCAAACGGGAAATTCGTTCGTTCCATTGATGTTATCAGCGTGTCCTATCGAGCCTAATCGTACCGGGAATATTTGTTGGTGTTCAGTGCGCGTTCTGCAACTGTTGGCTATTGGATTATCACAAGGATAATTTTTGAGAAGGTGAGTGATATTAAATGGTCAAGTGATATAAGATGATTCAGTCCGGAAGTACCGCATTCCGTCCGCACTAGCGGTAGTCTTCGTATTGTATAATTCGGCAAATATTCATAAAACTACTCGGTTGTGTATTTTCTGAAACCCATACAACATCAACATCGTTGATGATGAAAAATTTATAAAACAACGAAGCAAATTATTAATCAGTTGTGTTTGTGGGAATTTTGACGTTCCATAACACTTTTTGAGGTTGCATTCGTAGTGTATCCCGTTGGGTGACCGACAATATCGAACATCTCTATCTTTTTAATTAGCGGAATTCGGCATGAAGCTACAAAGCTGTTTGTGGTTAATTGAAGGTAGCGGTTTGTTGATCTCATTGATGATGTCAGATATTGTCATCAAAGTCTACTATGTTTATTGTTTCCATTGGTGGGTCGGTCGTTAAACGAATAATTGCAGAATCTACGTTGCCAATTGAGCCAAGAAGAAAACGGAATTCGCCGATATGTTCAATTAGGATTCGTTTCTCATCATCATGTGGAGCATCTTGAGAGATTTCTCTCATCATTGGGTATTATTTGAATCAGTTGTTGGACCAATCAAAGTTTCTAATGGATCTTTTCCATTCAGATCAATGATTTTTTACGTCGATCGACATTCATGATAATATTAACGATATTTCCTTCGATTTTAATTGATTTGATGTTAAGAGAGCAGAAAATCGACCTGTTCGATCGTATTTAGGTGAACTCGTGGATTCCTCCATTTACCTACGCGAATCCTTATAACGTTGTTTTCCATTCGCTAATCTATTCTATAATTGGAGTAATGTTTGTATTTGGTAAACACCGAGTGTGATTGTGAACGTTGTAATGTTATACACTTTGTAATTGTAGACGGGTATCAAGGATTCGCCGAAGAATCTCTTACAGTCAGTGAAATCTCCGTGCCCTGTTGTTGATCCTGTTATGTTTAACATCATCGAAATCGATAATGGAACCTTCAAATTGGTTGCAAATACTAAAGGAGGCAAGTTTTTCCTAGTTATATTAAATAATCGATCTAAATACCTATGAACACCTTGAAACATTAATTATATTCATATTTATAACAACTTTTCCTCGGGTGTCAACTGCGCCAATTCTTCTATCTTTTTCCATATAACTTTACAAAATACTGGATCTTCGAAAATAGCTTTTTCGGAAAAGGCTTACATTGAAAATATAGATCACCACTTCCAGCTAAAGCATTACTAGCTGCCAAGTGAAAAGTTGTTTGTGCAGCGTTTATTGTATCCTGAATTGAAAAAAAACCAAACGTTTTAATGTTAATAAAACTGTATTGTTCTTACCTTTGAAAATAAACCCAAAATCATACGGCTAATTTTGGCACCCAAAAAATCGAGATTTTTCGTTCCTTCGAACATTTCTGTTTTAGCTACACCAACATCTGATGAATTAACAATAATATTGTACTTTTTCAACGCCTTGGCAAATTCTTGTCCCATTATAACGTCGCATGCCTTCGAATTTGCGTAACTCTCAAAATGATGTAGGAATGTTTCCTTTTTCGGAGCTTTTCCAAACGACTCCTTCTTTATATTATTGAACATTGCAGTTCCTGATGCAACAAAAACTATCCGTGCATTCCCTGCAGCTTTTAACGGATCTGTCGTAATAATGCGAATTGTATTTTTTGCGTTGCAATGAAAAGATTTTTCTCACCTAGAAGTAGATGCGTTAGAAGAAACGGACCTATAACGTTAGTTTGCAATACTGGATCGAGATTATCTTCGGTGTTTCCTTTCGTATCATGACTTATCGCTGCGTTATTGATTAATATGTCAATCTTTTTTCTGTTTTTATGATGTCTTTTGCGAAGGCTCGAATCGATTTAAATGATTGTAAGTCTAACTTTTTGGTAATTATATTCGAATTACCAGTTTTCTTAATTATTTCATCTTTCGCTTTACTTGCATCACTTCTATTTGCTATTATGACTTTACAACCTCTCGAAGCGAGCAACATAGAGGTGGCCAATCCGATTCCTACATCATCAATCGTTGCATAAAATTATAAACGAATTAAAACAATATAGTACCTGCATTTCCACCTGTCACAATTGCTGTTTTACCCACAAGACAAGTCGTATTGTTCGAATATACATTAGACCAGTTTCTTACTAACCATAATATGCCATAAGTGAAGACAGTGTGGATGGCATCGACGATTCTCAGTAATCCGTCTATCATTATGTATAACAATATAACTGATATAAGGTAAGTAGGTCTTCCAATTTAACTCATTTATAAATTGTAATTAATGGAATTCCTGTGTTTAATTAGTTTGACAATGTCAATGAAGGATATAGTTAATGCGAAGCATGTTGTCAAGTTGTTGGAAATTGGAATAGTAACCAAAATTTCAACGTTGTAGTTCATAAAATCACCCTTAGTTCAAAGTAAGAACTGAGCATATTTTTTGATTAAGTTTAGCATCAGATGAGGTGAGAGATATGACTTTTTAATTTAAATCACATCACCTGATTATTCGTCGCATCAACTCCACTCGTTCTTCATTTTTGAAATAAAAAATCTGAATCGCGCTTCTTTAAAAAGGTTTTCATATTCTTTATAGGTGTGCAATAATTTTAGACTTGATTGTAATTTTCCCAACATCTTCCCAACCCTCCAGACTTAAATAAAAGGAAATGTTCATATTACTGCTCGTTGTTAGTTAAGAACTAACCTTTCTCCAGAATTATACTTCCTTAAGGAGCCGTTTCGTTCGAATTGGCCAACAAGTCGATTTGTTGAAAGGAATTGAACGCAATTTTTTCATTTTTTCATTCATTTGCAGAAAAATTTAGTTTAGAAGCTGTTTTGTAAATAGAAAAGGTTGATGGAAATCTGAAGGTACTTACAGTTGTAACAGCTTTTGCTCTTTAAAAACATGTAAATAACTTTTTTTTCGGTGGAGTTTCTGATACGTACAATCGCGAAACTAATTAGAATGATGATCTCGAGATACTAAATGTTTGGACGCAGGAAAGAAATTGTTGTGCAATTCATTTTCCTTCTAAATTAGGGATAAGTTTAGAATAAACAGTTTCCATGTCTTTTCAATCAGTCTATATTGAAAACACTAATTTTTCTTCATTTCGAAGTTTGACCAACTCTTCACTCTTCTTCCATATTTTGTCGCATAAAGGTTGGTCAGTCAAAACAACTGGTTTACGAATTTTCTCACATCGAAAATATACGTCTCCGGAAGTCTGGATTTTTCCACTTGTGGCAAGGTGAAAACTTGTTTGTGCCGCATTCATTACGTCCTGAAATGAGTTAATATCGGAAACGTTGAAACACGTTTCTCACTCATAAAACAGACTTTAACTCACTCTGGCCGATAGAAACAGCATCGTATTATTGAATAAACTTAGCAGAAAGGATTCGTTCGGCTTGTCGTAAATATTCGTCCTCGATGCGCCAGTATCTGCTGCGTTTACCAAAATGTTGTGCTGTTTGAGTCGTTTCCCGAACTCTTGTGCAGCAAGCGAACAGCACACTTTGGAATTGCTGTAAATTACCGATGCCCACCAAGGATTTAAGTTGTAATCCAAAATATTCAAGTTGTCCATGGTAAGATTGTGGTAGTACTGAAATCCGGAGGTGACAAAAACGACTCTCGGATTTGCTGATGCTTTCAGTTGGTCTGAAATTGATTAGGGGTGTTAAGATGTGAAGTAAAGTAAGGTGTGTTTATGTATATTAAAAGTCACTTTTCTTACTCGTCAATAAATGTGTCAGCAGGAAAGCACCAAAATAATTCGTTTGCATCGACTTGTTCAAACCATCCACGCTTTTTTTCTCTGTTAACATACCAACCCCTGCGTTATTTATGAGAATATCTATCTTTGTTTCACTTTTCTGTATGTTTTCTGCAAATTCTCTCACTGACGTCAACGAAGCCAAATCAAGTTTTTGAACTGTTATGTTCGGGTTTCCTGTTGCTTCAATTAGTTTGTTTTTTGCTTCTTCGGCGTTGCTCCTACAGGCTATTATTATTCTGCACCCTCGAGAAGCCAATAATGTTGATGTCGCGTATCCAATACCTACAAATTTAGCTGTTTATTGTTTGTCAAAAATTCTGGATTTTGTTATGATAAAATGAAAATTGTGATAATAGTTACCCGCATTTCCTCCCGTCACAATGGCAGTTTTCCCAACTAAACAGGCTGTGCTGTCTGATATTCCTGCTTTTACCATAGTATTGAGATAAGCGATTGACGATATAACTATCTCGTAGCACCTCGCAAAGAAATTCACAATATTTCTCACAACCATTGTCTAATTTCACTAGGTGTTTCGGTTTACGTTCACGCTAAACTGCAGTTTGTGGTGAGTTGATTGAATTACTGTTTCATTTAATTTTGCATGAAATTGATTCAATGCATGAATTTAAGTGTGTTACGGATCTTGTACGTAATTTTGATGGTTGGACGAACGGAGGTCAAAATAAATTGAAATTTTATGTCAAATTACGCAATATTTGATTTTAATTTATTTTGAAATTTGATCCAAAGTCCGATAATAAAAATTTCCTATTGTTTTCATAAACATTCTATTGAGTTTCGGGTAATCACTTTTCAATTACTTTTTTGTATTATTTAAACGTTTACAGGCTTACACGCAGTTGGTTTTTTTAAGCACATGAGGGGATGGTTACGGTTGGTAAGGTTTTTGTGTAATGCTTCTGTATCATTTCATTGTTTCACCATCGAACTAAATTGATTATTCATGGTGAAATCTGCGTTGCCAAGCTGTGGGTGTTATCTGAGTACTTTTGGGTGTTCACAGTACATTTACTTTTTTTTATTGGTTCTATCAATTAATTTAAGTTTGTAATATTGAATATTCATTCTTTCTATAATATTATCATCATGGAATCATGGGTATGCCTAAAACATCTAAATTTTGCATGCTTTGTGACAGAAACTGGTCGAGCAGTCCTACTCTTTTTAGAACCAGTGATATTCTTTTTTAGAAATCGACTACGAAGTCAAAGTATGTATATCTACTTGGCGAAACAACTATTGAAATATATCTCATAATTTGCCGTTAATTATTCGTAAATTATTGTGGCAAAAAAAAATTTGTTGCTTCAGTATTTTTTATTTGTTTCGCTTAATTCCAACTCAAAAATTTATTTTTTTACGGTTTACATGAACTGCACAAACGACAAATTTCTAGATTTTATTCAGTGTGAAAAATTAACTGAAAAACTTATTTTCTACTTTCTTATCTACACGTTGCGACACCAAATTGACGGAACATCGATGACCAATTTCCTTTTTCTACGAATAACTAACGAATAATTCATAGAGTAGATTGACGTAAAATATTCGAAGAAACAATTCCATTAGGTGTTTTCCCTAAATTTTATTAACCAAATATCGATTTGAACAAAAATTACTGACATTACAAATTGTTTCTGAATAATTAATGCCATATTATGGGGATACATTTCAATAAAACTTTCGATAGTTGTTTTGCCAAGTTGATATACATACTTTAACTTCGTAGTCGATTTTTAAAAAAGAATATCACTAATTTTGAAAGGACTGTACGAATCCTCGACAACGACACAAGTAACCAAAAAAAAGGCCCTCACTTCTGAAACACGACAATTACTTCGGTCTGGGGGGGCACAACTATTACTTGTTACCTAAAAATAAGAAAAAAGGGGGATTGCACTTCTAAAACAGGGAAATTTCGTCGGCCCCCCCCTGAATCCGCCTATAGTCACAAAGCATAAAAAAATGTTGAAGTTTTACATAGCACAAAGAAAACACATGACATAGATTAATATGAATTTTTAGAAATAAATAAACAAAAGCATTCAGAAAATTTACTAAATTGTCAAAGAGATGTCAACCCCAGCCCCCTATTAAACCTTTTTTCAACAAAAAGTAGTTCGCACAAGATTACCCAAAATTATTCATTTCTTCGGACGATATGACTTCCACATCTGAAACTTTATTACTTTCGTTTCGGCCTCAACCATTATTTAAAAGTAAACTAGAAAAAATAAAAATTTGCTTTTTTTCCCGAATAATATAAGAATAGTAATTAACGGGAAATTAATGAGATATATTTCAACAAAATTTTCCATAGATATTTCTATAAATTGATAAACATAACACAACTCGTACGTAAAGTGAACACAATTTTTAGGTTATTTTACAACCAGCCAAATGATAATGTACATAGATAATCTACAGCTACATCATCGTTTTTACAACTTTTCCTTAAATTTTCTTGGAACCCTGCCTTCCCTAGGTTGTGGTACTATTTCCAACAAAACAAGTTTGTTAGTTTGTTCTTATCGATTAATGTCATCTCTCTTTTTTCTTTACAAACTATATAAAATCGAAAAAGCCAAATTGAATTCCTGTTTTGTGATGACTTAAAATCAAAGACAGACTTGAACATATCACCCAAAGTAACAATAGAGCGTAACACCTTCACTTTAATTTAAAGTATGCAGAAATTACTAGCAGTTAACAATGCAATTGAAGTGTTCGTTAAGTCAGGCATAATTTGTTTTTATTACGCGTGACAAATCCTGTAAAATTGAAAGAGAATGGTCGAAACGGTTATAAGAGATTCGATGAATTTATTGTAATTAATATTTTGGAAACGTCACGTAAAACAAAAACATTCTGAATAAAATTTCAACTTACAACTTGGTTAGCAAAATTCCTACACCACAATGGACGGACGTAATCGTAGAATATGTGTCAGATTACTACTTGCAACCCGTATAATTAAAACTGTGCATATAACATATATATATTGTTTCAGATTTCATGTCTTTAACTAATTATCTCTTCTGGTTTTAATTTTACTAATTTCTCTGCTTCTGTCCATATTCTCTCACAAAATTCTTTGTTTTTGAGTATTGTCGGTTTGTCAAAGATTTGACATCTAAAAAAATGTTCTCCGGTTTCTTGAAGTCGTTCGCTTGACGCTAAATAGAAGCTCGTTTGCGCTCCCATGAATATGCTCTGCAAAATAAAGTTGTAAATGTTAACTGGGGTTAATATACCTTACCTCTCCACAAAGGAAGAAGAACAGCTCGAATAACTTGAAATACCATAATAACCAAGACATGAGTCCCCGAGTATGGTTCACACTGCCGCAGCTCAATGCTGTTGTTATCATACCAGGATCGCAGGAATTTACTTTTATGTTGTATTGTAATAGCTTTTTGGCAAACTCTTGGGAAATCAACATATCACACAATTTAGAATTCTGGTATACACCAAACGATGTCGAAACGTCTGTTTCATAATTTGTTTTCTTAATGTCATCTATATTGCTTAGGGATAATTTGGCAAAAAATGCCATTATTGATCCGGTGAATACAATTCGTGCAGATTCTGCAGATTTCAGATGGTCTGTGGATAATGAGCTGTGTATTGAATTCAAAGAGGCTGTTACTGATACTAACTTAGCAGCAGATGAGTCAATAAGAATGGCCCAAGAAAGTTCGTTTGAAGAACAGCATTCAAACCATCTTTGGTAGCGGTTTTGGAAACCGCGCCCACTCCCGCATTGTTTACCAGGATTTCTATTTTTGGTTCTGTTTTTTTGATATCCTTTACAAATTCACGAATGGCGTCTAGTGATGATAAATCCAAATATTTGCTGATGATATTTTTGTTTCCAGTACGTCGTATGATGGTGTCTCGAGTTTTTGTAGAATCTGCTATGTCTGCTATTATTACTCTACAACCCCTGGAGGCAAGCAATAATGATATAGCGTATCCGATACCTGAAAAAAAATATTTTAAATCTGCCGAATTGTAGTATCAGAAGATTGCGGACCGACCTGCATTACCGCCGGTCACAATTGCAGTTTTACCGATTAAACATGAGGAATTCTTAGCATGGCCTGAGACAAATAATCTGAAAAATGCGTACTTTAGGATAGCGATTACAAAATACACGTATTCCAATATCAACCGCCACATTGTTCTGACTGATTCGCCTTTACCCGAAAGTATTTTATATTGCGATTGAAAGGTTTTTTTTCATTGAAGGGTAATAATCAATGTATTTGTTAAACTGAAATACAGGTTTTCCGTAATTAATTAAATCACTAGTTACTCACATTTCGCATTAAATGATTTCCTCGACATTGACATCCTTAAACACATTATAATTGTTCTTAAGAGAATTACATTATAATAATCTAAGTTTTGGCTTTCTTGAAGTAGAATTCATGATACGGAGCACGGATTCCTTTTGACCAAACACGTTCAATCTAGTGCTTTAACAGCTGATAAAAAAAGTTATCAGATCATCGAACTACGAACAAATTGCATAAGGTAATTGAAACTGTACTGATGATGAAGGGTACTTGTCTTAATCTTTATTAGCTTCCGTTGACAAGGGTGAAAGTCAAAGGGCGGAACTGGTACTGATTGTAGCTACTATTCTGTGAAACCTCTCCCTCAAATTGAATCATCTGTAAAATTGTTGCGCAAGTATGGATGATCTCAATAAGCTATGAATGTGTATTAACCGATCAAAAGAAATAATGCGATCATTTGTCGCAAATTATCCGTGAATTTTATTAGGGGACAAAGAAAATGACTGATGCAGTAGTGATGGTTCGCTTTTCTCTGCTCACCTAAACGTGTCGTTGAGTATCGTTCGTGCTTTCAAAGCACTTTACGGGACTTTAAGAATTTCGAAACTGATCTTTCAGAAAAGTTGAAACATGTAAATATGATATCATTCCACTTTCCATTCCAACGTAAAATTCGCTATTACAAATAAGATTTTAAGACAATTGATTACTTCAATAGTGCAATAGAAGTGTACTCAGAGAATAAGAAAATTAAATTTCTCTGATTGTATTATCTTTAGGGCACTCATCTTTCAGGATGTATAGTGAAACGGCATAGCCATCTTTGGTTTCTAGTATTTTCATTTGATTTGGAATATTTTAATAATCATAGACGATCATAAACAGATTCAGGTTTTCTTCAAATACAATTTTTGCTTGAAACATCAAATATATGTAGAATGAATTGGCAATTTTCTCAGAGGGTTCTAACGGATTCGATATAGTTTTAAAAGTGATTACGTGCCATCTATATTTTTGATTAGAAATGATCAAATTTGGCGCGTTCATTGTACCTTTTCACCCAAATTGAAAAATAATTTCAACTTGAATATATTTATTTTATAAACATTTTAACAATGTTCAATCAACTTGAAAGCAAAACATACATTTCATAGGTGAAAACCATTGTGCAATTAAAACACAGATGGCGTGCGGAAATGATTTATTTTTGAAAATCTGGTATCAAAATAGAATTATTACGACTTCATAAGATAACCAAAATTTTGTTGTCCGTTTACTTTGTCTGTTTTGATTAAAATTTCTTAGTTTTTTCAAATGATATTAAAGAAACTCAGTAAACGCAAAACTTCAAATAGTTGATTCCAAGAGCTCCTGTACTATTTGAATCTATCTGTCACAAAGAATTAAATTGTTTCCATAAAATCCGTTCAGTACTCGTTATTGTATAATTAGTATTCGCATATTGGAACTGCTGTTTTTTCTACTAAGGACAGCAATTTTTGGATGGTCATCGTTAGTGGTGACCAAATTGTGAAATAAATATTATTTCAGGTTAGAATTCAAACTTGTAGCTCATTTTTAAGTGCGAATGTGGTTTCTTAGTGCTTCCAATCGAACGCGGTTATTGTGAGCTGTACTTTTCCTATAAGTTCACAATTCCTGAAAAGTTGATAGTACGATTTGGCGAAAGCAACAGAGATTTGAATCCTGAAAATTGTCTTGTCGACAATTATTAGAGTACGTTATACCGAGTTGTAAGTAATACTACACTGAAGGAACAAACAAATTTTCTGATTTTTTTGGCAATTTTCAACAGGCTCTATTTCTGTGAAAAATAGTCGAATATGAAATTAAAAATATAGCGTGTGAAGCTTGAAGACCTAGCTTAAAAATTTTTGGAGCACCCGTTGCTATACAGTTCTTGGATAAAACACAAAGAAAAAATTTTCCAAAATTTTTACATTTTTTGTTTCACTCTACGGACATGAAACTTAAACCAATACATAGATCGCATAGCCTGTTTATTCAGCTTCAATTTGCTCTTTAGGGGAGTAAGATACGCCCATTTGTCTTCGAGATATCGAATTTTGAATGCAAAAGAATCCTTTTCTACTCAACTGCCGATATAGCTATCGTATAGGTTTCGTTTTCTACAGAAAATTTCCTTCAAAAATTTTTCATGCTCGATTGGAAAAAATTTTTTTGCACCTGTAACGTTAACGTGAAGAAACAACAAAAAAATGCCTTCTTGCCTTTTTTTGTTTAATCGACTGGATGGATGTTCAGCAATATTGGGGGAAAAGGTTAGGTTATAATCAAATTTTTTTTTATCTTATGTACCCCAAAGACCCCCCCAAATTTTCAGATCTATCGGTTCAGCGGTTTTCCTGGACCGATTGCTTGAAATTTTGAAAAAATTGAGGGAACGAAATATTTATTCCTTAAACGTGACTCAATCTTTTTTTAAAATCAATGATTGAATTGTTTTTTACTTTCTATTCAATTTTGAGTTTTCGCAAGTTTGATTGAGAAAAAATTTTCATGAATTTCGGAACTTTCCACAAAAATATTTTTGAAAATTGAAAGAAATTTGAAAAAAAATATCGAAAAAACTGAAAAAAAATATTTTGATAAATAAAAAAAATTACATAATTACAACGAGGATCCTTTTTCACTCAACTGCCGATATCTCTGGAAGTACTGATCGCTTAGCTATCGGATAGGTTTCGTTTTTTGCAGAAAATTTCCCTTCAAAAATTTTTCATGCTCGATTGGAAAAAAATTTTTGCCACCTGTAACGTTAACGTGAAGAAACAACAAAAAAATGCCTTCTTGCCTTTTTTTGTTTAATCGACTGGATGGATGTTCAGCAATATTGGGGGAAAAGGTTAGGTTATAATCAAATTTTTTTTTATCTTATGTACCCCAAAGACCCCCCCAAATTTTCAGATCTATCGGTTCAGCGGTTTTCCTGGACCGATTGCTTGAAATTTTGAAAAAATTGAGGGAACGAAATATTTATTCCTTAAACGTGACTCAATCTTTTTTTAAAATCAATGATTGAATTGTTTTTTACTTTCTATTCAATTTTGAGTTTTCGCAAGTTTGATTGAGAAAAAATTTTCATGAATTTCGGAACTTTCCACAAAAATATTTTTGAAAATTGAAAAGAAATTTGAAAAAAAATATCGAAAAAACAGAAAAAAAATATTTTGATAAATTAAAAAAAATTGCATAATTACAACGAGGATCCTTTTTCACTCAACTGCCGATATCTCTGGAAGTACTGATCGCTTAGCTATCGGATAGGTTTCGTTTTTTGCAGAAAATTTCCCTTCAAAAATTTTTCATGCTCGATTGGAAAAAATTTTTTTCCACCTGTAACGTTAACGTTAAGAAACAACAAAAAAATGCCTTCTTGTCTTTTTTTGTTTAATCGACTGGATGGATGTTCAGCAATATTGGGGGAAAAGGTAGGTTATAATCAAATTTTTTTCTTATGTACCCCAAAGACCCCCCAAAATTTTCAGATCTATCGGTTCAGCGGTTTTCTTGGACCGATTGATTGAAATTTTGAAAAAATTGAGGGAACGAGATATTTATTCCTTAAACGTGACTCAATTTTTTTTTAAATCAATGATTGAATTGTTTTTTACTTTCTATTCAATTTTGAGTTTTCGCAAGTTTGATTGAGAAAAAATTTTCATAAATTTCAGAACTTTCCACAAAAATATTTTTGAAAATTGAAAAGAAATTTGAAAAAAAAATATCGAAAAAACGGAAAAAAATTATTTTGATAAATTGAAAAAAATTACATCATTACAACGAGTTTTTTTTAAATGTCCACAAAAAAATTTTAATTATTGAAAATTAATTTTCTTCATTCGATATTCTTGAAGAAGATTTCATTAAATTTTTTCAATCGTGAGAAAAAATCTGTTTCAAATTTTTTTCAATTTTCGAAAATAATTTTTGTGGAAATTTTCGAAATGTTTGAAATTTTTGTTCCTTAATCAATCTTCTGAAAACACAAAATTGAGAAGAAAGTAAAAAAATAAGTTATTGCTTTTCAAAAAGATTGGGTCACATTTGAGGAACAAATTCAAACATCAAAATTTCAATCAATTGGTCCAGGAAAACCACTGAATCAATAGATATAATAATTTAAGGGGGCCTTTGGGGTACATTACACCGATAAATTTTCTTCCTTTTCCCCCAGTATTGCTGAACATAGAGTCGATTAAACAAAAAAAGGGAAAAATTGCATTTCTTTGCTCTTTTTTCACCTTAAAGTTACGGGTGGAGAACAAATTTTTTTCCAATGAAACATGACAGATTTTTGAAGTAAATTTTCTGCAAAAAACGAAACCTCTTAACCGCTCGCTAGATGACTAGTAGTTTCAGAGATATCGGCAGTTGAGTGAAAAAGGATCATTGCATCTGAAATTCGATATCTCAAAGATAAATCGTCGTATCTGAGTCCCGTAGAAAGCATGTTGAAGCTGAACAAACAAGCTATGCGATCTATGTATTGTTCTAGATTGAAAAAAATTTTTCTTGCCCGTAGAGTGAAATGAAAGCGGTAAAAATTTTGGAAAATTTTTTCTTTGTGCTTTATCCAAGAATTGCATGGCTACCAAGTCTCCAAAAAATTTTTAACCAAAAAATTCTAAAACTAGAGTGTTCAAGCTTTGAAAGCTATATATTTTTATTCCCTGCACGATCATTTTTCTCAAAAATACAGTCTCCTGAAAAATGCCAAAAAATTTTGAAATTTTTTTTTGTTCCTTTAATTTTGGCGCGAAGTTATATACTTCTATAATAATAATAACAAAAAATTTTCTTGTTTCGATATTCTCGTCAAATATGCCATCTGAAATGAAACTTTCAACATCTCAAAATTTTTTTCATTCCTTTTTAGCTATCGTTGACTTCAAGCGAAAAACCAAACTCTTTACTTCCCTTCAATCGTGATGCAGTGTTTCCGTTCATAATACTCTAAATTTTGCGATTCTCATAAACCAATACTGGTATTATGAAGGATTGAATGAATCGGAAGAAAATTTTTGAATTCAACAAAATTTTACAGAAAAAAAAAATGTTACATGGTTTTCATCTACATTTGTTTTAGGAGCATGTTTTCTAAATTGAAATGTGTTGTTCGTTGTGCCCATCTATAAGTCAATCATTGTTTTTTTTTAATAACAACAAATATGGGCACGGAAGCAACTCGCGTTTGAGCTACTTTCCATTCATTCATCTCGCTAATTCACATTGTCCAAAGGAAGTGGACCAGTCGGTAGGTTACTATGTTGGAGTGAAAACAGCTCCGCTTGTAAAACAGGTCGGAGACTGAATGTGTTCGATAGTACGGCCATTATATAAAATGTCAAGATACGAATAAATACAAGCTGCAGCTGAAGTTTGCGTCGTTATTGATCAAATTTTTTATTCGTAGCTTATAAGCATGTAATCGGTGAACATGTTATATAAGAAACAGGTTGAGACGAAATGTCTGAGCTCCTAGATTTCCTCGCATTCTTGTTCACATTCCTTAGACTGATGTTCTTTATTAAACTAAACTTGATATGAAAATACGTTCAGACAATGTGTATTTACTTTCATTCCTCAAATCACTGTTCAAACGTTGGCGATAAAAAAAACGGGACAATCCCCATAACCGACAAATATGTATTGCAGTCTTTATTTTCCACGAAGAATGCCGGAAACACGAAGAATAAACAATGGACGCGATAAATATCAGACGTTACGTAAGAGCGTAGAGAAGAGAATCTAGTCTACTACTAGTCACGAAAAACCGACCTGACCAGTCAAGATTATAGTCGTTCGAAATTTCAGGCCTCCATCCGTGGCGAATCCCATAAATGAATTCGCAATACAGCCCATTTCTTAGAAGTTCTACCTCATAGATCAACGGGATTCAAGTCGTTCATTCTTAAATTATCTATAAATGCCAATAGTAGAGGCCAATTGGGAATTGGTCGAACACACCCAATTTTTTTTCTAATTTTTTTCATTGGTGTGGTTTACCGCCTGCCAAATAATGAAAATTCTAGTGATTGAAATGAAAAATCCTCAATATTAACAAAAGTTTTCGTGGTTCGGTTATGCCACTAGGATTGCTATTCGTACTTCGGAAATATTCTAGCGAATTCCGCGTACGGAAGAAAGACATCGAGGAACCCCATGTTTAAATTTAAACTTGGTCGTTGCCCGCATTCCAAAATAAATATTTCGTTAACGCGTTTAGTTTTCAAAGGGGGTGAAATAATAAACACTCGTCGGGGTAACTGGAGATGAGCGAAACTGGTTTTAGTTTTCGGCAGCGTCTTGCGCTGATTGTGCTGAGTTACATACTTATTACCGATGAATTCATATTTATTGTGCGTGAGAAACGAAGCCTGTGAGTATATTTATTTCAATACCGATTGGATTGTCTGTGGAACAATTAGATTCCATTTTTTTTCTGGGGTGAATTCAGCCGATTCACCTCGAAGATTATCGTGTCGGGTTGGGATACCAACTCGGCTATATCTTTTTCTTTTCGTTTCAAAGTTGCAATTAATCGCTATTAATGACGAGATGAAAACTAAATGTACGAGCTGGAACGATTTAATGGCGGATTGGCACGAAGTGGACTTGAAAATTCGATCTGGTTACTTTTGAATTTTGTGGCATAAAGGTTTGTTTCCAAGAAAGGTTATGGGTCCTACAGTTTGCGGCACGTTTCTACATTACAGTTATGGGTGCACGTTACTGGAGTCGCATTCCATCCTGAGGCGTTGTTCACTTAGTCACGACTGCAGCGTTATTTATTCAATTAACATGTTTCTGTCGTACCTCGACATTTGCCAACAAACTAACAAAATTATTTTTCCATCCATAGCGAATCGAACAAAAAAATTTACGTGAGGGTCTTCGGATCGTTGCACACCGTTTGATGTAATCGGTTTCCTTGTTTCTGTTGCCACTTTCTATGATCAGTTTGCTCATAAAAATGATCTGGGAAAAAAAATAACTCAATAATTTTTTAAATTTGTATTTTCATTTTATGAAAAGATAATTGATACGACAAATACGTTAATCGCGCCAATATTTAATACTTTTCAAAAATATATGTGAAAACTAAATCTATTCTCAATTATTATCAATAAACAACTTGTTCGCATTTATGTCTGACCCAGAAAAGAAATTATTGATTTCATCCTTCTAACTTTTTATGTTGTAGATCACATTTTTGCCTCGCAAACCACATTCATCCATTTTAAATTGAGTTTCCATACAAAATTAAAAGACACGTTGTGCAACTATTGATTATTTGTAATTGAAACTAAACTCGTTTTAAAAAAATTATTTTAAATCAACTTAATCCTTGCAGTGTAAAAAGGACATTTTCGAAACGAAACTTTGAATAATTGAATTATATTCATTGACATGCAGCACACGTGTAAAGGATATGACATTTTTCATCTTGTTTAACGGAAATGCCCTGCTTTCCAAAGGATTGAAATTTCATTCAGATGAAGCAAGAAATGAAAACTCGCCGGTTATTTTTTTCTTGTTTCTTGAGCAATTTCAATATAATTTCTACAGATATATGCGTTTTGTTTGGTTAACAGTTTTTTACCTTTTGCCGTTAGTTTTCAGCATATGATGTTGTCTAGAATATCAAACCGTCACTTAAGAGAAGAGAATTCACCTAAGGTGTAACTGTAGAGTGTAACGACTCGTCGAATTAATAATCCCTTTTCTTCTCGAAGGGAACTAGTTGAAGACATCAGGAACCTGGTGATATTAATAAAATTTTCAGGCGACCACGTACGAAAGTGATACATATCGTCACGTTTACCTATTGTAGAAATTTACCAATTGCATGCAGCTGTGCGGGAATGTCTTTCCCGTACGAGTAAAACCAGTTTGATCTGTGCGTCAAAGTGGTGTCGAAATGAAACCTTTGCCAGGTAGATAGAAATAGATGAGAAGTTTAGTTCGTAATGACGCAAATGACGTACTAGAACCGAAAAGAACATATCGTAGCATTAACGAAAAGCATACCTTGATTCAAAATGCCAAATTTTCATTTCTAGATTTATGAACAAATTAGGTTAGGTTTTTCTGTCGTGGAGTATCATCCTTATAGTCAAAGATATCTTGAGTAAAACAAACGCCAAGACCAGACATAGATGGGCTATTCGGTTTATATATCTAACATTGAATAGGACTTGCAAGAATGACATTAAAGAAAAGAGTTGATTTGGACTACTTCATTCAGCTTGGTTTAATTTGTTGTCATAGACAAATTGGATTTTAAGTTGTCACCACAGATGAGAAATATATTCTGTGGTTATCATTCGTCAATAAAACGTCGTTAATATTGTTCGAAGTGATTGAAGTATTATCGAGTATTCATTCACCTGAGCCGAAAAAACGTTTATAAGATGCGAAGTGAAATAGTGGGGACTGCTATATAAAACTCATGAGAATTATTGCTGACAATTCCAAGAGGAAGATACGAAATAACATAAACAAAAACAAAATAGAGTTGGCCAGCACGCCATCTAAAAGATGAAAAATGAATTATTCAGTTC